>OX596074.1:26962189-27580689 GCA_951394005.1 Protophormia terraenovae | reverse complement strand
AAGAAATTGTTAAAATATGTTGGTTTTTTTTTTCCTTCTAACATGCATTAGGAAATATATCTCTATAAAAGTTTATTGGAAAATATGTTTAAAATATGAATATATTTTATATACATACATAAGTATCTATATTTCTAATAAATATGTACTAGGCACAAATGCATATCAAAATATTTAACAAACAACCACAGAAAAAATAATATATATTTATAGTATATGAAAATTAAAAAAAAAAAAATAAAAAAATAGGATAAAAAATGTTGTCTAAAAGACACAAGATTTAGTTGCAATATTTTATTTGAAGTAAAAAAAAATAAAATTGCAACATAAAACAAAATATAAATTCCTCAAATTGTTTACTGAAAACTTTTTAATAAACAAAATGTATATTTTAATAAATTTCATTTGTTTTTTATTTTTTTATTTTATTTTAAACTATTTTTAATGTATATAAAGAATGAAGGCAAAACAATAGAAATTTATTATACAAAAGGACATGAAAAACCACTCAAATATATTGTATACTTTTAGGCTTGAATTTGTGTTTATTTTTTACAGTTTCTGTAATTGTTACAGTAATATTGGGAAATATCCCAGTAAATTGTTTAAAAGAAGAAACAATCTTTAATAAATGGCAAATGAAGAATAAAATAAAGCTTAACTTGCATTCAAAATCAATACTTTAGTATTTTTCCATAATATATGATATGCTTACTAATAAATGCGAGAAAAATTACTCCAATTAATAAGCTTTTATTTTCGTATCTTTGTCGTCTTAATATTGATAAATTTGACATTGTGTAGTCGTTCCAAAACATTTTTTTTTTTTTTTAATAGTTCTTTAAATTGGTAATAAAACTGTATCTCCGAAACTACTGCTCGGATTACATTAAAATGTATGGAAGAGTTCCAGAGGAGTACCTAGGCTTTCAGAAAAATTATATTGTAGTCATCCTGTGATAACACAAGATAAGCTGCTGGGTGTCCAAAATTACTACCTCAATCAATATATATTTTATACATAACAAGAAGTAATGGCGAAAATATTATGCTAATATGCTTTTTTATGCAATTAAAAAAAAGTCGTTCATTTTTTAATTGAATTGACTTTTTTCATGAAATCTGCTCTAACGCATTCGTTTTTCGTCGGACGGGAAGCAGTTTAGTGTCAAATCGTTCTAAATCTATTTTTTGATAAAACACTGTCAATAAATTTAAAAAAGCTCGCGTGACATTTTTTTTATTAATCGATAAAAATTTTACCTTTTTCCAAAATTCACCAATTTCGACCAATGCCTGATGTAGAGTGCAAACATAAATCGATTCAAAATTTCTTTATTATACATTTATAAAGCCTTAACTTTTGAAATATACAAAGAAAAAATTTGAGAAAAAAGTGAAAGAATTGTACTATATTTTTGTAAAAAATAGCAATTTTTCATACCAATTTCAGAGAGCTGAGTTTGAATATTTTTCACGTCTAGACGCATTGAGGTAATCCAAAAATTCTTTCAATTTGTTATTTTATATTATATAGCAAATTACAAAATATTTTTAGAAAATTTTTACCTCATATACCTCAGGACTTATTTTCGAAAAACGAAAGAAAGTCGAGGGAAAAAATCAAAAATTCAAAAGTAAATATCTTTTTAACTGTAAGAGATAACTTAGGTAAGTGATCTTATTTTTTCTTTATCTTACCAAGCACTTTACATAAATATAAAAATCTTTAAAATCGGACTTCATTTGTACACTTCATTACAGGGTGACAACAATATGATTTTTCTGAAAGCTTAGGTCCTCCTCTGCTCTATACATTTTAATTTAATCCGAGCAGTAGATTTGAAGATACAGATTTATTACCAAAAAATTTGCGTTAGACCCCACTGTGCGTTGCACGTTGGGGTAAAATGTTGGATACCAAACAAAAATAGACAATATTATCTATAAATATCGTTTAAAATATTCAAGCTAGGTTGTTTTGTTTTCTTATAGAGCTGTCAAAGTTAAACACTTTTTTAAAACCTAGAGGTATTTAAGTGTACTTTTCTTAAAGTATTTTAAATTATATTTTATTCTAATATTTTTGTTATTTTTTTGAAAATTGTCCTAGAATACACTAATTTTTAATTTTCATGGAATGCAACTAAAAATGTTACAGGTGTTTGTTCTGAAAATTTTCTGAAAAATAGTACATATTGTCCACTTTAATATTATGAAAAATAAATCGTGTGCATATATAGCCCGATTTGAGAAATAAATTTTTTTTTCCAAAAAACTCCAGTAGATTTCATACAAAATGAAATTAAAAAAGATTCGTCTGTGCGAAACCTGTAGCTTACATAGTCTAAAAATGCGTTTAGGCCGATATCTTGGATACTAA
This sequence comes from Protophormia terraenovae, assembly GCA_951394005.1. Lineage (NCBI taxonomy): Eukaryota > Metazoa > Arthropoda > Insecta > Diptera > Calliphoridae > Protophormia > Protophormia terraenovae. The sequence continues at coordinate 27,578,306 of OX596074.1, read as the reverse complement.
TGGACCTTTTCTTTCAGAAAAAAAAAATTCAAAAAAGATTTTGATTTTTTCGTGCAAAAACGAAGTCGGTAGCTTGTATAGGAGCCTAGAAAAGCCAACAACAAATACGATTTTTTTTTGGAGTATCTTCGTTATCTCAGTATCTTATAGTTATTTATCAACCGATTTTTCTCATTTTTATTAGCGTTTTTCTAAGGAATATTTCCTACAATTTGATATATAAAACATATATATCCGATAACTGGGGCTTTCTAAAAATTGATTTCAACAGACAGACGGACATCTTTATATCGATTCCCCTATCAATAAGGATCCAGAATATATATACTTTTTAGGGTCTTAGATGAATATTGTAGAAATTACAAACGGAATGACAAACTTATATATACCCTTTACACCTGTGGTGAAGGGTATAAAAACCACTAAAGTGCAGACATTTTCTTTGCTTTATCAAACATTAAACAGTGGGGCAGAATCGAAATAAATCTGTAATTTCCAGTCGGCTGTTTTGATTTACATTAGGTTTCCAATAGACGTAGCAGAGGATAGTAATATTTTGAATTTAGAAACAGTATTGGATACGTTTCAGGAGCGGACCCATGGGACTTCAAAATAAGGTACTAATGTCATAGAAAAAGTTTGATTTTTTACTTCTTGACCAATACAAAAATTAAATCTAAATATAAAAGTATTGACATCACCTTTCTCCGAATTATGTTCTATTTTCGACCCATTTAACTCAAATATATAGACGGACGGACATTGCCATTCTGACAAAAAATATTTTAGAATTCTAGAACTAATTAATAAATAGAAAAAATAGAACATGATCAATAAAATTCGGATATCACCCTTTTCTGAACCAAACGCCATCCATTTAAGCCAAATGTGTAGACAGACGGACATTAGCATTCAGCCAAAAGACATCGTATAATTTTAAAAATGCATTTTTTAATTACTAATAAATAGAAAAATTAAACGTGATCATTAAAGTGTTAATTTTACCTTTTCCTGAATTATGAATAATTTTCGACCCATTTAACTATAATGTATAGATGGACGGACGGACATTACCATTCTGCCAAAAAAAAAAAGAATCCTAAAATTCTTAAACTGAATTTTTTAACCTAATACTAAATAAGAAAATAAAACGTTATCATTGAAATATTGATATCAGCTTTTTTAACATGGCGGGAATATTATTGCTCCTAAAATTTTTTAAAATATCCACCGGATTCCATACAAAATTTTAAATATAAATATTTGAATTCCTTAAAAGATTAATATAATCTGAATTAGGAACTTTAAAAAATATTTCACATTTTTTGTGTATTTTTTTTTTCCACAAAAAGTTGGCAATATTTATTCACTGATAACATTCGTTTTTCATCCATGTTATCTTTTATTCAAAATATGGACCCTGAACCTTAAAATGAAGGCATCTCAAAACGTTAATTTTTCCCACCACCGTGCTTGATGGACTTCAGAACAAATTTTGGATCATATTATTTGTTATTTGGTCCTCTCAAATATATTTTTGTCCCATGCATTTCATATGTGTCGGATGGAAATATAGTTTGTAGTTTAGTAATGGGACTTTTTATGAATTTTTTAAAGATATTATTTTTGGAGATGTCGATAAATAGTTGACGAACCAAATTACAACTCTAAGTCCTGTTTTACCTGGACATGGATGTCACAAATGGGGTTGAGTTCTCCAATTGCTTTGTACGCATAGTAAGTTTATTTTGTTTGTGAGTTCGTGTTTCATGGCATGGATTATATTTTTTTAAATTTGCAATAACTGTGTTCAACATTCCGTAATATTTTTGCATAAGTAGGTATGTTTTACCTTCCGAAAGTATTTTTACCATTAAGTTACGGGTACTAGTTATATAGTGTTTGTCTCCACCTCTTTTAAACATTTTTTAAACCAAAATTTCGCTGTAAGTACAGTACACGATTATATAATGTACTTAAAAGCTGAAGGGGTTAAAAAATAAGACTATTTTTCGATGTTTATAATTTTGCTACTATTATTTTGCACAGACAAAAAAAAAAAAAAAAAACACGCGGCTTAAATAAAATATCGGTAACTTCCGAAGATACATAAAAAAAAAACAAATATTTTTTTTATAATTATTGTTCATGTTTAGAACTTTCATATAAACGAATAGTTTTTAATAGTTTTCTTTGTCTAGGAATAATGCAGTGAAACAAATTCCAAAGTATGTAATAATGCTTTTATTATTTTACACACAGCTTTATATGTCTAATCTTTGGATCTTAAGTCCTTATTTCTTTTAGGCTTAAAAAATTATGCAAAGATAAATTTAAAATACATTCGACTTTTCTAAAATTCCTTTTTTTATCAATCGCAGTTTGAGAAGTTTACAAACAATTAAAAATATGATGTAAAAAAGATATAGTCGTTCAAGACCGACCATATGACACCCTACAAAATTGTGTATGATCATCAAAATTCGAGAAGGAGTCATGTATCAGACCTGCGGCCAATTGTGGAGCAGTGTTTATATGATTTTATTCACTATGATTCCCGGAAGTGGCTTTATATGGAACATCGCAATAAGCAACGAAGTACTTGTTAGATTTTTCACTGTACGTCCGTATTGACGTTTACAGAACGAAATCACTTAATGATTTTCACAATGCATTTATTTTTGATCTGAATTTCAACTAATTATATTATTTTGGTTTTTCTTTTTTAATTTCAATATTAATATAAAATAAAAACGAGAAAAAAGATATAGACCACCTATGGTGGTCTAGGGTATAAAAATCTTAAAATATATAAGAGGACGGATCAATAAGTCCGTGACTTTTTGAATGAAACACAGTGTTTTTTGCAAAACAAAAATTTATTTTTCAACATAATCTCCTTCTAACTCAATACACTTAGTCCAACGTTTCTCCAGTTTTTGTATCCCTTCCAAAAAATAGGATTTTACGAGGTCCTTAAAATAGGCATTTGTTTGGTCAATAATTTCATCGTTGGAGCTGAATCTCTTTCCACCGAGCCATTTCTTTAGGTTTGAAAATAGGAAGTAGTCACTAGGGACTAAATCTGGAGAATATGGCGGATGAGGTACCAATTCGTAGCCCAATTCATAGAGTTTTGCCATTGAGACTGCACACGTGTGCACCCGTGCATTATCTTGATGAAAAAGAACTTTTTCTTGAATATATGGGGTTGTTTTCTTTTTAAATCCTCATTAAATCGGTCTAATAAGTTGGCATAATATTCGCCATTTAATGTTTTTCCTTTTTTAAGGTAATCGTTGTGGAGTATCCCGCGTGCATCCCAAAAAACTGTTTCCATCACCTTATTGGCCGACAAACTTACCTTGGCCTTCTTCGGAGCAGGTTCACCCGAAGAAACCCACTGTTTAGTACAGTAATGGATCTATGCTTCATCCACAGTTACAAAACGCCGCAAAAACTCATTCGGATTGCCGTTAAACAACTCCAAACAATCCTTTGAAGTTGTCACACGTTTACGTTTATGGTAAATTGAGAGCAAACGCGGCACTCGTCTTGCAGACAACTTTCTTGAACCCAGCTGATCATTTAAAATCGAATCCATACTGCCATATGAAATGCCTATATTATTAACAATTTCAAGCACTTTTACCCTTCTGTCGGCCAACACCATATCGTGGATTTTTTCGACATTTTCGGGTGTACTGACCTCAATTGGCCGTCCAGAACGTTCATCGTCATTTGTACTTGTGCGACCACAACGAAAGTCAGTAAACCACTTTTTTACCATTGAAATCGATGGTGCAGAGTCCCCATAGTATTTATCGAGCTTTTCCTTGGTTTGATTGACGGTTTTTTTTTCGCAAAAAATAATGTTTAACGAGCACTCGGAATTCACTTTTTTCCATTTCTAGAAAAATACACGAGGTTGTATGTTTTGAACAGCTGTTAAACGCAAAGTAAATGACGACTCTTGCTCAAAATTTGTCAGTAGTCTATTAACAGGTGATACTTGATGGAAACAGTGTTGCATTTCATATAACTACGAGGGAAGTTTGAAAAGTCATGGAAATATTGATCCGCCCTCGTAAAATTTAATAATTTGGAAACGGTTGATCTTAGAATTTTTACTTATTATTTTTTTTATTTAATTGATATTTAATACAGATTAGAGAAAAATATTACTTTTATAGTTCTTATCACTATTTATGAACTCGTGAACCTGTTTTGGTAACTCTTCTATTAGAGATTTGATAGTTGTTTCAGTCACTTTTTTGGAACAGTTTGCCTATCTTCTTTTAAGATCTTCGATATTTTGGGACACCTTTTTTGTGCTCTTCAATTCTGTTTTCACAAGAGCCCAATATCTTTCCACTGGGTTAGTTTCAGACAATTAGGATTGATCTTTCTTGATACAAAAACTGTGTTGTTGTTTTGGTACTACTCCAAAGGTTTCTTACCGTAGCTTGCCATACCAGGAATTTTCTACGAGCATTAACAGCATTAACATTTTGACCCAGAAGCTGCGAAAAATTTGCCAGTACGTACGTTTTTTCGACATTATATAACATGATTATTTTTGTATGAAATTTGATTTTAATTTCCGTGCCCTATTCTTGTCTTCTACATTTTTGCAGCATTTCTGTCTGGAACTTTATGGACTTCGTATATTTTCAGGCCTGCATTGGCTTTAACTTTTCTTACCAAATAGTCACAGCACTGAGCTAACCGGGTTGCTTTTCTACCAGATTTTTTTGGAGCTCTTTTCAATATGTTTTTAATTTTTTTTTTTTGCCTTCCAATATCATGTGGCAGACCTTTAATTCTTTGGTCAATTTTTTTTTTTTTTTTTGAAAATTTTTAATACTTTTTCTTTTTCATCCCTCATTAGTTTTAGTAGATTTGACGTTTTTATTCACTTCGGAAATAAAATGTAACGAAACTGGAAGCTAGTCAGGATGAAAAAGACTAAAGCAAATATATCTAGATCTTAGTAACAAATAAGGATTAAAGATATCGTTTACGGTTATGAGAATTCAGCACTTTAAACAAAAAAGTGGCAAATGCTTCCCCTTCTGGCCTACACTGTTTTTTTTTTTATCGATTTTAAGCAAGCTAGTGAAAAGCTCCTATTGGTGTATATTCTTTTTAATTTCATACTTATTTAATGTCAACTAATCTGTAACAATTTCATGAAAGTTTTCCACCATAAAATATTCTAACTGTATATGCAAATGAAATAGAATATTTCATTGGTACATTTATGAATAAATATTAAAAGAATTTTTGTGTAAATAAACAAATATGATGTAAAATTTATAAAACTATTGATAAATAGAAAATAATATGAAATACTCTAACCGCAGTTATTTAATCTTTATAGAAATATATTTTCAAAAAAGTACAAACACATCAATGTAAAATCGTTTTTGTGGTAGAAAAAAACAAACAATCAAACAAATAAATAATGTTGTTGCAACAAAATAAAAAAAAAAAAAAAATATTTTATTTATTCGTTTTTAAAACTTGTTAACAAAAACTATGGAGAATTTAGTAACTTTATTAATTTAACAACTTTATTTTAAATAAAAGTTTTGCATTAAATTATTTATCATATTTGTAATAATAATTTATAGATAAATATTATAAATATGATATAATGAAGGACACAGATTATAAATAGTTGTTATAAATAGTTATAATATTTTTCTAGAAGGTCTTGTTAAGTAATTTTGTATAATTGTATAAATCCAAAATAAATATACATCCAGTTTAATCTTTTAAATTATGTTTTAGCCAGACAATTGAATATTTATTTGTTTTGACAATTCATGTTAATCCTTTTGCAATTTAATTCATTTTATTACAATTTTAAATCACCTACTTTATAAATTATAGAAAAATTAAGATTATGGTTTACTTTAAAATGTTTTTACCATAATTTATTTACAATTATTTAACCTTTACCTCAACCTGTCAATAGCTAGTTACTGCAATTTTATTTTGCCATAGAGAATTGGCTCTTTTTTGCTGAAAACTTTTCATTTCTGTCTTGGTATTTACATGTGTAATACTACTATTAAAACAACTGTAAATTGAAAAAATTAACTACGGTAATTACAATTTTCACACTTTCTACGAGAGCTGATGATGAGTGTCTCTTGTAAATGTAATTCACTTAATTATACTACTTAAACGTTGGTTTGAATGCATGTATATGAAGTATGTGCTCATGTGAAGGTATTTATAACATTTAACTGGCAATTAGGCTTTAATGTAAAAAAGTATTTAATATTTAACGATATAAGTAGTAAAGTTGAAAAATTTTCAAATATATGTGTATATAAATCAGATATTTGCATCAAAAGATGTTAAAATGGAGAAAAAGTTGGAATTTTAATAAAATTTCATAAGATAGGATGAATTAAGGAATATTTTATAAAAATATTCTGCGGACTAGTTAATCGTCTGGTTAACAGACTATCCCATATTCTAGACTACAAATTTATCGAGTTTAACTTACAGTATTGTCTAAATATAAAATCTATAGTCTAGTCAACATTGCCTTATCTTGCCTGTAATCTCATTGAATAATTAGGTTATAAGGAGTGAGATCAAAAAAATTTTAAACATGTAAGAGGTGGTCCAACCATAATGCACGAAGTCAATTGTGAATCACACCTTAATGTCAAGTTTTTTGCCCAACTTAATTTAAGATTTCCTTGTTTCAGTGTTCAATTAAGCAGCGCGTTAAAGTTGTTGAAGCCTCTTACGAAAGTGGGCTTTCAAATAAAAATTTGCATGATTTTTTTGGTCGGCTTAATCGACCAAATATGTCATCAATCGGGAGAATTATGCGCAAATTTCAGCAAACCGGATCTTTAAGAAATGTGAAAACCAGGGTCATAAGAGTTATAAGTTTTATGAGATATTTCTTTAACAGTAACTATTACAGGTTAACTTTTTTTTTTTTTTTGGCGGTAACTATTTGATTCCAATTATTATTATTTTTTTAATTGTTTGGTAACTGTTATAGACAACGAAAAAAAAAAAAAATGTTTCTTATACATAATTATTACTTTTCAATAAATATTTTATTCGTCTTTGTGTAACACTTATTGATAAGAAATAAAAAAACAGTTTGGTCATAATAGTTATTATTTAAGGAATATTTTTATTTGTTATGATATAAAAATTTTATGCTTTTTAATTCATTAATTTAACTGAATGAAGCTTTTATTTTCTATTTTATTATAAAAATATAATATTTAAATATTTTTTTAGAACATATTTTGCAAATGTTCGCATTAATATCTTTTTTATAAAGAAAAATTCTCTAACAAGGACACATTTGAAAAATATTTTTTTTTTTTTTTTTTGTTTATAATGATAACTTTTAAACTTTTTAATGCGATCTTGAGAGCAACACACTGTTTAATGATTAAATGTTAAACCTGTATTAAGTCTGTTCGAAAGTTATTAAATGAAAAATATAAAATTAAATCGAAATAACTGTTAAGTGTTATTGGACAGCTTAGGACAGAATATCTTTTTCAATAAATCTTAAGTCTAACTTAAACTAAAAATGCATTTCCCTATAAGCTTAGGCGTGTGTTAGTCTCCGCTACATATGCCCCCGGGTTCATACCTCAGCCGGGATACATAATTTTTGTTTTAATTTATTTTTTTTTTTTTTTTTTACGTTATAATTAATTATTTTATTATACTTACATATATTTTTTGTGTTTAGCAAAAATAACTTTTTTTAAAATTACTTAAAAAAAATTTAGAATTATTTATTAAAATTGTTCAACAACGTTTTTAAATAAAATAAAAAAATATTTGTTACTATATAATTGTTATTGACAAAAAAAAAAAAAAAAAAATTCTCAAATATTAGTGTTTCAAAACAATGAAAAAAAAAAAAATATAAATTGAATGATAACAGTTACGACTAACAATTTTTAATATATGTTGACTATAACAGTTACTGTTCAACTTTTAAATATATTTCTTAAAAAAGGTCAATTTTTTCGATTCCTAAAATTTTGGTAATAGTTATTTTCGGTCCTTGGTGAAAACACCTGTGCATGCTCGCTCAGTTCTTTCTGAGGAAAACATTGATATTGTTCGCGATAGTGTGGCAGAAGAGCCGTCAACCTCGGCTCGTTGTCGTGCTCAACAATTGAACATCTCACGAACGTCACTAATGTAAATTTTGAATAAAGATTTGAAATTATCTACTAACAAGGTTCAATTGACTCAAGAGCTGAAGCCTACTGACCATTTCAAGCGTCGCCAATACGCCGAATGGTTGGATAACAGATAAAAGTAAATGGTGATTTTACAAAGAAAATCATCTTCAGCACACTTTCATTTCAGTGGACTCTTTAACAAGCAGAATTGGCGCATTTAGGCAAATGAGAATCCACGAGTTATTGTTGAAAAGCCGATACATCTACAAAGAGTGACTGTTTGGTGCGGTTTATGGGCTGACGGCGTCATCAGGCTGTACTTTTTCGAAAATGAGGCCAAGCATTTACCGTGAATGATGTTCGCTATCGCAATATGATATCGGGCTTCTTGTGGGCAGAAATTGTGGTTATGGATCTTGGCGATATATGGTTCCAACAGGATGGTGCCAGACAGCCAGCCAAACAATTGCTCTTTTGAGCAAGGAATTCAATAAGCCAAAAACAATTCCAGAGCTAAAGGATGTAATAATTCGGCGTATTTGTCGAGCATTTGAACGATATTTAGTTTCACACATTATTGTCATATTTCCTTCTATTATAATAAAATATTAATTATCTTTTTATCTTTTATTTACTTTTTGTTTTATTTACAATTAACATCGTACGTTTTGGTTGGACCACCCTTTTAATAGAATAATTTGGATACTTTTGTTATTACATACCGATAAAAAAATCATATAAATACCTGCAGTATTTACTGTGATATATAGGAAGTTAAATTTAATATACTTCTTTACAAAAGTTGTAAATAAAATTCAAATATTTTTCAAAGATTGAAATTAAAAATCCATATTTCGCGCTATAGACACTATTTAATATATTAAGTATTTATTTCCATAATATATGATATATTTACTAATAAATGCTAAAAAAAAGAATTAATTCAATTAATAAGCTGATATTTTAGTCATTCTAATTTGGATAAATGTGATACTGTGTATTGAGCGACTTTTGTCGCTAATGACACTGGTATACAAAAAAAATTCTCCCCCATAGACGAATAGTTGGGCTTGATGTATTTTGATGTGCTAAACACGAATCTGCTTTCAGTTTTTTTCCATCAGGTATGGATTTTTTTTATGGGCATGTCTAATATTTCGCCCATAGTAAGACCATTACTCTAGTATATTTCCTCATAACTCAAGAACGGTGTATACGATTGATCAAAGTGATACACCAAAAGATGCGGACTAAAAATATCTTCCCCAAACTTAATTTTTTTATGTGCTCAATAGTTTTGGAGTTATTTTGAAATAAGTGTCCTAGAAAAAACTTTTCATACAAAATTTTACATTTTTTGTTACTAAAATTTCGTTTAATAAATGAAAACATCTAAAATGTTACAGTTTATCATCTTTATCTTAAAGCTGGTAATGCTGCGAAAAAAATAAGGCATGTATCTTCAAAACTTATGCAGAAATCTAAATTTTATTCACAGTTAAGTGAAAATACCCATGTTACATACAATTGACCAAAAACATTTTTTTTATTTTTTTCTTGAAACAAAAATAGGTGGACTAGGTGGATACTGACGAGTTAAACAAGAATCTGCATTCACTTTTTTTCCATCGGGTGCCGATTTTTTTTTATGTGCATGCCTAATATCATCACCTTATTCAGCGGATATACTATAAAATTCGAGAATGGTTTGTCGAACTTAGGCTATAACTCAAGAACCGTTTACACGATTTTGATAAGTGATACATCAAAAGATACATACGAAAATTATCTTCAAAGTATATTCACAATATTTTTTATTCTCTGAAGAATTTCAGAGTTATGGATCAAAATTTTCGCCACTTTTTAAAAAAATAAATTTTAAAATTTTCGGTACTAATTACCGAATAACTACGGAAATATTAAGTGGAAAAAAAATTGTATAAATTCAGCTCAAAGACAATTTAAGTTACATTTATCTTAATTGGACAAACTGTTCTCGTGTTATACAAGTGTGACTGCCTAAAGGCGTGGTCATAGTAGTCATGCCCATAAAAAAAATCAATGCGTGATAGAAAAAAAGTAAAAGCTGATTCTTATTAAACACGTTGAATTCCATCTAATCCACCTATTTTTTTGTCCACTAGTGTATTTCCACTTAGCTATAGGTATGCATGGGTATCCAAACCTAACTGTGAATCCAATCAAGATTTGTGCATCAATTTTTACAATATGTGGCTTTATTTACTTCCAGCTTTGCCAGCTTTGAGATAAAGGTGATAAACTTTAATATTTTTGATGTTTTCAGTTAAAAAAAAGAAATGTTGAATTTTGCATGAAAATTTTTTTTTCCGACACTTTTTTCGAAATATCTCCTAAACTATTGAGTGGATAAAAATTTGATAGTAAAGCGACTTAAAGCCAATGTTATTCCACATATTTTGATGTATTATTTATATAAATCGTGCATACCGTTCTCGATTTATAGTGAAATATACTCGCTTATTTAGGACGCAATATTAGACACGCCTATAGAAAAAAATCCCTATATGATGGAAAAAAAACTGAAAGCAGATTCGAGTTTAGCATGCGGAATTCCATCTAGTCATTATATTTGTTTTGAAGGACCTCAAAAAAATTTTTTTTTTGTTGACCAGTGTGGCCTATTTTTCAATGAAATATGTATATATATCGACCCATTATACTCAACAGATAAATAAATTATTTTGAGATTTTTTCATAATGTTATATAAAATACCGGGGAAATTATAAATAAAGTTAAAATGTTAGAAACTAAAGCTAATTATAAAGTTTATTAGCAACTATTTAAAACATCAAATGCTGAATCTTTTTGGACTAGATTGAGAAATTTCAATAACAGATTCGATCAATTCATATATTTACTATAAATAAATAGACCAGCAGACATAAGGTACAAAAAACCTATTATTGGAAAATTTTGTTGGTAACTGTAGTTATGGTGACTAATTTAAAAAAAGTGAATAATATTTGAAAATAACCATAAAAAAAATTACTAAAATGTAAAATTTCATTAAAAAAATGCAGTAACCATGTTTAATTGCATAATTAAAAACACAGGTCAACACTAAAAAAGTATCTGGAAAATCATGTTGCAGATATTGTAGGTATAGTAGTCCCAAACAAAAATCATACCTACAGAAAATGGATGTTATCAAAAATATGAAAAAAAAAAAACGAGAACACAATTGCCTATGTGTACCAATATACAGGTAGGGTAGTGGATACTTGTATTAAGTGTAAAATAAAACATACTTATACAGAATATTACATCGATACTAACATAACGAGACCAGGCATCTCGCTTTTGGCGGAATTATCACGCTTTTTAAACTTCGATCCCGCCAAAAATATTTTTCCCGCTTTTTATTAAGAAATCCCACTATTCTAACACTAAAATATAACATTCTTACCCATATTTAAGTTTAACTAAAAATAATTTTTTTCACTGAAGAGTTGATAATTTTTATAAAAATCGTTTTTAATAATTAAAAGTTTCAAATATTTTTATTTTGATTGAATGAAAAATCTCAAGTCCATTCGTGAGAACATTTGAGTGAGGGTTTTTTAAATAAAATTGTTATACAATTTTATTTACTAAAATGTCCCATTTCAAAAAGTTGTTTTGACATGAACTTTGATCTCAAGGTCAACATGGATAATTTCATATTGTACCTTTAATAACTATCTGGAACCATATAAACGATGTGCCTTTGTTTCGGATTGGATACTAAAAAAAAAAATATTTTTTAACCCAAAAATAAGGCTAACGGTATTTTAGCGTTATCGGTGTTTCGAGCTATTTCGGTAAAGGTTTTTTAGCATTATATATTTTAGCAGTAACCGTATTTGCAATTATTTCGGTAACTGTATTTTAGGGGTAACGGTAGTCAAGTTGAATGGGTTTTTTTTAGCGGTAACGGCAACCAACTTTAGTTTTATTGTTAACGGGTCTAAGAATTATTTAAAAAAATCTATTTCTATCAAATTCAAAAAGTACCAAGTTTTTTTTTATCAATCTGTATTTGAATACAATCTTGAAATTAACCTAGGAATATTTTGAAAACATTAAAAAAAGGCACGTTAAAATTATAATTTTTTATGTTTTCAAATATATATAGGGATATATTTACTTATTTCAATGTTCCAACATTTTTATGTTTGTAGCGTCTCAATTGGGTCGTGAACAACAGAGAACAGCTGCTTGAGAGAGAACAGCTGATCTAGATTTGTAATTGAGATATAAAAATAAAATCCCTCTTTTTTTTACAAAACTTTTCAAAATCCCGCATTTTCCACACAATTTTGTTCAGGATCCCGCTTTTTAGTCGTTCGGATACCGCTTTTTGACAAAAACCCTATGGTCACGTTATACTAACATTCACATGTATTTATGCATTTATGGATGATTCCTGAAATTGGTACTATATGGGAGCTATGGTCAATTATAGACCAATCTTCATGAAATTTGGCATACGGATTTATACTTATATTACTCTATTCCGGGGGCACATTTATATGGGAACCAAGTGTAATAATGGGACGGTCATGACCAAATTCAATAAGATTTGTCCTTGTGCCAAAAAAGTCATATGTACCAAATTTCATTAAATTATCTTCAAAATTGCAATCTGTACTTTGTGCACAAGTTTTACATGGACAGCCAGCCAGCCTTTCAGCCAGACGGACGGACATCGTTAGATCGTTTTAAACAGTGATTCTGAGTCGATTGGTATACTTTAAGATGTTACATAATTATTTCTTTCAGCACAAACGTAGTGTAGGGTATAATTATAAGAAAAATGTATCAGAAAGTTAATTAAAACATTTCTATGACATCACAATTTTAAAATAAGGACTGCGCACGAAAAAATCCATGCATGCTCTTGGGCTTATAACTTTTGATGTGGTGAAAAATAAATAATTCTGTTAACTGGTTTACATTTGTCATTATGCGAAACTTGCTTTTCTTAAAATTGAGATTTAACAAGAAACATCTAAACGCATAATTAAAATAAAAAAATTTTATTTCTGTATAATAGACGATGAAACGTTCGTACAGGGTGACTTTTTTCAACTTCCTAGCCAGGAATTCTATGTCGCAGATGCTAAAGGAATTATGGCAGAAAAATTTCGTGTATCAAAGAAATCAAAATTCCCAAGAAAGTTTTTGATTTGGAAAACCATATGGATATGCGGAAAAAAAGCACTTCATTTTTAAAATTGTTTCCATTAACACAGAAATATACGTGAATGAGCGCCTTTGAAAAATATTTCTTCCTCTCCTAAGAAAATACAGTGTATCCGCTATTTTCTGGCCTGTTCTCGCTTCTTCTCATTACAACAAAACAATGGAGCGGTAAAAAGTGTTTATAACAAAAGAGGCTAATTCATCAAATTGTCCGTAACTCCGTGAAATTGGAAGATATTATGCTTTAGTAAAAAATAGTTTAATGGACATTAAAAGCGCATCATAAAATGAACCCGAGTTTAAAAATAAGTTGACCTATTTGAGCAAAGAATTTACCGAAAGTCAATAAAACCTTTAATTATAATAATTCCGGAAAATATCAGATATTTCCTTAAAAACCAACAGGATATCATTTATTCTTTTATGTTTAGAACTTGAACATAACAGTCATTAATAAAAGTATCACTTGAAAAAAATTCATCCATTGATTTAGCTTCTATGTGCAGATTTGCATGCACGGATTTTTTCGTGCGCAGTTCTTATGTAATTTTTGTTATTTTGAACTTCATAGAAAAATATATGGATATATTTTTTTTCTTCAAGTAGGTCTTAAGAATGTACTATTTTTAATTTTTACTCATATTAAGAAGCAATAATATTCTGTCACCTAAGAAGTATTCCTTCCATATGCGTTGATATAATCTCTCATCAGTAACAGCGTTTTGGTGTAAAAGCTTCCATTGTTCTTTGCTTATTTTTCCTATTTTTTTCAGTGCATTTAGCAATTTTAAAGACCTTTATGTGTTATGGAAGGCATGTTAGAGACATGGCATATTCTAGACTTTTGTTGCAGTATTCCTTCTCTATTAAATACGGATCAGTAATTTGTTCAATCTATTACCCAGAAAATTATATAATCTAAAAATTTCTTAGAGGTACATATTACATTTGGTCATCAATGGGTTAAATGTGTGATGTGATAGAAATATTTTATGTAACTTTTTTCACTACATTTATTTCTAATTATACCCTACACCACTATAGGTGGTTGGGGTATTATTTTCTGTTAGCTTTGTTATTTAAACTTAGATTTCTTTCAAACTTTTGGTGTTTACGGATTTTCTGTCAATGCGATTTTAAAAATTTTTCCATTTTTGAAATTTGCGGTCTTGTATTAGTTATACCAAATACATATTTCCCCTATATGTCCGTTTCTTATATCTCATTTTGCCATGGTTTTATGAGTGTTAATTAAGAAATTCTAGATTTTTACTTTTTTTAAAGACTTCTAGGGACTATGTTTGACAAGTTAGAGACTTGACTAGTACTACACTTTTGTAGCCCCATGTCTTACGAATAAAACGTGTATGACTAATTTCTTCTACCTATTACATGGACAATTTTTAACCTAAAAACTCCTCAAGGAAGCAAATTTTCTTTGGTCCTCTAATGGTTAAAAATGTGATGTGATGTAAATTTTTTATTTGACTTTCTAAACTATATCAAGCTTAAGAAATAATAATTTTGGAGAATTATTCGAGATATAAAACTTTTTTACGATTTTGTTGACCAGTGAAATTAATAAATTTACGTTAAGAAGTATAATTTTTAATCTTTGAAACCAAATAAAAAAAAGATATTCATCCGGTGATATTTTTTGTAGTTCTCTCCCAGTAGAATCCTCTTATATAAAAATCGTTCAAATCGAGGTATACAATTTTGGGACCAAGTATATCTGTCCCTTATACGTCTATATGGCTCAAACTCAAAACTCGCTTACACTTTTACTGTTACAGCGTGAAATTCCATTTAAATCAGGTAGCATTTACTGAATCCTACCATATGTTCCGTTTCCAACTCTATAGTATAGTTTTATATACAATACGAGCAGTATACCCGCTACTTCGTTAGCGTAGATCTTTTTTAAGAAAATTTAGCAATATTATAAACTCAAGTAATTTTACAACCATAAATCTTTAAACAATATTTCTAATAGCATAAGCACTGTGCGCTTCGCTACCCTATTGTATTGAAATAAAATAAAAGCATTGAAACAAAATTCTAAAACAGACAAACACAGATTCACTTTTATATAGATATCATTTTACTCGATTTTGTAGTGCTCCTACAGAGACCAGATAAAAACTTGGTACCCTTTTTATTTAGAAAAATGAAAAGAAATACCAAAAGTTAAGAAACCCGTAAAATTCAACAATGATTCTTATCACCCTTGGGAACAGTTGTAATAGTTTCTCAGTTTCTTATATTTTTATTGTTCGAAGTTTCAAATAATTTCCATTATTATGTTTTAGCAGAGGACTTGTGGATTCTAAACACAGAGCGATATTTCAAGCTTAAATGTTAATTATTATATAATATATTCAAAGAGTAATATAATAACGAAAAGTACCACAAAGTATCCTCTTATGGATTCTCATTCACTTAGGCCTAAATATCTTTAATTTTATGTTCCCAGGTTAAATATTTTATAACATTTAAAAAGCACCATTAGAAGAATGCAAAAGTAACACAAATCCTCCTTTCTGGACTCTTGTTCACTTAGGACCATATATTTTTAATTTCATTCTTGTCTCGAAAGTTGATGGGTATAGCTGATTACTTGTTGTATTCGTCTCCCAGTAATAGGTTGTCGCCGTTACGCTTAAGTGCAACAATGTAAAAAAAACACCCTTATTTGTTAGGTATGAGCTCTGTTTTTGACTCATAGTTTTGTCTTTTATTTAAGTTTTCTTTCAGACACTTCTATATTTGAATTAAACACAGTTTTTTGTTTTAATATATATGGTTTTCAATTTTTATTTAATATCAGTTTTACATGAGATTGTTCCACCATTTAACTCGCACTCTTATGCATTTTTTAATAACTATAGAACAAACAAAAAAAAAAAGAACCTAGACTTTTAATTTCACCACACTACTAGTATTGGGAAACGGATTTGTGTTGTAGTGTATCTACACAAGACAAAAGAACAATATGGGTGTTTAGACAGGATATAAATATAGTTTAGATGTCTACACGTTAACAATATTTGAAGGTTAAAAATTTTAGAAAATTAAAAATTTACCGTTGGTAGGACAAAAAAGCACCACAAACTTTCCCTCATCCTGCAAAAAGTTCCCTGTTATGGATTCTCATTCACTTTGAATCATGTATCTCTAATTTCATTTTTCTATGATCAATAATATAAAAAATTCAAAAATTACCATTAGAAGATCAAAAAAGTACCACAAATTTCCCTCACTCACTTAGGACTTCTAGGTTTAATATAATAAAATTACTTAATTGGAATAAAATTTAATTTCCCGATTTTATTCCATTTTTGGTACTTTTTATTCCTCCTGAATGTAACAATGTTTGTATTTGAATTTCTAAATTGTACTTTGATCGAATATTAAAATATTCATATGTATATTTCAAAAAAAGAAACAAAATATTTTGTAAAAAAAGTACCAAAAACAGGTACGGTTTCTACCCCTTAAACGTTCGAATCAGCGTTACCGTTGAGAATTTTTAAAAAGTGTCCAAAAAAGGGGATTTCAAAATAAAAAGACGCAAAAAAAGGGGATTTTTTGAAAAAAAGGGGCCAACTGCTTAAAAAACTAAAAAACTCCTTAAATTTTGTTAATTTGATAACAAAAAAACAAAAACTGGTATGTTTTAAGAAAACTACTAAATCCAATTCTGTTAGCAACAAAATAATTTATTTATAAATATTTTACAACAATTTTTATTATTAAAAATTAATGATTAATTCATAAGAATAGCTGAAATACAATTCATTTTTTTTATTAAGTAATTGCACTTCTGTATTTTTGTACTGCTTAAAAAACTAAAAAAACTCCTTAAATTTTGTTAATTTGATAACAAAAAAACAAAAACTGGTATGTTTTAAGAAAACTACTAAATCCAATTCTGTTAGCAACAAAATAATTTATTTATAAATATTTTACAACAATTTTTATTATTAAAAATTAATGATTAATTCATAAGAATAGCTGAAATACAATTCATTTTTTTTATTAAGTAATTGCACTTCTGTATTTTTGTACAAAGATTTTACTCGTACTCAAATCATTCAAATCCTCGTCGAACCAATTTAGGACTGAACGTATGGATCTAAAAATATTGACTAAAATCTGTTGGACAAACTATTTTTTATTATTGATAACTTACTAAAAAAAACACGTCCCCCAAGGAATTGCTATGAAGAATGTAAAAATATAAATTAGGATAAAAGTATTCATCGTATCTGTTTTTTATTTTCTCAAACCAGTCTAAAAAAATTCGGCATATAATGATTTAAATAGCTATTGATAAGCTTTATTATTTTTAGTTACTAACAGTTTCAGTCCATATATAAATATTTCGCAGTTCTTTATATTACTATACTGTGAAACAATATTAAAATAGTTCATTTATTTGTTTAAATTAATTAATTTTCGTCATTTAGCTCATAGTTTTAAAAAGTCGCCATTTAGTCGCCATTTAAAAAAGGGGCCAAAAAAGTCTCCAGGTGGTTGAAAAAGGGGCATTTGGCGACTAAAGTCGCCAAACGGTAACGCTGGTTCGAATTTCTAAAAAGTACCAAATCTGTATTCTCCAATTTTTGATAAGGTACTAATTGGATGTACATTTTATTTATATCCTTATTGGATTAAAATATAGATGGGGTGGAAAAAAAGTACCAAATTACAGTTTTTACCCGTTTTCTCCCTAGAGCCGAATTTCGGATAAGTACCAAACACCTATCGGATTATTTTTTTAAATAAATAACGATATCTATTCAACTTTTTTTGTATCTCTATTAGTTTAGGAGATGTAATGTTAATGATTTTACCCGTTTTTACCCCCTAAACATTTGAATTTAAAAAATTCCGACTTAGTGGATCTATTCGGTAGGAGACTACAGTCCATATTTCATCTTTCTTTCTATCATTAAATGTTTGGGCTGTGCGATGATGAATCACCAAGTAAATCAGTCAGTCAATCACTCAGTCATTACTCTTTTATATATATAGATATATAGTTTATAGTCGAATGTATAATCTAGTATATAGTTCAATTTAGTGTTTATGTAGTATATAGCCTATACTTAGTCTTTAATATAATATAATCTTTAATATATTATATAGCTAATACCCGGTGTGCTTCGCCACCCCCCGAAATAAATAAAATAGATAGATAGATGTTTCCCGTGCAAAATTTGAAAATTCAAGCTGCAATAGTTTCCCAGATATACGAATTTTTGCATTTAATTCATATGGGAGATACCATGCCCCCTACTTCTAGTCCGCCCATATTTTTCTTAATATTAATACCAAAGTGGTTCCGACAAAATTTTAGAATTCTGTTATATTTTCTCAGATATGATAATTTAATATTTTCTTTATATGGGATGTGCCACGCCCACTATTGCTAGTGTACCAATTTTTGTCCGAAATATTCATATTGAAGCTAATGCTAGTCGTACAAAATTGGAGCTCTCTAACTTTTTTTCCCAGATATAAAAATTTTGGTATTAACTTTATATGAGAGATGACACGCCCACTATTTCTTTTCCGCCCATTTTTACACAAAATGTTCACATTGACACTTAAGTTTATTGTACAAAATTTGGAAAATGTAACTGTTATAGTTTCCCAAATTTACGGCATTTGGTATTGGCAAGCAATATTAGGCGTGGGATGTGCCACACCCCCTATTGCTAGTTCGCATATTTTTTTCCAGAATGTTCATATAGAGTTGTTCGTACAAAATTTGAGGACTCTAGTATTACCAATTTCCGAGATATACTACTTTTAATAGTTATTTAGTAAGTGGGCGTGGCACTCGCCCACATGGAATTTCAAAATAAAAAGTAGCCTATTTTTCCTTCCAGGCATATAGGAACACACTGTGAAAAATTCAAGAAAATCGGTTTAGCCGTTTAGGCGGCTATAGACTTCAAACAAACATACATATATACAAACAAACACATATTAATTTTTATATATATAGAAGATAGATAAAGTATTCTATCCATAGTCTTCTTTATTTCATCTGTATAAATGGCAGCTTTAAAGCTTCAAAGAGTTTTTAAAAGAACAAAATATATATACCTCATTTATAGTTTTTCTAAAACATTAAACACTTTCAAAATATATACCTATGTATGTATTTTATTTTAACAATTTATTTCTAATTTATTACTAAATGTCCCCTGCGATAAAATTTATTGTGCGTGTTTCACTAACATATTCGTACGTACATACATCTTTCTACGTATTTTAAATGTTATTTTAGTTGTTTCAAACTAATATTTTATTACTTTTTTATTTAATGTGTCTGACAAATTTATGCTTATTCTGCTAACGAAAAAGAAAAAAAAATTGTTTGTTCAATAATTCAAAATGCATACTCACGTATGTGTATCTAATTACAATGCGAGTATTTGTTCTAAATTAATATGTGTGTACAAATGTATGTAGATAGGTAAATACTGTCATATCTATTGTAAATAAATAACAAAAATTAATTCATGTATGGATATGAAATTTAATGACAAATTTTTAATGTGAAACACAA
The DNA here is from genome assembly GCA_951394005.1 of Protophormia terraenovae. Classification (NCBI taxonomy): domain Eukaryota; kingdom Metazoa; phylum Arthropoda; class Insecta; order Diptera; family Calliphoridae; genus Protophormia; species Protophormia terraenovae. Next base: position 27,558,298 of record OX596074.1, on the reverse strand, counting down.
AGTATAGTGTTAGCACGACATAAATAGTTTTAGGATTTTTTTTTTTTTCAAAAGTTGACAAATGGATTTAAGTAGGAGAAAGTTAGGAAATAAATATTTTGAAAATATTAATTTTTGGCTAAATTTAGTTGAATTTTTATTTACATTGAATAACCATAGAATGACTTTAGTTGCTGATAATATTTTGACTATGTTGGTTTAAAAAAAAAATATTTTTTGGAAATAGTTTAAAAAAATGTATTTACATTTTTATATTGTCAAGGATTCCAATACAATGATTTGTTTTCGAAACCTGCAAAGATTTCAGTAAGCCACAGTATCTAAGATAAATTCTAATATATTTTGCTTACGTTAAATAAAATTAGAATTAAAAAAAATTAAAATTCAACACTAGAAATAGTTTTAAATATGTGTAAAACGTTATGAACTTATTATTATTTTCATTATACCAAAAATTAATGTATTTTTATTAAGCGTTTATTTGTTTAGCTTAAATTAATGGTTGCGTGTTAGTATAGTTTTATTTCAATCTATGGAAAATTTGTCAAATCTTAGACGTTTTTTAGAACATTTTTCGTTATAGTTTGAAAACTTTTGTTCATAATAAAATTGTTTTTATTTATTTTCATATACTATAGCGGCGAATGAAAAGAAATGTTCAAAATGAATAAAAGGTTAGAAACTACTTAAATTTATAAAACTTTAGAAGAAAAATAAATTTTTATGAATGTAGATATCTTGTAGCAAGATGAGAATTTTTTTCAAATTGTAATTTATAAACTCGTTACTAATATAAATTTATTGACAAATATCTACAGACTATAACCCGAAAAAAAAAGAAAATCATGATTTGAAGCGCTTTTTGAAAACTTATTTTTTTTATGTATCGAAGTTATTTTAAAATAAGTGCCAAAAAAAAAAAAAAAAAAAAAAAATCATTTTCATGCAAAATTTTAGATATTTTTGTTACTAAAATTTATTTTAATAAATGAAAACAACAAAAGTGTTACAGTTTATCATCTTTATTTTAAAGCTGGTAATGTTGTGAACAAAATAAGGCATGTATCTTCATAATTAATGTACAAATCGTGATTTTACTCCCAGTTAGGTAAAAATACCCATTTATACATACAATTGCGTAGAAATACATAGGCAAAAATATAAAAAATTATTTTTTCTTGAAACAAAAATAGGTGGACTAGGTGGATATTAACGAGTTAAACAAGAATCTGTATTCACTTTGTTTCTATCACGTACAGATTTTTTTTAGGTGCATGACTAATATCATCACCTTATTCAGCGTCATACTACAAAATTCGAAAATGGTTTGTCAAATTTAGGCTATAACTCAAGAACCGTTTACACGATTTTGATAAATGATACACCAAAAGACGCATACAAAAATTGTCTTCAAGAAGTATGTCAACAATATTTTTTATTTGCTCAAGAATTTCAGAGTTATGGATCAAAATTTTCACCATTTAAAAATAAAAAAAATTAATTTTACGCTCCTAATTACCGAATAACTACGGAATTATTAACTGGACAAAAAAATTATGTAAACTTAGCTCAAAGAGAATTTAGATCACTATATATTGGAGTTTAATTTATCTTAATTGGACAAACCGTTCTCGAGTTATACAAGTGTGACTGCCTAAAGGCGGGGTCATAGTAGTCATGCCCATAAAAGAAAATCGGTACGTGATAGAAAAAAAGTAAAAGCTGATTCTTATTAAGTACGTTAAGTTCCATCTAATCCACCTATTTTTTTTATTTAAGAAAAAATATTTTTTTTTTGCCCACTAGTGTATTTCTACTTAACTGTAGGTCCAATCAAGATCTGCGCATCAATTTTCATGATACGTAGCTTTATTTACTCGTAGTTTTTCCAGCTTTGAGATAAGGATGATATAATCAAACATTTTTGATGCCTTCACTTTTAAAAAGAAGTTTTAGTAAAAAAAAAAAAGAAATCTTGTATTTAACATGAAACTTTTTTTTCGGACACTAATTTCGAAATATCTCCAAAACTATCAGGCGGATAAAAATTTGTTGGTAGAACGACTTAAAGTCAATTTTATTTTACATATTTTGGTGTATTATTTATATATATCGTGCTACCGTTCTCGAGTTATAGTGAAATATACTCAAGTAATCGGATTATTTAGGGCGCAATATTAGACACGCCCACAAAAAAAAACTCGACCCGATGGGAGAAAACTGAAAGCAGATTCGAGTTTAGCATGCGAAATTCCATCTAATCCACATATATATATATATATATATATATATATATATATATATATATTGGATTTTTTTTTTTCTTTGTTGGCCAGTGTAATTAAAAACTTCCCATTTTTTGTACCAAAATGCTCAAAATCTCAATCTGATAAAAATTTCTTTCAAAAACTTACTTCCTTCACTGTCACTATGTCGTAATAAGAGGCAAACTTAGAAAATACTTTTTGAATTTAACTTACATATGGAGGTGTTTTATTAAAATATTTTTTTGTTAACCTCAGCTTTGAGAATTAAAAAATAAAAAACTTAAAAATTGACAAGTCCTATTGTGAGGAGACCTTTACTCCAAACTTCTTCAAATTTAATTTACACGCATTTGCTTTAAGAACTATTTATACCCACCAACTTTTATATGCATGTCATATAAGCTTTTGTTTAAAATATATTATATAATATATAATACATATTACAGAAAAGTATAAAATGAAGTTACAATAGACGCTTTGTGCTTCTAGTATTTGGTTCATAACTTTTTTGTTTATTAACTGATTTGACCCATTCTATATCAAACAAACTTTATTGAAGACGAGCTGTAAACCCGCTACAGCGGGTTTTTGAACAGCTATTTTTATCATCATATGCCGAATCTTTTTGGATTAAAAAAAATTAAAAATAGATTCGAGGAATATTTATATCCTAATTTATATTTTTACATTCCTCATAGCAATCCCTGGGGAACGCGTTTTTTTTTTACTAAATTATCAAAAATAAAAAATAGTTTCCAAAATTCATCCGACAAGAATTTGAAAGACTGAAGTACGTGTGAAGAACTCGAACAAAAGTACAGAAGTTTAATTAATAAAACGAGGATTATAGGGTAACTATTTTTGTGAATTTTTGCAATAATGAAAATTGTTGTAAAAAAATTATAAATTATTTTGTTATTAATAAAACTGAATTTTGTAGTTTTCTTACAATACAAGATTTTTTGTTGTCGTTGTTATCATATAAACAAATTTTAAGGAGTTTTTTTTAGGTTTTAAAGCAGTTGGCCCCTTTTTTTTTCATAAAATCCCTTTTTTTGGACACTTTTTAAAAATTCTCAACGGTAACGCTGATTACAACACAAGAAAATATAACTTCCGGAAAAACAAAAAAGAGGTAAAATTTACTTCTAAAAGATGATGAAAAAAGTCGAAAAGCAATAATTATTTTACAAGGTAATTGCTGTTGGAAATTTTTAACTTATAGTTAAAACAAAGCATCCAGAGCGAAAATGAAGACAAACTGTGTATTTCTGATATTTCTTCCAAGTAATGATTTCTGCATGAAAACCGTAAAATATGTTTTTCTAGCTAAATCAGAGCAGTTAGATAAAAAAAATAGCTGATAATCTATGAATACTTCCCAACAAATTTTTTTTTTTTTTTGGGAAAACTAAAAACTGATTTTAGCGAAATTAATTTTTATATACTTAGAAATTATCACCAGTATTTCCGAAAAAAAAATTTGGTTTTAAAATAGAAAAACCAAAAACCAATTTTATAAATAAACCAGAGCAAATAGAGCAGAAATTGACGAAAATCTGCGAAACCTCATATTTCCTACCAACAATTTTATGTGGAAGCAGAAAAATCTAAGCATATAATTATAATTACGAAATTAATTAAATTTTTATTTGATTTTGCTCTTAACTTACGAAACATATTGTTTCCTTAATAAAATACACAGTATTTAACGAAATTATTTATTTCACACTCAAATTAAAGATAAATTTTCAATAACTATTAATTAATGATAAAAAATTGTATATAAATTCATGTCGTAATATAATGTATAACATAATTGAACATAAAGCCTATGTAACCTAGGTTTCGATTTAATAATACATAGGTACATTAAATAAAGCTGTAAAAACTTGTAGAAAGAAATTTCCGAAAATAACACAGACTTACAGAATGAGAAAAAAAATTCTGCGGCACGGTGTTTCTCAGTCAATTTGAATACACGGTATTAATAAGTACTAAGCCTCTAATCCACTTTTTTTGATTTGACTCTAGTTCTCGCGATGGTTAGGTTAGGTTAAGGAGAGGACCACACTGAATCGTGTGTAATTACAAGACCATATTTGTTGATCCAAAGTGAATCCTCGAAGTTTCTCATCAACACATTTAGAACCAGCATCATATTACAGCACTGCTTCACTTTCTCTAGCGAGTTTCTTTGGTAATATTATATTCTATCCACTTGCGCCTCAATGTTTCGTACACATAGTCCAGTTAATTTCACAAATTTTAGCATCTTATTTTTAAAGAAATAAGAATCAAAAGGTAATGGAATGTATCCTCCTCTGCATTATTACACCATCTATATATACTCACTGTACTCAAACCAATTTTGTGCAGAAAATACCTCAGTTCATTATGGCCTGTAATAATACCAATATACCCTCTCAGTTCGTATTTCTCCATATTAAGTAATGATTTTAATGTATTTTTATTTTTTGGTTTCCATAATATCTTCGTTTGTTTACAACGTGGTGAGTTTCGCTAAATTTCGTCTGATTTACTATTGAATTCCTCCCGTATCCTAAGATAGATTGAGTTCAAACTCGTATAGACGCTTTCGCAAGCAGTGCTTATATCCATATTTGCTCCTGCTTGTGCCAACTCGTCAGCATATTCGTTTCCTTGTATATTATTATGACCCGGTACCCAGCACAGTTTCAATGAGTGTTATTCGTTGAGAACCTGAAGCTCTGGGCGACAACGGCTGACTACCTTTGATCTAATGTAGCTTGACTATCTATATATATTGTGATATCGCTCGTAAATATCGGTCTCATAGATATGTCTGGCTGCCTCATACATGGAAAAAATCTCTGCTTGAAAGATACTATATGCATCATAAAGTCTGGCGCTGTAGCTAATATCCAATTTTTCACAGAAAACAACACATTCTGTCCCATTTTCTTTCCTTGACCCATCAGTGTAGACTTCAAAGCCTTCAATATTGCGGTTATTTATCTCCCAGTTTTCCTTATCCCATTCCATTTGAGTAGATAAGAAGTCAGTAGCAATATTCACATATTGTGATCCATCGATTAATGTTGAATGTCCAAAATTTCTAATAATCAGTTGTCCAGTTTGGCCCAGCCTTACCTGTGTTCCTAGAGCATGTTCTTTAATATAATATACATAGCGGGTCCATGTCCAGTATTCTGCACATATCCTCAGTTGCAGTTCATCTACGGGCCCCTGATATGCATAGTGCAACTACTCTGTTGACCAGCTCAATAAATGACACGTGTGTGCGCCTATCCATTATTGTCCACCAGATCAAGGCTCTATGGTCCAGTATAGGTCTGACAATGACCTTGTAAAACCAATATTATTATTACCTATTAGTTTATGCCATGTGTACATAGCTGCATAAGCTTTCTTTACTCTTTTCCTTAGGTTTGATAACCATTTTAATTTTCGGTTGAAAATTACACCTAGAAATTTCGCCTCACTTGAAAGGGATCTTCCTCCAAGTTTTGGGTAGTTAGGTAAGATTGTAAGGGTGGGTAGTTAAAGGTAATACCTTCCTACCTCTCCTTGTAAAGAGAACCATCACTGTTTTCAATGGGTTAATGCCAAGTCCGCACCTTGTAGCCCATTCAAACAGTTTCCCCAAAGCGCATCCCATCACCTCAGCAAGTGTATTCGGAAATTTACCTCTTATCAATATAACAACATGTCTGCTATTATTCCAATACCTATTATATTCAGCTCCACTAGTATTTGGTTCAGTACTAGAATCCATAGTGTAGATGAATGTATACACCTCCTTGAGGTGTTCCCCTCGTGGCGTTTGCATCTTTACCTTTACCCCCTAACTCAGCCTGAATTAGTCGCTGTGTAAGTACCTTCATTAGCCAGGAAATAAACTTTTCGTCACATTTACTAGCATTTACTTTTGAATTTTTATGATTTTTTTTTTAAATGCTCTTGAAGTTTTGTATAAAATTTAATTTTTTCTTAAAAGTTGGGCTTAGTATGTCCATAGCTGTTGACCGTATTGAAAAGCAATGTAAATACGATTTGAAGATAATTTTAATTGGAATTTTTTGATATTCTTTCGAACAAAATTAGACAAGTTGTAAAAGAGTTTTGATGAATCTTTTTTTTTTTGTGATCTCTCTGTCTCATTCTATCCTCTATTTTAAATTATATGCACATCTCTTTTACAATATTTACAACACTTAGCATTAAAACAAACTCCTTTTGTGTTAAGCTACTTCAACTCAGCTCAACTCACAATAAGTAACTCTTTCCCTTTTTCCAAATTGTCGGTCTTATATACCCATGATCCCATCCTGTCTATACCCAACCCTTAAACTAAACTATTGTCTCTGTCCAGCAAAACTTTGGTGATCCTACGAACATATTAACATGAATATCTACTTTGATACAACAACCCCTTAGTAGTTCATCTCGGCCAATTAATTCAACTAATTTGAGAATAAGGATCACATAAGGAATCTTAAATACCCAGGATGTGAAATGAGAATAAATACATTCAAATAAAATGAAACTGTAGTTCATAGCTTTGATACTTACTAAGCCAAAAAATAATCCAGAACCATGTTTTTCCATAATCAACGGCTAGGACATCTGTAGAAGCACCAGAACAATTAACATTACAACATTGCATGACTAATTTATATACTACTTACCGAATTATATACAATTTATAATCTAGCTCATAACAACAACTGTAAAGAAATTAAGTCCAAAAAATAGTGATAATCACAATTGTGACGAAATAATTTTATTATGAACCTTTCTAAAACCTGATGATGTGATTGATTTCATAAAAAGTGAGATTCAGAGTTTATAAATAATTTTAAATTAAAATCGGTTAACAAGTTTTTCCACCAAATTGAATAGAGGGGAGTTTGTAGAAACTTGTTGACAAAATTATGAGATAAACCGGGATATAATAATCAAAAAAGATGTCCGGAAATTTCCGATATCGATTTACTATTTTCACTTTGTTTTGGTCTCGATAAATTGTCTGCTGTATTTAGAGTGAAACAGCATATTATGGTCATATTTAAGAGTATTTCTTTAAAATATACATAGCAATATTTTTCGCTTTAAACAAACAAAATATTGATTTTTATATGTTCGTTAATATAATCTTAAATTTAACTTGGAAAATATTTTACAATCTAATGTTCCATTTTATTATTTTTATTAATTTTTTAATTGCAATCATTTTAATATAAATTAAATATTTTTCTGCTATTTACATTAGATACAAATTAAAATTTAATATAAGATAAATAAAAATAGATTATATGTTTTTATTTTTATACTTTAAAAATAAAATTAACATAACCTAATTGTGGAGCTATTAATTTTTTTTTACAACACAATTTAACAAAAAGTATTTATTTTACATAACAAATTGATTAAAATTAAATTACAAAAAAAAAGCTACAATTGTTTATCTTTCATTAAAGGTTATTATTTATAAAAAAAAGTGTTTAAATAAACAATTTAAATAAATTAAATTAATAGAAAAAGGTTTATATATAAAAAATAATAAAATAAAAAAATACGCAAAAAAAGTTTATTGTATAAAAATAATTACAAAATTGATTATCTTATGAATACCACACTTGTAATAAAATTTATTTTAAATATTACAAATTTAGTGAAAGGCAACTGTTTTATTTCTTTATATTAAAAATTATCAAACTCATAATTTAAAATAAATTTGTAATAAATAACAAAATGATATCAGAAAAAATAAAATAATTAAAAATGAACTTAGTTTTCCATTTCCAATCTGATTTTTTAAAAAATTAAAAAAAAAAATCGTTTTTCGACAATAGAAATCCGATGACCATTAACCCATTTCTTACCACTACCCGATCTCGTTAAGATAAATTAACAAAATTTGGTATGGGGTCTATTTTAGTGATTGTGCTCTTAAAATCTAAAGATTTGTGATCCTAGCTATTTTATTTTCCGAGATATCGGGTGTTGTGAAAACGCATCAATGGTCAATTAGGGGTATGTTGTTTCGCTCATATAAGAAGTAGACGTTTAAACAAATTGTATAGCAAAATGAGTTTAATTTGTCATTTAAATTTAGTTTTTGATTATTTTACAAATTGTATGTTAAATATGTTAAGTGTGAAAAAAAAATTGGGGGTGGGCCATTTCAATTGGAATATAAGGAACTAAATAATGATGTAAAAACGTTAAATAACTTCCGGTGTAAGAATAAATAATTTCATATAATGTATAAATAGATTATATATTAAATAAAATATGTTTCACGTTAAAGCATTTGGAATGCAATGTACATTGGATTCGATTATCAGTTTAGACATCATCTCGATTAGGATTTCAATACTGTGGTCAGGAAAGCATTTTGGTCCTTCGTACATGCTGCGTAACCACATTGTGCTTCAAACACAAATGTTACGTAAATAGGTTCTGTTATTCTTGCAGATTATTCCTCAATTTGTAAAATCGTAAATCCTGGTAATGTACCAAATGCAGTGGTTCATAATATGATGCATTCCAATTGAAACAGGATTTGAAAATTGGGGTAATGTACTAATTTTCAAATGACTGAGAAAAAAATTATTTGCTTTTATTTATCCGTGCATTCACAGATTTTTCTTTTATTATACCTGAATACCTTGGAGATTTTATTTTGGTTATATTTTGATATTCACTTAATCTCATTTAATTGAGCATAGCCTTTTATAGAAAAAAGCTGTTTCGAAGATTATGAAATTTTGTTTTTAAAATTTTTTAATACTTTGAATAAAAAATAATAATGTTTAATCATAAAAATATTATGTTTTTTTTTAGCAAATTTTATGACCTTTGAAGAAAATTTATTATCCCTTTTGTAAGACAATTGAAAAAATTTAACAATACATTACATAATTTTATTGGTTTCATTCATCAGTTTTCGACATTTTTCAGGTAACTCCTTGAATTTTTGTGATCATATTCAATATAAAGCATCTTTCACAAAATTCATCGGAATTAATTTTTTTCCTCAATTTATTTAGTTAACATTCCAAGTTAAATGTACATATATAAAACATTATCATTAATTTTAAACTAAATTAGTTACGGTATAGGTAAAGTTACTAATGTGAAAAATTCTCATTTGTGTTTCAACCAATTAAAATTTTTTTCTTTAAAGACTGATTTTAATTAAAGTGATTTTAAAAACAATTCAACCTCCTACACTTCATTGAAATCAATAAATCCATATCATTTCAACTCTAATTTATTTGCAGAAAAAGAGATATATAGCAATATTTTATCAATAATAATTTAAATTTGTATATTTATTTGATTTTTTATCCATACGTTGGCTGATGTCATTTTTATGTCACCACAAAATTCAAATATTTGCAAAAAAGAAAAATATATTTTTTTCTCTCACATATACATTAGATGTGCAGAATGTGTGTGTGTGTGTGAATGTGTGTTTGTTTATGAGACAGTATCAACGTATGAATTTTCAATAAATCCAAATCTCAATCTAAATATTGATTTTACTGTCATCATCATGCCATTTTTTTTCAGTTTGTTTCGTTGTATCTTTTGGTAGTGGCGTGTTTGAATAATAAGTGATAAAATACTTGACACATTGACAGCATTGACGCTTAAAATTCATACATTTTCATCGTTTGAAATGATAGACAAGTAAATAAATAAAATTACGTATGCATATCTACACTTTTTTTTCCATAATTTTGAAAAAAATAAAATGATTTTCTTACTTTTTACTTCAAGTTAGTTGTACGATTGACTGATGGTTTGATATATTTTATGACTGTCTAGGATCATAGTGCAGACGACAGTCAGACAATTGTTTGTGATTTTTTGTTTCAGAGAAAAAAGTGAATTTGTATGTATTTTTAGCTAAGACTTTTTTGCTTTTCAAAATTGTTCTACATATTGAAATATTAATTTTGAGTTCATTGATTTCTACAAAATAGACACTGATCATGATTTCAATTGTAGGAAATTTTAAGATTTGTGAGTGTTGATATTATTAGAGAGGACATTTTTAGAAAAAATAACAATTTTTTGTTCAGCGGATTGGTTTCCTTTTACATATGTTTTCATGGTTTTGGACCAGAAAAATCTAAAAAGTGTCAACGGTTATTTGAGATATCTCCATAAAATTTCACATGCCAATGGTGAGGTGTTTTTTTAGTTGATTTGAAGTAATACAAATTCCTCGGGTATGTAATTTTTTTAAAAAATCGCCAAAAGTTCATTTATGATATGATAGAAAAGAAATTTTATATATGTATAGATAGTTCTTGTAAATCTCCAAATCAACTAAAAAACATCTCACCTCTGACCATGTAATATTCTATTGAGATATCTTTAACGGTTCACAAGTTACAAATAATAAAAAACGTTTTGTAACCGTGTAATCAAACTACAGGTCGCAATTTCGAACATAAATTGATGAAATTTGGCACAAAGGTGTCTTGTATAGAACCTGTTGAAATTGGTTATGATCGGTCCATTATTTCACCTAGCCCCCAAACAAATGTCCTCCCGGAAAAGGGGTTTACCAATCATAAATCCCTTAAATATAGTAGTATTTTAATGAAATTTGGCTCATATAAGTTCTATATAAGTATAAATATGTGTACCGAATTTCAGGAAGATCGGTCCATATAAACCTCTTTCCAGGAGATCACTTTAACGGCACAAATCCCATTAAAATGTTAGTATAAAATAAGTTTTATATAAATACTAGCTAATATCCGGAGTGCTTCGCCACCCCCCGAAATGAAATACATAGTAATTAAATGATTAAAAAAATATACTAATTTTTGTATTTAATTTTTATGGGAGGGACCATACCCCCATAATCCGCTTATTTATTAGACAAATATTTTCATGGATGTCAAAATTCTTTGTGCAAAATTTGAGCATTCCAACTTCAATAGTTTCCCAGATATACGAATTTTTGCATTTAATTCATATGGGAGGTACCATGGCCCCTACTTCTAGTCCGCCCATATTTTTCTTAAATATTAATATTGATACCAAAGTGGCTCCGACAAAATTTTAGAACTCTAACTGTTATATTTTCTCAGATATGACAATTTAATATTTTCTTTATATGGGAGGTGCCACGCCCACTATTGCTAGTGTACCAATTTTTGTCCAATATTCATATTCATATTGAAGCTAATGCTAGTCGTACAAAATTTGAGCTCTCTAACTTTTATACTTTCCCACATATAAAAATTTTGGTATTAACTTTATATGAGAGATGACACGCCCACTATTTCTTTTCCACCCATTTTTGTACAAAATTTTCACATTGACACTTAAGTTTATTGTACAAAATTTGGGAAATGTAAGTGTTATAGTTTCCTAAATTAACGGCATTTGGTATTGTTCTAGTTCGCCTATTTTCTTCCAGAATGTTCATATAGGTGTCAAAGTTGTTCGTGCAAAATTTGAGGACTCTAGTATTATCAATTTCCGAGATATACTACTTTTAATAGTTATTTAGTAAGTGGGCGTGGCACCTCGCCCACATGGAATTTCAAAATAAAAAGTAGCCTATTTTTCCTTCCAGGCATATAGGAACATACTGTGAAAAATTCAAGAAAATCGGTTTAGCCGTTTAGGCGGGTATAGACTTCAAACAAACATACATACATACAAACAAACACACATTAATTTTTATATTTATAGATAGATAATGATAGTACCAAATTCTTCGAAAATCGGTCGGTTTTATTTTACACTTAATAAGAGTATAGGTCAACAATTGCCAAGTCTAATAAAAGACCCCTCCCCGAATTTTGATGCACATGCATAATGGTGTAGGGTATCATATGGTGGGTCTTGACCGACTATATCTTTTGTTCTATTTTTAAGATATTTTATTTAAAAAAAAAAAGAGTTTTAATAAAATACATTTTAAGAAGCCAAAATTTTCACATTTTTAATACATTTTATGCAAAAAATATACTTTACGTTAGTGCTATATATTACGAAATTTTCGGTTTAATATACAGGTGTGACAACAATTAGGTTTGTTAAATCGGTAAACTACTGTAAATCTTGTTTGCAATTAAAAATATTGCGATATTTTGCAGTATCACGTTGGGGTAAAAGGGGTCGAAAGTGGCGTTTAATTGAATTTTTAGAATTAACTTTTTGTAATAAAACTGAATACCGAATAAAAATAGATAAAATTATGTATCAATAACAATAAAAATCATTAGCTTAAGTTGCGTTGTTTTTGTGTACTGAGCTGACAAAGTTCATCAATTTTTTATATTTTGCAAAACGGGGAAAAAATTCAATTTTCATTAACTTTCGGAGAATTTTTTTTTAATAAAAAGTGCTTTGAAGGAAAAATTTAAAACGAAAACCATTAACTTCAGGTATTTGAGTTTACTTTTATTCAAGAATTTGTAAATTATTTTTTGTCCAGGTATTTTTGTTATTTTTTTTTTTTTAATTGTAAAAAAATTCACTAACTTTCAACTTTCATGGAGTGCAACTAAAAATGTTACAGGATGTCTCTTTTGAAAATTTTCTGAAAAATATAACATATTGCCAAATGAAAACATTAATTTTTTAACCCAAATGTATAGACGCACTGAACAACATTGCCATGCTGCCAAAAAATATTTTAGAATTCTAAAAATGCATTTGTTTAATAACTAATAAATAGAAAAAATAGAAAGTGATCATCAAAATTTTGATATCACCTTTTCCTGAATGAAGCGTAATTTTTGTCCCATTTAACTCAAATGTATAGATGGAAGGACGGACATTACCATTCAGCCAAAAAACATGCCACAATTCTAAAAATGATTTTTTTTTACTTACTAATAAATAGAAAAAATTAAACGTGATTATTAAAGTGTTGATAACACCCTTCTCTGAATTATGCATAATTTTCAACCCATTTAACTATATAGACGGACGGATAGACATTTCCGTTCTGCTAAAAAAATCTTAAAATTCTAAAACTGAATTTTTTTAACTAATAATCAATAAATAAAAAAATAAAACGTGATTATTAAAATATTGATATCACCTTTCCCTGAATTAAGCGTCAATTTCGACCCCTTTTACCCCAACGTGCGTATGAGCGAAAAAATTCTGAAAAGGCTTTTACTATTCACTTATAGAATATCTACTCCATATAGTGCATAATCTTGCATTTCCTCTAATGTTATAAATGATATGGCTCTCTTCCGTAAAGAAAGTAATTATAAGCCTCAAGACAGGAAAATCTTCTGGCAATTACTAAATTATTATATCAATGATAAGCTTCTTGTCTAACTAAAGCAGAATCTAAAGCATTGTTTCCTCTCCAGAGGAAACAATGCTTTAGATTCTGTATTTCGGCCAGGAAGCGCATTTACGGCGATTTTTTATTTTGAAAGGTTTACGAATTTAAAACTTTAGTCAATATTATCCCAATAAATTCTAACGGCTTCAAATAATTGACTTCGATTAGGGAGAGGAAGGTGTCTAAATGTTGTTCATATTTTTTTCTTTTAATTTTCGGATTTGTTTGTGCATATTTTCATTATTATATAATTTTTCCTGACATTGTCAGGCTTTTACGCTTGTATTTAATAAATTTTAACTTGATTATAAGAATTATTGATTTTTTTTAAAGAAATTTAGTCTTTTGATATAAAAATTAACTTCTGAAAAAAAACCGGTTAACCGGTTTTTTCTGAATTTCAAAAAGTGCAACCGGTTTTTTTAAAATACCAACTATTCGAACTATTCGAAAACCGGTTTCTCAAAAAAGTCGAATAATCGATCACCCTAGTCCTTAATGATAATTGTGGTATATCAGCCGTTATTTTGATTTTAGATGAAAACATATCACTATCGAAAAAGTAAGTTTAGTAATTACTTTCATTAGAAAATGTTTCGAAAATAAACAGTATTGTTCTGCATTATTTAAAGACATCTCTCTAGCTTTCGACAAAATTTGCCATGATGGTTTAAGTTACTATATTATTACCAGATAACCTTTGTTTAACCAAATAATAAAAATCGCTAAATCAATATTATTCAAAAAATGTGATTTCATCAAGCAGAAAAATCTCCGCTGGATCACTTGACTCTAGACTCACTTGAGCACATCATTTTTAAAAGTTGTAAGCTTCGATATTTTTCTGGGAAAGACCACTTGAGACCGATTTTATGACAACATAATCCATGTGTTTAAAGGTAAATAAACTGTCGTACAGCAAAGAAAAATAGCCAATCTTTGAAGACTCTCAACCAGTCTCCTAATGATAATTTTTCGTAAACATGGCCTCCGCACTACAATTACATAGGGAATTACAGGCCTGATAGCAATCATGTAGAGCCACTTCACCAATTTACATCCCACATATATAAAGTGCTACAAAGCCTTCTTCAATCTCTCCTTGACATTTAGTGTTCAGCATCATATTTCATGTGATTCGATAACCCAAGACAGGTTCAAATAGGAACTCAGTACTTCCTAATGAATAGTACCAATTCGGTTTTAGCAGGATTGACTGCAAATCTATTGTCATAGGTTCTGATCGATAAAATATCAAATGCCATTTGAAATACTTTCCCTAATATCTATTAAATCTAACAACATGAACTTCTTTACTGAAAGCGATTTTTAGTCGTCTTTCCATGCGAAGAAGAAGGGCTGATCTAAAATAAGACTAAGGCTACTCATGTAAATAACTATTTGAAGTATGAAAAAAATAAGAATAGGATCATTCATCATTTTATAAACTAATCTAGTAAAACAGTGTAATCGATTTTACTTGAGTTTAATCCATTTTAGCATTCTAATCCTTTTAAACTCTTTACAACATTTTAAATATAAAATCCTTAAAATCTATACTGTAAACACTATAAATAGTTTGATAAATATTTATTCTAATATTACTTTAACCAAAATATTAGACTTCTAATTACCTACCTGTTATCCTTGCATATTTTTAAAGAAAATTTATGTACACCTCTGACTTGTTATCATACAATTTTAATTTTACCTAACAAATAATAAATACCTTTTGTTTCTTTTGGTTTTGCATTGTTATTTAGGTATTTATCTTCATAAATCATTATTTAAAACATTTACTTAAGTTTGCTTGTTTCAGCAAATGTTGTCTATTTTAGCAGATATTCATAGTAAAGTATAATATGTTACCTTAGGTCATTTAACTTGACTTGAAGAAAATTATGTCTAGTTAACACAGACTACTACTACTGTTCTGTACCAAAAAAAAAAAAAGGCAAAATAACTTTTATAACATGCCAAAAGGAAAAGAATAACTACTACATGAAAATGTAGTATAGTTTTGTGCTTATTACAAGCATTTTGGTATATGTATTAGTAATGTGGTAGTAGTTGTAGTAAAATATCATAATACAGATAAAAAATAACTTAAACCAACAATTTTCAAGTCAAGAGCCTTTTAACAATTTCCCTCTAGACACTAAAGTTATGAATATTTAATGACCTTTACACACTATTGCAGAGACCTCAAACCGAATGTGCTCACATTCTGAATCACTATTTTGTTTGGTCGTTCAAATAAAAAATATACATTGTAATAGAACATTGCAGGGATGGAAGTATTAGTGCCTTAAATATTTATAGATCATTATTCTTTATAAATGTGTGGTTAATTCTTTCGAATTATTGAGATGTGAAAAATATTTTGGATATAGTAAAGAGTATATTTGCTACTAAAAGTAATTCTAAAATTTCGAATGGCCATCCCTGTAACTATCCATTATCAGTTCTCAACATAGATAGGTATCTTTCATTGGTGTGGGTTAATATTTTGTGCGTGTCTATTTCACTGAATGTATGTGTAGGCATGTGTATAAAAGGTATAAGTCAAAAATGATGAATCATTTAAAAATGCCTACGGGCAGTTATGTGTATGGCTATATTAGTTACAAAAACATTCACTTTCATACACAAACACACTTACACAAACCTACTCTCAAATAGTATGTCTTTTACACCAACAATTATAGAATACAACAAACAAGCAAACAAACAACATACAAATAATAGTAGTATTGTTTGTATTACTGGTTTAGTTGTTGTTGATGTGTTTGTTGTTGTTTGTTTGATTGGTGTTTATGAAAAATAGTATTTTTGTTTGACACCCATAAATGTTAATTGCATAGAATTTCAATATTATTGCTATGGGATGTCTCAGGTCAATTTGTGGCATTGTTTTTCTAACATTTTGCTTACAACCCACAAATACACATTCACTTTCATAGATAAATTGCTACATTTATTTTGTAAATGTAGGCTGGCACAAAATTTATTTATCGTTATTTATTAATTTATATTTAGATTATACAGGTGTTAAATGTTTGAAGTTATGTGTATGGATATTTGGAAATATTTGTTGAAAATCATTAGTAATTAATATTATTTTAATATTTATGTGTTTGTGTGTATATGCAACAATTTTGAGATTAAAATATTATGTCGTCTGTTTTTTGTTCAAAATATTTGAAAATGTAATGCGTGATTTATTATGACAATTCTCTGTGGAATATTCGTTAAAGTAGTACTATTAATTTTTTTATGTTGACCTTTAGTATTAACCCTAGGAAAATTATCTTGGTCTGGCCAGACCAAATTTGAATTTGAATTTTAAATAAAAAATTGACATATCTATAACTGATATCTACTGAATCAAATGAAATAAATTCTTAGTTGATTAGAGCATGATAACTAAGAAAAAATAGGGTTTAAAGAGAAAGTACGCTAAATTGACCTCTTGATCTGGATAGACCACAATGTGTTATTTCTTCGCAAAGATGTTTCTTTTTGTTCGTATGTTTATGTACAATCATTCTAAAAATAATCGTGATATATTGCTAAAACTATAAGATGTCAGAAAGAAACAGAATTTACCCAAATTTATGAGTAAATGATATGTATCCAGGAACGAAAATAAGTTATTTTTGATTCGTTAAAAAAATGACTTCTTAATGCAAAAATATGTGGGAGTGAATGTTATTATATGCTATAGAATAGTCTTTTCAGATTTTAAAGTATTACAGTAACTGAAAAGGAAGATGATGAATAGGGAATAATGTCTTGTTTTTGAAACCGGGATAATGAACAACTGTCATTTCCTTCAGTGATTAAATCTGGTATCCAAATGAAGTTGAAACCACTTAAAACACTCATAATACTAAAACGAAACATTACCAAGCCGACAATTTCCACCGAGTTTACTCTAGAAGTGCTTAATATTATTGTTCAAGATATAAAATAAACTGCAATAGGTATTTTTAATAATAAACAATGTTTCACTAAATTGCTATTTTTTCAGTCTTACAATTCAATTACTTATCCTAAGTATCAATAATTTTAAAAAATCAGCTATCGCAGAGGATCTTTGGGTAATCCTCATTAAAATTGTAAAGTAAACATATACCCCTGTCGTAAATTTGTATGTTATTAAATAGCTCTATTCTTATCTTGTCCGTACATATTTAAAAATATACATTCCACCAGAATTAACTAAATATGACATAAAAATATGGTAGATATATTATACGAAGGCAAATTAGCCGACAAAATTATTAAAATTATGCACAATTTAATATCGAAAATTAATCATTTCCACTTTATAATAACATATATTACTTATATTAACTACTATCAACAAAATTAAGACAAACGGGCTACTGCAAATAGTTTCTAGGCGCAACATTTTACCTATAATCGATCTATAATCTGGCTAGACCTAGAGGATAACTTAGTGCACATAACGCTACCAGTCATCCTAGGGTTAAATACTTTGATAAAACATAAATAGTGGTATAAAATTAACAATTTTTAATAACGTAAGGTAGAAAGGAAATCACTTTTTCTTAAAGTGCTCTCTTCGTATAACCTTAAACGATACTTGCAAAATTTATTTTATTGTAATGGTTAGATGTGGTGACTTTAAGTCGTTTTGGTCCAGACTATCTCCTTTTTTTCCGAAAAAAGTTATGAGGCAAAATGTGTGTTAAGATTTTTTCGATCTCACTACATATGTGAAGATAATTTTTAGAAAAAATTTATATTAATTAAAATTTTATATTATGTTCTTAAATAATGTTTTATTTTAGACAAAAAATAGTGTTAAAAAAAAGGTTAAAATTGCAATAATAATTAGCCAGTGCACAGGTCAATAACAGAAACTTATATTTTTTATTTTGTTTTTATTTTTTATTTACTCCTTTTACCATTACATTAAAATGTCAGAAGAATTCTGGCCTAATGTAAGAAGAATGTAAAGAAAAATAAAAATCTTAATTTATTGTTGTGCTTTGTTGTTTCGTACATTTAGCTTTTATGAACTCTCATTAAGTTTATAAAAGTTTTTATATGTAGTTTTAATATTCTCACCTAGGTTAAAATTTTGGCAATTTTCAATTTCAAAATATTATTATTATTATTATTTTTTTTTTTTTTTGACTCAGGAGAGATATCGATTTAAATAATTTAGATATTTAAATTGTCTACACTTAACTAGATATTATTCATAAATTATTATCAGAACCATCTGTATTTCCCTGAGCACGACCAGTACACTAGGTAGAGCTGTCTCTCCAGAAAGTTAGGCTCTTGGTAGTAGTTCGTCACTCTATGTGAAATTTCATGTAAATCCAACCAGCCGATAAGAAGTTTTGATTCTGCCCCACTGTGCAATAAATGAATCGTTAAACCGGAAAACACTGTATACGGACCCTCTCAAAAACATTTATATTCCTCGCGTACCTTTAAAGCATACTGACGCCTACAATGCTGCGGACCCCCATTTGGCAACAATTGAGCTACATCACCTTAATTGGTCTGAACTCCACCATAAATATAAATAAATATGGTACACTTTTACCAAACACTAGAAGAAGGTAGAAGGAAATCGTATTAGTGGCTATGGAAAACATATTTTAATTTACAACCAATAAATTATTTCGTTATGAAAACGAATATTTGATTACGAAAACCATAAAATAGTTTCTGTAACAAAATAAAATATTCGAGTGACCGTCGATCAACTTTTAATCATAATCAGTGTTGCCAGTTTAGCCTTTTTATTTTGCTTTTAGCCTCAAAATTTTCGTTTTAGCTTCTAGCTTTTTTTCTAGCCTTTTTTGATTTTTAATATAGCCTTAAAAAGGCTAAAAGCTTACTAAATTTATTTTAACAGAATCATATATTTAAGCATTTTTGTATATTAATTCGCAGAAAAAATCGAAATTATTATACATTACAAAAAAAATATTATGATTATATTTAGGTTATATTTATAAATTCTCTAAAATATCTTTAAGAAATACCAAAAACTAATAAGAACAAAAAAATAAATGCGTTTTTTAATAAAACAATATATTAGCTTTTTTCTGGCTTTATTTTTTGGGACATTTAGCCTTTTCTGACCTTTTTTAAAGTCTAATTTAGCTTCTTTTTTTCTCAAGTCCTGGCAACACTGACCATAATATTTCTGACATAAAAGTGCTCAAATACATTTTTTTCTCTACATAAACTTTATGTGTGATATTTTTTCTAACTAAACAGAACACGTATAACCTAGTTGTACGTGTTATGTACATTAGATGAGGAAATTAGGTGTAGCTTTCCCAAATGCGGCAAAAGATCTTTCTTGCGATATCAAATTTTCATATTGTTACTTTAGTATAAATATGAAAAAATTTCAAAAACCACGGAAATTTTTATTTTATTTTTTTTAACTCACCAAAAAATAATGCCAGGATGAAGATGATATTTTTCATTTTGGGGCCATCGTAATACACATCTATGTTAATATTAGTCAGGACATATTGAAAAAATTTTGAATTTTTGATAATATACTGGTAAGTCTGGTCGCCAAAACAAATCCTCACCCAAAGACGAATAGTTGGACTTGTTGGATTCTAATGTGCTAAAAATTCCATTTGATAAATGCAAACATGAAAAATGTTCAACTTTGTCTTAAAGCTGGTAATGTTGCGAACAAAATAAGGCATGTATCATTAAAATGAATGCACAAATTTTGATTTTATTCACAGTTAAGTGAAAATACCTATGTATATCTACAATTAAGTAGAAATACAGTGTTGGGTAATAAAAACATTTTTTTTAGCCTTTAAACAAAAATAGGTAGACCAAATAGAATTTGACCAGCTAAACAAAAATCAACTTTCACTTTTCTTTTTCTTTCACGTACTGATTTTTTATGGGCATGACAAATATCATCACTTCATTCAGCGGTCACACTATAAAACTTGAGAATGGTTTGTCCAGTTTAGACTATAACTCAAGAACCGTTTGCACAGTTGATAAATGTCTTCAAAGAATGCCAACAATATTTTTTATTCGCTCAATAATTTCCGAGTTATGGATCAATTTTTTTTTTAATTTTTTCGCTACTAAGTACCGAATATCTACTATTAATAAGTCAACAAAAAATTATGTAAATATATCTCAAAGAACGGACAAACCGTTCTCTAGTTACACAATTGTGATTGCCTAAAGGGGTCATAGTAGTCATGCCAATAAAAGAAAATCAGTATGGGGCTGAAAAAAAGTGAAAGCATATTCTTGATGGCACGTTAAATTCTATCTAATCCATATAATTTTTTAATTAAGACAAAAAAAAAAAATAATAATAATAATGGAACTTCGGAACGGCTGCTCCGATTTTTATGAAATTTCATATGGTCATGCCAGAGGTGTAGGCAAGTTTAAGTTTTAAGATTGGACCATATAGACCTACATGGAGCGAGTCCACAGGATTCCAAAGTTAGACACCTCGGGTATAAAATTTCTAAAAAAAAACGATCCTGATACCTTATAACTGAACCGATTTCTAATATTAAAATTTTTACTTTTTAGCCCGTCTTGGTAAAGTTTTTTCGAAAAAGTGGGTCCAACTTTCATATGGTCATGCCAGAGGTGTAGGCAAGTTTAAGTTTTAAGATTGGACCATATAGACCTACATGGAGCGAGACCACAGGATTCCAAAGTTAGACACCTCGTGTATAAAATTTCTAAAAAAAACGATCCTGATACCTAATAACTGAACCGATTTCAAAGATTTTTATATGGGAGTATTCTGCTAGTCGAGAACTACAAAAACATCGTCGTGTGCATATATTATCTCTTTTGTTTAATAGATATTGAGCTTCTAATATTAAAATTTTTACTTTTTAGCCCGTCTTGGTAAAGTTTTTTTCAAAAAAGTGGGTCCAACTTTCACCCGATTTTTTTTTTAATTTTTATTATTTTATTAACAACAAATAGAAAAATTGTGAAAAGAATTTTGAAAAAATATTTACGGAGTCAAAAGTTACAAGCATTTAAATTTAAACTTTCAAAAAAGGTTGATTTTCCCGTTTTTTTTGCTAAAAAAAAGTGGTATGACCATGTAAAATTTCATAAAAAGCGGAGTAGCCGTTCCGAACTTCCATAATTATTTCCATTTCATTTTTTGAATCGCATTCTGTGCGTTGTATTTACTTGTAGGTATGCATGGGTATTTTAACTTAACTGTAAATGAAATCAATATTTGTGCATCAATTTTGAAGGTACGTGGATTATTTTACTCATAGTCTTACCAGCTTTGACACAAAGATGATTGATAAACTGAAACATTTTTGATTTTTTTACTTTTAATTAGAAATTAAAGTAAAAAAAAAAATTTAATTTTGCATGAACAATTTCTTTTGGACACTTATTTCGAATTAACTCCGAAACTATCGAGCGGATAAAAATTTTATAAAATGAATTTAAGTCAATTTTATTCCGCATATTTTGGTGTGTCATTTATATAAACCGTTTTTACCTTTCTCGAGTTATAGTGAAATGTACTCGAGTAATCGGCTTATTTAGGGCGAAATATTACAGGCCCTGATGGGAAAAAACTGAAGGCAGATTCGTGTTTATTATGTCAAATTGCATCTTGTCCACATTTTTTCTGTTTTTTTTTTTTTTTTTTTTTTTTGTCGACCAGTGTAGTTAAAAATAATCTCTCTGAAATATCAATATATCCGCAAATTTTGTATTATTTTCCATCTTTATTTTTAAATAAGAAAAGTAATTAATTAACTGAAAGATCTAAAATACTTAAGTTTTTAAAATTCTACAAGTTTTTTTAATAAGAAAAAAAAATTATATTGGATTTATTTCATTTCAATGTCATAATTTCACGCATAGAATACAAATAAATAAAGTTTTAACTCCTTTGCTTTTAATGTATCTAATATTAATTAACTTATATCGATTTACAGCTTTTCACTTTGAAAATTTAACAAACCGCCTTTAATGTTTGTCTTACTTATATACCTAAGACCATAACTAAATAAATTATGACTTAAATTAAATGTAAATTTTTTACAAACCTGCATGCACCCTCAAAACAATTAAAGGTAAAAATGTTTCACAAAAGTTTCATTTTACAATACAAATACTTTTGCTAAAACCTTAACGAGTAAGACATTTAAAATGCTATATTTATTTGTCTAAATACCATTTCCTATATATAAAATGTATACAAACATTTTTAATTTGCTCCAAATGGGTGGTCAGGTGGAATATAAAAGTTGAATTTTATCCAAAAGCAAGCATATTTTTAGGGTGTTGTTGTAGGCCCATTTGGTATTCGTATACTAAATAAATACTCATACATGTATACAATATAAATACTTAATATACATGTTTGTGGTTTGTGTACTTTTTTTTAAGGGATATTATGTTTTTTATGCCACACTTATTTCCTCAACATTTTCTAAGATGTTGTTCACGCCGTCGTCGATGATGATGGGGTTGGTACTGATGACGATTGTGTTGTTAATGTTGATGGTTTTGGTTACAATTTAATGGGTTTTCGCTAATTAGTCTAAAATGTTGTTAATTTTTTTTTCTCCTATAAAGTTTAGGTAGTTGTATATTTGAAATTCCTTATGTTTTAGAAATGTTGGTCATATTCTTATTTGTATATTTGAATAATTGTTTGTATTTTCTTTTATTGTTGCTATATTAAATTACGTTTGCCATAAATTAAAAGGCTACAGAAGGGGAGTATAGTGCAGAGAGAGGATCTTTTAATGACTTAATTTTAATTTTGTTAATTTGGTACCTTTACGTGACTGGGGTTTTTAAAATAATTAATCTTAAGCGGACAAATTGTTTAATGAGTTTTAACACTTTTTTGAATGTTGCATATTTATTTTCTCGTTTGACCCTTTTTGTTTAGAAAGAAATATGAAGAAGAGTTTTATTTTTTGCTGAGTTTTATATTTCCAACTGAAAACATATTCATGGAAATATGATATTCAGTGCTTTTGTTAGGCAAGTCAATGTCAACATTAAGTTATTTTTTCTTAATTAGTGACATTATTAAGATAAACGTGAATAAAATTTAAACATTTTTAATGACACTAAATTTTAGTTAATACAACCACACCATCCATTTAATTTTTTTTTATGTATATGTAGGTATGTTTATTTTTTTTTAACACATAGTAACAAAAAAGATTTTTCCAAATTTCGTAACAGAAAGTTAAAATAATAAAAATTTTTGATTAAAGATACGATATCAAAGTGCGACTTTGATTTTTGATAGAAAGTTTACAGCAAATATAAAAAAAATTATATCTTAGTGTTAAAAGTGTCATTTGTTATGAATGAAATGCTATTTTCACCACATGTACAAATATCTTGCCAGATCAAAATGTTATTCTATAATTTAAATTATTTTACAAAATATTGCGATTCAATTTTATTTTTCAGCCAAATGTCAGCTTCCTTTGAAATAAAACTCAGTTTACTGAACGAAATTTAGACTTAGCATAAATATCTATATATATAGTTTGCTAAGCATTTTTTACTTTCCAGAGCTTTCTGAAGCCCCCAGACGACGTACAAAATAAAAATTTGGCTTATTTATGTAACTTTGCATCCTATGAATCCCAACGGAGCCGGATTTTTAAATATTTATCAGGGAGCGGAGATATGAGCAGTGATGCAAGCCGTAACGGCGCAGCTGGCGGCTAGCTGCTCCGCCGATTTTATTTAACAAGCCACGCCGCCGCTGAGTTGTTCGGCTGATCGGCGGCTCAATTTTAAGTCAACTTTATTTACTTTTTTGATTACCCGCTACTTTTTATTGCCTAAATATTTTATGCCAAAGCTAACATATTGTATACATTTAATTTGGAAATTGTTGGTTGTTGGTATATCGTAAATATTTGGGAGTTGTTTTATAGTATAAGCCTATTTTAAATAATATAAGCATATACTTATTTCGTAAAAATAAATCATAATTCGTTTCGAAAATTGTCCACGACAATAACCATTTGGTTAAGTCTGTTTTTCAAAACCAATAAAAATTTAAATTATTTTATTTATTTGAAAAAGAGAAGAAAAACTATATACAAATTTATAAATCTGGATTACTTTTAGTTATATTTTAAGCTATAATTAATTAAAATTTCAATAAAGTATAATAAACTCAAAATTTTGTTATCAATAACAGCTCAGCAACAGCTCAGCTGAACATTTTTTTCGGTTCAATAGCAAACTCGGCGCAAAGCCGTTAATCCGCCGCCGCCGAAAATTTTTGCAATTCAGCCGCCGCCGAAATTTTTTAATCGGCTTGCATCTCTGGATATGAGCGTATAAGCGTGGCATTGCCAGGCTTATACGATCGTAGTTTATATTTTAATAACCTTAAGAGTAACCGCTTACAAATTTTAGATACCGTATAGTGAGGTTTGGGCGGTAGGCAGATGAGATGGCATGACTCGCCTAAGGACATCAACTAGTGTGACGTCCTTAGTGGAAGAAAAAAACAATGATAAGTAAACAGTTGGAATATACTCAAGAAAAATTCTACACCCAGAGAAATATCAATCACATACGTGTTGAAAACGATACCATTCTGTGTCAATAGTGAATCTACACCGTATGTGTTTAAATTAAACACTGCGTGTTCAATTCTTATTGATAATCGATACCTAATTGGCACCAAGTTGAAACCATTTCGGTATCAAATTGTTAAATTACATATGTTTTCTATTAAATTTGTTAACGAAAGGTATTAAAAAGCTGTTACCGTAAATTACCAATGTGAGCACAACCGTTGTTGATTTTGAATCGAATTTTTTCCCTTAGTGTAGCTACGAACTAGGTCTACGACATGCACAAGAAAGATCCGACATTTCTTGGTATATTTTGCTAAGTAACGGTCCGTACAATTGATTAATTACTTATCTTTACCGATATATTTCTGGTTATTATAAATTTAAAAATTCTATCATACATTTTATTACTCAAAATTGGCAATTACAATCGTGATTTTGTTAGTATAAACATTTTAATAAATTCGTTTCTTCCAATCGACAGAAAATTATGTTAATCCCTTTTTCGTCGTTGACATTTTAAAATATTAAAAGAAGTATTGAAAGAGTATTTGTCAAATAAATAAAAAATGGAAAAATTCACAGAATAATTCGGCAATCGTAAAAAAATTAGAGTGTTTTAGACATGTAAAAGGGTAAGTGTTTCTTCTTTTTATAAAAATAAGCGTGCAATTGCTGCTTATTCCAATGATAAAAATGCATAAAAATGGTAAGTAAGTATGTGTATACGTTTTTAGTAATTTCTTCTCTAATTTTATTGGTTTTTAGTTGAACAGGAAGATTTGAACTCTAAAAGAACATATACACTTCCGAAGAATTACGTCAACAAACCGAAATTCACTTGTATTAAGCATTGAATTATTGTGTCTGAATTGAAGTCCATCCACGAATTTTACTTCCTTTGAAACAAGAACAAGATAGTATAAGAAGTATATACAGCGGGTATCTTTTACACCTGGTTTCAACTAAAATGTCTTGAGTGCCTAAAGTTCCTTACAAATACTTTGGTATTGGTAACAAAACTAAGTTGCAAAAAATTTATATACAAAATTTAATTTTAATTTTTTTGTCGCTTATTTGATTTAAAAATTGTCTGTTTATTGTATTTTATGATTTTTAAATAAAAGTAATAAAAGAATAATGTCAAATAATTTTAAATTTAATTCACAATAGCCATAAAACAAAGTAGTTACGAGTATTGAATTTATTCCGTTATTGCTATCGAATTGTAAGATAGTACGCACAACCGACCAAATTCAGTTGGCTAAAAATTCGGTTGCACCAATGAATTTCTTTTCTCTGTGTAAGAATTATTTTGCCACTACTTCTTCCATACATCACGTATGTATTTGTTTATCAACTACTAACTTTTTTCCCACTAAATGGAAATATGCTAAGGTGCTTCCTATTCCGAAATCTTCCTCAGACCTTTCGGCTGTTAACCATCATAAGCTTTCTGTCTAAAGTATTTTAGAAACTCTTACAGTTGCAGATGAGCCAATACATAGAAGACAATAACTTATTGTTTATAAATCAGTCCGGCTTTTGTTCTAATCATAGTTGCAACACTGCATTAGCTGACGTTATAGAGAAAATAAGACGAGAAATTGATGATGGAAATATAAACTTTTTGATTCTTCTTCACCACTCTAAAGAAATTTGATACAGTTAACCACCAAATATTATATATGAAATTAAAACATCTTATCAATTTCTCACCTATTTCAACACGGCTTATTGCATCATATCTCGAAGGCCGTAATCAAACAGTTGAAGTTAATAACATACCCTCAACACTCATATCACTGTCAAAGTGTGTACCACAGGGGTCAATTCAAGGACCACTATTATTCTCAATATATGCGAACGACCTACCCAACGTTTTATCACACTGCATAATTTATATATACGCTGATGACGTCCAACTATTTCTCAGCAGTCCTTCCAATTGTATATAGCAGAATATCGCTAAACTCAACAAAGATTTAAATAAAGCACATCACTGGGCTACTACAAACAATCTATGCGTAAGCCGTAAAAAATCTAAATGTTTAATCATTCTTAAAAAAAAAAATAAAAATATTCTACCAACCATTGAATGTGAATTTAACCAAGAAAATTGAGGTAGTTCAAAGAGTAAAAAACCTTGGAATTATTTTTTAACAACTTTTTAACTTGGACAAGTCATGTGGACATACTTGTGTCTCAAAGTTATTTAAAGCTATGTAATCTTTGGATAACTCAATACTACACACCAATCAGAATTCGACAATTACTTGCAAAAGCTTACCTCATACCAGGTCTACTTTAAGGCTGAAAACTGCTCTGAATTGTGACTCAAACAGCAAAAGAAAACTAAATTTACTATTCAACAATATTGTAAGGTACGTACCTTTGAAAAGACGTAATAGAATATCATCGTTTGCAAAAAAACTCTATGGTGTTTCTTTTGAAAATCTTCTCAATATAAAAGTCTTAATGTTCCTTCATAAAATCATTTACACCTCAAAACATGTTGTAATTTGCCTGATCTAGGAGGGGTAAAAAACTCATCGAACCTACTCGTCTATACCTCGTATCAGAATGGCGATTTCTTACAAATGCCACACGTATCTGGAGTTCACTTTCATATGACAAACAAATCATAAGCAACGCAAATAAGTTTAAAACATCACTGTTTCTAAACATTTTTTAAAATACTTACATGTTTTTATTTCAAATTTTTATACTTGGTATTAATACCAGAGTTTCATTTTCTATAATACATATCAAAAATGTATTATGGAAAATATTATTAAATGTTATATTTTTTTTATATTTTATTAAAATATTTTTTAAACAATTAAAAACGAAAAAATTGAACTAAACCATGATATAATAATAGAAGGTAGAATCATTAGGGAGAGTTGTCAATTTTAATTCTTGTTATGTCAAATAGAAAACAAAAAATCAAAAACAAAAATAAAAAAAATAAAAGGAAAAGGAAAAAATTAAAAAAGTCAAATAAAAATTATTAAAATGTTTTTCTTTATATTTATGTATTTGAATTTAAATTTTTTTTTTAAGAAAAATATATGTGTTAAAATTTTTTGGATAGATTACAAAACTGCCTAAACACCAAAAGCTTTTCGGGATTCCTGCTATATCTTGCTATTCGCCTTTGTAGAATGTTTCCGAAACAAACACCACACAAAATATTTTAAATTACAACATATGCTTGCAAGCATTACTTAAACTTCCTTCCAAAGATGGGCCAGAATACATCTTGCACTTGTACTGTTGTGGCGAGTCCAGTAGTTGAATCCCAATGTTGAGGACTATATATTAGTATCATATTTGGCGGCAGTGGACATAGAATTGTAGAATATATTTGTGAACAAAAATTTTTAACAAATATATTGTAATTTTTTTATTTTTTTATATTTTGTTTTGATTTTTTTTAATATTTTCTTGTTTGACACTTGATGGTAAAATAAATTGAGAGCTCTCTCTCTAATGATTCTACCTTCTGTTATTATATTATGAACTAAACTAAATACAAATCAAACTACAATTAAAAAAGAGTGCGGAAATTTGCTTTCAGAGATGCAATAACGCTTTAAATTTAAAGATTTCAACATACAAAGTATTGAAGGTATTTATACCATAAAACATTTGAAAATATTTTTGGTATTAATACAGTAAAAGCTCCCTTAACGGACAGCTCCCATAAGCGGACATCTCCGGTAGGCGGACAATTTTTTAGGTCCCATGGTTTAGGTGGCATTTTTAGAATAAATTAATCTCTGACGCTCTCTTGGGCGGACGCGGACACCTATTTTTAGAGAAAACATCTCTCGTAGGCGGACAAAAATCCTAAACCCTAAATGAAATGTACCGGATATTTTTTAATAAGATGCTACTTATTATCATTTTTGTCCGAGTTTGCATTCATATTTACTTACATTTTTTTTAAAATTTAATAGTTTCGTTTTTTAGTTAACTTTTTGCTGGTTTTGAGCAAAAATAATTTTTTTTTTTTTTTTTAATTTAATTTTGACTTTTACACTTCATTAAAAATTCTTCATACTAGAAAAAAAATAAAATGAAAACTTGATCCCTTAAAATAGATGCTGTCCCAGTTACCTATGTCCTGAAGATAGTCTCGATGATGGGGCAGATTTCTAAAAATCTTGACAACTTTTTTGAACAAAGGACATAGAAATTCTGCTCTTGTTGTGCAGAGCGACATTGTCATCAGTTATATAAAAATATAATTGGGCGCTGCTTAAGACCGAGGCCAGGCCACCAATATCATTTTCCCAAGTTTATCCTGTTCTTTTTAAATGCCAACGACATGCCAACATATGTAGATGACTTTGTTATCAAACTTGTCTTCAACAAGATTTTAATTTTTAAAATTTCGTGGAAAATTCATTAGCAAAAATGCTGTTGAAAGAAGTCTGACCATTAGCCAATTAAGAGATGATTTTTTTCACGTACGAAAAATTCGATAAAATAAATATCATGAAATCATAATTTATTGCAAATAATGTCTAGATGAAAATCGTCGTTTGCCACAGAAGCAAAAGAAAAAACAAACACATTTTTTAGTTTTTTGCTTAAAAATTTTTCAAACCTTAACTTAATGCAAAAATAGATAAATCATAACTTTTCAAATAAAATTTTTCTTAAATGGAACAAATTTTATGACTGTTTCGTTTTTGAAATTAATGTTACGATCTTTTGACTTTCCAATCAATATTGACTGATATAATTCTTGAAGATGTGAGCATGAAATTTTTTGTATAAATGTAGTTTGAGTCAGTACATTATAATCCAGTAAATAAAACCAACATTTGATTTTTGAGTGGTTACGACCTTTTGCATTTTAGTTGACGATAAATATGTACAAATAAGAATATGTATATCTATAAGTTAATTCATTACAATCAATCTTGGATGTTGATATAGTAATGAATTACCCCTTGTAAAACAAAAAAATATGTACCATATCCCATAAACGGACATCTCCCGATAACGGACAAAATCAGCGTGACGGTTGCTGTCCGCCTATGGGAGCTTTCACTGTACAAAGTACGAGGACGGATCAATATTTCCGTGATTTTTCCCTCATAGTTATATGAAATGCAACACTGTTCCCATCAAGTACCACATGTTAATAGAAGAGTAAAAGTGAGTGTGATTGCTGATGCCATAGGTATTTCATATGGCAGTGTGGTTTCGATTTTAAATGATCAGCTGGGTTTAAGAAAGTTTGCTCTCAATTGACAATAAACGTAAACGTATGACAAATTCAAAGGATTGTTTGGATCTGTTTAACCGCAATCCATGTGTTTTTGCGGCGTTTTGTAACTGGGGATGAAACATGGATCCATTACTGTACTCCGGAGACCAAGCAGTTATCTAAACAATGGGTTTCTCCGGGAGAAACCCATTTGTCGGCCAATAAGGTGATGGCAACAGTTTTTTGGGATGCACGCGGGATAGTCCACATCGATTACCTTCAAAAGGGAAAAACAATAAATGGCGAATAGTATGCCAACTTATTAGACCGACTTAATGAGGATTTAAAAAGAAACGACCCCATATGGCCAAGAAAAATGTTCTTACGTGTGAGAAACCCATTTGTCGGCCAATAAGGTGATTACCTTCAAAAGGGAAAAACAATAAATGGCGAATATTATGCCAACTTATTAGACCGATTTAATGAGGATTTAAAAAGAAAACGACCCCATATGGCCAAGAAAAAAGTTCTTTTTCATCAAGATAAT
Source organism: Protophormia terraenovae (assembly GCA_951394005.1). Taxonomy (NCBI): domain Eukaryota; kingdom Metazoa; phylum Arthropoda; class Insecta; order Diptera; family Calliphoridae; genus Protophormia; species Protophormia terraenovae. The sequence continues at coordinate 27,527,289 of OX596074.1, read as the reverse complement.
GCACTTGTGCACACGTGTGCAGTCTCAATGGCAAAACTCTATGAATTGGGCTAAGAATTGGTACCTCATCCACCATATTCTCCGGATTTAGCCACTAGTGACTACTTCCTATTTCCAAACCTAAAGAAATGGCTCGGTGGAAAGAGATACAGCTCCAACGATGAAATTTTTGACCAAACAAATGCCTATTTTAAGGACCTTGAAAAATTCTCTTTTTTGGAAGGGATACAAAAACTGGAGAAACGTTGGACTAAGTGTATTGAGTTAAAAGGAGATTATGTTAAAAAATAAATTTTTGTTTCGCAAAAAACACTGTGTTTCATTCAAAAAGTCATAAACTTATTGAGAAGCCCTCGTAGTTTTAAGTTAATAAACAAAGTAACAAAATTAGTTTGAATGAAATAAATTAATAACAAATTTATTAATAGGATTTTTTAATTATCTAATAAAAAGTCTGATTACATCAGCTTCAAAAAATATTAGTATATGACAGCAATTTAAAACCTACATTTTTCATAATATACTCTACTTCTTTAAAGTTTTCATATACTTTGTACAATTTTCTTAATTTTCCTTTCCAAATATTTATCAAATTCTGGTGGAGTAAATCAAACTTTTTGTTGAATTTTCTGCCACCTTTACTTGGGTCTTATTTCAACCACTTGAAAAGGTAATATACAGCATATTAATCTATACATGTCTTAATTTGTAGCCACCAAAAATTTTAAGTTTTTGTACTAATTCCTGTGGTTCATTATATTCCAATATTGATATTGTTATACATTGTTTTTAGTGTTGTTGTTATTTGTTGGCTTTTCTTGTCAAACTCTCTCGAATAAACATATACTCTTGTACATGTTGCAAGATATAAACGAGGACAATCAGAAAAGTTAATTAATTTTAAAATAAAGAATAAATCAGAAAGTTTATACAGTTTAACCTTTCTGATTTGCTCTAAGCTGAATCAATAAATACTTAGGTAAGTTGTACGGTTTAAGGTACCAATAAAACTTTGTAGAGGAATTCTTAATAATTTCAGAGGACTATTTAATAATTTTTTTAACGTTGCCAAAGAACTTTCTATTTTGTCGCTTTCATATAAGTCAAATTCTGTGCGGTGCTTATACATTTTATGGTTTGATTTTCCAATGCCTTTGTATGCCACAAGCATACATAATTTGTCATGAACATGCTTGAATACACCAAAGTAGTAGATTTAACAATTGTTAAGTTTTATACGAATACAAACAAAAACTTTATCAAGGATTCTTCTTAGGTTTTGTGGTGTCAATATTGCTATACTTTCTTTGGGTTTTGAGTTCTGATAGCTTTAGTTGACTTTCTCGGTATTTGTTTGATATCATATGGAGTTTATAAAATAAGAAAACTTTTCTTTACTTTTACTGCAAAACAAACATGTTAAAAATTGTTCTCTTTTCTAGTCTTATAACAATGGTTTAGCCAATTATCAATAGTGTCATTGTCTTTGACATTTACATACGAGTTTATTTGTTCTTTTGCGTTGAACACATGCTTACATAGTAACGAATTGAACATAATATTGTAAATATGTGTATTTGTATGTATATTACATAACCTCAAATAGAAAATATTTACTTTAACATTACAATGGCCAAAGTTACAAATTAACTTTGGTTTATAGTTGATATAAAGAAATTTGTTATTGAGTTTTCTGAAATTATTGAAGTCAATAGTTAGTAAATTAGCAAAACATGTTACAAAGGAATTAAATTAAAGTAAATTAGAAGTGAGAAAATTATATAAGATATTACAAACATTCGTTTACACTTGAATGGGTTTTGTTTAACAAATAATCAATTGCCTCTAGTAAAATGAAGTAACATTTACTATGTCCCTCAAAGTGATTTGTTGATCCTTTGAGGGACATAGCCTTTTTTGTTGATCCAAATTTTACGAAATAAAACACATGAGTTAAAAAACGTGAGATAGATATATTCAACAAATCATATGATTGTAGCTACGATGTTATAACTATACAGTGATTATATTATTATAAAGTAATTTATTGAAAAATTGTTGACAACTATATTTAAAATGGTCTTTTCTGAGTGCATGTTTTATAAAATACTGCTAACAGCAGAATAGAGTCGAATTTCAATGATCAAAAACTAAAGACCAAGAATGTTGCATCTCGGTTTCATCAATGAAATTTTGTAGCTGTTGTGCAGTGATGCCACTTTTTTAGCGCTTTTCGCGCTAAAAAAGTCGAAAAATTTGGCACAAATATTTGTCTTATATAAGGTTTGTTTGGGACTGAAAATGGGCAAAATCGGTTCATAAACAAAAAAAGTTATGGGCTAAAAACTAGAAACACAGGGTGCCCGTTTCATACTTTTCTGCTGATATTTCTTCAACAGAAGCATATACGACAACGAAATTTTGTATGTATAGTTCGGGGATCGATATAAACTCGGAAACCAAAAATGGACGTGGTCCGCCCTTTACCGCCCACCTCCCATATAAGGTGAAAATCAACGAAATTGTGTTCAAATATTTCAAGGACCAATATAAACTCGGAAACAAAAAATGGGTGTGGTCCGCCCACTTTACCGCTATGACTGCAAAATAAATGATTTATAATCATTTAGAAAAGTTGAAGTTTGATTTATTTTCACGTTTTTAAGACATTTTCTATAATTTTTAATGAAAATAGTCTTTGTGATCAAACAAAATACTGATTGTTATTGTGTTGGAAAATTCTCATTTTAAATTGTGACTCAAATGTTCCAAACAAAGGTGAATAGAATAAAAATGGAAATAAAAAATAGCAATATCTAAGTATTTCTAAAAGTGGTCTTTGTAACAAGCCTTCCAAATCAAAAACATTATCTCAAATATTAGGAAGAGGTACTGGAGATGTCATAGTAAACATGCTTGGAACATTGGGATATGAGCCATTTGGAATAATTTATTTAAAAACTAATAAAATATATGTATAGCCAACTTGATTACATTTAAAAAATTAATGATTTCCAATATCTAAAAACAATCCTGCTCAAAATTGACATCTTTTTAGTGAAGAACTTTAAAAGACATAATTTTTTTAGTTTAGTTTTTTGCTGTAATCTGTTTAAACATTAATGTTTGTTATTAAAGTCCATTCTAGAAATAAAAGTTGGAATTGGTTTGGGTCCTTATTTTAAATTAAAAGTTTCTAAAGTTTCTTAGGTTTTATTCAGTATTTTCCTTCTCCTGTAAAATAAAATCGACATAAAATCGATATGTATTCTATATTTCTATTTATTTTTATTTTATTTTCAATAAATGTTTTTTAAGACGTCAAACAATGTTCATACTTAGGGATGAAAAAAAATGTATTAAAACACAAAACTATTTTTATAACTGAATTTGGCCACTAAGTGAGCAGTATAATGCTGATCCTAAGACCTTCATATTTAAATTTAAGACCTTCATATTTGTACCTTAAATATTGTTTTTTTAAAACGTTAATGTTCAGTATTTCATAAAACTACTAAATATTTGCACGTGAACTTAAAATAACAATTGTACCTATATGTTGTTTTGCTTTTAATAAAAAATACAAATTTAACTAAAAGATAAAAACATATTTTATTTAAATATAATTTAGCTCTTTTTAGCGCGTTTTAAATGATGACCGGCGCGTTTTGGTACAAAAAAGTTGACAATGCTGCTGTTGTGTGATGAAATCGCTTTTAGCACACTTTACAGAACCAGTTTTTAATTTTTTTAGACTTTAAAGGATATATGGGAGGTAGCCGTGTTCTTGCGCTGATTTTCTTCAAAACTTCGTATTTATTCATTCAAAGCTTAAAGTAATATGCGTACCAAATTTAAATTTTCTACGATAATTCCTACTATTTTTTTCCAATCGTTATATGGAATCATAGCACTGTGGTGCGTATGCCAAATATAAAAAAAAAAATCAAACAAAACTTTTTAGAGTGTTCTTTCATAGAATGATATCTTTTTTTTTTACAATATACCTCGGTGTTTCTATGTAAAAGTTTTGGAATATATGTATTTCATTAATTCCATTTTAAAACAAATATAATTTACGAACTAAATCACTGAGAATAATGAACTGGTTTCTTAGTCTACCAAAATTTGTCAAAAATTTATTTGTAAAACTTTTTTAATCATTTTAGCAGGAGTGAAAGATAGATATTTGTTTTATACAATACATAAGAAATAATATAAAAATGTTATGATTTTTTTCTCTACAATTAAAAAAAGACGCTTAAAAAATTGACTTTTTTCATAAAATCTGCATTCCTACTTTCGTTTTTAGCCGGGCGGGAAACACTTCAGTTTTAAATTGATCTCAATATATTTCCTAACTAAAAGTCGTCAATAAATTAAAAAAAAAAACTATCGTGTAATTTTTTTCAAATTAAACATTTTTATTAAATTGACCATTTTCGACCAACGCTGGCTGTAGTGTACAAACCTAAATCAATCCGAATTTTCTTTATTAGCCGCTTGAAGCCTTGTTCTTTCAAATATGTAAAGAAAAAAATTTTGTGTTAAAACAAAAAAGTGAAAGAATAGTATTATATTTTTGTAAAAAATTGCCATTTTTCATACTAATTACAGAGTATTGAGATTGAACATTTTTCGTGTCTAGACGAATTGAGATATTCAAAAAATTTTCCTCATATACCTCATGACGTTATACCCGAAAAACGAAAAAAAAAGTCGAGGCAAAAAATCAAAAATTGAAAATTCAAGCATAAATATCATTTAACTGTAAGATGCAACTTAGATAAGTAAACATATTTTTTCTTTATCTTGTCAAGCACCTTACATAAACAAAAAAAACTTTGGAAATCGGTCTTAATTTGTAGAAGTTAAAATTTTTTGAAACTTTTATATACTCGATATAGTCAACTTGACACCCTGTAGCTAATCTTGTGTTATTACAGGGTGACTACAGGACAATTTTTCTGAAAGCTTGGATCCTTCTTTACCACATTTCTATACATTTCAGTTCGATTCGAGCAGTAGTGTAGTAGTAGATACATATTTATTATTTATTATTATTATGTAAGACGGACGGACGGTCATCGTTAAATCGACTCAGAAAGTGATTCTGAGATGGGAGTCTGAAGATTTTTTCTATGCTTTATAATTTCTGCACAAATACATAATACTCCATACAAATAAGATGGTGTATGCACAGTGTGTGATTTTAAAAATCTAGCTGATCAAAGCCTCAATTTTTTTTTTCCAAATTTGAACAAAAAAGTTGGTTATTCTAATTAAGAATTTAAAAAAAAATATAATCTAAAAAAAATATAAAAATTATTATAAAAATTTTAACTGTTATTAAGTAACGGCACCTTGAACAGCACTGTAGTTGAAGACAAATATTATGCGAATTATTTTTTTGGCGAGAAGTTCAATTTGAATGTTTGCGACTTGTTTTAAGCAGGATTTTTATGAATCTTTTTTTTTATTTTAAAGTATGATGTGTTATCTATCACAGAGAGTAATAATAATTTGAAAAAACTTATCAAAGAAACAATCGTGGGGAATTTTTGTCCTTAATTTTTTTATCATTTTTTTGTCTCTATATTAATTTTTATTGGATAAAAACTAAAAAGTTCCACATAGTCCCGTTATCTAAATGGCACTTTTGTAATTGCTAATAGGTGGTCTTCCAAAATCGGTAATAAAATGTTGCCCCAATTTACACCTTTTCAATTCGCAAAGCTATTACTAATCATGTGTCAACGTATTTCTCACTAACGAATTTTTGATGTTTGGTTTCTTGCATTAAAGAAGAAGAAAAGTTTGAGTGTTATTGAGTTCATTTCTGGAAATATTAGTACAACATGAAACAAAATTATTGATATTGATTCAATAAAATCATTTTCAAACAAAATAATTAATAAAATTCAAAATGGAAGTTAGCGAATAGAATGAAAGCTCGGTTTTTGCACTCAAATAGAAATTGGTTGAAAAAAGAGACTGATCTGAATTCAGGCAGTTATAATGATGGTAACACTGCAATATGTTTTTTTCCGAATGCCGAAAAGACTGCAGAAATTATTGGTCTAAATGTAGAATTGGTAAAGCATTTTCACATTATTTTGGAAACTATCGGATGTGGTGTTGAAATTGATTCTGTTGCCTTTAAAAATTATGCCATAGAGAGTAGAAATATTTATCTACAAAATTATAAATGGTTTTATATGCCCGCTGTATTTCATGGGAAAGATATCATTGAAAAATGTATTGTAGCTTTTGCCCAGGAGGCAAGAAATAAGGATTGTAAAAACTTTCGCGAACATTTTACAAGAAAAACATCTAGAGAGGACTCCAATACAGATTTGCTATATAGACTACACACAGGAAAAAGATTGGTTGGAAAACAATTGGAACAATAAAAAATTAGTTAAAAATAACGATATTTTATTGAAATTGTTAAAAATTTCTCAATGTAAAAAATTTTTATTAATTATAACTTTACAAATTCAACTGTAATAGAATTGAGAATCTTACAAAAGTAATTTAGTAATCAAAACCGAATTGGGTATTACTTATATATAATTAAATAAATTGAAAAAGGCAATAGAATAAAAAATAATGTTTTAAGTTCCTACGGTAATTATTCGGGGTTCTCAACCGAATTTTAATTCTATTTTTCTGACATTTTTAAAATTAATTAAAATTTTTTTTTTAAAAAGAATATTTAAGAACGAAGCAAATTACAGACTCAAATCAGTATAGTGGATATTTCGACAAATTAAACTTTATTACAACAGAATTATCAGAAATAATGTGTTCGATTGTTTGTTTGTATTGAAATGATCAAATAATGTAAAGGAAAGATGAAATTATTATTAATTTTCTTGAACACAGACGGTAGTGAATTTACCAAAAGTAATTGCAAGTTTCAAAAATAAAAACTGCCTGGTCGAATTAAAGGTAAGAAACATATAATAGTCAAACATACAAACTCTTAAGAGAGTTCTACAATTTTTAACCATTCCTGTTTTTTTTATTATTTACAGATAACCAATGGTTCCGTCATTAATTTATCGAAAGATTCATTACATCATGGGAAAGGCGTCTGGAAGTTTATATGTATGTCTACCATAGGCAATTGAAAGCAATTAGTGTCACTTTTTTGCAGTCGCAGCCTAGAATTGGTAAAAAACATCCGGCAATCAAACCCGCAAAACAAAAAACGTCTTTGAGAATTAGTAAGATTTAACATATCGTTTACGCCAGCACCCTTCTTCCCAGTTGAGTGAGCTGAACTGCATTATGCTGTTAAACATGTTGGACCACATATCAAATGAAAGGATGAAATTTAAGCACTTATCAAGGGCAACAGTTTGTGTCGTAATTCATTTTTATCTATTTTTATAAGTATGTATTTAGACTTTTTTATGAAAAATAAAGAAATTTTTTGTTATAATTCACAATAACTTCATTGACATTTTAAATTTATTTTACCGAACTATTTTTGAAAACGGTTATGAGTACCATATAGAAACAGTAATAGCAACTAATATAACAGATAGTTGTTGTAACCGACAGAATTCGATTGGCAAAAAATTCGGTTACGATAACGAATCTGTTTTCTCTGTGTATTAATATCATCAGATCCATTAATTTGCAGCTTACGAAAACCTCCAAAAACTAAAAGATCAAATGTAACACCTGAAGTTGTGTTACCGTTAGAAAGCCAGAATATATCTTTTGATGATGCTGATAAATAATTTTTATTGATTCAAATGTGTGAACAAATCATAGATTTAAAAATACATACATTCATACATTAATACATACATACACACACACTCATACACACAGGCACACATATTCTTAATAAAAATTGATTGAATTATATGAAAAGTAGGCGTGGCAGTTGTTCGATCACGCTCATTTTTTCACGCTCACCAGCTTAGTGTTTGTGCCTAATTTCATCAATATAGCTTTCATAATCACAAAAATATAGACTTTTGATTACTCAGAATGCGAAAATCTCACACTGTGGTATGGTTAACGTGACCAGAGGGTTTATGTCAAAAAGCGGGACCCGAACGAAAAAAAAGCGGGATTCTGAACAAAACTGAATGGAAAAAGCGGGGTTTTGGAAGAATTTTTAAAAAGAGGGATTTTATTTCTATATCTCAATTATAAATCTTAATCAGCTCACTAGCTCTTGGTTCATCACTCATTTGAGATGTTACATATTGAGAACGACTCATTGAAATTTTGAAACAATAAATTAAGCAAATATATTCCTACAAACTGAAACATTAAAAATTATAATTTTAGAGTGTTCCTCGAAATGTTTTCAAAAAAATTCCTAGTTAAATTTCACTTTAAAATCAAATACGGATTGATAAAAATGTAATACTTTTTCAGTTTGATAACAAGAGTTTTTCTTAAATAATTCTTTGGCCCGTTAAAAATAAAAATAACTGCAAGTTAAACACTAACCTTCAATTAAAGCAAAAAGTTAAAATAAAATCATTAACACAAGGTTTTCGTTAGCACTAACTTTAAGTCCATTTAATCCCAAAATTATTCCAAAAATTTGTTTAACTACTAGTTTATACAAAAATAAAATAAAGAGTCTATCCAATCCGAATCATATTGTAAACGATGATTGTTCAAGCCATTTATAAAGAGTACAATAAAAAAAAATCCATATTAACTTTGAGATCAAAGTTCTGGTCGAAAGATCTTTTAAAAATATTTAAATAGACCCCACACGCAAAGAAAAAATATGGTTCCTGTGACCATAAACTAAGAGCAACATACTATGATTGTAATATATGATTCCATGTTACAATAAGTATATTTGTACGTAATCATTATTATGATTCCAATTTATAATTTATTAGTAAGGTTCATAACTTTATTAATAACTTTTAGTAAGTTTTATAACCTTTTCTTAAGTATTGCTTTCAATTTCATCATGTTTTTATCATTTAATAATTCCATGTTATTATATATAAACTAATTTCATCATATATATAATTCCATTTTATCATATATATTATTCCATTCTATCATATATATGAACTAATTCCATCATAAGTATAATTCCATATTATCATATATATAATCCCATGTTATCATATATATAATTCTATTTTATCATATATATAATTCCATTTTATCATATATATGAACAAATTTCATCATATATATAATTCCATTTTATCATATATATGATCCCATATTTTCATATTTATATTCATTTGTACCACGATATGTGGTACAATCATCATACTGAATAAAAACAAAACTTTTCAATTTATATTTGTTCATATATAAACTAAATGAGAATTATAACTACTGGACTGATACACAAAAATGTGTATTCAAAAGGCATTAAAAGTTAATGGCTTAATGGTAGTAGAATTAACCAAATTTGTAAAATGAATTGAATGGTTATGTAATTAACTAAATAGTTGTAGAATTCACTAAATGATTGGATTTATTCATAAATATGATTTCATATAAACATATTTAAATACATATTATAATTCAGTGAACCATATTAAAATTTTGATTGTGGGTAATCATTAAATGATTAAACAGAATCATAAACGTTGCTATCATAAACACAGTATATTCAAATCAATGAAAAACAGCTATATAATCATTGAATAGTTGTGGTGATCATGCTGTAACCATGTTTTTCCTCTGCGTGCATACAAATGTTATCCCAGAATGAGTTTTTATATCTAAAAATCTCTCTGAAAAAAATAAATATATATAATTTCTTCCTCTAAAAATTTAATTATTTTTTATTCTAATATAGTTTTAGCCAATTTTTTTTATTTTTTTTTCGATTTACTTATTTATTGCAACATATCAGTAACCTAAACGCAAAGAAAAAATATGGTTCGGGTGACCATAAAATATGAGCAACATACTATGATTGTAATATATGATCCCAGGTTACAATAAGTATATTTGTACGTAATCATTTGTCTGATTCCATTTAATCATTTTCTCATCATTTAATGATTCGGTTTAATCATATTTATAACTTTTTTTTATAATATTTCTTCCGATTTCCCAATTTTTTTATCATTTAATAATCCCATTTTATCATATATATAATCCCCTTTTATCATATATATAATCCCATTTTATCATATATATAATCCCATTTTATCATATATATATAACCCCCTTTTTGTAATACTGAATATATTTAAAATAAAGCACATTTATCTGAAATTTTTATTTATTTATTGAGAATATTGAACAAAAATTTTTTAGGTATAAAAATTGATTAATTTTTAATTATAAAATTATAAGTTATTAATAGTTTTTTATATAATATTTATACTCTACATATTAATTTTTAACATATATTTACATATTCATTGTTTAAATATTATTTACATATTATATTTTATAATATTTACATAAGAATTTAAATCAACAGTTTTATGTTTTCTTTGGTAATGCAAATATAGCCAATAAGATTTGATTATAAAATTTTATTGGCTATAGAATAGATATTAAAAAATAAAAATCCTCATAATCCTGCTGAAAGGCTTAAAAATGTGAGTTAAATCCATGGTTTGAAAGCCTTTGACCGCAAAGATAGTAAGATTCATTAGAGCAATATATGTGGTTTATATGACCAAATAATGGAAGGTCATTTTCATACATTTCAATATGGAAAACCATTTCTGCATATCTCAGAACAGGACATATTTTTCATTAATTTTTTTATTTTGTGGTTTTATTTCACAATTTTTTAAACTTAGAGAACAAATAAATTGAACACTTTTCTAAAAACAAACAGCTATACCGTTTGCCTTCTAACAAACTACTGCATTTATACACAAAAATGTGTATTCAATAGTTATGTAGAAAATAAATATGATTAAAATATAATAGCTGTGTGAAATCAAATTATAGTCAAAAACAAATATTTTATATTTAAGAAAACATAAACATATTCAGAAACAAACATTCAACAGTTGTGCATAAAAATACAATAATTGCGTGAAATCAAATTATAGTCCAAAACAAATATTTTATATTTGAGAAAAACATAAACATTTTCAAATACAAACATTCAACAGTTGTGCAAAACAAAATATGACTTAAAATCAAATAAAAATATTAGCTAAATGGTTCTAGAATTGACTAAATTTGTAAAATTAACTTAATGATTATAGAATTAACTAAATAATTGTAGAATTGACTAAATGATTGTATTTATTCATAAATATGATTTCATATAAACATATTTAAAAACATATTATAATTCAGTGAACCATATTAAAATTTTGATTATGGGTAATCATTAAATGATAAAACCGAATCATAAACGTTGCTATGATGATCACAGTATATTTAAATCGACGAGAAAATGGCTTTATAATCATTGAATAGTTGTGGTGATCATGCTGTAACCATGTTTTTTCTCTGCGTGTAGCCTAGTGGCTATAATCGATTACAAATTTCTACTTAATAAACTTCTACTATTTCTGGGAAAAAAAAAAAAAAAATATCGAAACTTTTTTGCTCAAAATATATTAGACATGAGATTTTTCAAGCACTGATTGATATGTTAAAAAATTTTCAAATATTTTGCCCTTATTCAGCCTAACAATACTCTTTGAAGTCATCAAAAAATACAGACAAAGTACATTTATGATCAGTCAGTAGAGAATAGCGATGCCAATCCCGATCCCGAAAATCCCGGAATTTTCTGGGAAACAAAATCCCGCGATTAAACAAAAAAAAAAAAAAAAATCGCGGGATTTCGGAATTTATTAATATAAAAACATTTACAGAAATTTTTCAAAAATATTTTAATTTTTGAAATTTTATATTTATACAAAATTTATTCTTCCTTATATTTAAAATGTGTTCATATGAAAAATAAATACCGAATCCCGAAAAATCCCAAGATTTGCAAAAACCAGTCCCGGTTGCCCTCCTTTTTAGAGAAGATGATCATCGTAACAAAAAGTTTAAAACTTTTAATTGCCAAAAACGGTTTGTAAAAAATTATCAACTTTCTAGTGAAAAAATTATTATTTTTAGCCGTACTTCAATATTAGTAAGAATGTTGTAGAAAACATAAATAAGGAAATCGAATAATTAATTGTTAGAGTTAAAAAAGCGGGATTTATTTTTAAAAAGCGGGAAAAATTTTTTACGCGGGACCGAAGTTTAAAAAGCGTGATAATCCTGCCAAAAACCAAGACGTCTGGTCACGTTAGGTATGGTATAAATATGATTTCATTCCATGTTACCCACAGACGTATGTGCAATTATTTATTATATTTTAAATCAAGTATACGCTTTAACTTCTTATGCACACAAACAAAATAAAATTTATTTTAATATTATTCAATAGATTTTAACAATGAAATCATTCAAAATATTTTGTAAGCTCTTACATATTGTTATTGAAATCTTATTGTATTTTTTCATTTTGTATTCATTTGCATATAAAAATACATTTAATTGTACATATGTATTGTATGTTGTATATTGTTTAAGGATTTAAAACAGCAATACTTTACAAAGTATGCAACTTTTCTGATAAAAACATATATAGTATTTATGAAAGGCAAAAAGAAAAATATAAACATATAAATGACAAAAATGAGAATAAAACATAAAGATATAAAATATTAATTTCCCATTGTAAGTATTTATTTGCACAAAATACTTTGCTAAATAAAAGAATTATAAGGTAGGAAAAAAAAGAGACCTTTATAAAGAATCGAAACTACTAAATAAATGAATTGAAAGTTAAGAAAGCTATTTTAGCATAATTTTATTAATTTTTGAGCTTTAAAAAAAAAAAAAAAATTATTTAGAGTTATAATTAATTAAACTAATATTCATTTTAAGAAAAACTTTGTATTTATGCTATAGTTTATATCTCTACTGTAAGCTTATTTATTTCATTTTACTTTGTGCATAAATAAACAAAGAGTATATCATACTAAATATTTTGCCCAGAACAAAGCAATATATTTAAATATTACAAAAACCTTTCAGAGAAAAGATAGATTTTCATTGACTATATAAATATAACAAGGATAAGTTGTGTCTTTTTCATATAAAGAACAATTTTTCTATATAGGTACTTAAAAAGACACAGACAAAATATAAGCTTATTATTGGTAATGGTAAAATCTAATGAAATACATATTGTTAAAAATATTTTCTTTTTAGTCTTAATACATTTAAATTGTGTGTATAGTACCATTTAAAAATCTTGTAACAGGAAAAGCTAGTTACGAAGAAAAGTCTTCTCATGGTCAACGATTTCTTATAGAATAATTTAAAACTCGAATATTGTAAATAATGTGTGAGTTTTTGCTTCAACTAGTGGTAAGTTCTATTTAATAGAATTTCTATGTTCATTACTGTTTTTTATATAATTCACAGTATGAACGTATATATTAAAAAAAAAATCTAATTAAAAAAAAAATCCATTTCTTATAAACTGGCTTACCATTTTGTCACCGGCGATAATATAATATTAACTAACTCAATTCTCTTAATAAGTTTTACACTTTAGCAGCAATCTTATTTATATATCTTCTGCTATTTATATTCATTCAGCTATTTTAAATTTCCTACCAATTAATGACACAAAATATTGGTTAAAAAGAAAAAGGATTTCAATAAAATATTATGCATTTTCCGCATAACAGATTGGCGGAAGACAAGTGAGAGTTGGGAAAATATTTTATTATTGCTGAAATGTTTCCGTTCTTTCCTTAGTTCGATTTCATATTCATATTGTTCAGATTACGAAGATAATTGGCTATTTATACGTACATGGTACGAAGTTTATAACATAAAACGTCTGAGCAAAAAAAATTTAATTCGGTCGCTTGTTAGCTTTCAACATAGGTACATGGTTCTCAAATATAAATACACTGAAAATATTTGAAGATTTTCCGTAGAGCATGGAATTTTAATAAAAACCCGTATCAAACACTACTTAATGTGTGATCTTCGTGAAGAATATCTTCAAGGTACAACAATCTGTATGGATGATTGTTAGAGAAACTTAGTGATTTCATCAATATATTCACCCCCAAGTTTTCAAATTTAGAAAATCAATATGAAAATTTTTTAAACCACTAGGCCACCGTTTCCTGGCAGCTGGCGATTATAACGCTAAGCATACGTTCTGGGGACCATGACTTATAACCCCTTAAGGTCGTGTTTTGTTTAATACAATTTCTAAAATGTGTTTGAATGTTATTTCGTGCGGAGAACCAACATACTGGCCTACTGAACCAAATAAAATACCGGATGTCATCGATTTCGCTGTTACGAGGAGTTTACCAAGGGAATAAATTCATGTTAAATTATCATTAGAATTATCCTCAGATCATTCACCCAATTTTGTTACTGGTATCTCAGCGATATCTAACACAAGAATAACCAGAATATATAGATCTCTCTCTCAAAAATTTTGAAAAAAATATAAAACTTGCTGCTGAACATGCTATCCTAATCCCACCGACAAAACAGATATAATAGAATTTGTTCTGTGGATGTCGAACGGCTCTTGATTGAAAAAAGAAGAGTTCGAAGAGAGTGGCAACTTCACAGATCCCTTCAACTCAAATCAAAGCTAAGATAATGCCAAAAACGCCTTAATAAGGTGCTAGAGTACCGAAAAACTGAATCAATAAATAAATATCTTGAAAATCTAAATGCTACCTTGTATTCGAATTACTCACTATGGCGAGCTACGAATAATCTGAAAAGTAGACTTCCCCTAAGTTATACAAATGGAGGTTGGTCAAGAAACTATAGCGAGAAGGGGAATCTATTCGTTAATCATCTAAAGAACGTGTTTACCCCTAATTTATCAGATAATATAATATAAAAACTAGAGCAGGGGTTCCCCCTTTTTTTTTGAGAATCGAGAAATCGACAAGGCCATTGTTGATTTAAACTCCAAAAAAAACACATGGTATTGACAAAATCAGTAACAAGATGCTTCTGGAGCTACCCCGGATAGCAATAAAAATAATACTTTTTATTTTTAATGCTATATTATGCCTTGAATATTATCCACCACAATGAAAGGTCTCATTAGTCACAATGATTCCTAAGCCAGGAAAAGATCACATTAAAGTAGAATCGTAGGCTCATTAGCCTATTGTCAAATATATCAAAACTATTTGAAAAGATATTAATCAACAAGTTGAAACCGATAGTGAATCGCTTCGATTGTATTCCAACACATCAATTTGGTTTTAGAAAAAACATAGTATCATAGAAAAAAACTTACAGACTTATAAATATTATACCTAAGACGTTTGAAGAAAAGAAATATTGTTTCGCTCTATTCATTGATGTCTCACAAGCCTTCGATAAAGGATGGCATGAAGGATTATTACTTAAAATTAAACAATATTTACCCACAAATATGCATAAGCTGATAGAAAGCTATGTTCCTAAAGAGGGAGACTTTATAAGCTCACCGCAATTCGTTGAGGCAGGTGTACCCCAGGGAAGTATACTGGGTCTATTTCTATATTTAATATTCACTTCTGATATGCCAACTAATATATTAACATTTTCAGATGACACAGCTATTTTAGGCGTGAAAATCCCCAAACTCTTGCCAAATCATATACACTCTCTAGAAAAATTGTTAAAGCATTGGAGAATAAAAGTGAATAAACAACAAGCGCAAATATTCGGCCCGGCCGAATCTAAATACTCACCATCAACTTTTTCAAATTTTGCGTTATAATGAAATGGGCGGACCACGCCCATTTTTTGTTTCCGAGTTTACATTGGTCTTTGAACTATTTGAAAACAATTTTGTTGATTTTCACCTTGTATGGGAGGTGGGCGGTAAAGTGGGCGGACCACGCCCATTTTTGATTTTCGAATTTATATCGATCCCCAAACTATACATACAAAATTTCGCTGTCGTACATGCTTTTGTTGCAGAAATATCGGCAGAAAAGTGTAAAATGGACACCCTGTGTTTCTAGTTTTAAGCTCATGACTTTTTTGTTTATTAACCGATTTTGCCCATTTTCAATCCCAACCTTATATAAGACAAACATTTGTGCCAAATTTCGTCTCTCTACGTTGCTCCGTTCGAGCCCTATCCTGCTTTCAACAGACGGACAGGCGGACAGACGGACGGACATAGCTAGATCGACTCAGAATCTAACCAGGACCCAGAATATATATACTTTGTGGGGTTTTAGATGATTCCTTTGACATGTTACACACGGAATGACAAAATCAATATACCCCCCATCTTTTTGATGGTGGGTATAAAAACGTATATATATCACCTTTATATTGCGAAGAAAATCGTGTCCCCAATCTTGATATATTTAGATTATACCGCAACGAATGGAAGTAAAATAATTTAATATCGACGTCTTACTTAGAAAACATATATAGATACATAATTAACCCAAATTAAGTTAAAATCACTCCAAGTTAACTGGCTAGTTGTGAGAAACTCAAAATTAAGTCTAGACTGCAAACTGTTGATCTATAACTCAATTATAAAGCCTGTATGGTGCTATGGTATCCAACTATGGGGCACGGCCTCTTAAATATTGAAAAAATTCAAAGACTCCAAAATAAAATACTACGAATTATAACTGCAGCACCTGGTATGTGAAAACTTAAAACATTCACAAGGACCTTGTCAAAAATGAAATCAAAAAACATGCAGAATCGTATTTGACGAAGCCTGAAGTACACCCTAACCCACTAAATACCTATACTTAACTACTTCATTATAAAGAAATACTTTGAAATAAAATGCAAAAATATAAACTTGAAAAAGTTCAGTTTTCCGTTTTTACCGCTGTGATAAAAAATTAAGAAAAATCTGTGACTTTGAAAAATAAAAAATTTTTATAACAGATAATGATACTTCGTTTTATCTATTTTTATGTAGTATTAATTTCTTATTCAAAATATTAATTTTCAATTAATCGCCATTTTTCTTAATTTCACCCCCTTGTGCGACATTAAAAAAAAAAAATAATACATATCAATTATTTTTCATTGCAAGCTCTAAACTATTAGTTTTTTATTTTTTGGACAAGTTGAGCTAGACGATATTTTTCTAAAATTTTTCCCAGGGTACACTTTATTGTATATAGACCCTCTTTAGTGTTCATAACGTTAAAGCAACAAAAATACAGGTCATGATCCCGTTTTTTGGTTTCAATATTCAATGTTAAGCTTGAACCATTTTACCAAAATTTCATTGTCGTATTTCCTTATGATTCGTTTCATGCCTTGTAAGGAGTGAGATCGAAAAATTCTTAACATACATAATATTCAATAACTTGGAAACGGTTGATCTTAGAGTTTTCATTATTTTTTTAATCATTTGATAATTTAGCACAGATCACAGAAATATATAATTTTTGTGGTTCTAACCACTAATTATATTATTGTGGACCATTTTTGCTTCAGTCACTTTTTTGGAACAGTGTGCACATCTTCTGTGAAAATCTTCGGTATTTTGGGACATCTTTTTTGTGCTCTTGAATTCACTTTTCACAAGAGCTCAATATCTCTCCACTGGTCTAAGCTATGGACAATTTTGAAAATTGACCTCTCTTGGTACTAAAACTATGTTATTGATTTGGTACCACTCCAGAGCTTTCTTACCGTAGTGACATGATACCAAATGGTTCCAAAAATATATGGACACGTTGTGCTTTCTTAAGAAGAGAAGAAGTCTTTTTTGCAAATATTTCTTTATGCATATTTTGGTATTTATAGATCCGAATGTATCAAATGAATTTCCTGTTTTGCAGCTTGTCATACCATGAATATTGTATGAAATTTTTGCTGCTTTTGGGTCTTAAACTTATCTCCAACATTGCTTCGAGCATTAGCAATAAAAAATGTTGAGACACAAGCTGCGAAGATTCTGCCAGCACCTACGTTTCTTCGTCAATTATACAGCTTGAGTATTTTTGTATGAAATTTTGTTTTAAATTCCGAGTTCTATTTTTGGCTTGTGATTTTTTTTTTTTTTTGCAGAATTCCAGTTTGGAATTTTTTGAACTTTATATGTTATCAACTTTCCCATTACCTTTAAATTTTCGCACCAAATAGTCGAAGCACTGAGAAACCTGGGCTGATTTTCTACCAGATGTGTTTGGAGTTCCTTTCAATATGCCTTCAATTTTCTGGCCTTCCCAATATCATGTGGTCCTTTTTTCTTACCGAACTAGGTTTCACATCAATAGTCAAATTCTCCTTATACTGTTTAATGACATTAGAAACGGTTTTACGGACGACATTTAATTCTGTGGCCAATTATTAGTAAGACCTATTTGGATTTTTTGAAATATTTTTAATAACTTGTATGACGTAAATCTTTTTCGTCACTTATTTTGATGAAAATAACATAGAATAGAACTAGAAGTTTATGTGAGAGCCACCCTATACTAAATTTTCAAAAAATTTACTCATTTTTTTGAAAATACAAAAACAAAATATATGTGACTATATGTATTTTGTTTTTGTTTGAATTAGGTTTCTGACAATTGAATTAGGTTTTTTTCTCTCACATAAATATCTAGTTGTTAATCTATGGAAAATAAGGACAAATTAACATTGTTGTTATTAAAAATAATAACTGAAGTATTTTTCCATGATAACTAGATCAAAGAAAATTTTGAATATTGATTCCGAAAAAAGTTATGAGGCAAAATGTGTGTTAAGATTTTTTCGATCTCACTCCTTAGTACTCTTAAATTGCTTCTGTTTTTTTGGATTAACGGATTTTTTTTTTTTTTTTTGCAGATTGTATATTCAATTGATAAAATAAATCACTGTGTAAAAGTTTATCTTTCTTATATAATTCGTACATGAGATATTGGTACATAACTTTTTTTATTTTTCAACCAACTAAGCCAGAAAAATCAATCGGTCCAGCCCGATGGCCTTAATATATCCATAACTGTTGACTGATAAAAAGGTAATACTAGAATATCTTGAAGCAAATCTAGTTTTTCTGCATCTTTTAGATGTGTCTAAATATTTAAGACCTGCATATTCAATCACAAAATAGATGTTGCACTTCTTACTAATTCAGTAAATACTTACATAAAACTTTTCATTTAAAAACACAAATCACAATATCGCTTTCTCTTAATTTTAAAATCATTTCATATCATTCTTTCAATTTACAATTCACAAAAAGAAGTAAATGTGTAACATAAAAAATAAAAATATTATAAATCAAAAGCTTATTGTTCTACATTGAATTACAATAATAAAATTACACTATTAAATTGTTGCCAATAAAGTATCAAACCGAAAAATAAATAAATTACGCTAAAAAAGAAAACAATACAAATATAAAACAATGCAGGGAAATTTTTATAGGCAGATATTGAAGGAGTGAAGTTTTAAAAAGAAAAAGAATGTCTTTATTCAAATATTGGTGTTGGAACAAGAGGAGATGTTTCCAAAATGTTCAAAACATTTCCTTAGTTAAAAGATTTGAAGTGTAAAAATAAATTAGAAATGTTACTTGGTGTTTCTTGGCTGAGTTGGAGAAAAATTTGTCAGTATTAATATAAATATCATGTCTAATCAAATTTCCTAAGAATACATTCCCTTACTGTTCTTTTTTCACAAAAAATTACAATATATATAGAGTATTTTGTGTAACAACCCAAAAATCATGACAACACAAAGATAAGACAGACATGCTGTCACATACAACCTGCAAGCAATTTGCAAATAGCGATAAACACGAAACAAACCAAACCAAAAAAACCATCAGCATAAATACAAGGGAAAAAAATAAAATATTGTATCTTTAAACAGTTTTTGCCGCTTTTTTTGCTTGTATTTATTTATTACTTTGACAGATGTTAAAGAAAGTGTGTAAAATAGGGAGAATATGAAATGTTGGTTATTTGGTTGGGTTGCGTTGTGTTAAGTATGATCGGTTTGATTTGCTGTAACAATTTTGATAAGTATAAAAAACAATTTTTCTTTTTTTTTTTACGCTTTTTCATTTCATCTTTAACAAATTGCTAAATGGTTTTATTTTATGATTTATTTGAAATTTGATAAGAAATAAATAGAAGAAAAAGCATAATATAAATGATTTTTCACGAGTTATTAAGAAATTGTTTGTAGCAAAGAAAATACTTAGGTTTTAAGGAAATAGGTGCTTCTTAGAAGCGATTTTAGATCTAAAAATAAATTAAATACATATTTCACTTAATATAAAATATTTTTAAAAACTAGTTAAATAAAAAGAAAATCGTTAGTGCTATTGAGACACTATAGTCTATTTATCACTACAAAAATTTCGTTATTTTAAACTTGGTTCACGAGAGGATTTTTTCTTTCTACATTCCACAGTGGGGCAGAATCTAAATTTTTTGGAAATTTGGTATAGGCATAGCAGAGGAGTGTACAATGTCTAGTTTGCAAGGGGGACCATACAGACCCCTCAGGGGCGGAGCTAAAGAGGCTCAAATTTGGGTACCTCATACATACACATTTTTTATCGCTTGCCAAATTTTTGTTTCTCGACCAATTTTAAATATTTTTATGCATCATTGTATGCACTGATAAGACCTACAGAAAATACATGTCCCATTTATCTGTTATAGTTTTTGAGTTATTTGCATTTGAATTTTTAAGTACCTCAATTTTGCATGTTCTTAGACCAGATTTTTTCATATATATCCTAGTGTTTCAGACCGATTTCATTTGTTTTTTCTTTAGCTAATTAAAGAACAAAATTATCTAGTGAACAAAAAAAATTTTGAAGTCGATATCTTTACCGAGTCCAAAAATAAACGATTTTGAATTTAAAAATTGCAAAAATTAGGCGAACCACGCGCATTTTTGGTTTGCAAGTTTATATCGACCCACGAACTATATGTACAAAATTTTGTTATCGTACATGCTTTTCTTTAAGAGTTATCAGCAGAAAACTATGAAATGAAACTACAACGGATACCCTGTGTCTCTAGTATTTTGCCCATAACATTTTTGTTTATGAACCGATTTTTCCCATTTTCAATACCAAACAAATTTCGATTCTTTCCCACTGTTTAATGTTTGATAAAGCAAAGCAAATGTCTGCACTTAAGCTGTTTTTTGTATGAAATCTACTGGAGTTTTTTTGAAAAAAATATATTTTCTCAAATCGGGCTATATATGCACACGATTTTTTTTTCATAGTATTAAAGTGGACAGTATATTTTTCAGAAATTTTCAGAACAAACATCCTATAACATTTTCTGTTGCATTCCATGAAAATTGAAAATTAGTGTATTTTAGGACAATTTTCAAAAAAATAAAAAAAATATTAGGACAAAATATAATTTACAAATACTTGAAGAAAAGTACACTTAAATACCTGAAGTTGATGATTTCATTTTAAATTTTTACTTAAAAGACTTTTTATTTTAAAGAAATACACTGAAAATTGATGAAAATTCAATTTTTTACTATTTTTCAAAAAAGTAAAAAATTCTTAACTTTGACAGCTCCTTATAAGAAAACAACACAACTTAGCTTAAAGATTTTAATTGATGTTGATACATAATTTTTTATTCGGTACCCAACTTTATTACAAAATGAATGAAAAAATTTAATTTTTGTTTTTTTGCCCACCACTGTATTTTTACTTAATTGTAGGTATTTTCTCTTTACTGTAAATAATATCGGGATTTATACATCAGTTTTAATGATAAATGACAAATTTTATTTGCAGCGTCAATATAAAGATAATAAAATGAAACATTTTGATTTATCAAAAGAAATTTTAGTAAAAAATATTAAATTTAGCATGAACACTTTTTTTCGGACACAAATCTCGAAATAACTCCGAAACTATAGAACACATAAAAAAATTATGTTAGGTTGGCTTGAAGATATTTT
This sequence comes from Protophormia terraenovae, assembly GCA_951394005.1. NCBI lineage: Eukaryota > Metazoa > Arthropoda > Insecta > Diptera > Calliphoridae > Protophormia > Protophormia terraenovae. The sequence goes on along the minus strand of OX596074.1, from coordinate 27,505,359 downwards.
TAGTCCGCACCGTACGATAGTAATTATTATGGGCGAAATATTAGACATGCTCATAACAAAAATCCAGATAGAAAAAAATTAAAGCAGATTTGCATTTAGCACATCAAAATTCCATCAAGTCCAACTAGCTGTTTTTGGGGTGGATTTTTCTGTTGACCAGTGTAATTAAAAATTACTTTTTGTTTCCAAGTTTACATTTGGGATAATTCTAATCGAATATGGTTTATAATATATTGCATTACTTACAGAAATGAATTTTATATTTTTTTAATTATTATTAATTATAAAATCAATTATTTACACTCATGTACGTAACGTACTTATTGATGTAAACATTGAATCATATTTAGTCTGTAAGCTGTAAATTTACTATAGTATATTGTCAATGAACAATAGATGCATTATAGTTCGAAAACACAAAGATCGCTAAAATACGAAGGAAGCAATTTTCCGGCCTTCTCATTTTAACCAGCAACAGGTTCACCACGTTTTTGTAAAATAAATAAAACTAGGATTTCAAAAACCTAATATCAAAATTTCCAATAATCTTTTTATTATACACAAAAAGAAATATTTCAAATTATTTTTAAATAAAATTATTAACTAACTTTATATTGGAATTTAATTATATGATTTATTAATACAATTAATTTTCTAATTGGGTTGCAATTTTGTTTTTTAATAAATTGACAGCTGTTAATAAAGTATAAAGAAAAATTAAAGATTTTTCTATAAAAATACAGAAATAAAATAAATTTAAGTAAATTTTCAGCTCATTACATCTATTTAAGGAAAAGAAATAATAATATTATCAATTATTCTAGTTATTAATATTATCATTTTGATGATTGGAGAAAAATCAATTAAAAATTAATTAATATAAGCAATTTCGTAATTGAAGTCCATTTTTACATTTTTCTGTGTAATTGGAACCAATCAACTTTGGCAAAGATCCAATAATCTTATAGTTTCTAAGAAATCTACATTATCAAAGAAATTACACCATTCTCGTAAATGGTTTAAAAATATTCACTTATATTTTTTATTAACAGTTAATTTAAAATTCAAACAAAATTATTGTCTCCAGCGTTACCGTTTGTCGACTTTAGTCGCCATTTGCCCCTTTTTCAACCACCTGGTGACTTTTTTGGGCCCCTTTTTTAAATAAACTAAGCTGTTTAAAATATATCGACGGATTATATATTATTTTCAACAAATAAATTAATAGTTTTGGGATTGAATCACAGTATAGTGATACTAAAAGCCGAGGAGTATATCATTATATGCCAAATTAAAAAAAAAAAAAAAGATTCGGTGAATACTTATATCCTAATTTAAATTTTTACATTCCTCAGAGCAATCCCTCGGGGGAACGTGTTTTTTTTTACTAAATTATCAAAAATAAGAATTAGTTTGTCTAACAGACTTATGACAATACTTGTGGATTCATGCGTTCTATCCTAAATTTTAAAGACTAGAGTACGAGTGAAGAACTCCTAAAAAAGTACAGAAGTTTAATTAATTAAAAGACGATTGTATGTTAACTATTTTTGTGAATAAATCTTTACTTTTTCAATAATAAAAATTGTTGTAAAATAAAAATAAATTATTTTGTTATTAATAGAATTGAATTTTGTAGTTTTTCTTAAAATACAAAATTTGTTGTTATCAAATAAACAAATTTTAAGGAGTTTTTTTTTTTTTTTGTTTTAAAGCAGTTGGCCCTTTTTTCAAAAAATCTCCTTTTTTGGCGACTTTTTATTTTGAAATCCCCATTTTTGGACACCTTTTGCGGTAACGCTGATTGTCTCGTTTAATTTTTTTAATTTGAAAACCTTTTCCTGTTTTAAATTTTTTTACAGTTATTAGCAGGGATCGTAAAGATTATAAGTTTTTATAATAAAAATCATGATTTAAAGATTTTTTTTATTTTTAATTTTTACTCAAAAATAAAAATTATTTTTGATTTTTATTTTCTGCTCAAAATATAATTATTATTTTTCGACTTTAATTTTTTGATCAAAAAATAATTTTAATTTTCTACTCAAATTATAACGACTATTTTTTGACTTTTTACTCCGAAAATTACCTTAATTTTTGATCTTTATTTTCTGCTCAAAATATAATTAATTTTCATTAAAAAAATTTTAATTATTTAAAATTTTTATTTCTTACGGGCATATAAAAAAATATAAAATTTACATTAATAAATGTATACATCTGATTTTAATTTACTTTAACAAATAAAGCTTTTACTAAAGTATCAGAACATATATTATATCTGAGGTCACTCAAAATCAATTCTAACGCTGCACATAGGGACAAAGGTATACAAAACATGGTATTAAATAAATCGCGGTATTTCAATATAAGTGATTGGTATCGTTGAAAAGATAATTTTCTGTAGTTTTTAAATATGTTTTAATATTATAAACCACCGAACAATATTAATGTAAAAATAATGAAAGGAAAAAAAAAAAAAAAAAATGAAAATATGCATTTAAATTTTTTTTTTTTTAATTTAGTTGCTTGGTGAATATGAAATTAGTTAATACTATTTTATTATTTAATAGCTAAAAAAAGTATAAACACATGTCAAAAATTTTACTACTCTGAAGTTTATTAAACATTATAGAAAATTATAAATTTACAAAAAATTAATTTTTTCCATGCATACCACTGTGTTGCTTCCTTTTCTGTTGCCCTTAAAATTGCATAATCTTATAAATAAAAGTAAGTTGTACCAAATTTCAACCTGCCGTTTAAATTATTATGTGGTTTATGTACTTTAAGAGAATTTCGGGAAATACTTTATATGGACACTGTGGTCTAGTATTGACCAATTCCTTTTTCCAAAATCTGACTATAAACACGTCTTATATAATCATTTAACTTCTTTTCCTGGAATATTTTTGTATGTGAGCTAGATGCAAATATGGACCGATTATAACAAATTTTAGTAATAAATTTGTTTGTGTCAAAAAAAAAAAAAAAAAAAAAAAAAAAAAAAAAAAAAAAAATTAAGTGAAAAGAAATGAATTTTTAGCGGGAAAAATGGTAATAATTTTTATTACCTTTTAATAAGGCTAAAGTGGATTTTTTTTTTAAAAAATTTATAAACATAGTTTTAAGGGAAATACTTCAATAAAAGAAGAACATCCTACCAATGCCAACCATGGGTTAAAAAAAGAACTTCTGCAGCTCTTTTTCACCACTAAGTACTTCCTTCCAATGATAACGCAATGTTAAAATCATGACTTTTTCAGTACTTTTTTTGCTGGGTACTTAAACAAAAATAATAGTAAATATACTATTTTGATAAATTGTCAATTTGGCCACTTGACGTCTGCATTTTTAATTCAAGCTTTTGTATACCAATTCTTAACAAAATTGTCCATCATATATAGTAAAATTTCTATATTTCTGTTATAATGGCTGACGTTATTTTCTGGCTTCAATGTATGCCATTTGAAAATAAAAATTTTATTAATTTAAAAGTATTAAATTTTTCTTTCACTTTGAACTTCAGTCACGACCATACATTACCGTTTACGAAAAATGTTGTGAACAAACATTGTGTAGAAAAATATTCTCTTTAAAGTTGTATAGAAATTTTATCAAAAATCGCATTTTTTAATTTTGATTTATTGCCAAAGGTCTCTTTATGGTTGCCCTTATGTGCGCTGTAAACTCGAGATTTACAATTTCCTGATTCGCGAGGTTAGACTATAAATTCTGCTTACGTAGCGTTGCTTCACTATAAACTTCTTTGTTCAACTGTTGCTCACTCAACAGATTTCGCTCACAGCTTAAAAAAATACACTAACGAAAATGTTAAATGAGAAATGGGAAACTAATTTATTTTTTATACATTTAATATTGCCACCATATCTTATTTTTTTTTACAGGAGGTGTATTTGAACAGAAAAAGCTAGAAAATAAATTTTCTATAGAAAAAATAAAGTCATCAATAACAAAAATTAAAGTTAACATATGTTTCGTTATTTTGGTGTTTACTTTCTAGAAATTAAAAGTTTTTCAGTGTAAACTTGAGCTGCGTTCATTCAATCTCGTTTTTGCTGCTTCACACAAACAAGCTCAAATGTAAAGTAGTGTGTGTGCGCATCACTGCTGTAAACGCACTATTTACGCTTACTTGCGTAGCGTATGCAATATCCCAGCATTTTTTTCGGTATCAATTTACCCACTTTTTTACTGTAAAGTTTATTTGTGACTATACACCTAACTCATTCAAATGTATACGTTTTTTTCTTTACACCGACTTCGCATATTTTGTGAGCGATAGTTAAGCTATCGCACCTTTTATGGACTCTTTAGAAAGCGTTGAGGTGGCAATAGCACCATTTATTGACTCTTTAGAAAGCGTGAAGGTAGCGATTTATACTTTATTGACCCTTTGGTGAGCGTGGGGGTGGCGATTGGTTTTTTATGAGAAACAAAAACGTCAAAAATGTAAATAGTTCAGGTTGGGTTACTTGACTAACGGCAATAAATACATGGTAGGACATTTGGCTCTTATGCATCTTTTTTAGATGTGTGTAGTGTCAAATATAAATTGGTGCTTAACAGAGTCTTTAGTATTTTACTTTGCAAGAAAAAAGTTAATAATGTTTTTTTATATTTTTATGTTATGCGTACTACATTAATTAAATGTGTTTTTAATTTAAACACGTGGAATACATCCAATAGAAATGGATTATCTCCCAATTATTTTATATAATACAAAACCCAGTCATGCTAATTAGAATTTTCAATTTATTAAAGAAATCAATTATTTTGCATTTGTATTTCTTTAAATTGACTTTTTCGTACTAAGTCACAATGTCTCCTCTTTTTGGTCCTGGGGTGTCTATATACTTCCTCCTAGGACATCCCCATGTTAAAGTGACTAGTCACCTAATTGGTAAAGTGACCAGTTAAAAAGATTGTCAGGTGACTGACTCAATTTCATCAGTAAAAGGATTCCTATGAATTGACTTTTTCGTACTAGTCACTATATCGCCACCTTTGGTCCTTTGGTGCCAATATACTTCTTCCTAGGACATCCCCATGTTAAAGTGACTAGTCAGGTGGTTAGTGAAGTGACTTGTAAAAATGTTTGTCAGATGACTGACTCAATGTAACTAGTAAAAGAAACGACTTCCAAAGGGTGACTAAACTGGAAGCAATAGCCACCTCATGCTTACAAAGGGCCAATAAATCAACATGCTCATTAAAACAACAAATGTAAGTAAGAATGCTCTGTGGATGAGTGGTTAGCGCGTATGACTATAACACATAACGATGTGAGTTCGAGTAGGGGGTACCGCCATAAACAAAAATGTAAAAATGAATTAAATTGATTAATACAAAATAATATGAGAAGAAAATTAAAAGAATTATTAAATAAAAAAAAAAAATAAAAAAGAAAAGAAATAAAAAAATATACGCAAAAAAATCTTTTAATTTTTTTACATTCTGAAAATAACTAACTTAAAGCTTGACTTTTTCATAATAGTCATCATATCGCCACCTTTTGGTCCTTTGGTGCCAATACACTTCTTCCTAGGACATCCCCATGATAAAGTGACTAGTCACCTATTTGGTAAAGTGACCAGTTAAAAAGATTCTGACCAGTTAAAAAGATCTTTGGTCCTTTGGTGCCAATACACTTCTTCCTAGGACATCCCCATGTTAAAGTGGCTAGTCAAGTGGTTAGTAAAGTGACTAGTGGTGCCCTAATGTAGTCAGTCAAGTAACTGGTTTCGGACAGTCACCATTGACTGCAGGGATGTAATACTTCTGCCATCTTATATAAATGAGGATAGGCATGTTTTTTTGCTCACACAATGCATCATAGAAATAAAAAAACTAAAATAATCATAATATTTAAGAATAAATAATTGCATTTTTTGAGCAAAAAAAAAAAAAATAATAATAAATAAATAAAAATCTAATCTAGGTTATTTTTTGAGAAAAAAAAAATAAAAATAAATAAATAAAAGTCGAAAAATAATCATTATATTTTTAGTGAAAAATAAAAATCAAAAATTATTGTTATTTATAGATTTTTTATAAAAATAAAAAAATAAAAGTTTACTGCATAATTCGAAAGCGCGCCCAAAAATAATAATAAAAGTGTTTTACAACATATTTCTAACATTTTTAGATCATTATTATTTTTTTAGTTTAAAATTTCGTTATTTACGATACAAAAAATGACTTCAATTATATTAATTAATTTTTAATTGATTTTGCTCCAATCATCAAAATGATAGTATTAATAACTATAATAATTTATTTTATTATTACTGCTTTTTTCTTCAATAAATGTAATGAGCTGAAAATTTTTGGAAACTGACTTAAATTTATTTTGTTTCTATATTTTATAAACAAATTTTTAATTTTTCTTTATATTTTATTAAGAGGTGTCAATTTATTCCAACAAAATTGTAGTTAATTAGAAAATTATATTATCAAATAGTATAATTACATTCCAAAATAAAATTAGTTAATAATTTTATTAAAAAATAATTTGGAATATTTTTTCTGTGAATAAGAGGTGCAAATTTAAATATTATACATCATACTTCTCAATATATACAACTTATTTAGTTTATAAATATTACCTTACGTCAAATGGGGCAATGAAATAATTCTTTTTAAATAAAAATTAAGAACTTATAGGCTCATATTTCCTATAAGTGGCATTTTGATGAGCAAATTTTTGGAAAAATTATCTATTATCAGCAATAATAATTTGTAATAAAGACTTTGGCGATCTAGAAATAAATACTAATAAAACCTTAATCCCTTTTTCTTTATTTATTAAAGAAATTTTTCATTTTGCTTTAATTCCTTTTAATTAACAGATAATTATAAACATAGACATAACCCTAGTAATAAAATCTCATAAATTAAAATTACTTGAATTAAACAAATATTGTAATTTTAAATTGGAAAAAGATATTAGAAATAAATAATAGTATATGGTATTTTTATAAGTTATTTCTTCCTTTTAAAAAATACTTAAATTTACATAATTTTTTTTCTCTTATATCACATTATATATTGAATGCTTTATTTTTTATGTTTTTTAACTATACGTATGTATATATTTTGAAATACCTTCCTTCCTTTTTTCATATTAATGCATTTATTGTAGATGTGGTTTTTTATGCAGCACGTATTACATACACATACATACATGCATGCACACAAACATTTACATATGCTGCTGGTAAGCCAAAGAAATTTATTTTCGTATGCATTTGAAAATAATTCAAACGTTTACCTAAAGACTTTTTGTTTGTTTTCTTTGTTTATTGTCGTTTTTTTTTTTTTTTTTTTTTTTTTTTTTGTGCAGTTTCTTCGTTGCAACTATTTGGTAGGTACTACAAAAATATATCTTGTGATTTTTCTGTGCAAAAAAGGGAATTTATGGAGACGTTAATGGAATATTTAGATAGAAATTGATTTAAAATTGTAGAAGAAATATGTGCGATAAAAGACGTATGAGTAACATTTAAATTAACATAGTTAAATATTACGTATACGCTTAAGTTATGTAAAAAAAAAAAAACTCAGGTACACACTGATTCTGCGGCATGGATTTTATTCAAACTTTTTGAACATAACTTCATGATTCAAATTATTTTTTAATAAAATAATTAACTAACTTTATATTAGAATTTAATTATATTATTTATTAATAGCATTAACTCTCCAATTGGTTTACATTTTTTTTATAAATTGATAGCTCTTATAAAATATAAAGAAAAATTAAAAAATGTTCTATAAAAATAAAATAAATTTAAATAAATTTCCAATTATTCTAGTTAATTAATATTATCATTTTGATGATTGGATAAAATCAAACAATAATTAATTATTTTAAGCAGTTTCGTAATTGAAGTCTATTTTTATTTGCATAATAAGAATTTATGTACATCTTATTTATATATAAGGATTAATATTCTAAATGCAAGTGCACTATTTTAATAATATTTTTTCTTTTAATTCTTAATGTACACAGAAAAAAGTATTTAAAATAATTTTTTAATAAAATTATTAATTAACTATATATTGGAATTTAATTATATGATTTATTAATATAATTAATTATCTAATTGGTTTTCAGTTTTGTTTTTAATAAATTGACAGCTGTTAATAAAACATAAAGAAAAATTAAATATTTGTCAGAAATAAAATAAATTTAAGTAAATTTTCAAAAATTTTGAGCTCATTGCATCTATTTAAGAGAAAGAAGTAATAATAATATCAATTATTCTAGTTATTAATATTATCATTTTGATGATTGGAGCAAAATCAATTAAAAATTAATTAATATTACTAATTTCGTAATTGAAGTCCATTTTTACTTTTTTCTGTGTATTTTACAAACATTCACAAACAAAGGATTTTTGATTTTTTTTTACAGTCTTTCTCAATGAATTCGGATGCACGCTATTATGAAGTAAAGGCTGCACACAGTGGTTCCAAAACGATTTTTTTGAAATAATTCTGTAACTTTAGAACAGCTGGATGAATTGAAATGAAATTTCGCATGGACAATTCTGAGGTGTATTCAAATTGATTTGAAGGAGCGCAGGTTCTTAGAGGGTCTGGGCGACGAGAGGTGGTCCTACAAGTTTGGTCACCTCGGGTATGATCTTTTTTTTTTTTTTTTTTACTTTAAAATTAATTATTTTCATCTGGACCATAAATTTTTTCATCTACCTAAAATAATGTGTAACATAAATGCATATGAAACAAATCCAAGGGCAGTTGGGGTAACTTTCACCCCGCTAGCCCTATCAGAATTTCGTTAATTTTTATTTTTTTAGTTCGTTGTGGAGCTCAAAAATGTCAAAGCTGAAATTAAAAAAAAATACCTTGATAACATACCCACATATGTTTCTAAACACACAAAAAATATTTAATAAGTCACGTTTCTCATAACGATAGGGTGACCATTTTACTGAGAAAAGTCAACTTTTGAAGCAAGCTTTCCCCGAACTGAAAATTTGGAATAAAAACATTGAAATCTATTTATACTCTTCTTTCAATTACAAATTTCATAATAAATATAGATTTTATTTAAGTTCAAACATTATTATTATTATTATTTTTTTTTTTTTTTTTACAAAATAACACTAAACATATTTTTTTTTCACAATTTAATGCGAAAATTTAGTTCTAATACTTTACTATTTATATACACTCTAATAAATTTTCATGTAAATTTACTGCATTTATAGCAGGTAACATGACTCCTACTATAATTAGGGTAAAAATACTCGATGTGTTTAATTTCAAATATATACACATTTTGTGTTTAAAAAAAGTATAAACAAAATGTTTATATTTACTCTTTTTGTGTTTAAAAAATTTTTGGAAACATTCGAGTTTATATTATTTTTGTCTAAAAGTGATTGAGAATATATCTAAACATTAATAAATGTATGTATCCATGTCTGCATGTTCACAAAACCACTCGATTTTCTCTTAAAAAATCATAAAAACATAATTTGGTGGTATTTTATTAAATTATTAAAATTTATTGAAACATTATAACAACCAAACGATGAACATTTGGATAAACAATTGAAAGAAATGACACTATATCTTGTGCTCCAAATTTTATCAGTTTTTATACTATCACAGATCCCACTATTACCAGTCACTTATAAAATGTTCCCAAAAATAAACTGAAATATAAGAAAAAGCTCCTTAAATACTCTGTGGTCTGTTTTCAGTAACATCAAAGCGAATAATGAAATCTATACAATAAAATTAAACAAAAATTAAAATCTGCATGGAATCCAAAATTTCTAGATATATTACCGTAAATTGAACTGTTTGACGGCTTATTATAATGATGATTCCACATACTTGGACTAAATGTTATGCATCAAGATATTTTCAAAGGTGCGGAAAACTTTCAAATTATTCTCCACGCGATTCAACTTTTCCAATCTGATTGTTATTTTCTCAACGATTTTCGAACACATTTGATTAAATGATTTGCATGCTGAACTTAATTTCTTGTTATTTTATATTCAGGTATGTGATGAAATTCGATCGATTTCAAAAGTAAATCGAGTTTTCAAATCGATTAGGTTGTGATGAATTTCGATCGATTTCATTTTTAAATTTTTGTTTCTGTTCTACATGTTTCTTGTCAAATCAAAACAAATTTATTTTAAAATAAATAAAATTATATTTACTTTTTAATATATTTAAATATAATCACAAAAAAATAATGGACAAATAGTCTGAAAGTTTCTGGTTGAGAAATACACAAGATAATTATTGTGCTCATAAAAGTAAAACTTTAATAAGGGATACAATTTATGGTGATTCAAGTCAGTTGTACTTTCGATAATTGATGCCCGGATAATTAAAATTTAAAAATCAACACCAAATCTTTTACTGGTGAAGATTTATTTTTAAGTTCTCTTAAACGGTACTGATGAGCCGTTTTCAAATTTTAGAAATTTGGCGAACGCAATTATTTTCTAGTAGTGTTAAGCAGATTTCTCTTTTATGGTAACTGCATCCTGCAACTTTAAGATTTTAATTTGTAAAACCGTAATTTACAGTATAATAAAAGGAATGTAACATGTTTTTAAAAGGTCCGACTTTTCAGGAATAAGCTGTGGTCGGTACGATCATCGCTTTATTACAAGTACCAACACTAGGTATAAAACACTTGTATATGAGACATGACCAGCTATGCATATTAAAAATTTTAAATATTGAGATTTACAGAATCCCTAAATTTGTCTAAAGCTTCCACACAAATCTAAATTACTTTTTGGTATTTGTATATAGTTTTTTTGTAAGAATATAATTTTTTATGTTGAAATAAAATTAGTGGCATTAACACGAACTCTTAATAACACTTTTACAATAGTTTTAAATGAAATCGATTTTAAAACGAGTACAAAAATTGTTTCGATTTGAAATCGATAAAATCATGTTAATTTCATTTTTTATCACAACCTAATTTATTGTGATTTTCATAGAACAAAATGGAAAATGAAATAGAGTTCGTTTTTACAATAAAACGAAAATGAAATCGAAAAATATATGCGTATCACAACTTTTTACGTTTTTCAATCGTTTTTGGTTCGAAATCGATTTTCATCACATACTTGATTATTTTTTTTTTTTTTGGGCAGAGAAATATTATTATGTTTTTTATTTTATTTTTAGAAATACAATTTTGAGAGTTTCTATATTTCCTGCTGAAAATTAGTATGATTACACACTTTATGTTTAAAATATGGAATATCATTATAAACATGTTTACAAACATTCAAAATACTACATTTTGTAAATAGTTTTGCAGATTAATATATGTAATACGGTTTATGGAACATATTGTGCCTAAGTATACACATTTTATGTAATTTTACATAAAAACTTACCTACTTTATAGTAGTAATTTTAAATGTATTTTTTGGATAGTATTATAATTTTTCAAGTAATAACCTTTTCAATGATACCAAATACTTGCATAAATACTTTACACAATCTTTTAAAAACTAACTGAAACTTGACCCACTTCAGCAAAATTTGCACATTTTCCTTTATTTCTATGGGAAATGTGTGCTGCAGCATTATATATACATAAGTGCACAACAGTTTCATTAAATATATTTCAATGAAATTTCATATAGTTATTTTCCAACTGTTTTGGAGGAGCACAAGTTTCTACATGGTCTCTGGGCAGAAAAGAGTATCTCCGAAATGGGTCACCTCGGATATTATATAAGAAATAATTAAAAGAGTGGACTAATTTCGGAAGTTCTCCTCCTGCTCCCAGAGTCTGGGGCCCAGGCAAGCTAGAAACTTGTGCTCCTCCATAACAGTTGGAAAATACCTCAGCACAACGGTTCAAAAGTTACACAAAATTATTAAAAAAAAAAAAAAAAAAAAAAACACGATGAAACTGCTGTGCACTTATATATATATGTATATAATACTGCAGTATACATTTCCCATAGCAATGAAGGAAATTGTACAAATGATATTTTCCAGAATTCTTTCAGTTACAGGTTTTATTGTGTTTCTGTTAGTTTTCTGCTCGAATAAGTCCACATATTTTTAAACTCTGTTTTAATTTAAACTGAGCTTTTAATTTCCTTTAAATTACTTTTTACTAGAGCCCAATATCCTTGAACCGCATTGAGTTCCGGAAAATTTGATGGATTAGCCTCTTTCAGTACAAACACTGTAATGAGAAGAAGCGAGAAAAGGCAAAAAGAGAGGACTACATTTTCTTAGGAAAGGGAGAAATCTTTTCCAAAGGCTTTCAATCACGTATATTTTTGTGTTAATGAAAACAATCTTTATGAATGAAGTGCTTTTTTCCCACATATGCATATGGCTTCCCAAATCAAAAACATTCTTGGGAATTTTGATTTCTTGATACAAGATATTTTTCTACCATATTCCCTCTACCATCTGCAACATACAATTCCAGGGTAACAAATTGAAAAAAGTCAGGATATATGAACGTTTCATCGTCTATTATACACTAATTATAATTATGAAAACATACATCTGAGTACTTTCACGTTACTTTTTTTTACCTCCAAATTCCTGGTTGTGTTTCTATTAGGGTTTTTCGTACTTTTTATGTCTTCAAGCTCGATTTCCTTTCAACTTTTCGGATAAAGATTCAAAAAGATATTCTATCGAAGTTCTCCACTTTTTTGTACCATAATACATAAAATCTTAATTCTGGAAAAAAAAAATCGTTTAAAATTGGACTTCTTTCATTGAAATTTTCAATCTGTCATTATAAGAGGCGTCCGTCAGAAAATATTTTTTGGGTGTTTACCTTACATATGGAGGTATTTATTAAAGATAATTTTATGTAGCTCCAATGTTTGCGATTTAAAAATTTAACAAAAACATTTTAAAAAGTTGTTTAAAATTGACAAAGTTTGGCTAGAACTTGACGGGAGACATTTGTTCCAAGCTCCTCCAAATTTACCTCATAGATTTCTATTGAAATATAGCTTTTTATGGGAGTCACATAGTTATATGATATTTTAAAATTTTAGAGGCAATATTAATCCCGCCAAGTGTATAAAACTAAAAAAACGAGGCTAAAAATTAGAGAAAAAATTTCTTTCGACCAGAATACATATCTCTAAACTAAAAGATATATCCTGCATAAGCATGTTTTTGTAGAGATTTACAAGGACTAACTATATAAAATATCTTTTTCATTATATCATAAATTAATTTTTGGCGATTTTTTAAAAATAATATACCCAAGTTGGCCAATTTTAGAAGACCCTCTACTACCACCAGGTCTATCTAGGAATTTGTGCTCCTTCAAATCAATTCAAAAGCACCTCACCGCTAGCAATGTAAATTTGAGATTATTGATTAATTATTGAGATATCACCATCATCATAAGTTACAGGATTATTTAAAAAAGAGCATTTGGGAACCATGGCACAGTGAATCGATTTTGAAGTCTAGAAAAACAAACCATCAGATTGTTTAAATATGTATGGTAACTGCCAAATAGTTAACTTTTAAAAATAATTATTTTGATGTAAAAATATAAGTTTTTATTTTACAAAAATGTTTTTATCTCCGATTATTTTTCTCAAATATAAGGTAATACCTATTTTTTATTTTTTTTTATTTATCATAATGAAGGCATATCATTTGCTTATGTTGCTTATTAAAATAAGTATACTTTTTGTAAGTAAATCAAAGAATTCTTATTATATTTAAAAGTAGGAAAACGACCAAGAAATATAATTTGAATTTTACAGGAAAATCACCAAAAACATTGTTGTTAATTTTATGCCATAGTGGTTCTTATCTACTTAGAAGCTTCATAGTCTAGAATCTGCTAAACTTTAAGACTTTTGGTTGACTTAATTTTTTAATTGCCACTTTTAAATTATTCGTTTGCAAATGTATCTTTAAATTGACCTTGGACAATATTTTGGAATAATTTAAACTTAGACTACCTAAGTTTTAGGTCATTGTAAATTACATATAAATCCGTTTAGAAACAGACGCGTTTCATTCTACAAAACATTTAAGTCCTGAAATTAGTAATGATATAAAAAATAATTTTCAAAATTTGTACCTTGGATGATCAGTGTAATCTAATAGCATAGTTTTCAATTAATTTGACAATAGTTTACGTAAATCTGGAATGTTGTGTATTAGATATCAAAAAATACATTCATTCTGATGGCATTTAATTCTTCATTATCCCTCTATATTGTTTGATTGGAACCAGTGTGCACAGTGTGAATTAAATAATTTTGATAATTTAGTCGATATAAAATGGTTAAGTTCTCCTTTTTTAATAAGTTTTAAACAAAAAAATATTTAAATTTAATGTAAGATTTTTTATAGAATTAAATTTCTAATAACAACATATTATTTTTGAACATCATATGTTTCCTTGCTTTCCCTTTTAGCTTTAAAGTACTTAAGATGTTACAATATTTTTCTCCTTTTATTTTTCTGAATTTTCTACAATTTCCTTTATGTCATACATTTACTGCTTTTGTTTTTACTATTCTATTATTTTTTTTTTTTTTTCTTGCATTTCAAAGAATTCTTGGGAAAAGACACTTACTATTTAAATAGCAACTTTATGCACATACTTAGTAAAACATATAAATACAATCATGTGTGTGTGTATGTGGAAATTGTTGGTGTGTACATTCCTATATACACATGTGTTCAACTAACAAAATCTATTATGTAGTTTAGCATATGTTAGTGTTTTACAAATACAAATGTTATTGGTTTATAAAAAGTCTGCTTGTTTTCGAAAATTGCTGAGGAATAAAAAAAAATTATAAACCATTTCTGTTTGAAAACCGTCTTGCAGACAGTCTTACAGGGTACCAATTACATAACACTTAAAGATAGCACATTTTTATTTGAATAGCTATAGATTTAAATATGTATTTTCAGGCATTTTGTATCTCGAAATAGTTATATTTATACCCTAGGTTTCCATTATCTTTCTATCTTACTGCCATTGAAATTTTCTTTGGAAATAGTGTACGAAGAATCCCAATAAAAAAAAAAAACACACAAAGTACAAAAAAAGAATTCAAAATGTTTTACTCTTAAATAAATTCTTTTTATTGTCTATTCTTATATTTGGTTTGCTACAGTCTCCTACACATGTGAACAACTGAAAATTCATTCGTATGTACGTTTGTATATATAAATAAATGCATATGTATGTGTGTTTATTTTCTTCTATAGCTTTCATATGTTAAACTATTTTACATGGTTTATTTTGTAAAATTGATTTTATCTCTTATGTTTCTTTTTTTTTATCTTCTTAAAAGCAAAATGCATTTTTATTTTTTTCTTTTATTTCCATCTTTAAAGCTTCATTTCTTTTTCTGAACAATGTTTCCTAATCGATGATATGCAAATGATGCTTTAAATAGATGTTGTTTTTTCAATTGCTATTTTTATTTTCTTCCTTTTCTGTTTTTGAGCAAAAGAAAAGGAAACTATTTCGTTTCTTAATACACATTACTATACACATTTTCGTGTATGCTTTTTTCATTGTTAATAGAAAGGTTAAGGAATTTGGTAGGTTGATTATGATTTTTATGTGAATTTTTTTAAGGTAAAAGAAAGAGTTTTTGTTTATTTTTGGTATAACGAAACAAAATTTTTGATATTTAGTTTTCTTGTTGTATTTAAGTTAAATGTTTTGAGGTTCTTTTAGAGACCTTGAAAATGATGCATTAAAGTTGAAAAAGAAAAATTTAATTTCTAATAAATATAAAGCCGAAAAAATTAAATTAAAAATTAAATTAAATTAATTAAAAATATAAATATAAAGTGTGCTACTGTTTAAAACATGGATTATTCAGTCATCATCTTTCAATTCAGATACACGGTATTAAAATGTTCTAAGCCTCTAATCCACTTTAGTTCTCGCGATAAATCGCAATTTGTAAAATTAAGGAGTCTGCATCTTATACTAAAGCATATCTCGACAACTACTTGTCTGATCTCATTAAAAATAAATAAAAGAACAATTCTAACTAAAACGCATTCAAGTCAGTCTCACATTACTTTTAATGCATTTATCGAGATTATTTGAAATCAAGGGTCAACTGTTAGAAGGCTGTTCAATAGGGCCAAACGGACACACAGGTGTGAGGATTAGAACAGCTGTAGGGAAAGTTTCAGTAGATATAAGGCAGACATAAAGAGAGCTAAAAGGGACTCATGGATGAACTACTGTGAGTCCATTTTTTCTTACGATCAGCGACGTTATGCGGTCGGAAAGAAGCAAACTGTCCTCATGGGCTACTAACAAAGGTTAAGGGGATAACCCGGAGAAAACGGAATTAGTTCTTTTCAACAGAAGGTAAAATATTGAGAAGTTTAGGCTACCGATTTAGGCTACTAGGGGGAACTGAACTGAAACTAGCGAAAGATGGCAAATATTATGGAGTGTTTCTTGACAGCAAGCTATCTTGGAGGAGAAATACACAGGAAAGGCTTAAATGAGATTTCATCCCTACTACACATGAAGGAAGTCCATAGGTAAGAATTGGGGACTCAAACGATGGTGGTAAACTGGATTTACGCATCGGTAGTAAGACTAATTCTAACGTGTGGATGTTCAAACTTGTAAACGAAATTAGTTCAAATGCTCTAACTCCCTTGGGATCTACGGATTACATGGGCACTGATATTGATTTCGGGGAAACCCCTACACTTACTGTATGAAATAGCGACCAATCGTCAGGCATAGTGGAACTATTTAGTGGAGTATCAGTATTCACTGATGGATCCAAAATGGATATAGGCACCGGTGCAAATGTATATTTTCTTGAGAACATCAGAGAATTGTATAGGCTCTTGGATAGTTGTAGTGTCTACCAAGAGGAAATTCTAGGTATTCTCAAGGCCACAGAATTGATAGCGAGCAACATTGAGAAGAACGCAAAAGTAACTCTGTATGCAGATAGCCACGCGGAGCTTAGGGCCCTAAATGGATTTTGTCAAGTCTAGGCTAGTTAGCGACTGGAGGAAGGCTCTTAGAAAATTGATGAGTGATTATCATATGAGACTCTGATAGATACAGGGTCATTGCGAAATACCTGGCAATAAAATAGCTGATGAATGAAAGTAGTGTGAAAATAACCCTGGATTTTTACTTCATCAAACTAACAAAGAGTTTGTATACAGGGGCAAGTTGCCAAATTTTACACAATGGTAGCAGTATCATGAAAGTTAGCACAGGCGTCCGTCAAGGGTGTGTGATGGCCCCACTTTTATTTAATATAGTGCTTGGTATCATAACGCATTTTGCAATAATGGGAGATGGTATTTTGAAAAAACCAGTTGAACTTTTTTAAATTTAGAAAAAAAAAAACGGTTAACCGGTTTTTTTAGAGCAGTTAATATTTCTATCAAAAGACTACATTTGTTAAAAAAAATCAATAAATCTTATAATGTTTAAGTTAAAATTTATTAAACATAATTATTTTTGGAAATAACTCACTAAGAACGAGAAAAAAAGATATAGTCGGTAAAGCCCGGCAATACCCTACACCATTGTTTAGATCAAAATTCGGGGAGAGTCTTCTTTTTAATAGGCATGTGGAATTGTAGAGCGATACTTGTGTTAAGTATAAAATTAATCATACGAATACAGAGCATTACGTCGATACCAACATTTATATGAATTTATATGGGAGCTTTTGTCAATTATGGACCAATCTTCATGAAATTCGGCACACAGATTTAAATTTATATGGAACCTACATGTGCAAAAATTTTGTCCTACATTTAAGGAAGGTTATTTGTATGGGAGATAGCTGAAATAATAGACCGATAATAACCAATTAAAATAGGCTTCATTATTGGACTATAAGTCCAATAATGTGCCAAATTTCATTAATTTATGTTCAAAAATGTGACCTATGTTTTGTTTACAAGATTTACATGTACGGACAGACATACATTGTTAAATCGACTCAGAGCCGATTGGTACAAATTAAAGTGGGTTTAAGAGCAATATGTTTGATTTGGTGTGGGGTATACAAATTGTAATAAAATATTCATCAAAAATGATATTAACTTTTATATAGCATAAACAGAAAACATGGGTTAATAGGGAAAAGTCAGAATCAAATTTATTGAAACGATTCTGCAGGTGAAACCTTTTTTAATTCAACATCTTTGAAAAATGAAGAAAATATTGGATAAAAAAATACAAAAAGATTTAAATTAGGTGTAAAAATATTACAGGTGTTACAACAGATAAAGCAAATTTCATTCAGGATAATTATTACTAATTTATTTATTGAATCTTACAGAAAATAAGATTAAAAGATAAAATAAGAAAAAAAAAATATACTCATAAACCTCGATTCAAATATCAGTATTTAGTAGATTTTTTTGGAAATAAAAAGCTATTTTTAAAACCGGGGTTTTGTGCTTAAAAAACCGGTCTATTCGACATTCGAAAAAGGAACATTTTGAAAAAACCGACTGCACATTGACTGAAAAAACCGGTTTTAAAACCGGTTGGAAAACCGAGGCAATCATTCTAATCCCAAGATACAAACACTCTTCAAATATTCGTAAATAAATGTCTCCGAAGAATTCTACAAATATTCTGTCCAGTAACAATTTCTAACAACAATTTCTGGGCTTAAACACATCAAATACCACAGTGCATGATAATATAAAAAAGAAAGTGGAACTGGATTGAAGTAGCAGAAGAGGCCAACCAGCACACATATGGTGAAGACAAGTCGATAACGAGATCAAAAAGATGCATAAAAGTTGGAATGAAATTAAGAACATCGCGATAAACAGATCTGAATGTAACAAGTTTGTCAAGGCCCTATGCTCCTTATAAGAAAGAAGGCTAAATATATATAACAGATTTTATATAAAATTTCGATATGTTTTATAACCTAGAGTTAAACCGAGCCAGGAAACATTTAACAAAACCTTTATATTTTTTAACTCTTCTCATATTTGTTAATAAATATTTTACATTTATTTTATTTACTTCAGTTACTGAAAATCCCTTATTTGACTGAAATAATTAGTTAAATACAAAATATTTTCAAATTGTTTTTACTATAAATCTGACATCTTAATTGTAAAGTATAAATTAAATTTCTTTGATAATAAGCTTAACAATACATTTTCATACTTTAATAAAAATTATAATACACAAAAAAGCTATAATATTATTATATTTTTTTTTTTTTATATTTAATATATTATTAAAATATTTTTTTTATTACATACATTTATTATTATTATTTTTTTTTTTTTTGTTTTTGTCTTTGTGAAAATGTTTTCATTTTTGTCATTGTCAACTTATTTTAATATTTATTAAATTGATGACACTGTTGTACATACAGGCATTGTAGTTAAAAGTTTGCATGTATATTTTTGTTTTAACAGATACGTATAAATATATGTATGTGTAAATATATGTTTGTAATTGTAGTGTATGTTAAATTATGCACAAAATTAAAAATGTTATCTACACATGAACATTCTTACATGTTGATTTATACATACATATTTACATTGGCAAATTTGTAGATTTTTTTATATGTGTTGTTATATGTATATGAATTTATCATTGTATTTGTAGATACATGTATGTTTATGAAAACATATGCATGAATATGAGTATGATTATTATTTTATATATACAGTGTCTCACTAAAGTATTTGAATTTTTTTAATTAATAATAAAAATGGGTTTATTACGTGATTCAAAAAAATAATTCTTAAATTTATTAACTGAATTGTGTTTGTCTATTTGTTAACTTTATAATGCAAAAAACTTCAATCAAAAATATTACCTTGTTTCCTAGTTATTCCAGAAATAGTATAAAAAGTCATCGAATTTACCTCACAAAAGTATTTGAATTTTTATTATCTTTGTATTTGAAAATGTCAAACGAAATAAATCTATAAGAAATTCTTGAAATTTTTATTAATAATAGGTCATAAGTATCACCATTAAATGTTTACTGATTTATTTCCCCAATTTGGACTTAAATTTTAGGGGATTTTTAGTCCAATTTTTTATTTAATGAATTTAGAAGGTTGATTTAGGAAAAATACGCCTATTTTTCGTATATAAATAACAAATATGATAATCTTTTTTGTCATTATAGTAAAAAAATAATAATTATTTAGTTCGTTAAGTTTTTTTTTTTTTTAAACGCCATATGTGAAGGATCGAAGTCGTTAATTATGAGGCATTGCACCATTAAAAATAGAATATCTTAAATATCAAGCCCATTTTGGTACCCTTTGTATCAAAAATGTATTTCAAAATGTTAGGAAATATCTTCCCGATATATAGCCATTGATAAATTTTGAGACTAAAACACATGACTTTACGATATAGCTCCAAAATATACCCCGACATAATTGTACTTGGTTTTATTTCTCTAATTACTTAGCCATATTACTTTTGAATCACTAACTTGCACTCCAGAAATATTGGAGCGAAAAAATTTCAACTTTATTTTCATCAACACAAGTAATATTAACAGAATAGTAAACTTTTTTGCGTATTTTTACCTTTTTATAGTCTCCCTATGGCTTGAAAGTCATATAGTTATGTAACTTAAGATATACCTCTTATCGCGTTTTTTACTATGGCACAAATTTCTTTGTATTTTTGTAGCCGGTATCCAAATCTCCCATTTAATAACAGCTAATACCTACAGAAACACAATCTGAAAGTTTTGTTAAAATATGTGGAACAATACTTGGAATGTCAATATTCAGAACTTTTGCAGTAAAAATTATTTTTCATAGACATGACAAAGTCCATTTATAATTCCAAATAAAACATATTAAATTAAAGAAATAATTTAGGAAAAATTACCCGATTATTCCAATTTTCTTTTTTGTAAGATACATGTAAATAAATTTCCCGTAATTTCTCCACAATTTGACCACCAAATTTATAAATATAATTAGTAAATGCATAACAGTGTTACTTAATAACAATTATAATAAAAAAACATATCTTTTTTAACCTTTTTTTTGTTTTTTGAATATCTTCAAGTATAAAAAATTCAAACACTTTTGTGAGGTACCTGAAATGACTGCACGTGTTATTTTTCTGAATTTCTCGGAAACGATTCAACATTTTGTGCTATTTTTTGCAGCATTTGGTAGAAGACAAATCAGGCAAAAAATTCCATTCATAAAATATTATTATTTTTTGTTTACCTAATGTTATAAATTAAAAATAACAAATTTTTTTATTTAAAAATTTAAATTCACTAACTTATGTGAGACACTGTATGTATATGGGTTTTTGTTGCATACAGACAAGACCTTGAAATGTCTTCATATAAATATCGAAGTAGAGGAGTTTAAGAAAAAAAAAAAAAGCTTACACATACATACTATATAAAATAAGACAAATATTTAAACTTTTGTGATTTTGATTGTTTTAGGTGAAGGTTCATGTGTATGAGTATATTTATATAAATGACTAAATCAATACGATAATTTATGAAACATGTAATAATAATATAATTGGGCCAAGGTATGAAAATCACGCGTAAATTAAAAGAAATATCAATTTAATTTGAATAGACTTGTGAAATAAAATATAAATTCCATAACTTACAGATACATATATGATGAAGATACAGATTGAACTATGTAAATGAGTGTTACTGCTTGGTGACTTTGGACGCCAATTGCCCCTTTTTCAACCACCACTTTTTTGGCCCCTTTTTAAAATACTGACTTTTTAAGACTTAGTGCTAAATGACTAGAAACTAAGTTGTTTGAAATATATCGAATAAATCATTTTGAGATTGTTTTAAGTATAGTGATATAAAAAACCGCTGATTATTTATAAATTAACTGAAACTGTTAGTAACTAAAAATAATAATAAAGATTATGAACAGCTATTTATATCGTCATATGAATACCTATACCCTAATTTTATTTTTCATTCCTCATAGCAATCCCACGCGGGAACGTGTTTTTTTTTTTTGTTTTACTAAATTATCAATAATAAAAAAAATTATACTTGTGGATCCATGCGTTCCGTCCTAAATTTATCCAACGGAGACTTGAAATACTGGAGTACGAGTGATGAACTCGTACAAATGTTCAAAAGTTTAGTTTTTAAAAAGTTTATTGATTAAAAAAGGATTGTATGTATGTTAACCCATTAATGCCCACTGTTACGTATATGTAACGCGACAATGTCTAAGTTCAAAACTATATTGTCAAAAAACGGAATAACACAAACTTAAATTTTATTATGAATTGTGTAATTTACTCTACGTTTCCACGCAGACGTTTTTATTTCCTAACACAAGAAATAACGTCGGCAGAATAACAGGAATAAGCTTTTATTTCCAACTTTATGTTAAGGGGTGGAGAAAACGTACATGAGAAATAAACATTTTAATTTGTCTTTTTTAAGGAAAATTTTATTTTATTCTCGGTTTTTATTTTTTATTTGTCCTTTTAAAACAAAATCAATGCATTTTTCATCTTTGTTTTGTTAAAATAATCAACATTTTAAAAAATAACAATAAATTTGACAGCTTATGTTAAACATTATTGCTCAGCTTTGTGTTTAAACATTTATTATGAAATAGATTGCGCAATAGATATCTTATTGGTCCACACGTAACATTTTGAAGAGAGAGATAGAATTTGACAATTGCGGACACAAAAATGTCTGCGTGGAGACTAGGGGTTAATATTCGTCCTGCATCCTCAAATGTTTTTTCTTTCACTTTCTCTCCTGTTATATTTATTTATTATGTTATAATAATAAGTGATTTTGTGAAGTTCATTATTTGAAAGCTTGCAAAAACTCGCTTTTAACGGCAGGAGGCTTGTTATTTACATTCAACATATTTTAATGAAATTTTTTTTTTGTTGTTTAAAAATATATGACGTGTCGGATAAAAATTAGAAAGTGGAAAAAGAAAGTGTTACGTATATGTAACACTGGGTCATTCTCAGTACTTTTTTGCCCCTTCTATTTTCAATACAAAAAGGACTAAATGACAAAATTTTTTTAATCAAATATAATATTTGAGCAGTTTACATGATAAATTGTTTCAACAAGTGATTATAGCACCGTTCTCGTTTATTATTAGCAGTTTGTTAAATATTGTGGGTATTAATAAGTAGGGGGCCTACGAAAAATTTCGCCCTATGCACTATATATCCATTCCGTCAGAGTTATTTTTGATTATCTTTATTCTTGTGCCACATATCTGTATGAAAACGCAGAACATCAAGCAGAGGAAGGCATTTCCGGTAACCGGAAGTAGTGACTTCGTTCCATATATGAATTTAGTAATAAAATTAAATGATGAATTAGTATAAGTATTGTACAGCTCATGAGATTTATATAGAAAATAAAAGGTCCAAAAATGATTGAGTAATGCCCACTGTTACGTATATGTAACGGCTGATAACTTCCTTACCGTCAATGTGTTTATTTGCCTCATTTGACATGATGTTCAAAATTTTAAAACTCTAAGTTGGCTAGATCGCCGTGGGCATTAATGGGTTAACTGTTTTTGTGAGTAAATATTTATTTTTTCAATAATAAAAATTGTTGTAAAATAGTTATAAATTATTTTGTTATTATTAAAACTGAATTTTGTAGTTTTTCTTAAAACACAAATTTTTTGTTTTTTTTTTTTGCTATCAAATAAAAAAATTTTAAGAAGATTTTTTAAGTTGGCCCCATTTTTTAAAAAAAATCCTCTTTTTTGGCAACTTTTTATTTTTAAAACCCCTTTTTTGCACACTTTTTAAAAATTCTCAACGGTAACGCTGATGTAGATACTATTGGATTGTTTTTAGTTTTATTCTACCAATGAACTCCTATATACGATGAAAATTAATAAAAAAAAAAAACTTTACCACATAATATTCCATTAAATCTTCATCTCCTGACTCTATAACAATCTCTTTGTCTCAACATTCCCCCCCTCTGATATATATTGGCTTTTGTAATCTGTTAATTTCTTGAAATTAAACTTTTCAATTCATTTGATATTTTCTCATTAAAATTCAATATTATCATCTTCTATAATTTAACAAGATAAAATTAAATTAATTTGATACTATTAATATAAATCGTATAATCACTTTATCAAAGCCTTCTTTATGGACAAAAGCCTATTAATAAATAAAATATGAATTTTCTTGTACAACTGTGTCTGCCATGCTGTTTATTTATGAAATGTTTAAATAACAATACGAATTCATAATTTAAACATTTATTTATATATATACATATTCAGACACACACATACATATAAATGAAATGTTCAAAATAATTCCTGTACAAATACATACATACGTATAAATTAAATAGCCCATACTCAGACCAACCTAACACAAAGTTATACAAACGTTATGAAAACAATAATTTACCATAATTTAGTCATCATTTATGGTAAGAATAACTGTCTGTCTGCTTGTCGTTTTACCATGTCTGTAGGTTTTATTGGCCCATTTTAACAAATTCCACCCTACAACCATAAAAAAAAGAAAATAACAAAAAGACAATCAACACTAGTTGTCAGCAAAGGTGCTGAAGAACAAAGATTGATGAGATGATAACTTTTGGTACAATGTGCACATCATAATATTGTCATTATTTTTGGCTCAGTGGACATTTAATATCCTGCTGTGTGTGGAACATTGGGAGAAAATTTCAAGAAAATATTAAGGTAACTGAAATGCCTTGTGTCTGGGAAAAACATTTATAGAATGTAAGACCACCCACTATTTCTCAACGTAGGAAAAGTTGATGTTAATGATGTTGTGACAGTATTTGATATAATTGTGTGGCAAAATGATGTGACCAATGTCAAAATTTTGATAGGATCAAATTTTGATCTCTTGTTAAATATGTACTGTATTGAGAAATCCGATATATTTAATAACATTGTGAAAGTTATATTTATGATACTCACTAATTTACTAATTTTTATATATCGCACTAAAATATAAAACCTTGAAGATTTGGTGATTTATTAGAACTAGATAGAAGAACATATGTGATTTTTAAACCATGCACATAAGGGCAACTATATGGAGATCTTTGGCAATAAATCAAAAATCAAAAATGCGTTTTCTGATAAAACTTCTACATAACTTTAAAGAGGACATTTTTCTACAGAATGTTTGTTCACAACATTTTTCGTCAACGCTAATGCGGGGTCGTGACTGAAGTCCAAAGTGAAAGAAAAATTTAATACTTTTAAATTAATAATTATTTTATTTTCATATGGTACACATTCAAGTCAGAAAATATAATTTGACATTACAATAGTAATAAAGATTTTTCCTGTTTATGAAAGCAAATTTTGTTAAGAATAAGTGTAAAAAATGTTGCATAAAAAAAGTGGTAAAATTGACAATTTATCAATATAGTATAATTACCATTATAATTTTTTTAAGTTTCAAAATTTTTGAAGGCAAAAAGGTAACACAAATATCCGGAATTATCCATAGCATTTACATACACCTTAAAGATCAGAATGTACATTTAAATATTATATTTTTAAATTTTGCGAATTTTTACGAATTTCCATTTTAAACCATTTTGAAATGTTTGATGGATCATTCCATTTTTTAGACCTAAAAATAATTTAATGAAATTTAGTATTAACGATTTTTGCATGTATTTACACCAAGGTTGGAAACCGATACCGTTATAAATACCGATACCTATTAAATACCATTTAAAGTTGGTTACCGTAACTGATACCGATACCGAAATTATTATT
Organism: Protophormia terraenovae; assembly: GCA_951394005.1. Taxonomy (NCBI): domain Eukaryota; kingdom Metazoa; phylum Arthropoda; class Insecta; order Diptera; family Calliphoridae; genus Protophormia; species Protophormia terraenovae. The sequence continues at coordinate 27,479,523 of OX596074.1, read as the reverse complement.
TTGTTAAAAATACCTGTATTCTAATTCCGTTTTCCTCTGTACCGGTATATACCGGTAATTTAGTTTCGGTATTTTAAAAATATATTTTTTTATGGCCATAATAAGTTATTTAAACAGCATTATATTAAAAAGCTATTCAAATGAAGTTTACTTTTGCGAAACATTTATAAACGGGTTCTGTTATTGTTGACCATAAAAATGATTACGTCTTCTTTTAAAAACAGCACCATAAAAATACATTTTTCATGACATCGGAAACATGACTTCCTACTAAGTGAATTAGCGTTAAAAAAGAGAACATCCTCCAATGACAAGCATATGTTAAATTCATTGGAAATGATCCGAATTTGCACTACTTCTGGATCACAAGTTCAGGATCTTATTGAATTCTTTGGATGTTCATTTTTTGCTGGGTATTTCTCCTCTACAATTGGCACATTAGCTCTTAATCTTACCTAAACAGTTACATATATAACATAAAAACTCTTTTGGGAATCATATTTTCTTTACTAATTTTTATGGTGATTGAAACGAGTATTCCTACGATATCCGAAATGCATTTTCCATTTTCTGCAGAGTTAATCTGTGATGAAATAAAAACAAAAAATATTTTTTTATGCTATTCTATATTTTCCTGCGACTTCACGGATTTTTTACCTTTATGCAATTTTACATTTTGCAATTTTTAGAGTAAAACTATTTTTTTTTTTTTTTTTTGAAAAATGTTTCTAAAATTAAGGATTTTTGTCTGTATTAAAAAATTTTGGTAAATAATAATTTTGTTCAATTTTTTTACTTTACTGTACTGCAAAAAATGATACCAATTTGTAATTAATAATTTTTTTTTTCGAAATTCAAGTAAAAATTATTTAAAATTTTAACTTTTTTTAAGTTTTTTCTAGTTTTTTAATAATAACGGTATTTACCGGTATTTTAGTTTCGGTACCGGTACTGATATAATTTAAAATACCGTTATCGGTACCGTTACCGAAACAAAATAAAAATTGAATACCGATAACGTTACCGATACCGTTATTCGTTTCGGTTTCCAACCTTGATTTACATCCTTTTTATTTATTGAATAATAAAATATTATTTAACAAGTATTGAGTTAAATGAAATTAACTGCCAGACGGACGGACATACAGACGTACGGGCTAATAAACAAATAAACAATCAAAGAAATAATAACAAGAGCGAATGTTATATTCGGCTCGGCCGAATCTAGGTAGTTGGCAAAGTGGGCGGACCACGCCCATTTTTTGTTTCCGAGTTTACATTGGTCCTGGAACTATTTAAACACAATTTCTCCTTATATGGGAGGTGGGCGGTAAAGTGGGCGGACCACCCCCATTTTTGGTTTCCGAGTTCATATTGAACCCCAAACTATTTATACAAAATTTCGTTGTCGTACATGCTTTTGTTTAAGAGATATCAGCAGAAAAGTAGGAAACGGACACCCTGTGTTTCTAGTTTTTAGCCCATAATTTTTTGTTTATTTTCAATCCCAAACAAACCTTATACAAGACAAATATTTGTGCCAAATTTCGTTCTCCTGCATTGTCCCGTTCGAGCCCTATCCTGCATTCAATAGACAGACAGACGGACAGACGGACGGACATAACTAGATTGACTCAGAATCTAACAAGGAGCCAGAAAATATACACTTTGTGGGGTTTTAAATGATTCCTTCGACATGTTACACACGGAATGACAAAATCAATATATCCCCCATCTTTTTGATGGTGGGTATAATAATTTCATATTCACCAAAGTACAAAATTAAGAAAATAAAAATAATAAAAAAAAATACTCTTCAGGAGCGGAGCTATTTGGGCTCAAAATAGGTTACCTCTGACAAAGGAAATTTTTCATCGCTTGCCCAAATGCCCAACCAAACTTTTTACAGACCATTCCGAATTTTACCTATTTTAATCAAAGGATTCCTTTTACAAAAATCTTAAATTTTTCTTCATCATACCATTTCAAATAATAAAATCAACAGTTATTGAAAAGTTAAGATATCTTAATAAGCCAAGATTTTATTATATATCAAATATTTTTAGTTTCTACAAACAAACATTTTTTACAAAAGTTGTCCTTTAATTCCAAGAATCAGAAAATTTATGGACTTAATTTTTTTCAAATAAACTTTTCTGCCTTCTCTAATTCTTGCTAATTTCCAGTGTTTCGGAGAAAATTGAGTTGGCGAATTTAAGAACTTTAAATAAATTATATTAGAATTTAATTTTTGATATTTCAAAAGTTATTCAAAACTTTTGAAATATTTACTAGTAATTCTATTATAAAGTATTGATGGTCCTCAAAACGAACTTTTCCGTATTTTTTTACAAGTGGATTTATATTTGTGTTTAGGTCTAAAATGAATAGTGCTAAGTGCCAATATTATAACATATATCAGTGTAATATAAAAAATATAAGTATTTTCTCTTTTGGATGGAAACTTGTTTTATCTCAATTTGTTACTAACCAAAAAACAATATTGTAATTACTAGTTTGTGATCATCTCAATCCCTTTCAAAAAGGTTGGCAAAACAGCAACAAATAAATTGAAAATATACCCCTAAACTTATCACCGCTACTTCGTTAGCGTAGATTCTCTTTAAGAAAAACCATACTATATAATAAACTCAAATTGTGTTAAGTTTTAATTTTATAACTATAAATTTTGTAACAATATTTCTAAAAACATAAACACAGTCAATTTGTTACTAACCAAAAAACAATATTGTAATTACTAGTTTGTGATCATCTCAATCCCTTTCAAAAAGGTTGGCAAAACAGCAACAAATAAATTGAAAATATACCCCTAAACTTATCACCGCTACTTCGTTAGCGTAGATTCTCTTTAAGAAAAACCATACTATATAATAAACTCAAATTGTGTTAAGTTTTAATTTTATAACTATATATTTTTTAACAATATTTCTAATAACATAAACACAGTGCGCTTCGCTAGCCCATTGTATTTAAATAAAAGCACCGAAACAAAATTCTAAAGCAGGCAGACTAACAAACACACATTCACTTTTATATAGATAGCATTTACCCGATCTTGCAGCACTCCCACATAGACCAGATAAAAACTTGGTACCCTTTTTATTAAAAAAAAAAAAACAAAAACAATATAAAATACCAAAAAATAAGAAACCCATAAAATTCAACTATGATTCCTATCACCCCACTATGGTTTCGCTGATCACTTTTCTAGGCCAAAATTACAAAAATAGAAAAAAACTGATTGTCTTGTTTGAAATATGATTTAGATGAATATCAAAACAATTTAATGTATTTATTTTGTATTTCAAAAATTTAATTCTAGCAATATCTTCTAGTTTATTTTCTATCCCGGCATTTTTGATTTTTAGTTAGACCTTTGTAAATGATAAGAATTTCCAATGCTAACTTATTCGAAAAAATGGATTTTCCCGAAAAACGCAAAAAAAAATCTCAAAACGAGACAATATGAAAAATATAGTGCATACATATGTTTATTTATTCCCGTTGAGTTTTTGTTAACCGATTTTCACCAAAAACTTGCAGGTCTAATGAAATTAAAAATTTTGTACGAACCCAATTTCATTTTGGGTTGCGTAAAACACACAGTATTTTTCTAAGATGCCAACAAGTTCTTACTGATTTCGTATTCAATTATAAAAGTACTTATTCTAAGATCTATTTTCCATAACAAACTTATTTAAAAAATTGTTGCACTCAATAATTATAAAATAATGAAAACCGTTGAAAAAAGACAATTTTTTATACAGTCGAACAAGGTTATAACGAACACCGGATATAACGAACTATGGCTATAGCGAACACTTTTCTTCGGTCCCATTGATTTTACCAACATTTTCCATACAAATAAATACGTTTATAACGAACACGGTTATAGCAAACCTTTTTTGTAACGAACACATTTTTATGGTCCCAACAAGAATTTTTCATACAAAAAACTACGTTTATAACGAACTCCCAAAAATACTTGTTTTAGATAAATAAAATTACACATTTAAAAAAAGTTCAAAATTAAAAAACTAATAGAAATAACTTTTATTTATTTCTATTTATACTATTGGATAATAATAATAATAATTTTCATTAATTTCTATTTATATTATCAGCAAATAAGAGATAATTTTACATGTGTAGTTATTGGCTTTTTAACACAACATACATTTATCGAAAATAGCTAATAATAAAACTGAAATTATCTGAGAATTAAGTACTAAATATTAGAAAATTGCTATTCCTCAAAAAGCAATTTAAAACATCGGGTATAAAAGAAAACATTGAGTTAGTATATTATATTATAATTAATCTCAATTTGAATGATGAATATAAAAAATATTATTCCTGATATATTAAGTATATATATTTAAATATTTATAAAGGAAGAAAATAAGCTGCAATTCCAATCAGTGTTACCGTTTGGCGACTTTAGTCGCCAATTGCCCCTTTTTCAACCACTTGGCCACTTTTTTGGCCCCTTTTTTAAATGGCGACTAAATGGCGACTTTTTGAGACTATGTGCTAAATGGCGAGAAATTAAGTTGTTTGAAATATATCGATCCATTATATATTAATTTATACAAATAAATTAATAATTTTGTTATTGTTTCACAGTATAGTGATAAAAAAGGCGGCGGAGTATTTATAAATGAACTGAAACTGTTAGTAATTAAAATCATCATATGCCGAATCTTTTTGGACTGGATTGAGAAAGTAAAAAAACAAATACGATGAATACTCATATCCTTATTTATATTTTTACATTCCTCGTAGGGGGTAGGGGTTTTTTTTACTAAACTATCATAAATAAAAAATAGTTTGTCCAACAGACATAATACAATACTTGTGGATCCATACGTTCAGTTCTAAATTGCTTCGACGAGGATTTGAAAGACTGGAATACGTGTGAAGACCTCGTACAAATGTAGAGAAGTGTGATTAATAAAAATAGGATTGTATGTCAACAATTTTTGCGAATAAAGCTTAATTTTTGCCATAATAAAAATTGTTGTAAAATAATTATAAAAAATTCATTTTGTTAGTAATAGAATTGGATTTAATAGTTTTTCTTAAAATACACATTTTTTTGTTTTTGTTTGGCGACTTTTTATTTTGAAATCCCCTTTTTTGGACACTTTTTAAAAATTCTCAACGGTAACGCTGATTCCAATTATTAGTATTGTAATAAAATACGTGTATTTTATCAAAAAATATTTTTTTGGGAATTTTTACGGATATAACGAACTACGTTTATAACGAACTAAATCTGTCGGTCCCTTCGAGTTCGTTATAACCGTGTTCGACTGTATATATTTTAAATTTGCTTAAGAAACTGAACTTTGATCTCTTGTATTATGAAGACAAATTAGTAAAGGAATGAAAAAAACCAAATTTTTTTTGGCGTTTTGATGTGTTTGCTATAAAACTACTATAATTAAAACACAAAGAGAAAATGTTACCAAAATTAATTTTGGCCAAGAAAAGTGGTCGGCGAAACCATAGTGCCACCCGTGGGAACAGTTGAAATATGGGTGTTCTGTCAGCATTCAAAACAGTAAACTTTTAAATATTTTAGTTACCAGTTTCTTACATTTTTATTGTTCAAAGTTTCAAAAACAGAGAATGATATATCTTTAATTCCACGTTTAAATGTAAATTATTATTACATAATATTCAAAGAGTAATATAATCAGCGTTACCGTTGAGAATTTTTAAAAAGTGTCCAAAAAAAGGGGATTTCTAAATAAGAATTCGCCAAAAAAGGGAATTTTTTTTTAAAAAAGGGGCCAACTGCTTTAAAACCTAAAAAAGCTCTTTTTATTAATCACACTTCTCTACATTTGTACGAGGTCTTCACACGTATTCCATTCTTTCAAATCCCCGTCGAAGCAATTTAGAACTGAACGTATGCATTATGTCTGTTGGACAAACTATTTTTTATTTGTGATAGTTTAGTAAAAAAAAAACCCGAGGAATTTAAAAATATAAATAAGGATATAAGTATTCATCGTATCTGTTTTTTTACTTTCTCAATCCAGTCTAAAAAGATTCGGCATATGATGATTTTAATTACTAACAGTTTCAGTTCATTTATAAATACTCCGCCGCCTTTTTTATCACTATAATCACAACTTATCCACAATGTATTTCAACACTGGTCAACGACAGACTGATTGAACACACTTTGACCTATTTCTGCAAGTGTTTGTGGTTTGGACACATAAGCTAAAATCCGCGATGGCAGCAATCAAAAGAAAGAAAAAACTTGTTAGTTTCAAACACTTTTTCTGGATTTTTTAACTTTGAGTGCTTGCCGATACCACATGGATCCATTTTAGGTCTTGAATATTTTTTTGTGTTACACAACCAAATGTTGTTAAGATAATTGCATCAAAAGTTATTTAAAAAAGTTAGAAATAAAAAAAAAAATATTTGAGGTTGAAGGTTGGTTTCATAAAGGTAAACGTAAAAAGAGAATTTCCCATATGTGCCTATACTCGTCAAGTAATGATCAAATAGTCGGCATGCAATTTTTCTTCAAGAAATAAGAATAAATATTGACTGACATTTCAAAAAAATTAATTTAAAATAAACTAAAACAAATTTCAATTCTATTAAAATTAATTAAATTTTAGGACAGGAACAAAAAGCTACATGTTTAAGTTTATTTCATTTTTATATTTATTATATTTTTTTTCTGTATGGTTTTACATTTAGCATCAAATAAGTTAGTTGATAAAGTGGTTAACGTCCGTCCTTTTACGAAATCAATGCAGATCTAAAAATATCATTCAAATGCGAAGTTTTTGGGAATACATATTTAAAATAACTCCAAAAAAATACTTGTGCCGACTATATATATGACTTATAGAAAATTTTGAATTTGCTAGTTGTCGGCATCTAATGCCTACTATTAAAAATGTTGAAAAATGTTATTCTCAATGTCGGCATCCGATAAAATGAGATGAATTATTATTCATTTTTAAATTTAGTGTATACAAAGCAATGTTTAAATTAATATTTACCATTGGACATTGTTATCAATCAAATATAATTTTAATTAATACGATTAAATACTTTTTTTAAATAGGTGTATCAGTAAAATTTTTTTGGAAAAATTGTGTCATAAACGTAGTGTTACAGAATAAGTTGAAGAAAGCACCAATATATTGGTCTTAGATTACCTAATCACTACTATTACAAAGCGGAATATATTTTGAATATAATTTTAATTTGTTATACATTCAAAACATTCGCTATTCTTAATTATTTCCATTAAAAGTCAAAATTCCGAGTAGTAATACATGCCGAAATTAGGTGCACTTACCCTATATTTATTTTTTTTATTTATCATTATTTTGGCTTACGTCTTAAACAACTAATACAATATTTATCTTCTAAACTTCTGGTCGAATCCAATTAATTAAAAAAGTAGTCAACCACTTTACAGAAGTATAAAAATCTTCAAAATCGGTCTTGATTTTTAGAATTTCCAAATTTTTGATACCGTGTAATTTATCTCGTGTTATAAAGATGATTTTTTTGAAAGCTTAGTTCCTCCTCTACAACACAAAGCTTAGTTCCTCCTCTACAACGAGCCCACCAGAAGTTTAGGTGTTGCAGATTTATCACCAAAAATTTTAAATTTTTCTGTTTAACCCCAATGTGCGTATCCACAAGAAAACAATATTTAGTACGGTTTTTAGAGATTTATACATTTCGATTTAAATTAAACACATAAAATTTCTGAAATTGTTTTATAACCAAGATATTTTTAAAAGTCAACTCTCAAAGTTATATTTATATATTTTTTAAATATTTTCTATCTTTGTTAAACCAAAGTTAATTTGGGAATAATGAATGACCGTTCCTAGTAAATGTAAGAAGAAAAAAAAGTTTATTTGTAATAACTTTGTTTAAAGAGCAATATAATTAATATTTTTATTACCTTTTTCATCAGCTGGTCACACTATCTCAATAAAAGAAAGGATAATTTTAAAAATGACAAAACTGTATTTTCCTTATGATATACGGGTTTATATTTTATTTTTTACAATTATTATTGTTATTATTTTTATTCTTATTATTTTCTCTTATATAGTTTTTTCATACTCCCCAGAAAAAGCTTATTTTCAACTTTATTTTCTTGTCATTATGTCATTGTAACAATTTCATTTAGTTTTACGTAGTGTGTCATTATTATTAGTTTGTTCAAATGTTGCTGAACGAATGAACTACTGCGAAGGTATGAGAATGTATATGTACGAGAGTAGGTTGAAAAAATACTTTGATTTTTTTTTTTTTTTGCATTTAGGTTTATTTAACAATGTTTTACAGCAATAACTTAATATAATATAAAACTACGAAAATATCATTGCTATCTGCTAAAAGAAGTTCCTTTAATTTACTAAATTTTTATTTTTAAAACCTTTTTCGGTTGGCTCTCGCTCTAAATATATTAGTTGTATTTATAAAAATGTTTTGACAGTTACAAAAATTGTTATTGTTATCATTTCCTTTATTATTATCTCTCTTTCACTCTTTCTAAACTCTTGTTTTTTTCTGTTATTATATTGTTACTGTTGCTGTTTATGAGCTGACATTCGTTTATTATTATATGTAACTAATAGTTGTAATAGTATTTAATATCATATTGTGTTTGTAGTCACAGTTGTGGTTGTGACAGTAGGCTTCATAATATTAATGTCCTTTTTGTCTTTTTCCTGTATTTAACTACATCTTCCTTCTTTAAACAAAAAAACTTTTCCCATACAAATTTATTAAGTTTCGAAGTCTTATTGTCTTTAGGTATCTTATTATCGAAAATGTGTTAAATATGAAATGCTCAAATAATTATCTTTATCATGACATAAATCGACATTTAATTAGCTTAGAGATTTTGATTGTCACATTCATTCATTCATTCATTTGCTCATTCTACTCTTGACTTTTGTCTTCCTGTAAGCTTGTTATTGTATTTTGTTATCTATTGATTTGTTGACAATGTCCTTGTGTTTGCCATTTGTGTTAATTTTTTTTCTTCTTTTTCCTCTCTTTTATTTTCTTTTTGTTATTATTGGTCATTATTGTTATTTTAGTGTTGTTTTTGACTTTTTTATTGTTATCATTATTATTATTTTATTTATTTTTTAATGTTGTTAGTGTCATTATTATATTGAGTATTCTATTATTATTTTTTCTAATTCTTTGTTATATGATAGTTGTTGTTTTTGATTCCTTAACCAATGTGTATTGTGATTTAATTGTGTGTATGCTAAATTGATTTATGTTCGATAATAAGATGAATAAAATAAATAACAAGTAATTAAGAAAGAGTTAACAAATTCAATTAAATAACTAGTCATATAATAATGAGATTTAGAGGTTAAAGAAATATTTTTAAGTTAGTAACCAGTGTTGCCATTTTAGCCTTTTTAAGGCTAAATCTAGCCTTTTTATTTTGCTTTTAGTCTCAAAATTTTCGCTTTAGCTTCTAGCTTTTTTGTTAGCCTTTTTTATTCTTATTATTGCCTTAAAAAGGCTAAAAATTTAAAAAGTTTATTTGTATAGAATCATCAATTTAATCATTTTTGTGTATTAATTCGCAGAAAAATATGGAAATTATTTATATTTAATGAAAATTTTCACCTTCTGTGCTTCATTCTATAAAAAAATTACAATTATTTTTTGACAAACTTTATTACCCATAGAAACTTATATATATATATATATATTATAGTTTATTTAATTTTATTTACAAATTTACTGAAATATCTTTAAGAAATACCGAAATCTAATGAGGATAAAAAATTAATACCTTTTTAAATAAAACAATATGTTAGCTTTTTTTCTGGCTTTATTTTTTGGGGCATTTAGCCTTTTCTGACCATCTCAGGTTTAGTCCAATTTAGCTTCTTTTTTTCTCAAGTCCTGGCAACACTGTTAGTAACCTTAATATCATTTAAAATAACAGTATTCTGTTCCACTTATTTAAAAAAAAAGAAAAAACATCTCAGGTTTTAATGAAATTGTGTTTTTAATGCCATTGTATTCCCGATAGTAATTCTCATCTTTGATATAAATTTCAAATGAAAATTCCTAGTTTTTCTAATTTAAGCAACGTTTTTGTATTCCTCTTTCTTGCAAAATAAATACTTTATTTTATTTCTATTAATCGGCTGCACGTTGGGGTAAAATGTGTCAATAGTGGCGATTAATTGAATTTTGAAATTTATATTTTTGAAATAAAAATAGACAAAATTATGTATCAATTACAATTTTCAAGCTTGGTTGTGTTGTTTTCTTATAAGAAGCTGACAAAGTTAAACAGTTTTTACATTTTTGAAAAAGAGAAAAATATTAAATTTTCATTAACTTTCAGTGTATTTATTTTAAATTCTTAAAATTTATTTACACATTTTGTATGTTAATGCCCTAAACCATAGATTAACAACTAGATATTTATGTGGGAGAAAAAAACCTAATTCAATTGTCAGAAACCTAATTCATACAAAAACAAAATACATGTAGTCACATATATTTTGTTTTTGTATTTTCAAAAAAATGAGTAAATTTTTTGAAAATTTAGTATAGGGTGGCTCTCACATAAACTTCTAGTTCTATTCTATGCCCTAAACTATGCTCTAAAATATAACATAATTTTTAAAAGTTAAAAAAAATTATATATTTTATCTTTATCTTTTCTTGAAAAAATGGTCCAACAGATACAATATTACATTTCAGCGACCCATAGTAAAATTTTACGTAGAAAAATTCTATAGAACATTTTTATATATGAATCTTAAGTTTTAATTCACTTTTAACACATTTTTTACAAACATATAGAAATGACCCCTTATAATAACAGATAAATCATTACATAGTTCCGACGAAATATTTCTAATAATAGGGTCTAAATGTGCAACATTATTATCTCCCAATTAACATCACATGCCGACTATAGAAAATTATGAAATTTGTTTGCTTCTAAGGTCGGTAGCCATCAAACCATGAAATGGAATTCTTTACGCAAAATTTTACACATTTAACATAAGGTTTTTATTGTTGTCTATCTTCTGAATAATTTTTCATTAAAATACAACATGAATTATTATAATCAGCGTTACCGTTGAGAATTTTGAAAAAGTGTCAAAAAAAGGAGATTTCAAAAGAAAGAGTCGCCAAAAAAGGGGTTTTCTGAAAAAAAAAGGGGCCAACTGCTTTAAAACCTAAAACAAAATCCTTAAAATTTGTTTATTTGATAACAACGACAGCAAAAAATTTTGTATTTTAAGAAAACTACAAAATTCAGTTTTTTTTTTTAATAACAATTATTTTATAATTATTTTACAACAATTTTTTTATCGCAAAAATTCACAAAAATAGTTACCATATAATCCTCGTTTTATTAATTAAACTCCTGTACTTTTGTTTGAGTTCTTCACTCGTACTCCAGTCTTTCAAATCCTTGTTGGATGCATTTAGGACGGAACGCATGGATCCACAAGAATCGATAGAAATCTGTTAGACAAACTATTTTTTATTCCACAAGAATCGATAGAAATCTGTTAGACAAACTATTTTTTATTATTGATAATTTAGTAAAAAAAACACATTCCCCATCGAATCTTTTTTTTTATTTTTTCATTCCAGTGCAAAAAGATACGGCATATGGTGATATAAATACCTGTTCAAAAACTTTATTATTATTTTTATTTACTAACAGTTTCAGATAATTTATAAGTACCCCGCGGACTTTTATATCATTATACTGTGAAACAATTTCAAAATGAATTTATTTGTTGAAATTAATTTCAAACAATTTATTTTCTCGTCATTTATCACATAGTTTTAAAAAGTAAAAGTTTGAAAAAGGGGCCAAAAAAGTGGCCATATGGTCGAAAAAGGGGCAAATGCGCGATCTCATAGAAGAGCGGAGCTATAGGGACTCAAAATAGGGTACTAAAGTCACATAAAATGTTTAACCACTATCGAATTTTTGTTCCTCACCCGATTTCCAAGCTTTTTATTTCACCTTAAAGTCCTAGATAAATCTTTGAGAAAACATGTTTACATGTACGGTTTCTCTTATATATTCTTCGAAATATATTCATTTGAAATTTTAACCATCTCAACTTTGCAAAATGTTGGTCAAGTCTTTCCATTTATATCCCTACATTTTCAACCGATTTTATTATATTTTTTGCAGTTTATTGAAGAAAATAATTGTTTATTGAATAAAGAAAATTTGAAGTCGATATATTTACTGAGTCAAAAAATAAATGATTTTGAATTGGCAAAAATTAATTAGCAGACGGACGGAAGGACAGACATTAGAATTCTTTAAAGAAAGTATTAAAATTCAAAAAATATATTACTTTTTTACTTCTTAACCAAAATAAAAACTAAATTACAACTTTAAAGTATTGATATCAACTTTCCCTGAATTAAGTGCTAGTTTCGACACATTTAACCCAAATGTATGGACTGACGGACAGACATTGCCATTCTGCCAAAAAAATACACCAGAATTTTACAAATGCAGTATTTTAATTACTTAGGAATAAAAAAATTAAACGTGATCAGTAAAGTTTTGATATCACTTTTCCCTGAATTATGCATCATTTTCGCCCCATTTAACTCTAATGTATAGACTCGTGGACGGACATTACCATTCTGCCTAAAAATCTTAGAATTCTAAAACAAATAAATAAAATTCCATTTTTTGAGTATTTTTGCATAAACACACATTCGAGCATTGGCTACGGGAACAAATTATTTATTTTGTTATGGCTTTTACCCTTCCACAATAGTACAATGTTTTTGGAATTTTCCGTGACTTATACAATTTAAAGTGACATAGTTTCGGTTTTATAAAAGATACTGATTTCAATCTTTTTCTGTATAACAACGAATTATGTCAGCTAAGTAATATAATTTAGATGAAAAAAATCGAGTTTATTCTTTCTCTGATTTTTGCAATTAAAATAATATTTCTGTAAAAAAAAAAGGGTTTTTGAGAAACTATAAATATCTTATCTGTAACAAAATCTTTGTTTTTAGAGATATCTTAACGAAATTTTCGGTACAAAATGAGAAAGTGGAAAAAATTTTAAGATTTTTGTAAAAGGAATCCCACAATTCTTAAAAAAAAACGTCAAAAATCCCAAAAATGGCTTTTTTTCACATTTTCGGCTATAAAATCCACATTTTTCTGAAGTCCCGTAGATTTTGATTGAAAACTTTTAATAACATACTATAGATTCTTAAACTGCATTCCGCTTGCCGATTCGTGCTTTGGGATTTGGGAAAATATAGACTATAGTCAAAACTTTCATATAAAATGGGTCAAATTCGGAAGGTTGTGTACCTTGACCACTTGAGTTATTGGGCTTACTTTTTATCTTAAAGTCTTCTCTGTGAAGATACCTTTCAGAAAAGTATAAAATTATTACAGGTTGTTAAAGAGAATTTTATTTTAGAGAAAAAAGATTGCAGATACTTTTTCAGCCAAAAAAAAAAAACACAAAAAGTCGTAATTTTGGCAATTTTCAAAATCAAAATCGTTTATTTTTGGACTTGGTAAAGATATCGACTTGATTTTTTTTTTTTTTTTTCAATAGATAATTTTGATAACTTCTAATTAGCTAAAGAAAAAAACAAATAAAATCGGTCGGAAATACTGGGATATATATGAAAAAACCTGGATCAAGAAGATGCAAAATTGAGGTACTTAAGAATTCAAACGCAAATAACTCAAAAACTATAAGAGATAAATATGACATGTAAGCATGTTTTTTGTAGGTCTTATTAGTGCCTAGAATAATCTATAAAATTATTTGAAATCGGACGAGAAACAAAAATTTGGCAAGCGATTAAAAAAAGTGTATGTCAGAGGTACCCAATTTTTAGCCACTTTAGCTCCGGCCCTGAGGGGTATTTTCGGTCCCCCTTCTAAACTTAATATTGAACACTCCTCTGCTATGCCTATTTCATACAAATTCAACCAGCCGATCAGAAGTTACAGATTTATTTCTAAAAAATTTCGATTCCGCCCCACTATGCAATGGTAAAAAAGTGGTTTACTGACTTTCATTGTGGTCGCACAAGTACAAATGACGCTGAACGTTCTGGATGACCAATTGAGGTCAGTACACCCGAAAATGTCGAAAAAATCCACTATATGGTGTTGGCCGACCGAAGAGTAAAAGTAAAGTAATCAGCTGGGTTTAAGAAAGTTGACTGCAAGATGGCTGCCGCGTTTGCTCTCAATTGACCATAAACGTAAACGTGTGACAACTTCAAAGGATTGTTTGGAGTTGTTTAACCGCAATCTGAATGAGTTTTTTGCGCCGTTTTGAAACTGTGGATGAACATGGATCCATTACTGTACTAAACAATGGGTTTCTCCGGGTGAACCTGCTTCGAAGAAGGCCAAGGTAAGTTTGTCGGCCAAAAGGGTGATGGCAATAGTTTTTTGGGATGCACGCGGGATAATTCACATCGATTACCTTCAAAAGGCAAAAACAATAAATGCGAATATTATGCCAACTTATTGGACCGATTTAATGACGATTTAAAAATAAAACGACTTCATATGGCCAAGGAAAAGTTCTTTTTCATCAAGATAATGCACGGGTGCACACGTGTGCCACATCCGCCATATTCTCCGGATTTAGCTCCTATTGACTACTTCCAATTTCCACACCTAAAGGAAAGAGATTCAGCTCCAACGATGAAATTATTGACCAAACAAATGCCTATTTTAAGGACCTCGAAAAATCCTATATTTTGGAAGAGATACAAAAACTGGAGAAACGTTGGACTAAGTTAAAAGGAGATTATGTTGAAAAATAAATTTTTGTTTTGCAAAAAACACTGTGTTTCATTCAAAAAGTCACAGACTTATTGATTCGCCCGTAACTATGTTGATTTGTTGTGAGTTTGATTAAAATGAGTAACGAAAAAGAAGTACCTGCCTAAATTATTAAAAATTTTCAAAAAAAAAATCCAAATTGGTCCTACAAAAAATTGGCCAAAGAATTAAAGTTCTGCCGTCAAATTGTTTACAATGTTATTACAGTATCAGGAGAATTTTACCATTGATAGGAAACCTGGATCGGTAAGAAAAAAAGGTCCACTTGATATTGGGAAGGCCAGGAAAATTTTTCGCAGCTTCCGGATCAACATTTTTATTTTGCTAATGCCCGAGGAAATGTTGAAGATAAGTTTAGAACTCAATGCAGACAAAAGTTCTTAAGCAATTCTTAGTATGTCAAGCTTTATGCAGGCTTTATGTTACAGTGGACTCTACAAATAATGAAATATACATCAAAGAATGTTTGCAAAAAAGGCTTTTTCCTTTCATAAGAGAGCACAATATGTCTACATATTTTTGGCCCACTTTAGCATCATGTCACTACGGTAAGAAGGCTCGGATTGGTACCAAAACAATAGCATAGTTTGTTTCAATTAATCCTCCAAATTGACTGAAACAAGTATCAAATCTCCAATAGATTACCAAAAAAAGTCCACGAGTTCATAAGTAGCCGTTAGAACTATAAAAGTTATACTAGTCTGTGATATGTAATATAATATCTATTAAATAAACAAATCAAAACTCTAAGATCAACCGTTTCCTAATTATTGAATTTTATATATGTTAAGATTTTTTCGATCTCACTCCTTAGATGATTGAATAAAATATATTGATCTTTAAATCTAAAATAATTGAGATACTAATAGAAATTTAAGATTTTATTTAAAGAAGAAATTTATAAAATAAAATTTTTTAAACACATATCAAGTGCACATAAAGTCAAAATTAATTTGGAAAAACACATAATTAAATATTTTTTACATAAATAATTTAAGCAATTTTCTTATCAGCAAAACAAACATGTTTTTCATTTTAATGACATATTTTTTAAAAATGACCTGAATTATCAAAAATCCCCTTGTGTTTTCAAAATTTTGGGTTAAACCAACAAAACAAACACATTTTGGCTACCTAGAATAAAATAATCACAGCATCATTATTATCACTATAATATAACAATGGTGATAATTAGCTGGTGATGGGTATTTTCCATAAGATAAAACATTTTCACACACAAACAAACTTTAAGAAATAGTAACACTAATACTAAATAGCTAATCTTACTATATAAACTCTCAACCTCAAGATCATTGAACATCAATTACAATTGTCAACTCAAAGTGTAAGGAACAAGAAACAAAAAAGTGCGAAAAAAATTTCTTCTTTGGAATAATTTGAATATTTTTCTTATATTAAGTAGTAAAGAAGTGGGCAATATTTTTTGTAGCAATTGCCACTTGTTAACTACTTGATATAAATTTATTCTAATCAACTACTTAAGAGAGAAATTATACTGAAAGTGAAAAAATATAAAGTGTTACTGAAGAAAAAAAGGAAAAAATAAGAAGAAAAAGTTTTATTTTATTATTTTTTTCTTGAGAAAAATATATGTTATTAAGTAGTAAATTTGTAGGCGCTTAATTAATACATAATGCGTCTTCAATTTACAACTTATTAACTAATTTTTCCTATCATCTATTATACTTGCATAATTAATTGTGATAATTAGTAGATAAGAAAGTAATTTTATGAAGTAAAAAGTGGTTGATATAATAATAAATACATTATTTATATAATAGTGAAGTGTGGAGAAAAAACAAATTTAAAAGTAATTAAAATATAACAGAAAATTAAAAAAAAAAAAAAAATAAAAAATAATAAAGAACTGTTAATGCATATTGAGGTAAAAGGGGTCGAAAATTTAAAAGGTAAAATATACATTTTTAGAATTTTTAGATTTTTTTTTTGCAGAATGGTAATATCATTCTGTCTGTCAGTCCGTCTATACATTGGGGTTAAATTGATCGAAAATTATGCTTCATTCAGGTAAAAGTGATATCAACAATTTAATGATCACATTTTATTTATAATTTATTAGTAAGTAAAATATTGTATTTTTAGAATTCTAAGATTTTTCTTCGCAGAATGTTAATGTCCGCCTGTCTATACATTGGGGATAAATGGGTCGAAAATGGCGCTTAATTACGGTAAAGGTGATGTCAATATCTTGATGTTTACCTTTGATTTTTATATTGATCTAAAAGTAAAAAATTGTATTTTTCAAGATTTTTTTTAATATTAATTCGACTTTATTGAAACCTTTTTAAAATAATTAGTTACAATGTTATGAGGATTTACTTAAAAGTCTTACAGCAATTAACATTTAATTAAATTATTTAACATTTCTTATTATTTCATATGTAGACATTCTACATTTTTCATTAACCCAAATTGTCCGGGAATGTTTTTTGTAAGAAGGATATTTTTTTTGTAAGAATATGAGTTCTAATATGGTATAATTTATATATCAAACATTCAGCAATAAGTACAGCCCCTTTAGTTGGAGCATTCACCGATATAACGCCTTATTGTAGCTGTAGCTGTTGTTGTATGACTTTCATCACGATTATAAAAACTCATAGTGTTAGGAATCTACCTTTGAATATTCGAGGACATCCACTTAATATAATTTACAGAGTAGGAAATGACTTTTGGAGTGCTATACTATATTTATTTAAGACTTTCTTTATATTTTTCCTGATGTTGACCAAAAATTTCAACACAAATGCCATTATATACGTAAAAATTCAGCTTTTTGATGTTTCTATTTTGTACTCATTATGATAAACAATCACATTTTGGTTTAAAGGAATGACTTAACGTGAAATACTACTGCTAGAAACATTACCAGCATTGCCTTCGTCACTAATATCACTATAATTTTTAGGACCTTCGATGAAAATCCTTTAGAGATATTCATCACTTTCACTTTCAAGCCCTTCAAAGCTCCATTGATGGATAATTTTCCGGAAAAGCAAGTTTTTAACCGAAAAAAATTACATTTCTTGACAAAATTTTCAAAGAAATGCACTACGAAAAAAAGTCCATGTTGTGCCTGGCGAACCCATATGGTAACGCAGATATATAGTCCATAAAAAACAGGATAAAAGCATTTTATATATTTTATTGATTTATACCAATATAATATAATATATTACTTCTTGTGTATATAAAAATCATAAAAGATTTTGTAGCATATAACTGAATACTAATCATTGTGCTGCGTTTATGTTCTTGCATGCATTAGTTATTCCGGCTCTGGCTCGTCGGCTATTGGGCTGGGTATATATATGAACTTAACGCGAGATGTAATAAAGGCCACATAGTATTATATATTTTAATTGCATGCATTACATAAAAAAAAGAAATAAATGAAGTGATCAAATAAATAAAAACTATATGAAGTGGTACTACAAAAATAGGCAATTGAATCTATTGTTAAACTAAATAAATATTGCATCTAAAATTGGTGTTGTCAGTAGGTGTAAAATATGCAACATTTTCCCTCCCAGCCTTGATCATCTACCATCGTACATCTTAATTTTTTTAGATGATCCCTAAAATTTTACATCACCACATAACTAAACTTTGCCTACAGAATCAAAACGAAAAGATTTAAAATTTCATTGCGATATATTTATTCCAAAATAATATAAAAAATTCATGCAAAATTAATATGATTTTAAAACAATTCATTCATTAGGAATACAATTTTTAATAATAAAAATTATAATAATAACAGAAACAATTTAATAATAATTTTTCATTTCACTAATAAATGTTTAAATATATGTATAAAAAAAAATATATTAGAATTATTTATTAATATATATATAATATTTTTTTTTTGATTAATTAAAATTACTAAAAAAAATTCTAATTTTAAATAACGTAAAATTAACTTTACACCCGGTATAAATAAGTATGAACGAAAATATATAACAAAAGAAAACCGAAATTAGGTCAGATTGATGTAGGTCAGTTTTAAAGAATATAAATGTGTAACAAAAAATAAAAAAATAACAGACGGACAGAGCGGGGCTTAATAATTCAGAAAGAGGGGGGCTTTTTTTTATAAAAGTATATTTTATAATTAAATATATATAGCAAAATAAAAAAAAATAGTTTAGAGTTTACCTTAATAATATTTTGATTTTATCCATAAATTTATATTTATATTAACATTTTCCACCAATATAACTAATTCTTTTGAATTCTGTTGCTTTATATTTTTAATTTATTTCTATTTTTTTATTATTATTTTTATTACTTCTTTTTTTTTTTACTTCTTTTCCTTATTTTTCTTATTGCATGCGTTTTCTCAAAGAAATTTTATTTTTCACTAATTATTTTATATTTCTCACAAATCAAAAATAATTTTTATAATTTATATCTATATATTTGTTTGCACTTTAGTTATTTTTCATCACTTTTTTTTTTAAATTATAATTTAAAAATTTATTTAAAATTAATTTCATATATCTTTATCACAAATTCTTATTCTTCTTTTCAAATAGTGAAAAATAACTAAAAGCAAATAAAGAAAAATTATAATAAAAGAGTTTGTAACTTACATTTGTCACGGTTAATCCATCGTTGAATGATCATTCAGCAATGCTATCTATATTCGCTGGAGAGAGACAATTATAAAATTTATTTTTGAAGAGATCGATGATATAAATTTTTGATTATCTGTTCTTCTTTACCCAATAACATAAAAAAATCAGCAACAGTATCCAAAGATGTTATTAACATTATTTTAAAAGAACTTTCTATAAATGATTTTTTTTTCTTTTACTTTTAAACATAAAAGATATTTTATACTTATTTTATAAAGGTGACCATGTTCGATTTAGGTTTTTAAAATAGATGTTGGTGGAAGCAGTTTTTTTCTTCTAAAATATATTGATGACTAAATGAAGAACAAACGTGTTTCGAGCACTATAAAGATGTAGGTGTTGGTTTTGGTAAATAGGAAGTCTTAGGGAATATTATATTGTATTTTGAGTAAATCTTTCCTTGGATATGAATGATGATCTTTCCTTTTTATAGTATTTTTCTTAAAGATGAAAAACGATACGACCAAAGCTTATTTTCACGTTTATTTTTAACCAAATTTAGATTTGGAGTTTACAGCGTTTTCAGATATTGAAACAAATTTAATTTGGTGCCAAATCTGTGAGAATAAATTATCACACGATAAAAAAAATGAGGAAATGTTATATATTAAAAGAATAATTACCCCTTTTGTGGACTGGCACCAATAAATAAATCGATGGAATCGTAAAAATTTTATGTATAAGCACTTATTGGTAAAGTTTAGAAATTTAATTTTATATTATTTAACAAAATATTCAAAGAAAATTTTAAACTTTTAAATGTAAAACTTTAAATTTTAAATGTGCAATTGAACAAAAATACGTGATACTTTTTCACTTAATTATTCTTTATGGAGATTTAGGTTAAAATGAAAGACCACATTTTTGTAAAAATCCACTTTTATACCTTTGCTTAAGCATTAAATAAATAGCTTAATAAAAAATAACCGCAATATAAAATTCACTCAAATGAAACTAGTAAAAATCATATGTTCAAGTCTAATCATATGCCCCTAGTGGAGAGATTTTCTGATATACAGTAAAACATAGGTGAAACAGATTTATATCTATAACAGTAATATAAACGTAATCTAGTGTAGTTGAGATGTATATATGTATTTAGTATAATTTAGTGCAATTTTAGATTTTTTTAGTGAAATTTAGAAATATGTATTGTATAATTGTTTTAAATTTTAAAATTGTAATAAATTTGAAAGTAGTAAAAATATATAACAGATTATAAAAATATTGTATAAAAATGTTGAATTTGTTTCTCTAATATAACACTATCAATCTAATCATGCCAGCACTTTACACAGCCCCCCAAACAAGATCAAATTTTAGGGTTTTATAAAAGAAGCACTAAAATTTGATCCAGCTGGCAATAACATTAGCCTGGTTTAATGTCCTTGGCGTGATATTTTCCAACGGAATTTCCTTTTAAGTCCTCTAGATCATAATTACAATTGCCAACTTTTTTCCTTATTCTGGCCTTTATAAAGGCGTTATCAAGCTTAGCGTTATAGCCTTTCTCAAAACTAGATTGTTTAAAATTTCTCCTATATACTTCTTGGCCTTCTTTAAAATTTGTTATTCTTGCACGTAAATTGTATTTCTTTTCATTTCTCTGAAATTGTTTTTCCATTAGCTCTTTTGCTCTCTTCCTTATAATTTCCATTGAATCTTTTCTAGAAAAATTAACTGTCCTGTCTTCCAAAATACCTAATTTCCTTAGCAAAGAATATGTTTGCCCATTAATTATCATATTTTGTCCAAAAGTTATATAGTATGGCTCAACACCTATAGAAGAATGTACACTAGAGCGTAAAGCACAAGCAATGTTACTTAGTACTTCATCCCAATTTCGTTGGTCTGGATTAACATAAGCTCTTATGGCAGAAATAACTGAGCGGTTTATACGCTCCGAGGCATTAGCCTGTGGGGAATGGACAGCTGTTAGCGTGTGGAAAATATTATAGCGACTTAGCAATTGTTTAAAGGCCTTAGATTTAAACTGGACACCATTGTCCGACACAATTGTCTCTGGGACTCCAAATATATGAAAAATATCCTCTTCTAAGTATTTACAAATGACATCAGCAGTTAGTTTTTTTACAGGCTTCAAAAATGGGTATTTGGAGAAGTGGTCTAAGACTACGAAAATTCCTATATGGCCACTTCTTGACCTTGGGTATGGACCAAGAAAATCAACATATAATTTTTGAAATAAGCGTTGTGTCATAGCTGGCTGACCCATTGGAGGACGAAGGACAAAGTTGGGATGTTTTGTAGATTTACAAATTTCGCATTGGTTTATATAATCCCTCACATTATTCACTAAACCTGGCCAAAAATAATATTTCCTAATACGCGCCAGAGTTTTATTTATGCCGAAATGTGCTGCTAAAGGGTTATCATGCGCCTTAGATATTACGTCATTAATTAGTTCTTTTGGGACATATAATTTCCAACATAAATCGTCATGTAATTGCTCACCTGTTGCATGTTCAGTCCTTTTATACAGGTAATTATCTAAAACTCTCATGTCCGGAAACTTATTCTGATTTTCACATACGCTTCTGACTAGTTCTTTATACTCATTCGTTTGAAAATATTCGGAATGTAAGTCAATGAAAACTCCGCTATCCTCTGACAAACTGTTAACAACTAAATCTGATTCTTCTTCAGTAGGACTTCCAACTGGATCTTCCTGTGAAGTACGGGAAAGGGCGTCTGGAACAACATTGAGGGAACCTTTTCTATGTTGAATTTTAAATGAAAAAGCTTGAAGTTTAAGTGCCCACCTTGCCAATCTGGAACTCAAATCGTTTTGGGACATGAGCCACTTTAGCGACGCGTGATCAGTCACTATTGTGAACTCATGTCCTTCGATATACGGCCGAAACTTCTTAACGCTTAGCACAGCAGCTAAGCATTCCTGTTCGGTCACTGAGTAATTGCGTTGGGCTTTATTAAGTTTCTTTGACATAAATGCCACAGGAACTTCATCACCCTCCGCATTTACCTGGACCAATACACTTCCTATGCCTGTCTTGCTTGCGTCACAATGGATATAAAATGGTTTTTCAAAATCCGGACTGTGCAAGACAGGGGCTGAACTCAATAGACACTTTAACTTCTCAAATGACTGGTTAGCCTCGTCGTTCCAAACAAACTTTCGCTTATTTTTAAGTAAGTCTGTTAATGGTGTCGTTAGGGAAGCATAATTTTGAATAAATTTACGATACCACCCAGACATCCCGAGAAAACGTCTAATGTCCTTGACAGATTTGGGTGTCGGATAGTCAATTATGGCGGAAATTTTATCGGGATCAGTGCGAATGATTCCTTTATCTATAATATGTCCTAAGTACCTCACTTCCTCTAAGCAAAACTTACTCTTTTCCACATTAATAGTAAGACCTGATTCACGAAAACGACTAGCTACCGTCTTTAACACTTCTAAATGTCTGCTAAAACTATCGGAAATGATAAGCAAATCATCGAGGTATATAAAAACTTCATTCCTTAGATAGGCTGGTATTACTTTATCCATCAATCGGGACATAGTTTGGGGTGCATTACAGAGACCAAACGGCATTACTTTATACTGATATAAAGGCCGTCCGGGTACTGTAAATGCTGTTTTGTCCCTAGATTTTGGATCTAAAGGGATTTGCCAGAAGGCATCTTTAAGATCCAAGCTTGTAATAAACCTAGCCTTTGGAAGTCTGCTTAGTATACCATCGATGTTTGGTAAAGGATACGCATCCTTTACCGTAACCTCATTAACTTTCCTGCTATCTAAACAAAGACGGTTTTTCCCTGGTTTCCTAACTAACACACATGGCGAACTCCAAGCACTATTGGACTCTTCAATTACGCCTAATTTTATCATGCGATCTACCTCCTCATACATAAGTTTTTCTATTGCAGGCGATACAGGGTAATGCCGTTGTTTGATCGGTTTTGCTGTACCTACATCTATAAAATGACTTGTTAGTGTCGTTTTACCGAGGCCCTCTTTTGAAAATGAAGGAAACAAATCTATAACGTGTTTAAGCTGTTGTTTTGCGGTTTCATCAAGCTTACATTCATTTAAAAGTATATCCAAGCTATCAATAGCTGACAATGATTCTGGTTGGAAGAAATTTGGTGGTAATAAATTAAACTTTCGCCAGAAATCTATACCTAAATAAAGGGGTTGTGTTAGGCTTGGGATTATATATAATATGATTGAATTTTCTTTAGATTTAAAAACAATTTTGGTATCTATAAATCCAACAACATTTTGGGATTTCCCATCAGCTGTACATACTTTTGAATTAATATTTTTATAAGGTTTCCCTGAATCTAAAAAGCTTTTAGCTAAACTTCCCCCAATACATGATATTGCAGCACCAGTATCTAACAAACCACTAACCTTTTCTCCAAATAAACTAACTTCTGCATATGGGCGCAAATCATTCTCTTTTTCAAATATGCTACTTATAATATTTTTTTGCATTTGTTTTATTTTAGACCAATAATTCCTCATACGAATAGCTGACCTACTAGTTTTTTTATCTATTGCCGAATTAAATATTCGTGAACGAATTTTATTATAATTTGATAAGCGAATATGAAATGGTATTATGGGTTTAAGTTTTCTTTTATTATTATTCTGAGTGTGGGTTATTTTAGAAGAATTTTCATGAGGTGTTGCATTTAGTCTGTGCTTGTTGCACGATCTGTCTTCTTCGTCGAGTTCTGTCTGCGTGCACTTTGTTGTGCACTCGATGAGAAGTTTTTTGAAGGATTGCATCTAAGACAGGTAGGTTTGTAAACGTTTGCTGTACCACAGCCATAACAAAACACATTTCTTTCGGACATACAATCCTGGTACCTATGACCTGTTTTTCTGCAATTCCAACAAATCAATCCCAGTTCAGATATATCAATGTTTTCAGCTGACTCAAGTTCCTCGCATTCCTCGTCAAATAATTCTGATACTTTCTTTGGAAAACCTAAAGGTCTATGACCAATATTTCTTTTACGAATATCTTGTAAGAAGAACTCTCGCTTCCTACAAATATCTCTGAGATGTGCAACCGAAAATATCTGTAAATTCAATATTTCATGTTGGATTTCGGTCAAGAGATTTCGCCTTAAAATCTCAATCATGGACATTTCACCAATGGGCTGTTCAAGGTGATCAACTAAATCCAAAATAGAATCATAGAAAGCATCAAAACTTTCACCTGGCTTTTGCTTTCTGTCCCTTATGAGTTCCCTATAGTCCATATCAGTCCTAGTATCCTTGAACTGTTGCCTAAGCGATATACACAAATCTGGCCATTTAATCTCTTTTACCGACTTATGGTAACGCCAGAACCAATCACTGGCTTTACCATCAAAAAGGACCGATGCATTACAGCACAATAAATCGAAATTTCCTCCCAAGGTTTGTTTTGTTAGAGCTTCTATTCTATATAAAAAGGAATCTACAGAGAGGCCTGCCGAATTTCCGGAGAATTTCAATTTCCAATTGCTTATTATTTGGCTGATCTTATCTGGCCGAATAGCCAGATCTGCAGAAAACCCTGAATTAAGCCGTAATAAATTCGAAGAGGGGTTGGTTTGAAAACGAATATCGCCTTCATTAGCATTATTGGCAGATGAGGGTATTCCTAATAATTCATCTAAAGTTTGACCTTGGCATTGGGGATTTTCGTTATGATTTTCATGATTGATATTAGCTTCAACCTGTGGCATGGTGTTGGTATTTCCTAAGCTAAGTCTGCGAAAACCTGCTTCTATGTTGTTCTGTATTAATTGAGTCAACTGATGATTAAGGGATGCTAACATTTCTGCCTGCTGAGCTCCTACAGCCGCAGTTACCAAGTTCCGAATCATATGCCTTTGACCATCAGGCGATGAATCAGAAGATTGTGTTGTATTAGGAGTTGTGGGAACATTCCTAGAAACAGACTCGTTTGTGGACCGATTTACGTCAACAGTTTGTTGACGAGATTGATTTCTAGTCATCATTGTAATTGTCGAACCAGTGTTAGTTTTAGAAAATTTGGGCAAAGTAATTTGGGTGTTACAAGTGGGACAAGTAGACTTATTTTGAGTGGATTTGGAAAGACACGTTTTGTGAAAAGTGTGGTTGCAAATAGTTTTTGTAGAATTTCCCTTATTTGAAATGCTATTTTTACATACACCACAAACATCAAATGTCACAGATGGAGGTGCTTGAGACTGACTTGTTTGGGGTGGAGGCGTCTGAGCCAAGTTTTCAGTGCTTCGTCGCACAGACATTTTAAAATAAAAAGAAATTAAATGTTTCTAGAAATAAGATCTAGTAAAATTTTAAATCAAAGTATAGAGTAGAGACAAAATCCACAAGTAAAGAAATTTGCTAATTTGTAAGTGATCGAAAAGTAATGAAATTATTAAATAAATGATGAATATGTATAAAAATTTAATCCAAATTGTTTTAGATAGAAAAAGAAATGTATTTGTTTTCCTTTTTCAATCTCCAATTTTTCATTAAATTGTTCTTATTCAGAACATATAATGCTAATTATGCTAGTAGCAATATAAATGACGTATGTATTAAAAGTAAGAAAATTAAAAATTTTAATGATTCTGTTTGATTCTTTGTAGCAAAGTATTTCAAGTTATGCGGTGATAGGTAATAAAAATTAGATGCAATGTGTGTGATTGAAATTAAATTGGAAATCTCTCATAGATACACAGAAGAAAATTAACCTTTACCTATTTTTATGGCATAAGACCAAGTTTTTCTCAGTCTTAAGTTTCCGAAAAAATAAGTAAATCAAAAAAGTAAAAATAGATTATTTAGAAAAGAAAAAGGAGCAATAGAAACGATTTTAAAAAGTGTTAAAGATGATTATTGATACATAAGAAAAACTAAGATATAGGAAATAAAAGAATAAAATTTGTTTGTTTGGCATAAGTCCAAATGGTTTCAGACTTAAGATTCCAAAAACAAACAAGTTAATTGTGAAATAAAAAAGTTCGGATAGAAAACTAACTCATTATATTTCGGTATTTTTTTTTTTTTTTTCTACGTGATATAAAAAGAAATATTTCCGAAAATATGCAGAAAACTATATTAATTAAAAGAACTCGGAGAGATTTTTAGGTTAATTTTTTTTTTTTTGCCAGAAAAATAGAACGAGACCCACATTTGATTGAATTTAGCTGTTAATTTTCAATAAAAATTAGTAACGTGGGCCCCACGTTGGGCGCCAAAAATAATAATATCTATGTAGCATATAACTGAATACTAATCATTGTGCTGCGTTTATGTTCTTGCATGCATTAGTTATTCCGGCTCTGGCTCGTCGGCTATTGGGCTGGGTATATATATGAACTTAACGCGAGATGTAATAAAGGCCACATAGTATTATATATTTTAATTGCATGCATTACATAAAAAAAAGAAATAAATGAAGTGATCAAATAAATAAAAACTATATGAAGTGGTACTACAAAAATAGGCAATTGAATCTATTGTTAAACTAAATAAATATTGCATCTAAAATTGGTGTTGTCAGTAGGTGTAAAATATGCAACATTTTCCCTCCCAGCCTTGATCATCTACCATCGTACATCTTAATTTTTTTAGATGATCCCTAAAATTTTACATCACCACATAACTAAACTTTGCCTACAGAATCAAAACGAAAAGATTTAAAATTTCATTGCGATATATTTATTCCAAAATAATATAAAAAATTCATGCAAAATTAATATGATTTTAAAACAATTCATTCATTAGGAATACAATTTTTAATAATAAAAATTATAATAATAACAGAAACAATTTAATAATAATTTTTCATTTCACTAATAAATGTTTAAATATATGTATAAAAAAAAATATATTAGAATTATTTATTAATATATATATAATATTTTTTTTTTGATTAATTAAAATTACTAAAAAAAATTCTAATTTTAAATAACGTAAAATTAACTTTACACCCGGTATAAATAAGTATGAACGAAAATATATAACAAAAGAAAACCGAAATTAGGTCAGATTGATGTAGGTCAGTTTTAAAGAATATAAATGTGTAACAAAAAATAAAAAAATAACAGACGGACAGAGCGGGGCTTAATAATTCAGAAAGAGGGGGGCTTTTTTTTATAAAAGTATATTTTATAATTAAATATATATAGCAAAATAAAAAAAAATAGTTTAGAGTTTACCTTAATAATATTTTGATTTTATCCATAAATTTATATTTATATTAACATTTTCCACCAATATAACTAATTCTTTTGAATTCTGTTGCTTTATATTTTTAATTTATTTCTATTTTTTTATTATTATTTTTATTACTTCTTTTTTTTTTTACTTCTTTTCCTTATTTTTCTTATTGCATGCGTTTTCTCAAAGAAATTTTATTTTTCACTAATTATTTTATATTTCTCACAAATCAAAAATAATTTTTATAATTTATATCTATATATTTGTTTGCACTTTAGTTATTTTTCATCACTTTTTTTTTTAAATTATAATTTAAAAATTTATTTAAAATTAATTTCATATATCTTTATCACAAATTCTTATTCTTCTTTTCAAATAGTGAAAAATAACTAAAAGCAAATAAAGAAAAATTATAATAAAAGAGTTTGTAACTTACATTTGTCACGGTTAATCCATCGTTGAATGATCATTCAGCAATGCTATCTATATTCGCTGGAGAGAGACAATTATAAAATTTATTTTTGAAGAGATCGATGATATAAATTTTTGATTATCTGTTCTTCTTTACCCAATAACATAAAAAAATCAGCAACAGTATCCAAAGATGTTATTAACATTATTTTAAAAGAACTTTCTATAAATGATTTTTTTTTCTTTTACTTTTAAACATAAAAGATATTTTATACTTATTTTATAAAGGTGACCATGTTCGATTTAGGTTTTTAAAATAGATGTTGGTGGAAGCAGTTTTTTTCTTCTAAAATATATTGATGACTAAATGAAGAACAAACGTGTTTCGAGCACTATAAAGATGTAGGTGTTGGTTTTGGTAAATAGGAAGTCTTAGGGAATATTATATTGTATTTTGAGTAAATCTTTCCTTGGATATGAATGATGATCTTTCCTTTTTATAGTATTTTTCTTAAAGATGAAAAACGATACGACCAAAGCTTATTTTCACGTTTATTTTTAACCAAATTTAGATTTGGAGTTTACAGCGTTTTCAGATATTGAAACAAATTTAATTTGGTGCCAAATCTGTGAGAATAAATTATCACACGATAAAAAAAATGAGGAAATGTTATATATTAAAAGAATAATTACCCCTTTTGTGGACTGGCACCAATAAATAAATCGATGGAATCGTAAAAATTTTATGTATAAGCACTTATTGGTAAAGTTTAGAAATTTAATTTTATATTATTTAACAAAATATTCAAAGAAAATTTTAAACTTTTAAATGTAAAACTTTAAATTTTAAATGTGCAATTGAACAAAAATACGTGATACTTTTTCACTTAATTATTCTTTATGGAGATTTAGGTTAAAATGAAAGACCACATTTTTGTAAAAATCCACTTTTATACCTTTGCTTAAGCATTAAATAAATAGCTTAATAAAAAATAACCGCAATATAAAATTCACTCAAATGAAACTAGTAAAAATCATATGTTCAAGTCTAATCATATGCCCCTAGTGGAGAGATTTTCTGATATACAGTAAAACATAGGTGAAACAGATTTATATCTATAACAGTAATATAAACGTAATCTAGTGTAGTTGAGATGTATATATGTATTTAGTATAATTTAGTGCAATTTTAGATTTTTTTAGTGAAATTTAGAAATATGTATTGTATAATTGTTTTAAATTTTAAAATTGTAATAAATTTGAAAGTAGTAAAAATATATAACAGATTATAAAAATATTGTATAAAAATGTTGAATTTGTTTCTCTAATATAACACTATCAATCTAATCATGCCAGCACTTTACACAATTTTTCTGAAAATTAACACAGTGTCAAAAAATTTATGAATTACTTTTTGATGTCGTTAATTTTTTACATTTTTAACAATAATACTTTTAAGGGTTTCCAAAAGGATTACTTGCTTCTAAACATATAGTATTAATGACCTTTTATTACGCTAATATTATTACCAAGATTTCATATGATGAAATGTAATTCAAATTTATTCAAAATTTTTAGTATCTTATATGCTATATAGCTTTTTAATAATAAAACAAATTTTATGTTTCATCTTAAGAAATATTTCAACAAATATTTTTTTTTTTTTTTTTTTTTTTTTTGAAAAATGTTCTCTTTTTTTCTTACAAATAAATTTCTATGTAATGCCTGGCGTGACCACATGGTAACGGCCCATTATGCCTGACCTTGAGCCTGACTAAATTTTAAAGTTTCATCAATATCTCAAACAAAAAACATTCCCGGTCAATTTGGGTTAGTGCCATATAATTAGCAATAAATTTTAACCAGGATTCACTTCGGTCTTTATTAAGGTGGAAATCAATAAGTTTATTTAATATGTTCAAAATACATTTTAACTGAATTTTATAGTTTAAATCCATACATCTTTGAAATTTACGTTTGTATTTATTTCTCTGGCTAATTAACGTTTAACTAATATCAGAGTTATTTCAATGAATTAAAAAAATAACCTACAGTTATTTTTTTAACCTACAGTTATTTTTTTAAATGCGTCTTTAACTATACATATTATTAATTTATATAATTAAAGAGTGCGATCGAAAAAATCTTAACACACGTTTTGCCACATAACTTTTTTCGGAATCAATATTGAACATTTTTTTCATCTAGTTATCATGGAAAAATATGTCAGTTATTAATAACAACCATGTTGATTTGTCGTGATTTTCATCAAAATGAGTGACGAAAAAGATTTACGTCCTACAAATTATTAAAAAAATTAAAAAAAACCAAATAGGTCCTACAAATAATTGGCCATAGAATTAAATTTCTGCTGTCAAACTGTTTCTAATGTTATTAAACAATATCAGGGGAATTTGACCATTGATATGAAGCCTAGTTCGGAAAGAAAAAAAGGTCCACATGATATTGGGAAGGCCAGAAAATTGAAGGGATATTGAAATAATCTCCTAACATATCTGGTAGAAAAGCAATTGAGTTATCTCAGTGATTTGACTATTTGGTGCGAAAATTTAAAGCTTATGCAGAGTTGATAACATATAAAGTACAAAAAGTTCCAAACAGGAATGCTGCAAAAATTTAGAAGCCAAGAGTAGGACATGGAAATTAAAACCAAATTTTATACAAAAATACTCAAGTTGTATAATTGATGAAAAAACTTATGTGCTGTCAGAATTTTCGCAGCTTCTGTGTCAAAACTTTTTATTATTAATGCTTGAGGCAATGTTAAAGATAAGTTTAGGACCCAAAAGCTGAAAAAATTTCTTACAAAATTCCTGGTATTACAAGCTTTTTGCAGTTGCGGCAAAACAGGAAAGTCATTAGATACATTCGGATCTATAAATACCAAAATATGCATCAAGAAATATTTGCAAAAAAGAATTCTTCCTTTCGTAAGAGAGCACAACGTGTCTGAACATTATTAGCCCTATTTGGTATCATGTCACTACGGTAAGAAAGCTCTGGAGTGGCACCAAAACAATAACATAGTTTTTGTACCAAGAGAGGTCAATTTTCCAAATTGGCCATAGCTTAGACCAGTGGAGAGATATTGAGTTCTTGTGAAAAGTGAATTTAAGTGCATAAAAAAGATGTCCCAAAATACCGACGATTTTAAAAGAAGATGTACATACTGTTCCAAAAAAGTGACTGAAGCAACTATTAAATCTCTAACGGAAGGATTACTAAAAATGGTCTACAAGTTTATAATTATTGGCTATAACTATAAAAGTTATAACTTTTTGTGACCTGTAATAAATCATCAATTAAATAAAAAAAGAATGAAGACTCTAGGATCAACCGTTTCTAAGTTCTTGATTATTATATATGTTAAGATATTTTCGCACGCCCTCCTTACTAATTTATTAAAATACAAATCTATATTACCTGAATTAGTAACTGGTTGGTCAATATTTCGACACACATGGAAGTGTTATATCACCAAGCGTTGTTATTATAATTACATCAAAAGTTATTTAAAAAGTTTAGAAGTTAGAAAAATATATGAGGTTTCATAAGGGTAAACGTAAAATTAGAATTGCCCATATAAGATAGGTAGTACATGGAAACATGTTTTCCAAAGGATAAAAAAATCTTTGAAATTGGAAAAGAACAAAAAATGGCTAGTGGTTGAACATTTTTTATGTCATTAGTACCAAATTTTGAGCTCTGAAATGTATGAAAGATCCTCCTTCCACTTCCTCTGCTACGCTTGTGTGAAACTGATGTCGAAGACCCACCTTGATTTATACCAATAGGCTCAGAATCACGTTTTAAGTCGATTTAATGAATTCCGTCCGTCTGTGAAAACCTTGTAGTCAACCTACAGGTCACAATGAAAATAAATATAGAATTATTTCCAAAAATTTACGATTCTGCCCCAATGTCTAATGTTTGATAAAGTAAAGAAAAAAGTCTACACTTAAGCAGTTTTTCTTAATGCGATCTTCTGAAGTTCTTTTTTTAAAAAGTAATAATTTCTGAAATCGGGCTATATACATATATGCGCACGATTTTTTCACAGTATTAAAGTAGACAATATGCACTATTTTTTAGAAAACTTTCAGAACAAACATCATACTACATTCCATGAAAGTTGAAAATTAGTGTATTTTAGGACAATTAAAAAAAAAATAAATAAAATAAATAAATAAAAATATTTGGACAAAATATAATTTACAAAAGAAGAAGAAAAGTACGTTTAGATACCTGAAGTTAATGGTTCCATTTAAAGTTTTTTCTTAAAATGACTTTTTATTTAAGAAATACACCGAAATTTGATGAATATAAATTTTTTACTCTTTTTACAAAATGTAAAAAAAAAATTGATTTTTATTTGATATTAACTAGGGTATCCAATTATTCGGGTTTTCATATTAATCGGTTTATTCGACAAATAATTATTCGAGGTTAAAAGTTGATCGGTTAATAACCGATTAATTGCAAATTATTCGATTAACCGAATAGTCTCAGTAATACATATTAGACATACAAGTAAGACTAATTATAATATTTAATCGATTGAAATAGTTATTTAGAATCTTAATATAAAACATATAGTTTATCTTATAAGTTCTTTCGGTCATTTGTATGAAAAAATTGCATTTTTTAACCTAATACTAAAAAATATTCTCTTCATTCAACTTTATTTAATAAATCAGTCTTTTTTATGTAACTTTTTTATTTTCTGTGTGAGAATCATTTTTTGTCATAAAAGTAAAAATTAATATTAATATTATTATTTTTACGTATATTTGATGATGAACATTAAAATATTTATGACTTACATAACTTTGAATTTACTTTACTTAAAACTATATTTTCATAATTTCTATTGTTACAAGATCAAGTATTTGTAAACTTTTAATCTTTTTATGTCGCATTTTATCAAATGAACTGTCTCAAAAAAAAAAAAAAAAAAAAAAAAATATCCAAAGAATTAAATAAGATCCTAAACTTGTGATCCAGAAGTTATACCAATTGGATCATTTCAATGAATTTAATAGACTTGTTCTCTTTTTTGATACATATTCAGTGAGAAGGCAGTCATGTTCATGTTTAAATGAATGTCCAAATAAGTTTTTATTGGCTAAAGGAATTTTATTTTTTATATTAACCAACATATTTTTTAATAAAATAAATTATCCATAACACTATTTTTCATTTCCATAACAGATCTCTTTATTTTTTTCAATACTTGTTGCTAGTATTTAAAAAAATAACAACCAAAACTCAACGTTTTTACCAGAACAATTCATTAGAATTTTTTATAGTATCTTTTGATGCTAATTACTTCTAAACCACATGACAATGTGTTTATGATACTTTGAAAGTAATGAAAAAGTACTTCCATAAAAATATATTTTATTTATTTTTGCTGGAATATAATAGATTTTAAAAAGAAGATGTGGTTGAAATAAATTTATATTAAAAATAACAAATTTCTAAATTTATAACTAAAAAAAACTAAATTTCGGTTAATCGAAAATAGAAAATTTTAAATTATTCGAACAGTTAATCGACCAAAATTAATCGGATTACCGAATGACGGTTAATCGATTGGATACCCTAATATTAACACATAATTTTGTCTATTTTTATTCGGTACCCAACTTTATTACGAAAATTAAAATTTCAAAATTCAATTAATAGCTACTTTTGACACATTTTATTTCAACGTGTAATATATATTAAACCCTTAAATATAATGAAAACAACTATAAGCTGATTTTTTGTTGTGGTATTTAATAATAATTACCTTACTATACCATATTTAGATACTTTTTAGACCCCTTTCCCTTCTCTTCTTTAGAATATCGAAAATACTCATATGTATTTAGTTTTGTTTAAAAATTAAAAAAAAAAAAAAAAAAAAAAAAAACAATTTGTTACTTTTTCTTAATTAAATTTATTTTACCTTAGTTACACCAACTATATAATGTTTTACTTTAACCATATTGATTACCAAACTTAATGGATTATATTAGTAAACAAACAGACCAAAAAAACTGACACAAAACTACCAAGAATATAACACATAATAAAATTTTATACTCTACTAAATTCTTAAAATATTTATACACAAATTAAACTAAGGTTGTGGTAAAAGGGTTTTTGTTATATCGTTTCTTTTCTTTTCAGGGCAGGAAGTTGTAATTGTTGGGAGGTTCCAAATTAACAGGAGAGTATTTTGTATCAAAAAACACATTTTCATACACAAAAGCCAATTCACTTACATGCATACCAACTAAAACAACATACTAAATATGTAGTAAAATGTTTGAATAAACATGAGCTTTTCTGTATAAGTATGTATGTGTAAATAAAAATGTGTAGTAGTAAGTGTAAAATGCAATTACACAAAATGCATTTTTCTTCATAGTTTAATACAGACAAATACATTTTTACTTTTTGTTGTTACTGCTGCTGTATATTTTCTGGCCTGTCTGGGAAGCTGGTAGCACACTAAGTAATAGAAACCACTTGACACAGCTTAAGGCACTTCTTAATAAAAACCCACAACAACAACAATGAAAATTCCAGAATCCGTATGAAAAAAAAAGAACGTAAAAGAAATGAAAATGAGTAAAACAAGGAATTGCATATTTATTACAAGAGGCCAAGAGTGATAGTGTAGTAGTAGTCGAGTTACAAAAGGCCAATACAAATGCGTTTATGTTAAGAGACTGATAAGTTTGCAAAAGGGAATTAAAAGAATTTATTGGCTGATAAGGATAATTTTGTATTTTTAAGGTTCTTTTGTTGGAATTTAATAAAATAGTTTTATATTGTTTGCAGAGAGAAAGTAATTTTGATGTTATTTGTGGAAAGCTAAATGGTTCTGTTCTACTAAAAATTTAAATTACAGAAGTTAATTTATTTAAAAGTAAGAAAAAAGTATTTAAAAAAATAATGAATATGATAAAATAAAAAAGGACATATGCGTTGGCCGGGAATCGAACCCGGATCAACTGCTTGGAAGGCAACTATGCTGACCATTACACCACCAACGCCTTGTTTGTTAACTGAGCCAGATAAAATCTAAGAGATGCATCCTGTTTTTTTTACTATTTATTCATCTAGCATTTAATATTTGAAATACCCCAGCAGGCCACATGTCTATTAACGACACTTTCATCGATGATGTCGCCGAAATTTGTCGTCAAGAAAATGCATGTAGAAGACAACTTTGATAAAAGTCACCTATATTGTCATCTTACCCCATTTTCGGCGACTTCAATAACAAAATATAGTGAATTGTCGTACATATCCAGTTCGGTGAAAACATGAGTAAAATGTACAGCGAGAATGTCGTGAGTTAAACCGAACGCACGACATGCTGCATGACAATGTCATCAGTACCTATCAGATAAATAAAAACATTAATAAAACCATTAAAAACTAGAGAATGTTGTAGCTGAAGTGGTAAGTGCGCTTGACTATTCAATAAGGAAGAGAGAAATTGATGGCCTGGGTTCAAATCTCGGCGGAACCCAACTTTTTTTCATTTGTTTTTTTTTAAATGGTTGACGAAAATATACATGACACTGTCGCTCAGGTTATCGTTGATGACTTAAGTGCCCTTTGTTCGAAAATGTCACCAATGTTTGTTTGGAGCTGTCGTACATGTGTCATCGATGACTGTGACAAATCATCAAGACATCGTCGATATTTTCTACAAGACATGGCCTGCTGGTACCATATTTACCCAGCAGGCCACATGTCCATTAACGACACTTTCATCGATGATGTCGTCTAAATTTGTCGTCAAGAAAATGCATGTAGAGGACAAGTTTGATTAAAAGTCACTTATATTGTCATCATACCCCATTTTCGGCGTCTTCAATAACAAAATATAAAAAATTGTCGTACATATTTAGTTCGGTGACAACATGAGTAAAATGTACAGCGAGAATGTCGTGAGTTAGACCAAATACACGACATGATGCATGACATTGTCATGCAGCATGTCGTGTATACCTATAAGATAAATAAAAGCATTAATAAAACCATTAAAAAGTAGAGAATGTTGTAGCTGAAGTGGTAAGTGCGCTTGACTATTCGATAAGGAAGAGAGAAATTGGTGGCCTGGGTTCAAATCTCGGCGGAACCCTACTTTTTTTTTTATTTATTTTTTTAAAATGGTTGACGAAAATATACATGACACTGTCGCTCAGGTTATCGTTGATGACTTAAGTGCCCTTTGTTCGAAAATGTCACCAATGTTTGTTCGGAGCTGTCGTACATGTGTCATCGATGACTGTGACAAATCCTCAAGACATCGTCGATATTTTCTACAAGACATGGCCTGCTGGGTATTTGCACGGCCACTAATATTTTTCTTGAAGCATTAAAATTTAAAGATGCGTGGTTTTAGTTATATAATACATATTGAATTCAAGTTTCTGGTTTATAAATTTTACTAAGAATAATGTCAGCTAGAGAAAATTTAATTGAGAAAATTAGATTCCATAAGTTTATTAATTTTTCGAATTAAATGAAAAATTTGGTAAAAACTTGGTTTTGGAGAAACTACAAATATATTGCACCTGTAATAAAATCCTTGCTACACGCAAAGAAAAAATATGGTTCCTGTGACCATAAACTAAGAGCAACATACTATGGTTGTAATATATGATTCCAGGTTACAATAAGTATATTTGTACGTAATCATTATTATGATTCCAATTTATAATTTATTAGTAAAGTTCATAACCTTATTAATAACTTTTAGTAAGTTTTATAACCTATTCTTAAGTATTGCTTTCAATTTCATCATGTTTTTATCATTTAATAATTCCATGTTATCATATATAAACTAATTTCATCATATATATAATTCCATTTTATCATATATATTATACCATTCTATCATATATATGAACTTATTCCATCATAAGTATAATTCCATTTTATCATATATATAATCCCATTTTATCATATATATGATCCCATATTTTCATATTTATATTCATTTGTACCACGATATGTGGTACATTCATCATACTGAATAAAAACAAAACTTGTCAATTTATATTTGTTCATATATAAACTAAATGAGAATTATAACTACTGGACTGATACACAAAAATGTGTATTCAAAAGGCATTAAAAGTTAATGGCTTAATGGTTGTAGAATTAACCAAATTTGTAAAATGAAATGAATGGTTATGTAATTAACTAAATTGTTGTGGAATTGACTAAATGATTGGATTTATTCATAAATATGATTTCATATAAACATATTTAAATACATATTATAATTCAGTGAACCATATTAAAATTTTAATTGTGGGTAATCATTAAATGATTAAACAGAATCATAAACGTTACTATCATGAACACAATATATTTAATTCAATGAAAAACGGCTATATAATCATTGAATAGTTGTGGTGATCATGCTGTAACCATGTTTTTTCTCTGCGTGTAGTTATGTACTGTAAAAGCTCCCATAGACGGACAATTTTTTAGGTCCCATGGTTTAGGTGCTATTTTTAGAGTAAATAAATCTCCGCTAGGCGGACGCGGACACCTGTTTTTAAAGAAAACATCTCACCTGTTTTTAAAGAAAACATCAATCATAAACGGTGTATAAACGGAATATTGTGTAATTTTCTTATTTTCATTTTTGTCCATGTTTGCATTCATATTTCAACTTTACTTACATTTTTTTAAGTTAAATAGCTTGCTATTTGTTTTTTACTTGACTTTTTAACTGGTTTCAAGCAAAATCTAGTTTTTTAATTTAACTTTGACTTTTACACTTAATTAAAAATTCTTCATACTAGAAAAGGGAAAATGAAAACTTGATTCCTAAAAACAGATGTTGTCACAGTTTTCTATGTCCCGAAGACAGATTTCTAAAAATGTTGACAATTTTTTTGAACAAAGGGCATAAAATTCTGCACAACAAGCAATGCGACATTGTCATCAGTCATATACAAAAAAATAGTTGGGTGCTGCTAAGGATCGAGTATGTGGAGTTATATACCAACATATGTAAGTAGATGACCTTGTTGTCAAACTTGTCATCAACACGCTTTTTATTTTTAAAATTTCCTCGAGAAATCGTTAGTAAAAGTGTTGTTGAAAGAAGTCTGAAACTGTTTCCTTTATAAAGTTAACGTTACGATCTTTTGACTTCCGTCAATATTGATGTCATTTTAGTAGACATGAACATGACATTTTTTGTATAGATGTAGTTTGGGTCAGTACATTATAGTCCAGTAAATAAAACCAACATTTGATTTTTCAGTCTTTTGCATTTTAGTTGACGATATATATGTATAAATAAGAATATGTATATGGGAAATTCTTCGAACTCGTTTACTTCTGATGTTTAAAAAAATGCCGAACATTTTTAAATGATACATCAACGATATTTAGTACCAATATTCCTTGGCTCTAGTGGCTCTAGTGGAACACAAATCTGTTCGCGTGAATGACTTTAACCGAACGGCATCAATGTTATGGCGGTTTAAGTTAAAAATTTATAAAAAAAATTGCCAAAATTATATTTATAGTCCTAAATCAAAAATTATTTCATTTATGTACTCTACAATGCTGTATCTAAAATACAAATTAAAAATATCGCGATAAGATAAGTATGCGTGGATATATTAGCGATTTAATAATTATTAAACCTCCTTATAAATTTTCAAAATTCATTTCTGTTGAGTACACATTAACGAGATATATGTCAAATGATGCATAATTTCAAGAGTTATTGGGTTCTGTTTTAAATTTTGAAATATCCGTAACAGCATAAAATCCTCAGTGAAAAAATTGCAAAATTTTTAAATTTTTTAAAATTTGTTTTCACGACTTTCACAACACAATTTGACACTGGTTAATGACACGCTAATTAAATATATGCTGGTCCTTTTCTACAAGTGTTTATAGTCTACATTAAAAGAATTGGACATTTAAAATTTTTGAATTTGGGTGCTTGAATTTTTTTTCTGTTACAGCATCAAGTGTTGTTAACATAATTGCATCAAAAGTTGTTTAAAAAAATCAGAATTTAAAAAAATAATTGAGGTTGAAGGTCGGTTTCATAAAGGCAAACGTAAAAAGAGAATTGCCCATATCTATAAGTTAATTCATTACAATCAATCTTAAATGTTGAAATAAATAGATATAGTACTGAATCACCCGTAGTAAAATAAATATTATGTACCATATCCCATAGACGGACATCTCCCATTTTAACGGACAAAATCAGTGACGATTACTGTCCGCCTATGGGAGGGTCTGTACTTAGTCCTATTTGGTGCGTTTTTAATATCATCTCTGTAGATATATTTTAGAAGACTATAAAATAATTTTTGTTTAATAAAAAAATTTTGAATATTTTTCATCCAAAAGTATAATAATTTTTGCAATTTTCAATTTATAAATACTTTATTTTGGGACTGGAAAAAGATATCAACTTCACCTTTTTTAATTCGATACATTTTTTTTCAGTTCGAATTTTTTTTTGGAAATAAATCTGATAATTCTAGTCGTCTGCTTGAATTTGAAGTCAATATCTCTTCTGACCCAAAAAAAAAAAAAAAAAAAAAATAACTTTGAAATTGAAAATTGCAAAAATTATGATTTTTTTTTTTTTTTTTTTTTTTGGCCGAAAAAGGGGTATAGAAACGCGATATTTTCGCGATCTATAAAATAGTTTCCACACCAAACGCGTTAAATTTTGAATTGCAAATATTCATAATAAGTATTTTTATTCTTTGGTAATGAGCAGAATATTTAGTATAGTGCCAATTGCTATTATCAAAAATTATATATTTTTCTTAATATTAAAAATAATTTCATAAACAAATCTCAAATGGTTTAAAAATGTTGGAGGTATCAGTACAACATGGACTATTACGTAGTATGCTGAGCTCTTTTTGGTTAAAATTAAGTATACCCCTATTCTCTAAAATAAAATTCTCTAATATGAAATTTTCTTTAAGCACAAATAATCGCAGCAGAAATTTCGTTACGACTTTTATAACCCATCTAATTTTTCTTTAGTCGCACGAGTAACACTATGCGACAGTATTTTGGGGGCCGAATCATTCCTTCTGCAATAGATTTTTTGGTAGGTAATTTTTTTTCTTTTATGACCTTCTAAACTTTTCTATTTTTGCACCAAGGTAGTCTCAAATAAATCGAACAAAATAATATAAATATAGTTCGCAGTTAAAATATTTTTGCATAAATATATAGATCATTTAACGGGGAATATTTCATTTGAACTTTTAATTTATCTAACTCTCATTATAAGGAGTCATTTCCAGTTCATTCTTAAGAAATGACATGATTCCCCTGGTCTTATTCATCCAACTTGCATCTGAACTTATGAAGGTTTTTGGGAAAGTTAGTCTAACAAAATGTTAAAACTTTTACTGTAATATTTTCTAAGATGTACGATACTTAATATATCATTTCCCCTGTTTCTGTCCATTCCGTTTTCATCTCAATTATGTAGATTTAAAATTATTTTCATAAAATCTCAGGATAATATCTGCAATATTTCTGGAGATATGTGATCATAAATATTTACTTTGTACACAGAAAAAAGTCACCAATTAACAAATATATATGAAAATAATTCATTCAATTATAAACTTGTTTAAATTTGCACCTCTCACCAAAATGATTATATCAATTACTAAAAACTATAAAAAATACAAAACAGAAAAAAATTCCCAATTAATAAATTAATTAAATCAATCAAGTAGATGATTATATGAATTAAAAATGTGTATAGGAAAAAAAATCATACAATATTTATTTTTTATTTTATTTTTTCTTGAAAATATTTATTATATTTTGATGCAAAATTAAACAACTGAGTTAATTGTAAAAAAGACGGTAATAATTTTTTCTGTGTATGAAAGTAACCTTCCCTCTGCTCCTATCGAAATATAAAGTAGCCTATTTTACTTTCAGGTATTACAAAATGACACTGACTAAATTTCAAGACCATCTAGCGATGTGCTTCCGTCTGTTGAAAGCATAATAGGGATAGAGGCGAACATCCTACACGCAGAGGAAAAACATGGTTACAGCATGATCACCACAACTATTCAATGATTATATAGCTGTTTTTCATTGATTTGAATATACTGTGTTTATGATAGCAACGTTTATGATTCTGTTTAATCATTTAATGATTACCCACAATCAAAATTTTAATATGGTTCACTGAATTATAATATGTATTTAAATATGTTTATATGAAATCATATTTATGAATAAATCCAATCATTTAGTGAATTCTACAACTATTTAGTTAATTACATAACCATTCAATTCATTTTACAAATTTGGTTAATTCTACTACCATTAAGCCATTAACTTTTAATGCCTTTTGAATACACATTTTTGTGTATCAGTCCAGTAGTTATAATTCTCATTTAGTTTATATATGAACAAATATAAATTGAAAAGTTTTGTTTTTATTCAGTATGATGATTGTACCACATATCGTGGTACAAATGAATATAAATATGAAAATATGGGATCATATATATGATAAAATGGAATTATATATATGATGAAATTTGTTCATATATATGATAAAATGGAATTATATATATGATAAAATAGAATTATATATATGATAACATGGGATTATATATATGATAATATGGAATTATACTTATGATGGAATTAGTTCATATATATGATAGAATGGAATAATATATATGATAAAATGGAATTATATATATGATGAAATTAGTTTATATATAATAACATGGAATTATTAAATGATAAAAACATGATGAAATTGAAAGCAATACTTAAGAAAAGGTTATAAAACTTACTAAAAGTTATTAATAAAGTTATGAACCTTACTAATAAATTATAAATTGGAATCATAATAATGATTACGTACAAATATACTTATTGTAACATGGAATCATATATTACAATCATAGTATGTTGCTCTTAGTTTATGGTCACAGGAACCATATTTTTTCTTTGCGTGTAGGGTGCTCAAATATTTGTCTTATATATGATTAGTTTGGTATTAAACAAAAAATTCTATAAAAACAGGCCTATATCTTTTACAAAAAAGCCTTGATGTACAGGCCAAATTTTTTACAAATAGTTCAAAATCCGCTTTATCGCCCACCTCCCATATAAGGTGAAATGTCTCTATTAAAGGATAACAAAAATACTTTTAAATTGTTGAAATCGTAATTTATTGTAAAAATTATTAACATTTTTTCCTGGTAAAAATTCATTTATTTTAAGTTTTTTTTAAATATGTGCACTTAGTTTTACTTTTAAAGTGGTTAACCCCTTCAGTACATGTTTTTAATGCGTGGGTCAAAATGAAAAATTTTTTCAGTTTTTATAGTTCTTGGCTGTAGTAATAATAATCTGTAATCAGTTTCCAGAAAGAACATGTGTGTTTGGATTTTTTAAGGTAAAATCGAAAAACACAAAAACGGTCATAAAAGGGAGGAAAAATTATTAAACTTATGTTTTTTGATGATAAATATTATTATTAACACTTCTCTAAATATTTTATAGATATTTATAAAAAAGTTTTACACTTTTATCCACATTCTTTAAGTTTTTAGTAAAAATAAACTAAGCATTTTTGACCCAGAAAAATTAATTTGTAGAGATCAGTTTTTAAACGTAATATTTTTGTAGTTAAAAATAAAGAAAATTAAAAATTTTTTTTGTAAATTATTAAGAAGGTTTGAAATAATAGTAATGTGTAAAATTTTATCTAAAAATCCGCTTATGTTTTGATAAATTACCAAAAAATATTATTATGCCATATGGCATAGAAAAACCGAAAGGGTTAAAATGCATTAATTTTCAGAAGTACTTGCTGGAAACTTAGTTTTCATTCCAGTATTTTAATAAATCCTGCACTCCGATATTATTCTTTGTATAAATTTAATTCCTTTAAAACTCTTTTAAGTTAAATCCTTCTAAAAAAGAAGTGTTTTACAATATTGTAAAGTAAATTAATGCAGACAATAAAGAAACAAGCTAAATGAATTAAGCAGTTTATTTTTGTATACACTTAAAGAAATATATTAAAGAATTAATAAAAAATAAATAAATTTATTTATTTAAGAATTCCCCATTCCTGCCAATAACTTATTAAAGATGGCTCTTTTTTAGAATTTAAATTAAAAGTTTGTAGTAGCACAATAAAACTATGAAATTCTGAAATACTATTGTTATACATATTTGTTGGTTTATTTCTTCACTACCACTACTACATATCATCTTGTTAGCCAGGCTTCATTTGATAAGACAAACATGTAATAAATTTTAGTTCATTTTAATGTTTCTACTCAACCAATATTTTGTATGCATGCATGATTTTCTCTCTATATATATGGATGAATATAGTGGGTGACAAAACTGATAATAGTAAGGAAATTGAATTTTAAATTTATTTTAAAGGAATTTAAAAGAAGTAGATGATTTTTGAAATGGGAGGAAGAGTGTGAGTAAAGCGGTCCTACTTCTTTAAATTTTTATTTCAATTTTGTCACCCACTGTTCTTAACTATATATTATGTTTATTTGTATTTGTTAGCTTAAGTTCGTTGTATGCTCATGATATCTTCAAAATACTAAGGACACACAATAATAAATGAGTATAGATCTAGCAAACATTTTCATGTTATTTAAATATGTATGTAAGTGTACATGTATTTATAACTGCAAGTGTACTTATAACAAATATCTAAGTATGGGTGTATGTTTGCTTCTAAGTATTTGTAAGAAGATGTATTTTATTTGTACGGTCATGTAACTCTTATGTTAATTAACTGTGAATACAAATGGGATTTATTTAGTGCAGATTTATTACTTGAC
Source organism: Protophormia terraenovae (assembly GCA_951394005.1). Taxonomy (NCBI): domain Eukaryota; kingdom Metazoa; phylum Arthropoda; class Insecta; order Diptera; family Calliphoridae; genus Protophormia; species Protophormia terraenovae. The sequence goes on along the minus strand of OX596074.1, from coordinate 27,435,408 downwards.
TAACATATTATTGCTATACATACTTAATATATCCAGGAATCATACAAACACATGCACATTTATATATCATCTACATACATATATGGTTTTATATTAAATGCAAAGAAATAAAACAACCTACATCTAAGAGATGAACTTACATGTTTCATATTGCCTACTACATATTTACACACAATGTTCGTTTGTAATAAAATGTCTGAACTGAAAATATAATTCATACATATTGTTAAACATTTACAGATGGACAAAATGTAAATTTATATCAATTTCATTTTATATTTTTGCTATTGTTTGTTTTCGTATTTGTATTAAATAAACAATTGAAAATAATGATAAATGTAAATAGAAAGTATAATAACACAATGAATTCATACATACATTCATAGGTATGTATGTTGTGTATATGTAAATCTAAAGTGGATTTTACATTTTAAATAAGAGGTCTAATAAGCTAAATAAAGCTGACTTTTGTAGAATAATAAAATATAATACAATTGTGGTACTTATTGTTGAAATTAAGTAGGAATTTTGAGAAGTTCAAAGATAAATATTTATCTTGTAGATAGGGATCCCAATTTCCCAGACTTTTTGATTTCCTGCGAAAGCGGGAACAAATTTTCGACTTCCCGGGATTCCCGGGATCCCGGACTAAAAACTATAATTATTATTATTACTCACATTAGCTGGTCAACTGAGACCCAAACAGGATATAAATCTTTCCATTAGCAAATTTAAAACAGGATTGTAAATGTAGCGAAAATGAAATTCAAGTAATTGATTAATCTAAATAATTGAAAGAGTAATAATAATTATTAATTTTATTTAAAACACAGAAAAATCAAAAAATTAATTCAATTAACAAATATGTTAACAGCACCTCTCACCAAAATTGTAAAAACTGAAATACAGAAAAAAATTCTAGATTAAAAAATTAATTAAATCAATTGAATGAATTAAAAATTTAAATGAGTAAAAAAATATTACTGAAATTTGATTCTTACTTTAATATATTTATTAATTTTTGAAGCAAAATTAAACAACTTTATTAATTAACCATAAAACAATTGGGGTATTCACAAAGTGTGCTGTCATGTCGTATTGTCATAATGTCATAAAATTTTACAAAGGAAAAGCAATAACAATATTTTTTATACATTGAAATATTTTAGAACTTATGACAATACGACATGATAGCACACTTTGTGAATCCCCCAAATATATTTATGACAGAAAATAGAGATGTAAGAAATTGACTAAAAAATATTTACTCAGACAATGATATCATTCAATAAAATTTTTAACTAGTTTCGTAAATCATTATAAAATTTAAATTTATTAAAAGTACACTTAAAAGAATTTATTAATTCTTAAAGAAGTGGCTGATGATCACTTTTTCGGAAACCCCTAGTTGTGATTCATACTTGAGTTCAAACGCTATTAAATTGTTTGTAGCTTCAATATCGTAATCTAATTTAAACGTAGCTTATATTTTGAAAATATTTTGAATAAAATTTTGCAAATGATGACCTTATTCATATTTTAAGATAGGTTTAAATTTAGCTTGAAAAAATTAACTTTGGACCAGTCAGTTTCAATTTCTTGTTTATTAATATTCCCGGGAATCCCGGGATGCATTCCCTACTTGTAGATGTTCAAGTTTTTACCAGAATTGTTAAATTATTTTAAATATAATAGACGAACTACATAAGGGAATATATGTATATCCAAAGAAATTGATACACTGAGAAAACAGATTAATAGAAGCAACCGAATTTTATGCCAATCGAATTCGATCTATTGCACATATACTATCCCAGCAAAAAAAAAAAAACTGAAAAAGCCATGATTTTAACACTGTGTTGTCATTGAAATGAAGCACTTATTGGTGAATAAGAGCTGCAGAAGTTCTTTTTTTAACCCATGGTTGTCATTGGTAGGATGTTATTCTTTTATACTTCTTATTCATTTCTTTTGAAGTACTTCCTTTAAAACTATGTTTATGAAATTTTTTTACAAAAATTCAGTTTTAGGCTTATTAAGAGACTAGCTAATACCCGGTGTGCTTCGCCACCCCCCGAAATGAAATACATAGTAATTAAAGGATTAAAAAAATATACTAATTTTTGTATTTAATTTTTATGGGAGGGACCATACCCCCATAATCCGCTAATTTATTAGACAAATGTTTTCATGGATGTCAAAATTCTTTGTGCAAAATTTGATCATTCCAACTCCAATGGGTTCCAGATATATGAATTTTTGCATTTAATTCATATGGTAGGTACCATGCCCCCTACTTTTAGTCCACCCATATTTATCTTAAATATTAATATTGATACCAAAGTGGCTCCGACAAAATTTTAGAATTCTAACTGTTATATTTTCTCAGATATGATAATTTAATACTTTCTTTATATGTGAGGTGCCACGCCCACTATTGCTAGTGTACCAATTTTTGTCCAAAATATTCATATTGAAGCTAATGCTAGTCGAACAAAATTTGAGCTCTCTAACTTTTATAGTTTCCCAGATATAGTTTTGGTATTAACTTTATATGAGAAATGACACGCCCACTATTTTTTTTTTGCGATCATTTTTGCATAAAATGTTCACATTGACACTTAAGATTATTGTACAAAATTTGGGAAATGTAACTGTTGTAGTTTCCTAAATTTACGGCATTTGGTATTGGCAAGCAATAGTAGGGATGTGCCATACCCCCTATTGCTAGTTCGCCTATTTTTTTTCCAGAATGTTCATATAGGTGTCAAAGTTGTTTGTGCAAAATTTGAGGACTCTAGTATTACCAATTTCCGAGATATACTACTTTTAATAGTTATTTAGTAAGTGAGCGTGGCACCTCGCCCTCTAGTATTACCAATTTCCGAGATATACTACTTTTAATAGTAATTTAGTAAGTGAGCGTGGCACCTCGCCAACATGGAATTTCAAAATAAAAAGTAGCCTATTTTTCCTTCCAGGCATATAGGAATACACTGTGAAAATTTCAAGAAAATCGGTTTAGCCGTTTAGGCGGCTATAGACTTCAAACAAACATACATACAAACAAACACACATTAATTTTTATATATATAGATAATAAAAATGCGTTAAAATTTATTAAATTTTAATTTTCTTAGAAATTATTAACCTTTTTTCCTGCTAAAATTTCATTCATTTTCACTTTTTTGGAAGTAATTGCTAAGAACTTCTAAAAATTTTTAAAATATGCACTTTGTTCCGCTTTTGAAGTTGTGAAAATGTCCTTTTTTTTTTTGGAAGAACTTCATCTTTTTTGCTGGGATCTTAAAAATCGATTGCGGAGACCGAATATTTCATTTACTTATGACATATTATTGGAACCCACAAAGGAAATATTCGTCAAGATAATTGAACGTTTAGAACAGGAATGGAAAATGAAAATATTTTTCGGTGTCAAAATAAATTGCAAATAGTACTTTTTTCACCCTCAGAGTACTAAAATTGAAATTTTTGATAATTATTTATTTTTTATTTAGTGCAAAACTCAAAGAAGGTAATTTGTATAATTAAAACAAAGGATTAATTATGATGCCAAATCATTAAATTTTCAGATTAAATATTATAGTAAAATATGGAGATAAATGTGGTCCTGTTATTAAAAAAAAATCAACCAAAATCAAGCATTTCAGCTTTAGTTTTGTTAAAATATAAATAATTCATTACCTGATGTCTTTGAAATTTGTAACATTTTCACTTCAATTTAATCTGCACAGCATATAAACTTGTAGTTTTTAGTAATGATTGCATATTTTGGAGTTTCCAATTTTATAAATTAAATCTACAGTTCAAACGTGTCTATAATATAGTTTGTTTGCCTTATAAACTTATTTGAATTGGCCTAATTACATGTCTAATTTTTTGGGAACTCGATGCCCCAGCATTTAGTCAAAGACGCTGTTCATTAAAATTTCATTATTCTGAACACCAATTGAAAATATAAATCAAAGGTGTTAAAAACATAGTTTTTTGTTCGAAAATTATATAGGTATTTCCAAAACATATTTTCATTTAAAAATTTTATTTTTAATTCGAATTAATACTTTTGAATGTTAAATAGTATCAAAAAAAGTACTGTAATATCAAAATTTCCATCCCTGATTTAAAACAATATAAGGTATTTTTTTTTTTTTTTAGTTTGTTTTATGACCAATCTTGTTGTAATATTCTGTGTTTAAGATTTTAGATCTTACGGGCTATTTTTGGTCAATCATTTGTTTCCAAATGTGTAAATAAAAATCATAACATTTTTACTTTTCACCCAACGTTTCGTTTGCTTGTTTCAACCTTCTTCGGGGGTATTTTGTTGATGAATTCTAGCGACAAAATTATTATTAAATCATAATTAGTTAAAGATCTTACAATATTATCACTGTTAAACTTACGAATTTCTAATGATTTTTCTTGTTGTTTATCATTTTACTTATTATTTAAAAAAACTGGACTTCACGACACAGAATTAATAAATAAATAAATAAATAAATAAATAAATAAATAAATAAATAAATAAATAAATAAATAAATAAATAAATAAATAAATAAATAAATAAATAAATAAATAAATAAATAAATAAATAAATAAATAAATAAATAAATAAATAAATAAATAAATAAATAAATAAATAAATAAATAAATAAATAAATAAATAAATAAATAAATAAATAAATAAATAAATAAATAAATAAATAAATAAATAAATAAATAAATAAATAAATAAATAAATAAATAAATAAATAAATAAATAAATAAATAAATAAATAAATAAATAAATAAATAAATAAATAAATAAATAAATAAATAAATAAATAAATAAATAAATAAATAAATAAATAAATAAATAAATAAATAAATAAATAAATAAATAAATAAATAAATAAATAAATAAATAAATAAATAAATAAATAAATAAATAAATAAATAAATAAATAAATAAATAAATAAATAAATAAATAAATAAATAAATAAATAAATAAATAAATAAATAAATAAATAAATAAATAAATAAATAAATAAATAAATAAATAAATAAATAAATAAATAAATAAATAAATAAATAAATAAATAAATAAATAAATAAATAAATAAATAAATAAATAAATAAATAAATAAATAAATAAATAAATAAATAAATAAATAAATAAATAAATAAATAATAATCACTACAACACAAACATATAAGTTAAACTTAATGCTAATATCACAGAACTTCAACTAAATTAATACTTAATTATTGCAGCGGAATATTGTAATTTTGTGTTGTCCTTGTCCTCTTTTGTATTCATTGTATTGTGTATTTTTTCTTGTATTCTCAAGCTTTCGAGAGTATATCGTTTGTTCTCTTTCTTTTCTCTATCCAAAATCCTAATGTTTTCAAAATCCATATTGTGATCGCACTCCTTTACATGCAGCGATAATGCCGTCGTTACTTTTCCTTTTTCAATATCTGTTTTGTGTTCATTAATTCTTGTCCCCAACATTCTTTTTGTTGGTATGTTTGCGTACTTTCCAGCAAAATTTATCCAGCAACTTTTTTTGAGAGAGCAAAAACCAATTTATTCTCAAATTTAAAAAATATTAAAAAAAAGTACGCTAACAACATTTTGCAAATTTTGCAGGTTTTTGTTTGTAAACAACAAAAAGTAATGTCCCCTCATTAAATTAAAAAACGCTTATCTATGTATAAAAATAAAAACATAGTAATTTTGTTATTTTTTGTTAACAGAATAAAAGTAAAATATTATAAATATTAAATATTATTTGTTAATAACATTAAATTAAAAGTTGATTCATCAAAATATAATTTTTTATCCAAAACAAAACAAAAGCTGAAAATCCATAACTAAAAACGCTAACATGGCATCTCTTAAAATGATTTTAAAAAGGAAATAAAAACTTTAATAAATGAATTTTTATTTAATATTTTAACACAGATCTAAACAAATATGAATTATAAGTATTTGTGTAATATTTTACTACATATATTTTTATTACTTTTCGTAAAATTTGAGTTTTTATATTTTCATTTTTTACATTTGTAAACAAATTATCATATGTTTTATTCAACATATGTTTTGCTGATGAAAGTTGATGGAAGAAAAACAGCCAGCAGCTTTCATCAATTTCCCCTTCAATGAACTGTCAAATTTTGTCTCTCTCTTGCTCTCAATTGCAAGATTTTTAAAGTAAACGAACGCGATTTAGCAACTTCCAGCAACATTTTGTGATAAATATCACAAAATATCAGGTACGCGAACAAAGCTGTAATAGGTACAACTGTTTTAAAAAAGTAATTTAGTGAGAGCATATGAAGATTTAATTCCAAGAATGCTTTTTAGTACAAACATGTATTTTTTTATTTATTATTATACCCTTCACCACAGGTGTAAAGGGTATATATAAGTTTGTCATTCCGTTTGTAATTTCCACAATTTTCGTCGGAGAGCAAAAAAGTTTATATTTTCGGAATCCTTGTAAGAAGCGATGACGATTGGACCATGTCCGTCCGTCCGTCCGTCCGTCCGTGTGTCGGTTGAAATGGCGTTTATGAAGCCCACCGATAACTGACATATATAATATGTATGTCAAACGATCGGAAATGCTTTCGAAAATTTTGCTATTGGAATTCAGCAAGATCGGTTCATACAATGCGGAGATATGTTAAGAAAACCGGTTTTTTGAACCGGTTTTCCAGTTTCTGAAGCCTCTGTATACACTACGGACTTCGTTTTTACAAAGAATTCTCGGACATTTTTTTCTGAATTTTTGTTCTGAAAAAATGAAATAAATCGGTTCAGTAATAACTGAGATATCGGACAAAACGCATTTTTTATTTTTTGAAGCCTTGGTTTAAGCTACAGATTTTTATTTTTATACAGATCGGTCACAAATATTTTTATAAAATTTCAGTTTTTTGAATCAGGAAGATCGGTTTATAAATGGTGGAGATATGCTTTAAAAACCGGTTTTTAGAACCGGTTTTTTAGTTTCTGAAGCCTCTGCATATACCAGGGACTTCGAATTTTTAAAGGGGGCTCGAAAATTATTTTCTGAATTTTTGTTCTGAAAAAATTAAATAAATCGGTTCAGTAATAACTGAGATATCGGGGAAAACGAATTTTTTATTTTTGAAGCCCTTGTTCAAGCTATAGATTTTTATTTTTATTTAGATCAGTCATAAATATTTTTATAAAATTTCGGTTTTTTTAATAAACCAAATTCGTTCATAATCAACAGAGTTATGGCCCAAAAACAAATCTGTTAAGAATATAAATACACCAACAAACATGTATATTAAGCATTGTAATGACTATTAGTGACGTTTTTTGTTTTTTGTATAGACAAGTAGTTTAGTTAGAAACAGCAGTAATATGATGAATAACAGTGTTGTTGTTGTTGTTCTTTGTATATGCAGTCTGTACAAAAATAAATAGATATGGAATTGTAGTTGTTTATTTTTAAAAACTAAAACATATCTGTTAAGAATATACATAAATACATACACAAACATGTATATTAAGCATTGTAATGACTATTAGTGACGTTTTTTGTTTTTTGTATAGACAAGTAGTTTAGTTAGCAACAGCAGTAATATAATGAATAACAGTGTTGTTGTTGTTCTTTGTGTATTCAGTCAGTTTGTACATACAAAAATAAATATATATGGAATTGTTGTTGTTTCTTTTTTAAAAGCAAAGCCTGTTATGATTGTTTTTTTTTTTTCATATTCAAATTTTCGTAGTTTGAAAAAAATTTAGATTTAGAAAATATGCAAGCATACGTTAAGGCGAAAATTTTATTAATTGTCGGTAATATGGTAATATGATGTCGATAAGATGGTAAGATGGTAATATGGTGAAGGGTATCAAAGATTCGGCACAGCCGAATCTTTTTTCAATTTCATTTTTAACATAAAATGGAAAAAATTATATAAAGTATATAAATTTAACTGCGTAAAAAGATGTAATGGATTATAAATTACCATATCAGCAAACTCTTGACTAGCTTCAATATATCGGTGGCCATGGTAAAATTTTTAACTTGAATAGAACTTGATTTTTGCAAAGCAACGAATATTCAAAAGATTATGCTCTTTGTATTACATTTTATCCTATAAGAACACAAAAAATGTAATAAATTTTTGGGCTGTTTTTGGAATTTTTCAAGATTTTTTTTAATTACTTACTTGTTATAAAACCATTGATATTTGTAGTTTTGCAATAACATAGTATATTTCGTATTCTCAATTTTTCCTAAAATCTTGAATATACTTGGTTGCTTTACTCCCATAATCTATAATTGCATTAAAATAATAAAGAAGATGGGTATAGGAATTAAGCATGTAAATAAGTATTTATTTGCTATGATAAACTTCAGGAAAAACTGAAATGAAGACATATATGCAGCGTTACCGTTGAGAATTTTTAAAAAGTGTCCAAAAAAGGGGACTTCAAAATAAAAAGTCGCCAAAAAAGGGGATTTTTTGAAAAAAAGGGGCCAACTGCTTTAAAACCTAAAAAACTCCTTAAAATTTGTTTATTTAACAACAAAAACAATAAAAATTTTGTATTTTAAGAAAAACTACAAAATTCAGTTTTATTAATAACAAAATACTTTATAATTATTTTACAACAATTTGTATTATTGCAAAAATAAAGTTTTATTCACAAAAATATTTAATATACTCTTTTAATTAAACTTCTGTACTTTTGTACGAGTTCTTCACTCGTCTTTCAAATCCCCATCGGACAAATTTAGGACGGAAAGCATGGATCCACAAGTATTGGCTTAAGTCTGTTAGACAAATTATTTTTTATTATTGATAATTTAGTAAAAAAAACACGTTCCCCCGAGGGATTGCTATGAGGAATGTAAAAATATAAATTAGGATAGGTATTCAATAGGTATTCATCGAATATTTTTTTAAACCAGTCCAAAAAGATTCGGCATATGATGATATAAATAGCTGTTCATAAACTTTATTATTTTTAGTTACTAACAGTTTCAGTTCATTTATAAGTAGTCCACGGCTTTTTATATCACTATACTGTAAAACAATCTCAAAATAATGAATTTGTTTGTTGAAATTAATATATAATTGGTCGATATATTTCAAATAACTTAGTTTCTCATCATTTAGCACATAGTCTTAAAATGTCGCCATTTAAAAAAAGGGGCCAAAAAAGTGGCCAGGTGGTTGAAAAAGGGGCAAATCGCGACTAAAGTCGCCAAACGGTAACACTGCATATATGTAACTAAAAATCTCTGATTGAACGAAAATGGAAACTTTTTCACCAACCTCACAATAGATTTTGGTCTTATTTAAGCGATTAAATGTTCTGAATAATGTTTAAGTGGTTTAACATCACTGATCTCAACCTTAAAATAATTCTCTAAGTATTCTTATTTCTCCTTTATCTTATGTAAATTACAAAAATTGCCAAGGATTAAATGCAATTGGAAATTTGTCTGGAACTCTATTATTCTGTGGAAAATTTTAACTTCACAATTTTATGGACAATGAAACACTTACCAACCTTCAATAATGCCACAAATAAAGTTAGTCTGTTTTTTTTTTTTTTTGTTAATTAGAAAAAATAAGAATTTGTTCCCAACAAACCCAGAAACGATGCAGTATCATTAATGATATCATAATTTTAAAATTATATGATAAAATATCAAAATTATTCTTTCCTTAGAGAAAAACTTCAAATATTTTGAGGAAAATTAAATTGAAAATTTTTGTGTTATTTTTTGTTTTTGTGTTAAAATTTAATTATTTTATTTATAAATATAATTAATTTACTAATTGGATTACAATTTTCTTTTTAATAAATTGACAGCTCTTAATAAAGAAAAATGGAAGATTTGTCTACAAAAATACAGAAATGAAATAAATTTAAGTCACTTTCCAACAATTTTCAGTTCATTATATCTATGTAAACAAAAGCAGAAATAATAAAATCAATTATTGTAGTTACTAATATTATAATTTTGATGATTGGAGCAAAATCAATTAAAAATTAATTAATATAAGCAATTTCGTAATTGAAGTCCATTTTTACTTTTTTCTGTGTAGAAGAATATTTTATGTTATGTATTATATGAACATTATATTTTTCAAGCAAAATTCAGTGGAATTTCAAAAAATAAAAGAGGATAAGATAAAGGAACCAATATAAGCTCAGATTTATAGGGGAATTGTCTTCGGATTACAGAAGTTTCGTATTACATGTAATATAACTTGGACCAGGTTGAACTTTAGTATATTATTGTCATTTTATTAATTTTAGATAAAATTTTTAGAATATTATATATTCATCCAACCTTAGCATATATGTATGTATATTAGGGTATCCAATTATTCGGGTGTTCATATTAATCGGTTAATTCGACAAATAATTATTCGAGGTTCAAAGTTGATCGGTTAATAACCGATTATTGACAAATTATTCGATTAACCGAATAACCTTTTTATACATGTAAAACACGTAAATTTCACAAATTATACCATTTAATCTATTGAAACATAATATAAGATCAAATTCAAGGGGATCATTTCGTAATTATTTTCTCCTATTTGTATGAAAAATTTTAATTTTTTAGTTAATACTATAAAATACTCTCCTAAATCCGCTTTATTTAATAAATTTTGCATTTAAGTGTACATATTTTCCGTGTAAGAATGATATTTTGTTAAATAGTCTAAATTAATATTTTTTGTGTACATTTAGATGATAATTGTTATGACTTTACTCAAAGTAATATTTTAAGGATTTCTATTGATACAAGTTTAATTATTTATGAATATATAATATTACTACCATTTCTTGTCGCTTTTTAGAAAACATTATATCCCAAAAAAAAAAGCATCCAAGGAAGTCAGTAAGATACTGAACTTTTGATCCAGAAATAGTATAAATTCGTATAATTTTCAATGAATTGAATATTTTGATACGTGTGTTATGTTATGTCATGTTCACGATTTTGTGCAAAATTGCAATGAACATTCAATTAATTTTCAAAAGGCTCAAGGAAATTAGTTTTAATTTTTGTTCCTATTTTAATACAAAAAATTATGCATAACATTGTTTTTCATTTGATTAATTTTTTTATATTTTTTGTAAAGATAACATCCGAATATCAACATCTTATAGCAGAACAATTAATTTAAAACTTTCTATATATATTGGATCCTGTTTTATTACTTCTAAAGCAGAAGAAAAAGTACCTCACTAAAAATTATTTTTATTTATTTTTACTGAATGTAACAGACCTCTTAAAAAAATGTAATTTACATAAATTTATCATAAAAATTAAAAATTTTCTAATTTATAACTCAAGAAAACTACAGTTAATCGATAAAAATTAACCGGATAACCGAATGACGGTTAATCGATTGGATACCCTAATGTATATATTCTCCAATATATTGCTAGATTATCGAGCTGCTTAAATTTAACGATATCATTACTAATTCATTCTTTTCAAAAATTGTGAAAACATTTTCATGTGTACCTTTTAGAAAGCAACCTGTATCATTTTAGGATTATAAATGATATCATTCACGGGCTTCTTTATCACCAAATTATATCGTTATGATATCATTACGATATCATTTAGTTTGTTGGGTTTTAGGAACCTTTTAAAACAATTTAAAGTAATTTTTATTTAATTTTTCGAAAATGTCAATAGGAAAATTACTTCTTTTATTGGTTGGGACGCCGAATTTTGTTTACTTTATTTTAACCCATTTTAAATGTTAGCAATTGTTGATTACTGTTACAGAATATATTTTTAAATTTATGTTATTTTTCTCACCAAACAAATTTCGATTGCATTCATCTATATTTATTACTAAAATGTGAATACAATTTGGTTGTTCCCGCCGAAACTGTTAAATTTCTTTCTACAGCACATACTACATTGATTGATCTAACGGATCAATTAATAGTTGGAACTCTTATTTGATTACAATTATGACTTCGCTACAATAAAGATCAATTTACTGTTATTTTATAATTTTTTTTTAATAATTGTGACCATTTTATGGTGCATGCAACATTGAATATTCTACATATTGAAGAAAATATTTTTGAACGAATAATATGTTAGTGATGTTATTGTCCAATGAAGAGATTACAAGACAATACAAAGCTAGTTTAATTTTTGGAATTAGTGGTCCGAACAAATAAACCCTGGTCGGCAAAAAAAAAAAAAAAATATCCCCCAAAGGCGAATAGTTGGACTGGATGGATTTTGATATGCTAGACACGAATCTACTTCTTGTTTTTTTTTTTTTTTGTTCATCAGGTCTGGATTTTTTTATAAACGTATTTAATATTTCGCCCAGTACAAGGCCATTACTCTACTATATTTCACTATAACTTAAGAACGATGTGTACCATTGACATAAGTGATATAAAATATCTCTAAGCCATCCTAACTTTATTTTTTTATGTGCTCAATAGATTCGGAGTTATTTTGAAAGTAGTGTCAAAAAAAAAAAAAAAAAAAATTCATGCAAAATTTAAAAAATTGTTTATTATTAAATTTTAAAATGAAAACATCAAAAATTTTTCAGTTTATCTCCTTTATCTTAAAGCTGGTAATGCTGGTAATTTATTAAACAAATCATGATTTTATTCATAGTTAAGTGAAAATACCCATATATAGCTATAATTAAATAGAACTGCAGTGGTGGGCAAAACTATTTTTGTTTTTTTTTTTTTTTTTTTTCTTCTATAAACAAAAATAGGTTGACTACATAGAATTTGACGAGCTAAACAAGATCTGCTTTTACTTTTTTTCTATGGACCTAACTAAAGGTATGTTCAGACTAATCAAATATTTAACCAAAATGACGTAACCAATATAAAAATATTTTTTAACCTCCATTTTGGTGGAAAAAATTAAGATAACATTTTCCGAATCTTGTTTGACGCAAGGTCTAACAACGGCTATAAATTTGTTGGTAAAATTTTTTTCAAATATTTGACAAATGTGAACATAGCTTAATATCACCACCTTATTCATCGGTCACACTATAAAACTCGATAATGGTTTGTCCAATTTAGACTATAACTGAAGTACCGTTTGCACGATTTTGATAAATGATACCAAAAAAATTTTATAAAAATTGTTTTCATATCAGGTCAACATAATTTTTTATTCGCTCAATAATTTCAGAGGTAAGGATCAAAATTTTCACGATTGTTCATATTTTTGTTTTTTAATTAATAACTAAGGATTTATTTATTTCATTGAATTTGAATCTCTATATATTGGAGTTTAATTTATCTAAATTAGACAAACTGTTCTCGAGTTATATAAGTGTGACTGCGGCAATTTTTTTTTCGGACACTTATTTCGAAATAACTCCGAAACTATTGAGCGGATAAAAGTTTGATATTATTACGACTTAAGGCTAGTAGTTTTAATCAGCATATTTTGGTGAAAATACTAGATACGCCCATAAAAAAATTCGACCTGATGGGAAAAAAACTGAAAGTAGCATGTCTAATTCCATCTAATCCACATATTTTATTTTTTAAAGGAGGAACAATTTTTTTTGCCGACCAGTGTTAACAAGTGACATTTTGAAGACAACTTTTGTCGTATTATTATTTATTAAAGGCCAAAGGTCCAAAATTATATGCTTGTAAAAATTGCATAAAATTATTTCTCATATGTATCCAATTTCATTGCAATTAATTCATTTGTATTTTATTTAAATTAAAAGTTCATTATTTTTGTAAGAAAATTATAAGAGTTTCTTATATATTTCTTTTAATTACGTGTTGATGCAAATATCTTAATTAAATTAAATATCAAGTTCTTTTGTAAACATTAATCTTCTTAACATTGAATTATTTGTTCTCAAAGTTATTTTAATTAAAGTTTCTCCTTTTAATGAGAAAAGTGTAGATGACAAAGAAAAGTATTTTTCAATAATACCTTTTGTATTCAATATCCTGATATTAATTAGACAAAGGAAAAATAAATACAAATATTCACACATACGCATTAAAAAAGGTACTAAAAACTTTTTTTAAAAGTATATACATTTTTTAAATAATATTTATTGAAATCAATTTATTTTATATTGACCTAATATTCATTTAAAATATTTTTTGGAAACGTTTATCCTATTTTGTCTCTTTTGCACATCTAGAATAAAGTTTTTCGACTTGGGTGTATATTATAAAAACATAACTTAGTAATCTTAAAAAAACGTATGAAATCTTCTAGAAATTTATATAATAATATCATTGATTGATGTGGTTTTTAATATGATAAGAACTCCAACGCATCGATAAAGACAAAAAATAACATGTTTTTAAAAAATTCTAATTAAAATTTTGGATCCAACAAGTCAATAACTGGGTCAAGTCAATAATGAAATCCTACGATTAGATCTTCAAAATTAGACCTTAAAAAGATTCAGTAAAATAAATCAAGAAGATTTTGCCAAAATAAATTAATTCTTTGTCCCGCAGAATAGAAAAATAATTCCTAAAATGTATAGGATACATAAGACAATAGATCACTATTATAATAATCACGATTTTATTACTTATCTTTACTTTTAATATTTAGTATAGTAGAAAATTGGATTCGGTAGCTATACAACGTTTAGATAAAAAGCTATATAGTACAGAAAATATTCAAAATTTTGAAATCATATGGAAATTTTCATCATATGGAAACTTTTTAATAATATTACCATAATGGAAGGTCATTAATATTATGTGTTTGGAAGATCATTTTGAAACTTAAAAAAATTATTGTTAAAAATGTGAAAAATTAACGACATGAAAAAGTAATTCACTGTATAAATTTACAGAAAAATGTTTTATGATTTTTATATAAAAAGGAGTACAATATTATATTGGTATAAATCAATAAAATATATAAGACGTTTTTATCCCGTTTTTATGGACTATATATAACAAAGTTACACAGAAAAAAGTAAAAATGGACTTCAATTATGAAATTTGTAATATTAATTAATTTTTAATTGATTTTGCTCCAATCATCAAAATGATAATATTAATAACTAGAATAATTAATATTATTACTTCTTTTCCTTAAATAGATGCAATGAGCTGAAAATGTTTGAAAATTTACTTAAATTTATTTTATTTCTGTACTTTTATAGACAAATATTTAATTTTTCTTTATATTTTATTAACAGCTGTCAATTTGTTAAAAAACAAAACTGTTAACCAATTAGAAAATTAATTATATTAATAAATCATATAATTCAATTCCAATATAAAGTTAATTAATAATTTTATTAAAAAATAACTTGAAATATTTTTTTCTGTGTACCATATGGGTGTGCCAAGCACAACATAGAAATTTTTTTCGTAGTGAATTCCTTTGAAAATTTTGTCAAGAAATGTAATTTTTTTTATATAAAACTTGTTTTTCCCAAAAATTGTCCATCAATGAAGCTTGGATAAACTTGAAAGTGACAATGAATGAGGATTTTCATCGAACGGCCTAAAAATTATAGTGATATTAGTGACGAAGGCGATGAACGTTGGGGTAAAATGTGTCAAAAGTGGCGCTTAATTGAATTTTAAAATGTAAAGTTTTGTAATAAAGTTGGATGCCGAATAAAAGCAGACAAAATTATGTATCAACATCAATTAAAATCTTTAAGCTACGTTATGCGTAGTGTTTATAAACCGGTTAACCGGTTAACCGAAAAACCGGTTTTTTCTTAAAATTTCGGTTATTTGCGAACCGGTTAATTTGAAATATTCAATTTCGGTTAACCGGTTTACTCAGTTTTTTTGTGTCGGTTAACCGGTTTCAAAATTTGCTTCAAATATCACTAAATTTCGTCTTTTTTTATTTTTTTCTGAATTTAAAATATAAGAAAATATTTTGAAACTTCTAAAAATCCTTGTTATTTGAGTTAACAAGTAGTCAGTTGATAGATATACTTCTGTGAAGTTAAATATATTTTAAAACTGTATGTATAATAAATCAGATAGACAATTAAGCATTCTATTTACAAAAACTTTAATTTCATGCGAATGAAATTTTCCAAAAGAAGAAAATAACTTTACACCTAATGTATAGCTTAATAGAAAATAAGATTTTATATAGGATAATAGGAACAAATAAAGACTTCGAAAGTAGAACTAAATCACCCCTATCGTGAATAACAAGTGGAATTTTTGTTCCCATGAAATTTTTATTCTCCTAGAAGGGAAAAATGCTATCGTGAATCTCAAGTGCAGAAATTTTCCCGCTATCAATTCTCAGTGAATGAAAAAAGGAAGAAAATTAAAATAAAAATAAAAATAAAGTTTTTTTTAAAAAATATACACGTATTTACTAATATTTTAAAGTGGAAAAAACAAAGCAAGATATTTAGAATTGGAGTGATAGTTTTATTGCAACTTTACTTTATTGTACTATTTAACTTTTATTTAGCAAAATAATTTGGCTAATTTTTGGAAACCCAACAAAAAATTAGTAACAAATTAAAGTGTACATTATGTTTACAATTGGAACAATAATTTTATTTTATGTTGAGCAATATATCAGTTTGTGTCTTATTAACTGATAGTGCCCTTAAACTAACTTCAATATCCGAATTATAAGAGGATCTACTTACATTTTCTGTTCTGTTCCCCAGCAAAAATAAAGTGAACAAATTAAAGGGAAAAGTGAAAAAACTCGGGGGAAAAAAATCATTCACGATTAGGGGAATTTTATTTTTAGCATGAAATTATTCATGGGGAATTTGTTCACGATTGGAAATTTAGGGAAAGGGAAAACATTTCGAGGGAAAAAGTATTCATGATAAGGGTGAATAAGTGCAGAAAATTTACTTTTAAATAATCTACCAAAAATTAAAAACAAATCCGTTTTTAGCAGAAAAAATGTTAATTATTTTTCAATTTTATGCAAGTATTTTTATCACATTTTTATTTTAAGAATTATATAAACTTTTCCTTGAGAGAAAAACTTTAAATGAGGTGAATATAAATCATAATATAAAGTACATTATCCTAGGTCTAAAGCTTCCTTTTTATAAAATTTCGATAATTTAATTTAATTTTTAAAGCTAGAAAAATTAAAAAAAAAGAAATGAAAAAAATCTTTATAGAATAATTTTAGATCATTATAAAGCTTCAAAAGCTGTGCTATAAGATGCCAAAAAAATGTTTTTATAAATTATATTAAAACTAGTCTAAAGGCTGAAAAAAGTATTATAAATTTTCTATGTAAATCAATCGCAATTTATAAAGAACACTGCAGTGCACTGTTTATTATATGGTGCATGGTTAAACTAATAAGTTGAAAAACACTTTTTTTTAATCAAAAATATTTTTATTAAGCTTCAAATTAGAGTTATTATTAAAATGTCGGTTAACCGGTTTAACCGGTTTTTAAGTAGACGGTTAACCGAAAAACCGGTTTTTTAATTTTAGCAAATTTTCGGTTAACCGTCAAACCGGTTTTTTGAAAAGTCGGTTTTTTATAAACACTAGTTATGCGATTTTCTTATAAGGAGCTTTCAAAGTTAAGAATTTTTTTACATTTTTTAAAAAAAGGTAAAAAATTCAATTTTCATCAGCTTTCTGTGTAGTTATTTTAAATAAAAAGTCTTTTGAAGTAAAAATTTAAAATTTCTTTAAGTATTTGTAAATTATATTTTGTTCTAATATTTTTGTTATTTTTTTTTTTTTTCTTAAATTTTCCTAAAATACACTAATTTTTAACTTTCATGGAATGCAACTTAAAATATTACAGAATGTTTGTTCTGAAAACTGAAAAAATAGTATATTTTGTCCACTTTAATATTATGAAAAAAATCGCATATATAGCCCGATTTGAGAAAAAAGAATTTTTTTTTAAAGAAACTCCAGTAGATTTCATACAAAAAAAAAAAAAAAAACAGCTTAAGTCCACACATTTTTTTGCTTTATCAAACATTAAACAGTGGGGAAGAATCGAAATAAATCTGTAACTTCTAATCGGCTGATTGGATTTGCATGAAATTTCACATAGACTTAGCAGAGGACAATAAAATTTTGAGTTTAGAAGCAGAATCCAATATATGCATCAGGAGCGGAAGTATGGGGATTCAAAATAGGGTACTAGTGTCATAGAAAATGTTTAACCATTAGTGAATTTTTTTTTTCCTTACCCGATTTCTAAGATTTTTATATCACCTTAAAGTCCAGATCTTGGTTAAGATTTTTCCATATATAGCCAAATATTTTCAACGGATTTTATTATATTTTATGTAGTTGGTTAAAAGGCAAAATTATCTATCGAACAAAAAAAATTTTGAGTCAAAAGTTAAACGATTTTAAATTGGAAAGTTTGCAAAAATTAATAAACAGACGGACGGACATTAGAATTTTTTCAAAAAGGTCTTCAAATTCGAAAAATATTTCTTTTACACTTTTCGATTAATATTAAAACCAAATGAAGGTATAAAAATTTGGATATCACCTTTTCTTGAATTAAGCGTCATTTTCGTCCCACTTAACCCAAATGTATAGACGGTCGGACGGATATTACCATTCATCCAAAAAACATCCTATAGTTCTAAAAATGCATTTTATTACTTACTAATAAATACCAAAATTAAACGTGATCAGTAAAGTGTTGATACCACACACAGAAAAAAGATTATATGGAAAATTGTCACACATATCAATATTTGGTTAAAAATATTAAAATTTTATTACAATCATTAAATTTTTATTAGCTCCACATATTATCTACTATGGTTTCTATAAAAGCATATTTATATTAAAGACTAAGTTTTTACAACGTATGATTCGGTTATCGTAATCAATTTTAGATGCTTAAAATATATTTTAAAAATTCATTAGATGTAATCGAATCAATTTCATATGCCCAAACGAAGTATTGTCATTTGTAATTAAAACACTGTTTGTATTGTGATATTTAAATTATAACTATTTGTTAGTTACAATAATCAATAAAATTAGATACTAATAGTAAAAAGAAAATTAATTCATTATTTACAAATGAAAAAAAAAAAATATGTTGATCAAATAATTTCTCAACTATAAGTATTTGACATATATTTTTCAAAAATATTAAATAAAAACATTAAAATATTTAAAACAGAAAAACTAAAACTAATTTCTCAAGGAAAAACTTTTGGTAAGAGCTTTTTATTTGAAGAAATTTAAAGTAATTTATTTATATTCTTAGATATTTTCGAACTAAACATGATTGTGGCCCTGGTGGTTACTATATGCAAAAAAACTAAATTACATTTACGTAAGTATTTTTTATATGTGATGTGCATACTAACTCTTTACAGATATTGCTGGAACAATTAAAATCAAAATCTAAGACATCAAACTCACTTCATTCACCTCAATGTCAGTAGTCTACGATCAACTTAAGATGGTATCATAAAAATTTAACATTTTCCAATATTAAAAGCAGGCAATGTGGCCACCACAACAACAGACGGCGTAAAAACCGTTTGCAAAACCCCTTACAACAATAAGTACATATAATATTTTAACGCACAATGGTAAGTTTCAATTTCACGTTTTGCTCTGGATAATTACAGTTCATATATTTCTCTTCTCTCAGCGCAAATTCTAAACAATTTTCAAAATGATTTGTATCAAAATCTTAAACGTAACCTTCATTTACAAACGATAAACAATCCCCAAAATAAACATAAATTGTAGATTTATAATGATTTCTACGATGTTTGTGGTTGACGAAGACATTTCTGCTTAGTCTTGTGACCCTAATGTCTTTCAAGCTTTTATGTCATTCGTTTTTTTTTTTTTGGTAAGAATTATGTCTCACAGTATTACAATAATATAGCTTAACATTGCTATATATTCTTTTTACGGATTTGGCTACAATTCCCCTTCAATAATATTTACAATCTAAAAGACAAAATAGCTCTTAATCAGTGTACTATTCAACAAACTAATATAATATTGCTAAAAAAATGTATCAATTAATGTCAATATTTATATATGTTCAATATTTTTTATTAATATTTATGAGAATTTTTGTAAATAAAAGTATAATATGAAATAAATTTTAATATCATTTTATTATTTGGAGTAGCCTAATGTACAAATGTATATATTGAGGTTGTGCTAACCAAATTATTTTTTTCCATGCAGTTGCGAACACCGATATGGATAATTATTCCAATAGAATTAGAAGAAAATATATGCAACCGACCAAATTCGATTGGCAATAAATTCAGTTGCCACAACGAAACTGTTTTCTCTGTGCACCCTTCTCTGAATTATGCATAATTTTCCACCCATTTAACTCTAATGTATAAACGGTCGGACAGACATTACCGTTGTGGTAAAAAAAATTTTTAGTGGATGTCCTCCAATATTCAAAGGCGGATTCCTAACACAATTAGTTTCGATGATCGTGATGCAAGTCATTTTTTAGTACCAACAGCTACATTAAGGCGTTATATCGGTGTATGCTCCAACTAAAGGGGGTGTCCTTAATGCTGAATGAATAAAAAAATAAAAATTATGAAAAATCGGAAAAATATTGATTCTTACCTCTGAAATTATTGAGCGAATAAAAAATAGTGTTAATATATGATAAACTGAAACATTTTTGATGTGTTTATTTAGCAAAATAAATTTTAATAACAAAATAATCTTCAATTATGTATTAATTTTTTGGCACAGTTGATTTTTGAACAATTTTTACAAAGTGTCGTTAGATTTATCTGAATATCTGTTGTGATCCAATTTATATTGAACCACTTTTAAAAGTACTTTTAAATACCATTTTAATGTTATGTAACACGATTATATTCATTAACCCTTTGACAAGAAAAATCAATAATAAAAAAAAGTTTATTCTGGGAAGCCGGTGTTTGACATACCCAGAGAAGAACGTCCTTAAGCCCGGCCGTAGGCCGGCTACACAAAAAAACCTTTATTAAGGCCGAAAAAAATATAATAATTTCAAGTGCGCTGATTATCTTGATTTGTTCCAATTTTTTTTTCGGACCCTAATTTCAAAATAACTCCTTAAAGAGTTATATTGAAATTAAGCTACTTAATTTGGAGTGGCTTGAAGAAATTTTTAGCCTGCATCACTTATGTCAATCGTACACACCGTTCTGGAGTTATGGTGAAATATACGAGTACTAGAGTAATGGCCTTATTATTGGCGAAATATTAGACAGGGCCATAAAAAAATCCAGACCTGATGAAAAAAAAAACTGGAAGCAGTTTCGTGTTTAGCACATCAAAATCGTCTTTGGGAGAGGCTTTTTTTTTTTTTTTTTTTTGTCGACCAGTGTAATAACGCAAACTACTTTATTTTAGATGTATTCGAGTATATGTAGATGTAGGCTATCATGAGAGGTTTCAATCGAATTAACCTTTTTTTCTAGAAAATTTTTGTATTAAGTGCTTTTTATATTAATACCTTTAAATTTAATGTTGATTTTTAATGTCTTAATTTCAGTATAGAAATATATTTTTGACTATATAAAAATTTCTATAAAAATTATAATCCTTTATAAATATTGCGTTTTACTTATTGTTAGTATAAACATTGCTAGCTTTTTTAATATTATTATGTGCATATTCATATGTATGTATTTATTAGTTTTGCTTTTAACACTTGTATGTTGCCAATTATCACGTTTCGCGTGTTATTTTATTTCAAATAAACTCTAAAAACCACTTTTACCGCATTGAAGACATAAACTTTTTTCCTGCCACTGGTTGTGCTACACTCTACCCAAGTAGACGCGGTTTTTTGTTGCAGTTAGTTTTATGCCATATTTAATGTATTGTGTGTATGTTTAAGGATTTTGTACTTCAAAGTGCAACAAAAGTTGTTGTAGTTTTGTTTAGTACAAGTAGTTGAAGTATGTGCGTGCAGCACTATGATAAGTCAGCTTAATAACAAAACAAACAATGGCAATAGTAACAAAAAAAAAAACTATAACAAATATAAATATTTCTTGTGTTTATAAAAAAAAATTTAATTAAAAAATAAATACATACATGTTTAATTTAAAGGCATTTTATTCATGTTGATATGGAATATTAGCTGTAAAGGAAGGCTGTTTTTATTTTCAGTATAATTGAATTAAAGTGATTTTAATTGAAGTGTTTGTGATAGGAAATTATAGAGGTGAAAGGTTTTGTGTTGTTTCTTGTAATTGTTGGCATTTTTTGTGGTGATTGTTAGGCACTTATATGTGGCATGCCACAAAATCATTTATTTTAAATAAGTTTATTAATTTCAAATTGTGTATTTTTCAACACTTAGTAAAATTAAAAGCAACAGGGATCTAAAAATTCAAAATAATGTAGTTTGTACGAAGAATATAATCAATTAGACATTTTAAAACGAGAGAAAAAGATATAGTCGGTCAAGCCCGACCATATGATACCCTACACCATTGTATACATTATAATTCGGGGAGGGGTCTTGACTTGGAGTCAGATGTGGACCGATACTCATAAGTGTAAAATAAAACATACGAATACAGAATATTACGTTGATGCTGACATTTATATGAATTTATTCACTTTTGGGTGATTCCCGAAAGAGGGCCTTATATGGGAGCTATGGTAAATTATGGACAAATCTTTGTAAAATTTGGCACTATCATTTATGTTCATATAAAACTTATTTGTGTCGAATATTAACTTGATACTAACATTTTAATGGGATTTATACCCGTTAAAGTGATTTTCTGAAAAGGGGTTTATATGGGAGCTATGGTTAATTATGGACCGATCTTTTTAAAAATCTGCACACTAGACTTATATAAAACTTATATGTTCCAAATTTCATTAAAATATTGCTATATTTAAGGGATTTATGATCGTTAAACCCTTTTCCGGGAGGACATTCGTATGGGGGCTAGGTGAAATAATTGACCGATCATAATCAATTTCAATAGGCTTCGTCCCTGTGTACCAAATTTCATAAATTTTGATTCAAAATTGCGACCTGTAGTTTGATTATAAGGTTTACATGGACGGACAGACGGACAGACGGTCAGACGGTCAGACGGACAGACGGACGGACATCGTTAAATCGACTCAGAAAATGATTCTAAGCATATTGGTATAAATTAAGGTGGGCCTTAGACCAATATTTTTGGGTGTTACAAACATCAGCACAAACGCATAATACCTTCCCCACCTATGGTGGTGTAAGGTATAATTAGCTAGAAAAGTTTTTAGTTTCAAAATTTAAAAGGATCAATCATTTAGAATAGTTCAAATTAACTGTAAATATTTTTGAAACAATCATATTTTAATTCCAAAATTTTAAAATTTCATTTGAATTTTTAAACCTTTAAAGCTGCCTCAACTTTTATAACATTACTCACATCAACGTATTTCCTTAAATTTGCTAGGAAAAATTCTTATTCCTTTCTTATTACCACCTTTTAGTGTACAAATGTTGCAAATGTCTTGGCAATAAACATTGATTTTATGTCATTTCAACATGTCATTACCATATACGTTAAGGGAGCAGCTCACAAAAAAGTTACCGATAAAGAAACAAGAAAAAAAAATCGAAGAAAAATCTCAACAATTTACCAAAGTCTTCAAATACATATGTATCCACTCCTATGAAACAAAAAACATAAAATCAAACTATTTATAAGGGTTCAATATGTGGCACTCACGAAAGAAAAAAAAAAAAAAAAAAAACATTGATATTGAAACATACTCGTATCATAAAATAAATGAGACATAATCGTGAAAACAATAGTAACATATGTAAAAAAAAATCCAAACTAGTATAGTCAGAAATTTAATACTTTAAGTAAAAACACTATTCTCAAAAAGTGTTAAAGTAGAAAAGAAAACATTTGATATCAAGCCTTTACTTTTTCTTTGCCATCAAAAAGGTCTAAAAACTTAATACCAATACTTTAACCATGTATGTATTTGAAACTATAGTCACACACTAACATAACGGTGGAAATAACAACATATGTGCCACATTAAGTGAAATTATGGCATAGGCCAAAGATGTTAAAAAAGGGTCAAAGGGTTGTGTTTTTTGTCATTTGAGAGAAAAGAAATAAATGTGAAATATTTAGACAAATGCTGAGAAAAGAAATGTCAAAACAATTGCCCTTTTGAAGCCCTTGTTTATTATTGAAAATAATGTTTTTTCATTTTATTTTATAAACATATGGTCAACTTTAATATGAGCATTTTTATAATAGAAAAAAATACAAATTCCTATAGCTTTAAAATAGGATAAATTTTTTGTTTATTTAAACATTTTTAGTAATAATATTTAATGTATCTAATTCCATTTCTAAGGTTGCATTTTATAATATATTACGTTAATATGCACGATCATTGCAAATGAAAATAATTTGCTCACCGTTTATACGCAAATTGCATAAAGAAATATGTATATTCCATTTTGTTGTACCAGATTGAAAAAATACAACTATGATCATAGAAAATTATGTAAACATATAAATAAATGTCAACGCCGTGAGCATTATTACGATTAGTTTTCGTGAGTTACTAACTCGCAAAAAAAATATTAACTCACCGTTTATACTGCAAAAGTTTAATATCACAATATTTTTTATTGCTATTAAGAGGTGCGTATAAACGCTATAATAGTAAAATTACTAATTACAAAAACTTAAATTAAGATACAAGTAAAATATTTTAACTGTAATGTATAATATATTATATATTATGGTGGCCCTGTACTGAAGGTCGCTGGCTCAAGTCTTCCGGAGCTAGCAGCCCCCTGAAAAGCACGTTTTAAGAGAAAAGGCAGAAATTTAGAATTGTATTCTTGGTTCACAGAAAAAATTATGTCTAGAATACTTTTTAAATAAATCAGTTTTTGGTTAAAATTTTAATTTTATCAGAAAAATTATTTGATTTTAATAATTTGTTTTATTGATTGTAAATAGTTTGCAAACCGAATCGACGCGGTTTCCAACCGGTTTTTTCAGTCAATGTGCTGTCGGTTTTTTCAAAATGTTCATTTTTCGAATGTCGAATAGACCTGTTTTTTTAAACACAAAAAACCGGTTTTAAAAATAGCATTTTATTTCAGAAAACATGTACTAAATAGTGATATTTGAGTCGAAATTTAGGAATAATTTTTTAAATATTCATAAAGACTGATTTCTTATGTTTTAAAAATATAGTTTAAATTGGAATTTATTCTGTAATATTAAACAAATAAGTAATTAATAATTATCCTTTATGAATTTTTTAATCTACTGTAATATCTGTAATATTTTTACATCCAATTTAATTTTTTTTTTATCCAATATTTCCTTTATTTTTTAAAGGTGTTGTATTAAAAAAGTTTCACCTGCAGAATCGTTTCAATTGAGAAAGGCTTCCATATTAAGCCATGGATTCTGTTTATGCTAACTAAAATTTAGATGACTTTTTTCAACAATTTTGAAACATAATTATCTTCTAGTCATCTAGATATATAATTTGCTTAGCATTTTTCCTTTTTCCAGAGCTTTCTGAAGCTCCCAAACGACGTAGAAAATTAAAATTTGGCTTAATTATAAAACTTTTCGTCCAAAAAATCCTAATGGAGCCATATTTTTAAAAAACCGTATCCTGCTTTCAACAGACAGACAGACGGACGGACATAGCTAGATCGACTTAGAATCTAACCAGGACCCAGAAAATATATACTTTATGGGGCCTTAAATTATTTTTTCGACATGTTTCACATGGAATGACAAAATTAATAAACCCCCCATCTTTTTGATGGTGGGTATAATAATAATAATAATAATAATAATAATAATAATAATAATAATAATAATAATAATAATAATAATAATAATAATAATAATAATAATAATAATAATAATATTTTAAAAGTTTGACAACCTCAATAAAAAAACAAATTATCTAAGATTATCAGGCATTTTAAAAGGTAAGCTACATGCTTCATAGAATTTTTTGAAGATTTTCCAATAATAGTAAATCTCTTATTTCCTAGTAAACGTTAGAATTGAAAAATTCAATAATAAGTTAATATCCAGAAATCCACAAAACATATGGTCATATGAACTGATTAATTTGAAATAAATTATCACATTTTTCAGTGCCTTGAAAAATACGATTTTAATTTATTTTTGATAATTTTATCCAATTGGTTGCTAGCCTCAAGATAAAAGAGTGCAGTAGTAAGTAAAATCTGAACGAATGTCGCTTGTTGCTGATATATAGCTATTAAGGTACGTGGTAAATGTGATGTCCTGTAGAAGGCTAGGATCATATATATAATTGCCTATATTTCATATAAGTAAGGCCTGACCACGAAATGTTGTCCCTTTTTATACCCTTCACCACAGGTGTAAATTTGTCAGTCCGTTTGTAGTTTCCACAATTTTTGTCGGAGAGATATTTTCGGGATCCTTGTAAGAAATGATGGCGATAGAACCATGTCCGTCCGTGTGTCGGTTGAAATAACTACCATATATAATATATATACATCAAACGATCAGAAATCCTTTCGAGAATTTCGGTATTGAAATTCAGCAAGATCGGTTAATAAATGGCGGAAATATGCTTAAAAAACCGGTTTTCTACATTCTGAAGCCTCTGTATATACTATGGACTTCGTTCGGGTATTTTTTTTTTTCAGAATTTTTGTCCTTGAAAAAATAAAATAAATCGATTCAATGATAACTGAGATATTGGGAAAAATGTTTTTTTGAAGCCCTTGTTTAATCTATGGTTTTTTGAATCAACCAAATTCGTTCATGAACAACTGGGACCAAAACTAAAAAAATCTTTTAACACAGCATTTATATTAAGCAATGACTATTAGCAGTGTTGCCAGGACTTTAGAAAAAAAGAAGCTAAATTACACTTTAGAAAAAGTAAGAAAAAGCTAAATGTCCCAAAAAATAAAGCCAGAAAAAAAGCTAATATATTTTTTTATTAAAAAAAGCATTTATTTTTTTTTTTTTTTTTTGTTCTCATTAGTTTTTGGTATTTCTTAAAGGTACTTTAGTGAATTTTTAAATATAATTAAAGGTGATTATAAATACTTTTGATAAAAATAAAAATGAATGATGAGTTTTTATCCACTTTGGAATAATTATTCAGTTATATTCAAAATGTTTGTACAATATTTTTAATAATCAAAGATATACTAAAGCAAGAATTATTTTGAGCATAAAATGTCTTTAAATGGTTTAGTTATAGCGAAAACATATCTCAACATCTTTAGTATCAAAATTACAGGATCAAAGATATTAGTTTCCTAAATAATTTAAAGAAATTATGTCCAAATTTATCTTGAGACTTGAATTGTTCTAAATAAAACAAAAACAAAAACTTAGGAAATCATGCTCAGAATAATTTCTGTGCACCAGGTTTTAGAATTTTTTCATTAAATGGAGAAAAGTAGGTGGTTCTATCTTATTGTTTATTTGACCAAAAATTATAGATTTTATATAAAATGTCTTATATTTTTACATCGGAAATTAAGTAGGAAATTAAGAGTTGCGAAACATTTTTGCACAAAATTGAACTAAAATATAATCACGACGTTACTAAGAAGTGAGATCGAAAAATTCTTAACATACATAATATTCAATAACTTGGAAACGGTTGATCTTAGAGTTTTCATTATTTTTTAATCATTTTATAATTTAGCACAGATCACAGAAATATATAATTTTTATGGTTCTAACCACTAATTATAAAATTGTGAACCATTTTTGAAAACCCTTTCTTTGCAGATTTGATAGTTGCTTCAGTCACTTTTTTGGAACAGTGTGCACATCTTCTGTTAAAATCATCGGTATTTTCTGACACCTTTTTTGTGCTCTTAAATTCACTTTTCACAGGAGCTCAATATCTCTCCACTGGTCTAAGCTATGGACAATTTTTTAAATTGACCTCTCTTGGTACTAAAACTATGGTATTGATTTGGTACCACTCCAGAGATTTCTTACCGTAGTGACATGATACCAAATGGGTCCAAAAATATGTGGACACGTTGTGCTTTCTTAAGAAAGGAAGAAGTCTTTTTTGCAAACATTCCTTTATGAATATTTTGGTATTTATAGATCCGAATGTATCAAATGACTTTCCTGTTTTGTCGCAACTGCAAAAAGCTTGTCATACCATGAATTTTGTAAGAAATTTTTGCTGCTTTTGAGTCTTAAACTTATCTCCAACATTGCTTCGAGCATTAGCAATAAAAATTTTTGAGACACAAGCTGCGAAGATTCTGAAATTTGGTTTTAAATTCCGAGTCCTATTTTTGGCTTGTAATTTTTTTTGCAGAATTCCAGTTTGGAATTTTTTGAACTTTATATGTTATCGACTTTCCCATTAGCTTTAAATTTTCCCACCAAATAGTCGAAGCACTGAGAAAACTGAGCTGATTTTCTACCAGATGTGTTTGGAGTTCCTTTCAATATGCTTTCAATTTTCTGGCCTTCCCAATATCATGTGGTCCTTTTTTCTTACCGAACTAGGTTTCACATCAATAGTCAAATTCTCCTGATACTGCTTAATAACATTAGAAACGGCTTTACGGACGACATTTAATTCTGTGGCCAATTATTTGTAAGACATATTTGGATTTTTTGAAATTTTTTAATAACTTGTAGGACGTAAATCTTTTTCGTCACTTATTTTGATGAAAATAAGGACAAATTAACATGGTTGTTATTAAAAATGATAACTGAAGTATTTTTCCATGATAACTAGATCAAAAATGAGGCAAAATGTGTGTTAAGAATTTTTCGATCTTACTCCTTATAATACAAATAAGAGTAAATTATTTTAAAAACTGTATACATTTGTATAATATTAAATGATCATCTGAATGCCTTCTAAATATTGAACATAATTGAACAATGAATCATATTTAATTATTGTTAATTTAAAATATATAATTCTTTCTCCCAAATGTACGCGAAAAAATTTTTGTCATAATTTAGAAAAAAAAATTAACACAAACATTGTTTTCAAGCAAAATTTTTTAGAAAACTAAAATTAAAACATCCTAAAAACTAGTTAAGAAAGGAAATATTTAATAGCCTGTTTCTGTATGTCGAACGAAAGCTTACTTTCGACTTCTAAGCGAACGAAAACTGATTTGGGTTTCTCTAACTCACTTCTATGCGAACAATGAATCGAACGGAAAGTCGAAAGAAGACGTAAGTTTTTTCATATAAAATTGGGTTTCTGTATTTGGAACGATAAGAATAAAAATGTCAAAATCAGTCACTTGCTATTTTGCATTAGACTGGTTGGATTTTTAATGAAAAATATTAAAATTACTAATCAGGACACTGCAAATGTTCCTCAATCATGTTTCCTTTTCGTTTTATATATATTACTAGCTAATACCCGGTGTGCTTCGCCACCCCCCGAAATGAAATACATAGTAATTAAAGGATTAGAAAAATATACTAATTTTAGTATTTAAATTTTATTTGAGGGACCATACCCCCATAATCCGCTAATTTATTAGACAAATGTTTTCATGGATGTCAAAATTCTTTGTGCAAAATTTGATCATTCCAACTCCAATGGGTCCCAGATATACGAATTTTTGCTTTTAATTCATACCACCGTACCATGCCCCCTACTTCTAGTCCGCCCATATTTTTCTTAAATATTAATATTGATACCAAAGTGGCTCCGACAAAATTTTTGAACTCTAACTGTTATATTTTCTCAGATATGATAATTTAATATTTTCTTTATTTGGGAGGTGCCACGCCCACTATTGTTAGTGTACCAATTTTTGTCCAAATAATTCATATTGAAGCTAATGCTAGTCGTACAAAATTTGAGCTCTCTAACTTTTATAGTTTCCCAGATATAAAAATGTTGGTATTAACTTTATTTG
This sequence comes from Protophormia terraenovae, assembly GCA_951394005.1. Classification (NCBI taxonomy): domain Eukaryota; kingdom Metazoa; phylum Arthropoda; class Insecta; order Diptera; family Calliphoridae; genus Protophormia; species Protophormia terraenovae. Next base: position 27,405,470 of record OX596074.1, on the reverse strand, counting down.
AGAGATGACACGCCCATTATTTCTTTTTCGCCCATTTTTGCACAAAATGTTCACATTGACACTTAAGTTTATTGTACAAAATTTGGGAAATGTAACTGTAATAGTTTCCTAAATTTACGGCATTTGGTATTGGCAAGCAATATTAGGCGTGGGATGTGCCACACCTCCTATTGCTAGTTCGCCTATTTATTTCCAGAATGTTCGTATACGTGTCAAAGTTGTTCGTGCAAAATTTGAGGACTCTAGTATTACCAATTTCCGAGATATACTACTTTTAATAGTTATTTAGTAAGTGAGCGTGGCACCTCGCCCACATGGAATTTCAAAATAAAAAGTAGCCTATTTTTCCTTCCAGGCATATAGGAACACACTGTGAAAAATTCAAGAAAATCGGTTTAGCCGTTTAGGCGGCTATAGACTTCAAACAAACATACATACATACAAACAAACACACATTAATTTTTATATATATATAGATGTGTTGATAAATGACGATTTTGCATCTAAAAAACAATTTCTAAAGAAATCTAAACAAACAAATTTTTTTTTTTTTTCATTTTTTTAAATTATTTTATTTTTGTTTGTTTATTAACTTGGTTGTATATGCGTTCAAGCAATTTAGTAGTATTTTAAATATTTTTACGAAAAAAAGTTACTCTGAAAAAGAAATAAAACAAAAACAATTGGAAAAGACGTAAGAAATGCAGAAACCCAAAATGATTCGAATTCGTTCGACTTGCTTTCGTTCGACATAGAGAAACAGTCTATAAATATTTTTTAATCGAATTATTCGATTAATCGGCATAATTTGCTCGAATAAATTTGTACTCGAAATTCTTGATTTTCATTTAGTCGAACAATTATATGATTTTAATTTGTCGATTAATCGAACAAACAATATTCGAGTAAATACCCTAATACATACATTCAAAAATAAATAAATATGGAATTGTTGTTGTTTAGTTTTTAAAGCAATGCTTGTTGTGATTGTTTATTTATTTATTATTATTATTATTTTTTTTTTTGTTTTTTGTATTATAATTTTTGTAGTTTGGAAAAAAATGTAGATTGAAAGTATGAAAGCATACGTTAGGGAGAAAACTTTATTACTTGTCGGTAAGATGGTGAACGGTATAAAATAATCATTTTTTAATTTCACTTAAACTAATATTACATGGCAAGCATTAACCAAATTGGTACAAAACAAGCGCCATTGTTTAGCAATTTTGGTCAGTGTTAAGGAGTGAGATCGAAAAAATCTTAGCCAACGTTTTGCTTTATAACTTTCTTCCGAAACAATTTTTTTATTTACTTTTTTATCTAGTTATCTTTGAAAAATATCTCAGTTGTTATTTTTAATGGCAACTATGTTGATTTGTTGTGAATTTGATCAAAATTAGTGGCGAACAAAAAGTACGCGCCAATTTTATTAAAAATTTAAAAAAAATCCAAATTGGTCCTACAAAAAATTGGCCAAAATATTAAAGTTCTTCCGTCAAACTGTTTTCAATATCATTAAATAGTATCAGGAGAATTTTACCACTGATAGAAAAAATGGTTCGGGAAGAAAAAAAAGGTCACATTATATTAGGAAAGCCAAGAAAATTTAAAGCATATTGAAAAGAGCTCCAAACACATCTGTTAAAAAAGCAGCCCGGTTAGCTCAGTACTCTGACTATTTGGTGAGAAAAGTTAAAACCAATGCATGCTTGAAAACATACAAAGTCCAAAAAGTTCCAAATAGGGATGCTGCAAAAAACTTAGAAGCCAAGAATAAGGTACGGAAATTAAAATCAACTTGTATACAAATATGCTCAAGACAACGAGACTTATGTAGTGACAGATTTTTCGCAGCTTCCAGGTCAAAATTTTTAAGTTGCTAATACTCAAGGGAATGTTGATGATAAGTTTAGGGTTTGGGTCCTAAGGCAAAATGGCTTGTTCATTTATGGGGTTTTGGCGATGTTCCCTTGGGCGATTATTCGTACAGCCAGACAAAATTTCATAAACAAATTCCTGTTGCGGCAAAAGAAGCAAGTCATTTGTTACAATGGGCTCTATGAATACCGAAATATACTTCAAAGAATGTTTGCGAAAAAGGCTACTTCCTTTCATAAGAGAGCACAATGTGTCAACATATTTTTAGGCCGATTTGACATCATGTCACTATGGTAAATAAAAACATAGTTTTTATTTATATTTTATATTTTTAATTTTTGAACCTTAATTTTAAATCTCTGTTTTAATTTTAAGTCACTTTTGAACTAAGATATATTCTTCATGAAAATTATACTCCTATATAGGAGAGGCCAATTAAATATTTAAGTACTTAATGTTCGTTACTATTAAAATTTTGTTTTTAGAAACAAGCAATATATTACAAACCATACTAAAATTTCCAAAAGGATTAACATTTTTGTTGACAAATACGTATTTGAAATTGAAAGTCACTTCAATAAATCAAAATTTTAAATTGTTCTTCATCTTAATAACGAATGTACTTATATATGTATGTTTTCTTTTACCCACATATCATCAGTTTCATTATATGTCTCCTAATATAAGGGCGAACTAATTTTAAACATTCATTCAAACTCATGTAATAAATGCTCATCTATATATAATGTTATTAAAAAATCATTCATTTTCTTTCGTAAATCATTATCATCATCAACAGTATCGTCAGAAATCCTTAATATAATATATATATGACATCTCTATCTTGTGTTTTATTTTTTTTTGTTGCCCTTGTTAGCTTCATCTAACTAAATATTACTTGTCATTGTGTGTGTTTTTTAAGATTTTTATTTTTTTTTATTTCAACATCATCATGTTGTCTTGTGCCATTTTCATTTGAGATTAATGACAAATTCATTGTATGACATTACAAGAAAAAGATATGACCAAAAGAACATAAAACCAAAAAAACCAAAAATGGAACATTAGATGGTGGTTTTGGGTAAGAGAAAGAAAGGGGCAAGTAAATGAGAGAGAGGGAGAGAATAATGTGAAAAGTTGCAACGAATTGTTTCAACCTAAGATTGAAATAAATTGTTAGAAATTTTTATAATTTATTTTGCCATTAATACAGCTTTATGTCCAGAAGTAGTATCAGTGGATTTTTCTCCCTAAAAAGAATTTAACCAAAATATTCAGAAAGTTATCATTATTAGAATGTGAGAGAGACATCGTTCAAGAAGGGGTAAGATTTTAGTTTTATAATCTGTTATATACCGATTTCCTTACCTTTTGCTTTGCGAATGAATATCATAGTGTTTTTACTCTGTAATACCTATGATCAATACTTCAATGTGTTACAAATAATATGACTAAATCAACATACCTGTTAAATATTTAATAATAGATATGAAAATGGAAAACTCCTCAAACTACCAGCAGCAATAATAGCAACAACATGGCTCATCATCACTATCACCAACAACCAAACATGCAATAACAATTCAAACTCTCATATTGTTTTTCTACTTCTACTTTTTTATCTTCTATCATCAAATTTGGAAATTTTTCTATATTACTTATTTCTTTAAAGTTGCAATCACATTATCACTTCCCATATAAAGGATGCGAGATTTAAGAGGAAAGGAAACATAAGGTAATGTTAGAGCTTAAACGTACTCGTTATTATGAATTGCATTTAGAAAAGAAAGGCGTTGCACTAAAACACAAGCTCTCCAACACTAATACACATATATGTACATTATTATCATCATTGTTGTCATTCTCATACCCATTACCATCATTAGGATTACCAGCAACAATAATACATGGAATAGTAACAACATCAGCAACGACAGTAACAACAATGTGTGTTAAGGGAGTTTTAAGTTCAAATATATTATGGAACATTGTTCTTTTTCAGAACAAAAAAACAGTGATTTTTCTTTTTATCATTTCACTAGAGTAGAGTGGAGGTGGGTGCTATAGTTGCCCTCTGATTTTGATGCTAAAATGTTGTTTACTGTTTCTGTCTTGTTTCGTTTTTATTTTTCTCTACTTTTTAGAAAAGTCATTGTAATTTTCATGTTGACAGTTTTACTAGGGAACCAAAAAGGAAACAACACAAAAACTTAAACAACAATAAGCAAAAAAAATAATAAAAAGAACAAAAAGCATTTGGTGATTTTCTTATCTTTCTATGACCAGTATTTTAGGTGTTTTTATGTGCATGTAGACATGGAAAGTGTCTTTTACGGAAATTATAAAATATTATTAACAGTGTGATGAAATAACGAATTTTACTTTGATTTTTAAGACAAAAACCATTCTTTTGTCATATAAATATTTACTTAATGAATTATAAAATGTTAAATATTTTGAAATATGTTCGTCTCATATTGTTGTAAAAAGGGTCGAAAATGAGGCACAGTGGTCTCAAATCGATTTTTTGGAAATAATTCTGTAACTTGTGAATCGTTTGTAATATGTAAATAAAATTTCACATGGTCAGAGCTGAGTAGTTTCCGAGTAGATTTAAAACAGTACAAATCCCTCGCTGGTCATCAAGGTGAAGGGAAGACCTACATAGTTGGTCACCTCGGGTATATAATTTATTTAAAAATTCGCCAAAAATTGATTTATCATTTGAACGTAAAAAAATACATACATAAAAAGTTCTAAATAATATTATTGCAAGAACCATATAAATATTTCTATCCGATAAAAAGTTATATTAATCTGAAGTTGAAACTTTGGAAATATTTAATATTTTTGGGGTTATTTTCCAAAAAGGTGATAATATTTTTGACCAGCTAGGGGATTGTGCTTCTAAAATACTTTCTTTTGTTCCAAACTATATACCCAGCAGTTTATTTAGTGGCAATTAACCCGCTTTTAGACAGTAGAATTCATTTGTATATAGTCAACTGTCACTTTACTGACTCTATGATAAGCGGGAAGAAGACGAAAAAGAAGATATCAAAAATGTTTAACTGACTCAGAGTAACCAACAAAGTGGTTGTGTGTACAAAATAGTGACACTTTGTAACCGTTGAGTTGGTTGTGTATGTAAAAAGGTCCACCTCGTAGTCGTGGAAGTGCATATTGTCACTTTATTGACCCTTCGTGATGGTAACTGTGTATGTAAAAAAGTGACATCATGTAGTCGTTGAGGTAGCAATAGACTTCCTTCTAGGACTTCCTTCTAAAGTGACTAGTCACGTAGCTTATAAAGTGACTAGTGATATCCTAATGTGGTCGGTTAAGTTAGCTTTCAAAAGAAACCTTAACGGAAATACGTGTAAAGCAAAATCGGAAGCATGGTTTCTCTCCAAACTTTGTCAATTTTGAAACAGTTTTATATATATATAAATATATGTTGGCTAAACTCGTAAAAAATATTTACTGAGCCACGTCTTTTGCAACTGCTTAACGAACATTTTAATAAAAGCAAACCAATTAAAAAAAATAAAAAATTCCCCGGAATGGGATTTCGAATATTTTGATAAGAGTTTTTTTATTTCCCTTATTTTAATACAAGTTTTTCTATATTCTGCCAAAATTTCATTGAAATACCTTTATTTTTTTACATTTTATTTAGCTCCAAATATTAACATTATTTCTCAAAAATATGCTTAACCCTAGGATGACTGGTAACGTTATGAGCGCTAAGTTATCCTCTTGGTCTGGCCAGACCACAGAACGGTTATATATAAAATGTTGGTCCTTGGAATAATTTATAGTAGCACTTTTGTCTTGATTTTGCGATAGTAGATAATATAAGTTATATATGTTAATATAAAGTGGAAATGATTCGCTAGATTTATAATAGCAACTATTGCGGTGAAAACAAAAATAGACGAAAAATCTCATAAATGTGCACTTTAAATAAAACGCAATTTTTGGTTTATTTATAAATGATATGCATAGAAAGTGGATAAATATTGTTATTTTTATTAAAAATAATGTTTTTATAATATTACTCTGCTTGGAAATCATAGAAAACATATGAATCTGCTTATTTACAATGTCATAGGTTGGTAGTAATGTCTCATTTTTTACATCGAAAAATTATTTTGTGATTAATTTTCAGTATTAAATTACACCTAATTTTCATTATTTCGTCGTCTAAGGAGATAATTTGTTTTTGTATAGCATTTTTGTGTCATATTTAGCTAATTCTGGCGGAATGTATATTTTGAAACTTGAATAGAGCTATTTATTCACGTACAAATTTGCTATAGGGGTATATGATGACTCTAAGTTTTTAATGACAATTACACAAAGATCCTCTACGGTAGCTAATTTTCTAAATTATTGACGCTTTGAAGTGTTTGAATTGTTAGATCGGAAAAAGTAGCAATGTATTAAAGCATCTTATCGACATTTTCACCTTATCAATATCGAAGTTATATAAACTTTGATCGATTTAACCTATCCCATTGGTTTTTTATTATTCAAGGTACCTATTGCAATTTATTTTTAATATCTTTAACAATAATATTAAGCATATCTGGAGTAAATATTCTTTTAAAAATGTTTATAGTACTCGGTGAAAATTTTCTAGTTGGTAACTTTTTTTATAGTAATATGAGAGTTTTAAGTGGTTCCAATTAAGTACATTTGGATATCAGATTAACTTTATTGCTGAATATCCAGTATTTTCCTGAGCCTAACGTATCGTCACCTTCATCTTCACTGTATGGAAATGACTGTTGCACATTATCTCGAGACTAGACATCATTCCCTCTTCATCCTCTTCCTCTTTAGTTACTGTAAGGCGTTACAAAGAGAAAACACATTGTTACAAAGAGAAAACACATTGTGGTCTATCCAGACCAAGAGGTCAACTTAGCATACTTTTGATTTCATTCAATTCAGTAGATATTATGTTCATTCTTTTTTGATTTTCTACTTAAAATAAAAGATATTGAACTCCAAAGTCAAATTTGGTCTGACCAGAACAAGATAGTTCTCCTAGGGTTAAATCCGTCCGCCTATATATTGAAAATAGCACTTAATTCCATTTGATTTCTATACTGATAGAAAAGTAAAAAAGTTATTTTAATTTAAAAATTTCTTTATGAGAATTCTAATGTCCGTCTTTCTGTTCGTCTGTTTGTAAACTTTTGCAAATTTTCCAATTCAAAATCGTTCATTTTTGTACTCAATAAAGATATTGATTTCAAAATACCTTTATTCCATAGATAAATTTGTTCTTTAATTAAAACATTGAATAAAATCGGTTGAAGATTTTTGGCTATACATGGAAGAAACTTGACCAACATCTTGAAAAATTGAGATAATTGAAAATTGAGACGGATACAACATATAAAATATATAAAATAAATAATAACTTATGCGGAATAAAATTACAACAAATTTGAAAATGTTCTTATTTTTCCAAAAATTAACAAAAATTTTATATTCTAAAAATTTTGATACTTTTTGTGTAGTTCTAATCATGAGTTTAAAAACTTGATATTGGACCTTTCTGGTCCTCTTACTCGACTATTATCCCCTAGTGTACTTTGAAATTTAATCGACAAGATTTTTTTTTTTTTTTTGATGATATACTTTCTTATAATATTCTATATTACTTTACTAAAACCTTTATTTTATGATTTTCTACCTATTTATTTATATTTTATTTTATGAGAGTAACACCTATTAAACCACAAATATTAGAAAAAGAATATTATATGCGTTTTTAGGAACAAAACAGGGAGAAGAACATAAAGTGTATCGATGGGAAAAGGTTATATCTTGCAAAGTTATGCGGTAGTGATGTTAGAATATAATTATACAAATATACTAATAAAAAAATCACCAAAATTTCCATTGGAATATATAGAATTACAGAGCTGGTATCGCCAGACCATATTTGTTAAGAATGTGACAATTGAAACATCTCTATGACGAAGGGTTAAGTAGTTTAGAAGATATATCTTTATTGGATAATATATCTCGATATTTATTTTTGTGAAATCAATCAACTTTGTTTTATAAAGATAAATATATTAATCAAAATATTCAGTAATAACAGATTTACGAAAACTTCCAAAAAGGCTTTCCATAGAAATTTATTTCAACCATAAACAATTTTTTTCTTTGAATAATTTTTTTGGCCAACATTTTTGTGTTGTTTTTTTTTTTTTTTTTCAGTGTATTCATATCTATTGAAAAAAATATTCAATCTGATCCTCATATATGTATGGGGTAAAAAAATAAAAATCGAAAAAAAAATACAAATTTTATTTCGAAGCAGTTCTCTATTTGTCAATATTTTGAAAGAACTAGAAGGCCGATAAAATTTAGTATAATGATAAGACACGTGGTCATTCAAAATTTATGATAAAAGCTCTTTATGATAAGTAAATTATTCTTAACAAGCTCCGAAAAATTTGTTGCAATTTTATTCCGCATACGTTATATGCAAGCACGTTTTCCAAAGAATTTATCAAGAGCTTAAAATTGATATAAAAATCTTTAAACTCAGGTAAGGAAAATGGTTCGATATTGATTAATTTTTTTATACTTATGTCATTAATATCCTACTTTCAGAACCCACTTCTGAAACGTATGTAGGATCCTCCTTCCAAACCTAAAATGCTACTCTCTGAAGTTTTATTAGAAGTTACTGACTTATTTCCAAATAAGTTCGATTCTACCCCGTTGTCTAATGTTTGATAAAGCCAAGAAACAAGTAAGCTTGCTTTTTGTATGAGAGCTACCGGAGATTTTACGAAAAAAAAAAATATAATAATTATAAAATTGTGTTGTATATTCACATAATTCATTTTCACAGTATTATTTTTCGGAAAATTTTCTCTATCAAACATCTTGTAACATTTTATGTTGAATTCTATGAAAGTAGAAAATTAGTGTATTTCATAGGAAAATTAAAAAAAAAAAAAAAAAAATAACAAAAATACTTGAAGAAAATTACACTAAAATACCTAAAGTTAATGGTTACACTATAAAAGACTTTTTATTCAAAAAAATATACCGAAAGATGATAAACATTAAATTTTTTACTCTTTTATTTAAATGTAAAAATTTGTTTTACTTTGATAGCTTGTATAAGAAAACAACACAACCTAGCTTGATGATTTTAATTAATATTGACACATATGTAGTTTTGTTCAATTTTATAAGGAACATTTAAATTTAAAAATTTAATTAATAGCCACTTTTGACTCATTTTAAACCAACGTGTGTCTGTGGGAAACATTCTGATATACACAATATTTAAAATAATAAATATAAAGTTATCATTATCCTAAGCAATTTGGTATTGAAAATGACCAAAATAGGTGCTGGAAAAAAAGAGATATCGAACAAAATATTTTTTTAAAAATGTTACAGTTTTTTTACAAGTAATTTAACGTGATATAAAAGTCTTTGTTTTATTTTTTTACAGAATAATCTCTTTTTTTCTGTCATTTTGCTCCACTGTCCATCTTATGACTTTGTTTATAGTTTTCACTACATAAGTCCAATGACAGCATAAAAACAAAAAGAAAATAATAATAAAAAAAAAAGAAACAAACTTTGTTGATATGAAATTGCTAACATCTTGTTTGCTGTTACAAAACAATAATTTTTTATTTTCTGAAGGCATAAAATTGAATTCATTGTCATGACACTAATCGTTTTTTAATTAGTTTCTTGTGTTTTTATGGACTACATCTAACAAATAAATAGGAAGAGATGAAAAAACGTTTAAATATTAAATATAAATTTAATAGATTTTTGAGCTACATATGTATATGTATAAAGTATTTAGAAAATACCGAAATACTTATTACAATTTTTTAAAACTAATAATTTTTTAGAGGAATTTTTTTTTAAATATTTTTAAGATTCAATTATAAAATTTATTAAGAATTTTCATGAATTTTACTTTATCACTGATTGCATTAAATTTGTCTCATATTAAGTATTAATAACTATAATTCTATGAATTGTTTTTTATGCTCACAAATGCATTTCTTTATTTGATGCAATAAACTAAATTATAGTGTAACCTAATGTTTAATTTATTAATTTCTCTGTGCTTGCATTATGAATTTACAATTTTTATTAATAATCCAATATTAATTAAATATAACATGTGCAAACATAAATTACAAAAGAACATGTTTTTCTAGGAATATGTGTAAGAAATATATTAATTTTTAAATTGTACTCTACAATCCAAAGTTAAATTTTAACTTGGGTTTGGCTTTACTTGTCATGAGTTAATTCTATTGCAGCAGTTCTTGGTGACTATTCTGAACTACTGACTAAATTCCGGCAACGCGAAATAGACTTTCTACCTAAAATAGTTATTTCTGATAAATTTCATCAATATATATTGAAAATTATTCTAAGTATACTATATAGAACATTGTCTAACTTCTCCATTTTAATGGAAACTATTTTTTACTCATCATTTATCATAGCTAACATTTCAATCTAATTTGACGTTGTTTTCTCTTACAAAAATATTTGCAGGATCAAATAACGGCAAACAATTATTTTGTCACACAAATTTGGTCAAATATTTGACAAATGCAGAAAAGTATGAAAATCTGGAAAAATCGAAAAGTGCACAAAGTACACTACCTGCACGTATATAATATTTCGAAGGAATCATTTAAGACCCCATAAAGTATATATTTTCTGGTCCTGGTTCGATTCTGAGTCGATCTAGCTATGTCCGTCCGTCTGTATTCTCTATAAGGTTTCTTTGGTATTGAAAAAGGTCAAAATCGGTTAATAAATAAAAATGTTATGAGCTCAAAACTAGAAACACAGGGTGTCCGTTTCATACTTTTCTGTTAATATTTCTGAAACAAAAGCATGTACGATAACGAAATTTTGTATAAATAGTTTGAGGGTCGATATAAACTTGGAAACCAAAAATGGACGTAATTCGCCCACTTTAACGCCCACCTCCCATATAAGGTGAAATGTCAACGAAATTTCGTACAAATAGTTCAAGGATCAATGTAAACTCGGAAACAAAAAATGGGCGTGGTCACCCACCTTATCGCCCACCTCCCATATAACGTAAAATTTCGAAAAGTTGATGGTGGACGTATAGATTCTATACGTATAGATTATTTTAATTTTTTTTTACTAACTTTATATTTTTTGCCTAACAATTTGTTTTATAACTTTGAAATTATTGATCGCGTCAAAAAAATTTGTACACATCATTTATAGATATTGCAAGCCAAAATTTTTGTGAATTTAGTTTAACAAAATCGGACAAGTTGTTTTTGAGTTATGACAACATAAGTGGAGAAATGTCTCAAAAAACTAAAATTTTGTGAAAATGAGCGCATTCACTTAATTGTGAATAAATTCGAAAAGAGTAAATAGATTTTTATGATCGATACCTCATTTTGTTGCTATTATATGTGGCTTTTTGATAAAGCAATAAAACTGAAAAATTTTTGTCCTTTTCGATTTTTCACGATTTAAAAAAAAAAAAAAAAAAAAATTGTTATTTTCACGTAAAAAATATATTTTTTGCTTCATTTTTTATTATAACTCCGCGGATAATAATAAGCGGATTAAAGGCTGTATAAATTTAAAATTTTCTAAGTTTATTTTACTAATATCGGACTAACACTTTTTGAGTTATTATTAATTATGGGGAGAAATTTCAAAAAAAAAAAAAAAAAAATTATAATTTTACTTAAAAATTTAAAAAAAAAACCTCTCCACAGAATATAAAATTTGGACCATATCTACTGGAACTACAATACATCAAAATTTTAAAGTGAATTTTCAAGCCTTTAAAAATTTTTTAAAATTTTATTTACTATAACTGAAGTTATTAATAATAGGATTTTTTTTTGTCCATAACTCCTAAACTAAATAAGGCTCCAACTTGAAATTTTAGTTTGAATTTTTTTATCTCCAACTTTGACCTTTGAACTTTTAATGTAAAAAACTTTGTATATATCGTTATGAAGGTAATATCTTTGTTTTGAGTATTCCGCAACAACTATAGAACTACCACGTATATTTAAGAAGTTATTAAAAGTTAAATAAATATTCATTTGTTAAGTTCTTAAAATTTTTTCGCTTTTTAAACCGTCATATTTTCGGACCGAAAAGAAACATGGGTCTGAAATCTAATGTTTTCGGAAAATCTTCCAATGGTCAATGCAATTGTAGTGAATTTCATTGAAATCGGAGATATCAAATCCGATTGCTATCCGTTTTGACATGAAGTCAAATGTTTTTGTTGTTACAAAATATTTTGAAAAAGTTCTTTTGTTGTTGTAAAGCCTGAAATGTGTAGAGGAGATTGTGCTTATTTCTGAAAAAGTCGCGGTATTTATTTCTGATATTGAAAGAAAAATTCATACGCATTTTTAATTCGAAAGTATTTACACACATTTTTTATACTTCATAATTATTTACACAGCTTTAAAAAAGTCAATTATTTACGCTTAACTTTGCTAAAGATGATCCCAAATCTTATCTATAAGATAGTGTAAAATCTTTTGATACAAACTCAACTTTAAAAAGCGGCAAAAATCTAAAAATAATCCAAAAAAAGCCAAAAAATATCACTATTATTTTGAAAAAAAATCGTTGTTTATAGCTTTATAGACTTCTTTCTTCCAAAAAATATTGATATCAACACAAAATATTTTTGTTAAAATTTACAATACTTTTATCTAATTTCTGTTATATTAAGAAAACTTTTTAATAAAAACTGTAGGGTACATCTTATTTTTGACAAAAAAATACAAAATTTCAAATTTAAGTTAATTATGAATGAATTACCAAAATTAAATATTTCCCTATATTTAAAACATTAAATTATAGGTTCTTAGAAATTTATATAAGGAGTGAGATCGAAAAATTCTTAACATACATAATATTCAATAACTTGAAAACGGTTGATCTTAGAGTTTTCATTATTTTTTTAATCATTTGATAATTTAGCACAGATCACAGAAATATATAATTTTTATGGTTCTAACCACTAATTATAAAATTGTGGACCATTTTTGAAAACCCTTTCTTTGCAGATTTGATAGTTGCTTCAGTCACTTTTTTGGAACAGTGTACACATTTTCTGTTAAAATCTTTGGTATTTTGGGACTCTTTCTTTGTACTCTTGAATTCACTTTTCACAAGAGCTCAATATCTCTCCACTGGTCTAAGCTATGGACAATTTTGAAAATTGACCTCTCTTGGTACTAAAACTATGTTATTGACTTGGTACCACTCCAGAACTTTCTTACCGTAGTGACATGATACCAAATGGGTCCAAAAATATGTGGACACGTTGTGCTTTCTTAAGAAAAGAAGAAGTATTTTTTTCAAATATTCCTTTATGCATATTTTGGTATTTATATATCCGAATGTATCAAATGACTTTCCTGTTTTTCCGCAACTGCAAAAAGCTTGTCATACCATGAATTTTGTAAGAAATTTTTACTGCTTTTGAGTCTTAAACTTATCTCCAACATTGCTTCGAGCATTAGCAATAAAAATTTTTGAGACACAAGCTGTATATTTTTGAGACAATACTCCAGCTGTATAATTGACGTTTCTTCGTCAATTATACAGCTTGAGTATTTTTGTATGAAATTTGGTTTTAAATTCCGAGTCCTATTTTTGGCTTGCATTTTTTTTTTTTTTTTTTGCAGAACTCCAGATTGGAATTTTTTGAACTTTATATGTTGTCAACTTTCCCATTAGCTTAAAATTCTTTCACCAAATAGTCGAAGCAATGATAAAACTGAGCTGATTTTCTACCAGATGTGTTTGGAGTTCCTTTCAATATGCCTTCAATTTTCTGGCCTTCCCAATATTATGTGGTTCTTTTTTGTTACCGAACTAGGTTTCACATCAATAGTCAAATTCTCCTGATACTGTTTAGTAACATTAGAAACGGTTTTAACGACGACATTTAATTCTGTAGCCAATTATTTGTAAGACCTATTTGGATTTTTTGAAATTTTTTAATAACTTGTAGGACGTAAATCTTTTTCGTCACTTATTTTGATGAAAATAAGGACAAATTAACATGGTTGTTATTAAAAATAATAACTTAAGTGTTTTTCCATGATAACCAGATCAAAAAAAAATTTTGAATATTGATTCCGAAAAAAGTTATGATGCAAAATGTGTGTTAAGATTTTGTCGATCTCACTCCTTAATTGTTAAAACATCTATAAATTGAAAAGTTTTGCAATTAAGAAAATCGTCAAAATATTAGCGAAATTATTATTATTATTACAAAAAATTCAAAGAGTAATGCTATAATAACGAAAAGTATCACAAAATACTCTCTTATGGATTCTCATTCACTTAGGACCACATACATATTTTTAATTTCATCATTTTAGATATTATAGAAAATTCAAATCGAAAAAGTACCACAAAGTCCCCTCTTATGAATTTTCATTTACTTAGGACTTTAAATAATTAATTTTATGTTTCCAGGTTCAATATTTTAGAAAATTAAAAAAAAACACCAGTTTCTTCTGGACTCTCATTCATTTTAGGACCATATATTTTTAATTTCATATTTGTATGTTCAATATTATAAAAAATTCAAAAAATATCATTGGAAGAACGAAAAAGTACCACAAAGTCCCCCTCTTGAATTCTTACCCACGTAAAACCATATCTTTAATTTCATGTTTCTAGGTTCAATATTGTAGAAAATTCAAAAAGTACCATTAGAAGAACAAAAAAATTTCACAAAGTTCCGTTTTGTGAATTCTCATTCACTTAGGACTACATACTTAAGTTTATTCATTATTTAATTTGAATAAAATTTAATTTCCCGATTTTATCCCCCTTTTTGGTACTTTTTATTCCCCCTGGATGTTACAAAGATTGTATTCCAATGAATTTTTTAAATTGTACTGGGATCTGAAGTTAAAATATTCATATGTGTCTTTAAAAAGAAAAAAATATTTTGTGAAAGAAGTACCAAAATCAGGTACGATTTTTAACCCTTAAACGTTCGAATTTCCAAAAAGCACCAAACTCGTATTCGCCAACTTTCGATAAGGTACTAATTTGATGCATATTTTATTTATACGCTTGCTGGATTAAAATATGTGTGGATGGGGTTCCAAAAAGTACCAAAATACAGTTTTTACCCGTTTTCTCCCTAAAAAAGATTAATTTCAAAAAAGTACCAGACACTTGTCTGATTATTATATTATTATCTCTATTATTTTAGGAGATATGAGGTCACCGAATTTAGCCGTTTTTACCCTTTTTTACCCCCTAAACATAATTTGCATAATTGCAATTGTACTGTTTTATGCCTTTCATGATACAAATACATGTTAAATTTGGATTTAATAAAAAGTTCGGCATTCGGTAAAGTTCGTCCAAAAAAATTGCCGAATTCCGAACACCCACCGAACATCACTTTCTATCGAATACCGTAGCCGAACCCGAATATTCGGTCGGTCACTAGTTTGTAGTTAATAGCCATTTTTCTCAATTTCACCCCTCTGTGCGTTGCACGAAGATCGTTATTCTAGAAACACCTTTAATTTAAATTAAGTCATATGTAAATATTAAAAAGCAAACATATACCCAAAATAATAACATAATACACTTTTATACACGAAAAGGTAAACAAATTTATTTTTAAAATAAAATCATGCCAAATACCTTTTTGCAACTTTAATTCAATTTAATTAAATAAAGTTTTTTTTTTCCATATTTATAGTATTCGCATTCAGTCGTCCATGACCATTTTTATGCAATAACCAGAAAAAAACCTTTTTGGTGCATTACAATACAAATTGGCACATATTTCTACATAAATCATTATAAATACAAGCCAATAAGTTAAAAGCACTTACACAAAAAAAAATTATAATTTTTGGTAAAATTATGAGCAAAAAAAAAAAAGAAAATCAACTGTAATACAGGTCAGGGTTTTTAATAAGTACAACTACTATACGTTTACCGAGAGAAAGAAGAAAAAAGCAACTAAAAGGAAATGTAATATTAATGTAATGAAAAGAAATGCAACTTATGCTAACCAAACCATATATATATTTTTTTTAATTTCAATTTTTTGTTAAACAAGTTGTTAAAGTAATAAATGAAAATATTGTACTTAATGGAATAAAAGCTGAATTTTCATTACATACATATG
Organism: Protophormia terraenovae; assembly: GCA_951394005.1. Taxonomy (NCBI): domain Eukaryota; kingdom Metazoa; phylum Arthropoda; class Insecta; order Diptera; family Calliphoridae; genus Protophormia; species Protophormia terraenovae. The sequence goes on along the minus strand of OX596074.1, from coordinate 27,389,362 downwards.
TAATATGTATTTTTGCTAATAACATTTGTTAAATAAAATTTATGAGTTTAAATAAACTAGAAAAAATTGGTTTTTATATTTAATGTTATGGCTAAAATTTATAACAAAACTAATAATTGCGTGTATTTGCTGGAAAAAAAAGTCAGAAGTAGAAAAAAATTTTTTTTCTTAGTGAAACAATTCGACTTGTTGTGTATTTACAGTTTGACTTTTAAATAATATTTACAGGGGCAATAATTTCCAAAACATTTATTTAATTTATGTTATAAATGAAAAAAGAGAGCGAAATGAGGAATAAAAGTATTTTTTATAATGCCAATAGGAAATTAAATTAATTTTAGTGACTTAAAAACTTTCTGACACAAAGGAAGAAAAGTCAACAGGACAGAGGCAGCAACTGATTAATTTTGGTACTTTAAAGCTGACTTTGGATAATTACTGGAAAATATCAAGAGTAGGATTATAAATAAATAAAAATCAAAATTTCTTCAATACTTGCAGAAATGTCAGCAGGACGGGAGCAGATATTTAGAAGCATTTTCAACAAAATGACAAAAGAAACTATAATACTCGAAAACAGGTATCATAAATTAAAAAGAGAAAGCTAGATTAAGAATTTAAATGAATAAAGATTTGTAGAAAAATTATGTTGTTAACAAAAAACTATCTCAAACTTATCACTCCACTTTCCTAAAATCTATGACTTTTTGTTATTAAAAAAAAAAAAAAAAATACTTGTAATTATAAACATCTAACAATGGCATGTAACACGAAATGGCATTGCAAAAGCATTATACCATCTCTGAGAATAAAAAAGGAACAAAAATCATAAAAAATATCAGCTCATAAAACAAAACGAAATGGGAATAAAACGAACATATTTGCAAACAAGAAATTGGACATTAAAAATTTATAATACTTGTTGTATGTTTAGAGAAAAAAATAGAACAGAAGTAACAAAAAGAATTAAATAAATAAAATATAAAATAAGAAACCTCTTCATGTTGGCAATAAGCCAAAATAACTGAAAATAAAGCAAATACGAAAAAAAATCGGCCATATATTTATTGCTGTTAAACGTTTAAACAATATTTTCTGGTGTTTACTTACAAAAAGGAAAAAAAAAAAATAAAATAAATCTGATAAGAATTTTTTAAATGTCTTTTTTTCTTCATTTTCGCCGTTTTTAATCCTTGATATGAAAGAATTGTAAAAATTTATTAACATGTGAAGATTTTTATGGTCCATTATGTCGTCGAGGTATATTTTTAAAATTTTTATCACATGAAATAAAATATATGCATACTTAAGTAAGGAGTGAGATCGAAAAAATCTTAACACACATTTTGCCTCATAACTTTTTTCGGAATCAATATTCAAAATTTTTTTTGATCTAGTTATCACGGAAAAATACTTCAGTTATTATTTTTAACAACAACCATGTTAATTTGTCTTTATTTTCATCAAATTAAATGACGAAAAAGATTTACGTCCTACAAGTTATTAAAAAATTTCAAAAAATCCAAATAGGTCTTACAAATAATTGGCCACAGAATTAAATTTCGTCCTTAAAACCGTTTCTGATGTTATTAAACAGTATCAGGAGAATTTGACTATTGATGTGAAACCTAGTTCGGTAAGAAAAAAGGACCACATGATATTCGGAAGGCCAGAAAATTTAATGTATATTGAAAGGAACTCCAAACACATCTGGTAGAAAATCAGCTCAGTTTCCTCAGTGCTTCGACTATTTGGTGCTAAAATATAAAGCTAATGAGAAAGTTGATAACATATAAAGTTCAAAAAATTCCAAACTGGAATTCTGCAAAAAAAAAAAAAAAATTACGAGCCAAAAATAGGACTCGGAATTTAAAACCAAATTTCATACAAAAATACTCAAGCTATATAATTGACGAAGAAACGTAGGTGCTGGCAGAATCTTGCATAAAGGAATATTTGCAAAAAAGACTTCTTCTTTTCTTAAAAAAGCACAACGTGTCCACATACTTTTGGACCCACTTGGTATCATGTCACTACGGTAAGAAAGCTCTGGAGTGGTACCAAATCAATAACATAGTACCAAGAGAGGTCAATTTTTAAAATTGTCCATAGCTTAGACCAGTGGAGAGATATTGAGCTCTTGTGAAAAGTGAATTCAAGAGCACAAAAAAGGTGTTCCAAAATACCAAAGATTTTAACAGAAGATGTGCACACTGTTCCAAAAAAGTGACTGAAGCAACTATCAAATCTCCAAAGAAAGGGTTTTCAAAAATGGTCCACAATTTTATAATTAGTGGTTAGAACCATACAAATTATATATTTCTGTGATCTGTGCTAAATTATCAAATGATTAAAAAATAATGAAAACTCTAAGATCAACCGTTTCCAAGTTATTGAATATTATGTATGTTAAGAATTTTTCGATCTCACTCCTTATATACGGCAGTGATACACAAAATGATTGCTAATTTATCAGGGAAATAAAACATAGCTTTATTTAGAAATCTTGAGATTAGAGAAGATATTTCGTTTTCTATTTGCTTCATGGAAAATATAAATAATATTTCATTATAAGCCCGTGACTAGAGCAGTAAGATACTTATTTCATTTACTAAACACGTAAAGAATCTAGATGTTTACACTGATTCGAGTTTTAGGTCGCGACTGAACATATTGTGATTATTGAATAGCTTCTTGGAATTTAAATTCTTATCTATGTACATTACTCTTGAAGAATTTTTCCTGGAAATTTGTACATCTAACAACTGAATCGTTGGTGGATAATTATTTTATTGCATAACAATATATATTGACCATTTTCGGATCAAAAGAAATAATCAGTACGGGACTAGGATTTCTATATGTGAGAAACCATAAGATATATCATCAAAAATACTTACATATAAAGCTTGTAACCATATGAAAAATAAGCAATAAGAATATGATATCCTTCAACGTTCAAAAAATTTAGAAAACCTGTAGTAGCTGGTCCCTATTTCAGAGCACTAAAATAATTTTTTTATGACTAACAAGTTAAGTAGTAGAGGGTTCATCGCTGTTGATATTCTTGGATTAAAGGACACATAAAGAAGGGAATTTGGATATCACATAGCCAACAACTTAGTGGTGAAAACTGGTAATGACTTATATCAATACATCGTACCAAACTTACCCGACTAAGAACAACAAACTCGATAGAATGGTTACACGACGCAACAAGTGTAGATGAAATGACGACATTGGAAAAAATGTTCAATGCTCTAAATCAACGGTTCTCAAATGGAGGTCCACGACACACAAGTGGTCCGTACAGAAATTTTAATGAGTTCTTTTAGGTACCAATTTACATTAGCTGCAAGAAAACCAATGCAGAAACCCGACCTTTGATTGAAAATATTCTGTTTGATAAAGAAAACAATAATCATATAAAGAAAGTGATGCTATCGAATGACACAATATAAAGAAAACTACGATGTGACAGGGAAAAAGTTTAATTAAAAAGATAAATAGTTCACTTTAACTTGATGAAACTATACATTTTTCACTTTTATTTTTTGCAAGTTTATTATGCCATTAGTTTTGTTTGTTATAAAATCGTTCCAATGCCTTTAGAAATTTAACCATGTAATAACATCCTGTATAATCAGATTATTAAAATTTGCTCGAATGATATGACTTCTCAATGCTAAGTACACAAAACATTTATTTCGTAGAAAAAGTTGCGGGCTATAAAAATTAATTTTGCTTAAACGTCTTTATAATTTAAAGGCGTAAAAATCCTTTCAATATGAATGTTGATAAAATACCAGATTCATTTCAAAAAGTGTTAAAACTCATGGTATGCATTCTTATTCTCAATCTGTAGACTTGAAAAAATTTTTCCGAAGTTCTAAAAGTATTAGAACAATTTTCATCAACATACATTTGTGGAACTGTCACATTCGATCATTTGTCCATCAAAACTAAAGTATTGAACTTTTGTGTTCCTAGAGAATGATATTAGATATGCATTATACGAAAAAGTCTGTTAATATTTAAGAAATCATTAAGCAGAAACAATGTCGCAATTATTAATATTATTTTATCTTTACATAACAGTTTATTTGATTGTTTAACTAGTCAAAGTTGTAGTGGGTCGCGCTTCCATTACAATGTCAAAAGGGGATCGCGAAGCAGGATATTGTGAGAACCCCTGCTCTAAATAAACCAGATTGAAAAAATTTTTATTTCTTTAACGTCATGAAATACTTGTTTATTCCTAAAATTATAAAATTATTCATAAAAAATAAAAACGCCTGAAGCTAGAGAGATGCAATTTGGAACGTAGGTTGGTCTCCCGCCAAATAGATCCACTAAGACGGGATTATTGAAAATTGTAATGTTTAGGGGGTAAAAAAGTTAAAAATGGTTAAAAGCGGTAACTTTATATCTCCTAAACTAATAGAGATACAAAAAAAGTTGAATAGTTATTGTTATTCATATGAAAAATAATCGGATAGGTGTCTGGCACTTTTTTGAAAATCGTCCCGGATAGAAACTGTATTTTGACACTTTTTTGGCACCATATGTATCTTTTAAACCAGTCAATATACAAATAAAATTTACATTTTATTTAAATTTAAATTGAAAAATTACAAATATACTTTTTCGTAATTCGAACGTTGAAGGGGTAAAAATCGTACCTATTTTGGTATTTTTTTCATAAAACATTTTTATATTTATTGAAATATTCATATGAGTATTTTAATATGGGATACCACTACAACTTAGAAATTCATTGGAATACAATTTCTGATACTTACATGGGCGAAAAAAGTACCATAAAGGGGGTAAGAGCGGGAAATTATATTTTATTCAAACTCATTAATGAATTTTCAATTATATTAAACCTAGAAATATAAAATTAAGTAAATGTATGTGGATAAGAATTTACAAGAGTGCAGTTTGTGGTATCTAAAGATACATGGTCTCGTAAGTAAGAATTCAAGAGGAGGGACTTTGTGGTACTTTTTTTGTTCTTCTAATGGTACTTTTTGAATTTCCTGTAATATTGAACCTATAAACATGAAATTAAATACACATGGTCCTATATGGGAAAGGATCCGCAAGAGGGGTCTGTGTGCTACTTTTTTGTTCTTCTAATGGTACTTTTTGATTTTTCTATAATTATGAATCTTTAACCCTGGAAGGGCTTCGATATTTCTACTCTTCTGAGGACTTCGTTAGTCGAAACGACTAACACTAACTTTTATTCAAAATATTTCAAGACATATCATTAAAATGAAAAATAAAACAATTGAATTTTAGTTGATGAATTAATTTAAATAAAATAACAGCAAAAATTCCTAAATACTTTCCGTTGTTTTCAAAATATTAAGCAAAAACTGAAAAGACCTCAATTTTTGTACTTTTTCGGAGATGGTGTAACATAAGTACCCTTTGTGTTAGTTGTGTAAAAAATTTGGAACAGATAACATATGTTTTTTAAATGTATATATAATATAATTATTTAAACCAAAAAAGAATTTAAAAACAAATGTTTTTGCACACTCTGTGCATATTTCAAATTTGTGATACTTTTTGCATTTTTTTTACTATATAGCTGCAAATCTTATTATTCTTCTTCTACATTTTACATTATTGTTATAAATTTACCTGGAGATAGGAGATTTTTGACATTTATACAATGATATATTGGGAGTAGAACAAAGTCGATAATACATTTGGCGCTTAACTAGATCCTTATGCAGTTTTTAAGGAAATTTTGTCAAAAGATGGTTCATTAATTGTTTTTAATATATCTTGAGAATAAACTATTAATATAATTAATGTTTAGTTTGATGCAGAAAATGTAGAGCAGCACCGATAAGTCTTGATTTGGTTAGATATTTCACTGCACATTTGGTTGAAAGAATCAATCGCGTCCTTAGGTTTCATTATAGAACTCATAAGATGAAGTCTATCTGTAATCGTTAGTACTTTATAATATGGCTTTATTCAGTCTTCAGCATGTCTTTTCTTTTTGATATAGGAAATAGAGCTTAATCATCATCATTCCGTAATGTGACAAAAAAAATATACTTATGTGTTGCTAAAATTATTTCTGGAAGTCTTATTGTATTTATTTCCCCCCAAAAAATATATTTCACATTATAGGAACAAATATTAAATACACTGCATTACTATATTTACTAAATTACTTTATCGCTAAAAGTTCAAAAAGTCACACTAAGTGCTTCTTTAGTTGTTTCAACTAACAAAGTTGCTAAAAATACTAACTTCTAGACCGCTCACAGCAAGTACGTCTGGACACTTCAAGATCTTATTTACGGCAGGTGTTATATAAAGAAATATCACTCAAAATAGCATTGTTGTTAGTCGAAACGAAAAACATGAAATTAAGAATATGTGGTCCTAAATGAATAAGAATCAATAAGAAGTGACTTTGCGGTACTTTTTTGTTCTTCTAATGGTTCTTTTTGAATTTTCCATAATTATGAACATAGAAACATTAAATTAATGATAATTGGTCCTAGGTGAATAAGAATCCATAATAAGGGACTTTTTGGTATTTTTTCGTTCTTTTAAATAGTCTTCTTGAATTTTCTGTAGTATTATTAACATAAAATTGAAGATGTAAGGTCCTAAGTGAATCAGAATCCCTAAAAGGGATTTTGTGGTACTTTTTCCCACGGGAGTTTTAGTTTAAATTTATTATATATTTTATAAAAAAAATTCCGCTAACGAAGTAGCGGGTAACATCTCGTTTAACATAATTATGATCACTTAAGCGATTTTCAGGCAAACTTTTTTATGAAGGCAAAGAAAATAATGGACCGATTTGAGCAAAAATAAAAGACTGTGCCAATTTTTATTAAATAGTATTTAAAATGGCAATACTTTACAGTGCCTCATGAAAAAAGTTTCAAATGTACCTCTCTAGAAATGAAAATTAGTATGTTCTTATATGATTCCCAAAATATTACATCTCAATGTTTAAACTTACGTGAGCTGGATCATTTTCAAAAAACCTCTAAAATTACGTATTTCATTCAATATCATTATCAAAATTTTAGTTATAAGAAAATAAAATTCAAATTATTATAGAGGCATACTACGACTTTGAATTTTCATTTAAATAATTATTATGTTTCTTTTCAGTCGCGGAATATTAAGATTTTACTAACATTTTTTATCACATTTTCTTTGTTCAAACATGTAATTTTATATATTTCGGACATTTTTCAAAATATATTAGGTTTTAATGTACCATAGAAATGGTATATCCTCTTACTATTGAAGATAACACATAATTAACCCATTAAGAGCTAGAGGGTCAATTTTATGCATTTAGTTCCGAAAAGGTTAAATTAGAAATTTTTGCAAATAAATCGCATGTCAGCACTTATTACATTTAAATATTGATAAATTTGTGAAAAAGAGAATAAGTTCATTTGAAACCGCGAAAATAATCGAATAAAAAGGAGCTTTTGAAACTTAGCCGCTAATTTATACGAATTTACAGCTTTTTTGATCAATTAATGCTTTTGGAGACATTTGTATTCTTAACTAACCATTTATTTGCCATTAAATTTAACTTAACCAATTATGGACCGGAAATTCCAAAATATTATTTGTGCAACTAAAGGGTTAAATGAATGCACATATCAATAGTACTGAACGTGACCTTTCCAATGATGCCCTAAAATATAATTTACGATGGAAAACGACCAAAACATTCAAACTTTAAAAAAAATACTATTTAAAATAAAATCATTGAAAATTTTACTAAAATTTTAATTTCGCGAGAATGAAAACAAATTTTATAATATTTTTTGCTTAATACGTATTAGACGTCATTTTTCTATCACATGTTGTAATTTTTTTGACAAAAAGTTTAAAATTGTATATACTGTTGATTGAAAACCATATTTTTGGAGGTCTTTTAAAAATGGTCCAGCTCATGTAAATGAAATAATTGAATCGACATATTTTGGGAATTAGTTTAAAACATATCAATCGTTAATTCTAGGGGGGTACATTTGCAGCATTTTTTGTTCCCATACAAATCAAGGCACTTTAATGTACTTGAACTGTTGAAGCTAAAAGCAAGGTTTAATTTTTCTACTATAGTAGCTCGAATTGCAGCATTATTTTCATGTGGTATACTAAAAATTGCAGCGTTTGTTTACAATTTAAAGCAACATACTTAAACAGCGTTCAACTTGTTTGTCAAATATATAAACTACAACCTAGTGCTGCAGTGTGCTTGTAGAATTTTGCCGAAAACATATTATACACCAGTCAGTGTTTTCTTTATTATGCTGAATATTCTTCTCTATTTGAAAATTTGCGATTGATTTTTCTGCTATAGTAGACAATTTAGCAGTCTTGTTTTTGCAATTTCGATGCTTTGTGTGTAAAATAAAACACATAAGGGTTGAAAGGCTGATAAAAATTGTACTATAGCAGCAAAATCAAAACGAAAATAAAAAATTCTGCGCAATATGGGTTCAACAAAATTGTGCGTGCGTAACTCTACAGAAATACATATTACTTCGTGTGCAATGGTTTGCTTTTGCTGCTGCAAATTGCACAGACGGGTCACAAATTTAGTAGTATAACGTTGTTATGGTGTGGATATTTCTAGTTGTTGTGTATTGTATAAATGGAACATTTGTATATTTATTGCACAGTCGTAATTGAAATTTTTTTTAGCTAGAACTGCATATTTAAACCTTGGCTAAAAGGACAAAATGTGAGATTAAAAAAAAAAACATGTTCAGAATTATTTGTTGAAAAATTTCAAGGATATTGAAGGATAAAATACTTGAAGGATATTTTTGACATTATAATGTCCTGAAAAGTTTAAACATATAATTTTTCTGGAATGTCCAAATCCTATTCTATCATTTGATGCCCATATCGACACTATTGAGAACTGATCGATTTTTAAAATAATATAATTTTTGAAATTTCAAAATCCTTTTAAAAGCAATTTCGAAATGAAAAACTGAGTGCGAAGTCCTATCATAAGAAGACACATGCTTTCATGTGTATATGGTTTCTCATATGTGAAAAATACTGTTGTACGGTGTTAAATACATATTAATTGCAACAACGAAATTAAATATTTTGATCTACGCCTGGGCGTAACGTATTTTATCAAAATTATTACTAATCAGAAATAAATTGTTCAAACGACTTATGAATCCATGCTTTCGCCCTAAGTTTGTTAGACGGTTATTTGGAACACAGGAGTCCGGGTGAAAACCTCTTATAAAAGTACAGAATTTAATAAAAAATAATTTTTGAATATTCGTGAATTAAATTCACCCAAATCAGAAATTCTTTTGCCTCAATTCTCTACTACTTATAATATATCTCATATTTGAAACATAATTATTATATTATTTTCCTCAATTTTCAATTATATTTTTAATTAAAATTACAAAACTTTAATTAAAATTATTTTACATATTTCAATTTAATATTAAAGCGGGTTGGCGACTTTTATAATAGAAAAAGTATAAACTTGATATTTTGTATTTACAACTGAATATTCACATTAGAAATCATCATTAATCATATTCAGGTATAATTTAGAAATTAATTTTATTTAAAATTCTTTCATGTTTTATATATAATTGATACTTAGTCATGTAAAATAATTTATTTAAAATTAATATTATTTTAACTTAAATCCATTTCAAAAATCTTGTTTACTTTTAAAATACTTAAGCATTGCCGTTGAACCTCTTTCTTTTTTGTACACTCCACCCAAAAACCACTTTATTTTAATTGGCCTATTGCCCCAAAACACCAAACCTTTAAATTAAACGTTTTCTGAGTTTTGCCTTTTTTTTACATTCTCATTCAGTTTCTTGTAAAACATAATATTTATTTTATTTTTTCGTTGTTGCTGTTGTAGTATGTTGCTTTGGTTGTTTCCACCCACTTAAACACAAATCACTGCTTTGTGACTTTAACTTAATTTTTATGAGCTAATTATATTGTTAGTTAAAACGCCTTCATCTTCTCTTCTTCTACTCTACTAGTACTACTATATAATTTTTTTATTTTTCTTTTTTACTTACCTTTAAGCACTTTATTCTTGGTGTGTGTGTGTGTGAAAGCTGTAATTTTTTTTCGCTATCTTCTCATTTCGTTGTGCATATTTTTTAATTCTTTAAAGTGAAAACTTTGTGTGGATTATATTGGGTTGGGGAGGGTTTATATTTCGATGAGATTCATTATAATATTTATGAGGAAATTAATAGTTTTAAAGTAACAAATTTATATGAGATAATCCTAGTTAAAATTTCAGATTAAGCATCCCAGAAAATTACTTTTTTACTTACCCAACAACAAAAGTGTGTTCATGTAATTATAAATGTATAAGTTTTTGTTGTATGTAAGTAAGTAAATTTCAGCTGAATTGATGTTAACTTTTGTCTATCATAATAATTTGCATTAATTATATGGTAAAATAAGCAACACCAAAATAATATACGTTTAATTGCTTGTTTTTGCTGTTTATATTTCAAGCTTTTTGTGGTTTTTAAGGCAACATCTTTTTTTTCCTTTATCCTCCTCTTTAACCTCCCTCATCCTATGCTGTTGGATCAGAGTTTAAACACTTTAGAAGCCAAAATGTTTTCACGGTTCAACGAATAAAAAAACATATTGTTGTCTTATGTTTTGTATTGTTACACATGGGTATCATAAGTTCTAAATCATTTATTTTCTAAGAAAATTTTGTTGAAATATGTTTGCTGCTGAGCCACCACAAAGATGAGTAAAGAATATTAAGAAGATTAAATTAAGTTGGTTTAGGAAAAAAAAAAAAATAAATAAAAATGAAAAAAATGAAAGTCAAATCTGCTTTTGTTTTTGCGCCTGTCTGGACAATGATGTTAAAGTGAGTTAATTAGCGTCAGATGGTCTATGAACATGTCATTAGATAAATTCCATTAATAAAAGGGCCAGCATTTCTAGGAAATAAATTCGCTTAGATTAGATAGATATTATTTAGTGAAAAATCAAAAAAAAATAATAAATGAATACTTCCGGTGTAGAATTAAGGTGTCAAAATTTGCACAAGATTTTTATCAATCAGTAACACTAAAAGTTTCAAAAATATAACACCCTTTCCATATTATTTACTTAGATAGGTAATAAAGGGATTTTTAACTTTTTATTTAATATAATATTTACATTATTTTATATCTTAAGGACTTTTTAGTTTTCTTCTTCAACACTTTTCAATTGAGGATTTTAAAAATTGTATAGTAATTTTGGAATTATGAATTTTTCATACCCAGCAGGCCATGTCTTGTAGAAAATATCGACGATGTCTTGATGATTTGATACATTCTTCGATGACACATGTACGACAGCTCCGAACAAACATTGGTGACATTTTCGAACAAAGGGCACTTAAGTCATCAACGATAACTTGAGCGACGCGTTATGCATATTGTCGTTAACCATATTAAAAAAAAAAATAAATAAAAAAAGAATTGGGTTCTGCTGAGATTTGAACCCAGACCACCAATTTCTCTCTTCCTTATTGAATAGTCAAGCGCATTTACCACTTCAGCTACAACATTCTCTACTTTTTAATGATTTCATAAATGCTTTTATTTATCTGATAGTTATTGATGACATTGTCATGCAGCATGTCGTGTGTTTGATTTAACTCACGACATTCTCGCTGGACATTTTACATATGTTGTCACTGAACTAGATATGTACGACAATTTGGTATATTTTATTATTGAAGTCGCCGAAGATGGGGTATGATGACAATATATGTGACTTTTAATCAAACTTGTCCTCTACATGCATTTTCTTGACGACAAATTTAAACGACATTATCGATGAAAGTGTCGTTAATGGACATGGACATTATTTTTCCTGGCATTGCTAGGCTTATACGCTCATAGTATAATAAACAAATATATTGTTTCGTTCATAATTGATAATTATTCAAGTCAGCCTTTATATCAACATTTATGTATAATATTTATCTCGAAAATACACTTTATCTGAATGAAAGTATGCAGAAACAAATCCGAAAATTAAAAAAAAAAAAAAAATATATATATGAAACAAATTTTGACATCATCCTCTCCCCAATATAAGTTAACGATTTGAAGCCGTTAGAATTTATTGGGATAATTTTGATTAAAGTATTAAATTCGTAATCATTTTAAAACAAAAAAACATGCGCTTCCTAGCCGAAATGCAAAATCAGTTTTTTATAGGATTTGGAAAGCAAACAATGAGTTTAGTAACTGAAAAGTTCTTAAAACCAAAACAGAATTTTCGTTCCCTGATAGAAAAATCTGACTCCTTTAGAATTTGTAGAACGAATACTTTTTGCTTAGGAAATTACATATATATAGATTAGGGTGGCTCCCATTACAAAAAGTCTCCTGATTTTGGTTCTCACCCCCTGGAAATGTTCTAATAGTGGAAAATCTTAGACATGCCAAATTTCGAACTTATTGAAGAAAAATTAGAGGTGGCACAAAGCGATCATAATCTTGAAAATGATAACTATTTAAAAATTTGTTCCCTTCAACGATCATAAATAATTCATTTTAAATGCTATTTTCTGGGTTTATTTATTGTTAAAATCCACAGTTTATGAGTTTTCTGAAATGCCCAATCAAGAAGATAGCATAACTAATAACATAATTGTTATTAAAATAAAATTACTGTAAAACATGTAATTTTCGGGCAAATAGACCCGAAAAATAAAATTTCAACCAGAATTTGAGGGAGAGAAACGAAACTTGGCATGTAGTTTCCTATTGTCGTTTTAAAGATCCTATGAATAATTTTAGAATCCAAAATTTTTGTAATACCCAAAAATACGTAAGCAAATTATATGAAAGACGAGAGAAAAAGATATAGTCAGACAAGCCCGACCACATGATACCCTACACCATTGTGTACATTATAATTCGGGGATGGGTCTTTTATTAGACTTGGAGTCGAATGTGGACCGATACTCATAAGTGTAAAATAAAACATACGAATGCTGATATTTATATGAATTTATTCACTTTTGGGTGATTCCCGAAAGAGGGCCTTATATGGGAGCTATGGTAAATTATGGACCGATCTTTGTACAATTTGGCATTTATGTTCATATAAAACTTATTTGTGTCAAATATTTACTTGATACTAACATTTTAATTAAAATATTGCTATATTTAAGGGATTTATGATCGTTAAACCCTTTTCAAAATTGCGGACAGACGGACAGATGGACGGACGGACCGACATCGTTAAATCAACTCAAAAAGTGATTCTAAGCCGATTTTTATAAATTAAGGTGGGTCTTAGACCAATATTTTTGGCTGTTACAAACATCAGCACAAACGCATAATACCCTCCCCACCTATGGTGGTGTAGGGTATAACAAGAGATTTTTATGAAATTTGATCTTGAATAACTCGCGTAGATCACACGTGATTATCACATGATGTATAAGATACCAAGTCAAAACCTTATGCCGAGTTTTGTTTCTCTCCCTATTTTGGTTGCAATTTTATTTTACTGGGGTTTATTTGGTTGAAAATTACTCATTTTACAAAATTTTACTTTAATAAGTATAATATTATTGGTTGTTAAATTTTCTTCATTTTGGTAATTTTAAAAAGGTAATAAACTATGGAATGGTTGAACAAAATATGGTTGAACAATAAAAAAAAAAAACTGAAATTTTTAATATTTCAGTCGCGTTGAGCCACCTCTAAATTTGTTTCAATCAATATAAAACTTTGTATATTATAGTTTTTGAGCTATTCGAACATTTTTAGGGGGTGAGACTGAAAATTTAAAAACCTTTATTTTTCTCCATATAAAAGAGGCCACCCTAATATAGATCCACGTATTTCCGCTCCCTGATCGAAATTTCGAAATCTGGCTCCATTAGGTTTTGTAGGACGAATAGGGTTATAAGCATTATTGCCAGGACTTGAGAAAAAAGAAGCTAAATTTGACTTTAAAAAAGGTTGGAAAAGGCTTAATGTAGCACAAAATAAAGCCAAAAAAACTAATATATTGTTTTATATAAAAATTTATTTATTTTTTATTCTCATTCGATTTTGGCATTTCTTAAAGATATGTTAGTGAATTTTAAATACAACATCAAATTTTCGTTAAATATAAATAATTTAAAAAATCCGTGCATGCAAATTTGCTTATAGAAACTAAACCTGTGGGCGAATTTTTCTAAAGTGATATTTTTATTAATGATTGTTATGTTCAAATTCTAAACATAAAAGAAAAAATTAGTTTCTGCTGGTTTTTAAGGAAATATCTGATATTTTCCGGAATTATTCTAACTAAAGTTTTTATTGTGTTTCGGTCACTTTTTTGCTCAAATAAGTCGACTTATTTTTAAACTTCATTTCATTTTATACTGAGCATTTTATGTCCTTTAAATTATTTTTTACTAGAGTCCAATATCTTTCAATTGCCTGGAGTTTCGGACAATTGGATGTATTAGCCTCTTTCGGTACAAACTCTTACAATTTCTTTGTTACAACTCCATTGTTTTGTTGTTGTAATGAGAAGAAGCGGAAATAGGCCAGAAAACAGCGGATACAATGAATTTTATTAGGAAAGGAAGAAGTCTTTTCCAAAGGCACTCATTCACGTATATTTCTGTGTTAATGCAACCATTTTTTAAGAATGAAGTGCTTCATTCCTGCGTATGCATATCACTTTCCAAATCAAAAATTTTCTTGGGAATTTTGATTTTTTTGATACATGAAATTTTTCTGCAATAATCCCTCTAGCATCTGCGATAAAGAATTCCTGGCTAGGAAGTTGAAAAAAGTCATCCTGTACGAACGTTTCACCGTCTACTATACAGAAATAAAATTTCTGACAAAAATTCGTCCGAATTACTTTCATGTTATTTTTTACCTCCAAATTATTGCTTGCGTTTCTATTAGGATTTTTTTCTTACTTTATAAGTCTTCAAAGCAATTAGCTTTCTGTGACACTTTTCTTCCAGAGATGAGGTGATTTTCTCTCAAAATCCTTTCTATTTTGCCTGAGTCCTACAGCCTGAAGATTTTATTTGTCTTCCATTACCAGGTTACCATTCAGTGATCATGACTTCTTTGTATAATATTATGACTCAAGAAACTGTATTTTGTGGTACAACAGCCTTCCTTGCAATTATTTTATATGACCAAGGCAATATTTCATGAAAAATTTGAATTATGTGTTTAGGTGTTTTTTGTTAAACTTCCATTTTAAGAAAAAACAATTTTACTATTACCATGAAACTTAGCACATGGCAAGTGAGCATAATGGCAAATATAAACCAGTTAGCAGAATTATTAATTTTTCACCACATCAAAAGTTATAAGCCCAAGAGCATGCAAGGATTTTTTAGTGCGCAGTCCTTACTTGCAACATTGGTTATAAGTAAGCCGAGTTTTAATTTTCTACGTCTTCTGGGAGCTTTAGAAAACTCTGTAAAGAGAAAAAATGCTTAGAAAAAGACTCATAATTCCGATTATCTCCACTCCCTTATAAAAATTTTAAAATATGGCTCCGTTAGGATTTTTAAGTAAGCTAAATTTTAATTTTCTACATCGTCTACAGGCTTCAGAAATATCTGGAAAATTAAAAACTACTTAGCAAATTATATATATAGGATTCTATGATGCCAAATCAGGCCAAAAGAATGTTGAGACTCTATGTTTTTTTACAAATGGAAACCGTCTCACAGTGCTTTGTTCCATAGACAAAAATCAAATCAAAAACATTTTTTAAATTGTGTTGAATTATACGTTTTTAGAAAGGTAGCAAAATATCATATAATTTTAAAAGATTTTTATACCCACCATCAAAAAGATGGGGGGTATATTGATTTTGTCATTCCGTGTGTAACATGTCGAAGGAATCATCTAAGACCCCACAAAGTATATATTTTCTGGGTCCTGGTTAGATTCTGAGTCGATCTAACTATGTCCGTCCGTCTGTTGAAAGCAGGATAGGGCTCAAACGGAGCAACGTAGGGGGACGAAATTTGGCACAAATATTTGTCTTGTATAAGGTTTGTTGGGTATTGAATTGGCAAAATCGGTTAATAAACAAAAAAGTTATGGGCTAAAAACTAGAAACACAGGGTGTCCGTTTCATACTTTTTTGCTGATATTTCTTCAATGAAAACATGTACGACAACGAAATTTTGTACGTATAGTTCGGGGGTCGATATAAACTCGGAAACAAAAAATGAGCGTGGTCCGCCCACTTTACAGCCCACCTCCCATATAAGGTGAAAATCAACGAAATTGTGTTCAAATAACATTCGCGCTTGTTTTTTTTTTTTTGAAAAAATTATTTTTGTGGCTAGTAGAGTGCGCTAAAGTCAGAGAATTCAAAGCTAAAATTAATGAACAAAGAAGCTGGTTTTAAACTGTTTTAGGAAAAAAATTGTTCAAAATTAAGTTTTTGATGAAATGCGTCAAAATTTGGTTTTTTCAGTACTGCAGAATAACCTTAAAATTAATCTTAGTATGTTTTATGTTGTTTCCCAAATTATTTCTGTTCTACTGCTGGCCGTTCGTGAACTGGACCCTTTTTTAAAAAGGTATTTTTTAGTTTTTTAAATTTATTGGTATTATTTCCCAAAGCAACACACAGAAAATGTAGCATCATTTAAAAGGCATTCAAAAACCGAATCCACTATCAGTATATTCGCTATTAGTATGTTCCTCAAACTATCCTATTTTTCAAGGTTTTTTCACATATTTTTTTTATATATTTTTAAAGAAAATTAAAAATTTTTAACTTTTACTTAGTATTTAGTAGTATTTTTAAAATTTTCTTAAATATGTAAATTCAAACGTATAAATCTTATCGAAAGAAAAATTTTGATATCCATATTGACTATGTTTATGAAAAATTTTACATCAAATTGACTGTCTGATAAATCGCTAAATTGCGAGAATATTAAAATAGAAATTAATCGGATGCCAACAATTTATTTTGTAAGTAGAAATTTAAAAATTTTAATTTTCGTTACAAATATCAAATAAGATTGTGAAAAAGCCTTAAAAAATATAATATTTTAATATAGTTATTTTTTATATGTAGTTATTATTTGAAAAATTCTAAGCCTTATAACTCTAAAGCGAAAAGTCGTAAAATATTATATTTTCATTGTGTTTATAAACAAAATATATTTTTAAAACTTTTTGGAAAAAATTTAATTTTTCGGACACCCTAATTGGAACACGATACATTTTAAACGGGTTGAATAATGCTCATTCTTACTAAAGTTTTATGTAAAATCAATGTATAAAATAAAATTAATTTGTTTGTAATTTTTGTTGAACTTATTTATAGAGTTTTTAGAATTTGTATTATTCGGGCTCAAGTTCATTGAATAATTGTAGAAGAATACATTGTAAAAGTTTTATTGGACACTCGGCAGAATGGAATGCATTTTCTAGTCAGTCACGACCGTCATCAGCACTCTTCAGTGTCCCACCGTGGTGTTCTCTGTAAACATCATCTATTTAACTTACAATTTTTAGGAAATGGAATCTGTGACTTCTTTTCCTAAATGTTATTAAGTTAGACGAATGGTTTACGATAAAGCTTTTTAAACCATTCGTCTAACTTAATAACATTTAGGAAAAGAAGTCACAGATTCCATTGTTTTTACTGCTGCAAAAACCTTCTAAAAAAGTATAATATCCAAAAATCAAAAGAAATTTTTCTTTTCGAAACGAACCCTAATATTTATATTGTTGCTCAAATTTACACATATTTTTTACTTAAAACCAACCCAGCAAAAACTTTAGTTGCCATGTAATGAATTAAGAAGCTAATATAATGGCTCTTCACAACTTACACATTAGCTGAATAACCCATTATTTTAACACGGTGATGACATTAGAGGCAACTACTTACCCTTTATTATTACAAGAAGGCATTTTAGAATGTCATTAACCAGTTGTCATTGCAAAAACTAATCACTTCCAAGCTGCTCAATAACTCATTGATTTTAAAGAATTGTTGAAGTCATTATTAGTAAAAATAGTAGGAACTAGTTACATTTCAGATTACAAATAATTAATGAAAATATGTAATATTTAATATAGAATAAATTTAAATTTTTAAATATTTTAAATATTTTTTTTTATTTTTTATAAAGTATAAAAGAAAATAAACAACCCCTTCTTAAATTTTCAATTTAATGAAGTAAGGTCAAGAATTTGATTTTTATTAAAATCCTCTTTCAACAATTTAACTTGACTCATGAAACGTACGGACAATTGTTCCGTTGTTCACACATTCGAGTTTTACAATATGAACAAAAAACGTTCGTTTGCTCAACTCTACGTCGTGATCCAAAACTGCAACAATTAAAAAAGATTTTATTTCTTCCAGCTGAATGCTGAACAATTTTTTCACATAACTTTTTCTAACCTCTGTGTTAATAACTTGTTTGAGAATAACCGGAAAATGAGTGTTAAAAATCGCTAGAACACCTGTTATGCACATTTTACCAGAGACCGGATTTTAATACTAAAAAAAACTATATTTTTATTATTATTATTTTTTTTTTTTTTCAATCGAAAAACAATCCTTAATGTTCAAAAAATAAAAATAAAAATCCATCATATTTTTTTATTTTCATCAATAGTTTAATTTTTTTCATCATGATCGAAATATGATATTTATTACAAAAATATAAAATCATTTTCAACTTTTTTTATCGGATAAAAAATTTATTGAATAAAAAAATATTTTTGAAACAAAACAAAAGTATGAATAAATCATTTGAAATTTTTTTCATACTGATATTTATTTTTAAATGAATATTTATATTAAGAAATAAAAATCCCTCACATATTTTTCTCAACAAATGAAAAATTATTTTTTGAACAGTAAAGATGTTTATATTGATTGAAAAATAAAAATAAAAAGTTTTCGCGTGCTTGCATTTTACCTCAAAATGAGAAATATAAAAATAATATTGTAACAAAAAATGTTTAAAAACCAAAAAAAAAAAAAAAAAAAAAAAAAACATGAAAAATATGCATTATTAGGTAAAATATGCAAAAATACGCATTTTCAACAAAATATGCAAAAATATGCACTAACAAATCGATGACATTTTTTAGTAAAATGTCTGATTCGGATAGATAACAACATAAGATCATTTTTAAATGCTCCAAAAAAAACATACATTTGCATATAAATCCGCCCACTAGTAATAACAAATCCGTTGTTCCTCAGTCAAAATGTTCACAACGGTTGTTGGAGTTTTTTTAATAGTGTCACTGTTCAAAGCTTCAATATCAGAGGATATATTTCATTTAATGACGGCAACACTCTTTTACTTATTAGACACTGATATATTTTTAGTATGGCTAAAAAATTTGTTCAACAAAAACTTTGTGATCCTGAAAACTTTTTTCACGAAAAGGTTCGAAATTAGCCTGATATTCCACAGCACTGCCAGTGTTCCTAAGATATCTTATGATTTCGATAAAAAATATTGTTAGTATTAGTATAATACATATTGTGAAATGCCGTTTAGTCATCCGATATAATTTATCATCACTTAATGACTTGCACCTTGAAATTACTTGTGAAATTGTAATTATGACACAGAATAAAAGTTCTGTAATCATTTTATTCCCTCAATTTTTTGTATTCATATTGTTTGAATTTTAGGTTGAACAGAAAATTTTAGGGTCTTCCCAAAGCAGATGATAAGTAATGCTCACAGCGACATTCCATTGTTCTCTGAGTGATCGAAATTTAGTACAATGGATTTGATTTTTACATTTTTAAATTTTTTAAAGCTTGTGCGTTTTTTGTAAGTTTTGTAACAATTAACGAATTACAACATCCTTATATTTTAAAGGATCTAAATATTCACTAACTTTAGAAACGTTTAGTTTTTTACTATGAAGAATATTTGCATTACCAAACACTAATTTATACAATTTAACCCTGAAAGGGCTTCGACATTTTTACCCTTCTGAAGACTTCGTTAGTCGAAACGACTAACACTAAATTTTATTAAAAATATTTCAAGACGTATCATTAAAATTAAAAATAAAACAATTAATTTTTGGTTGATGAATTAATTAAAATAAAATAACAGCAAAAAATCCCAAATACTTTCCGTTGTTTTCAAAATATTAAGCAAAAACTGAAAATATCTCAATATTTGTACTTTTCCAGAGATGGTGTTACATATGTGCCCTTTGTATTAGCTGTGTAAAAAATTTGGGATAGGCAACATGCGTATTTTTAAATGTGAGCATCCTATAATTATTCTAACCAAAAAAAGAGTTTAAAAATAAATGTTTTTGTATGCTCTGTGCATATTTGAAATTTGTGATACTTTTTTGAATTTTTTTACAATATCCCTTAGTAGTTCATTATTTTTTTTAGCCGCAGAAGCTGCAAATCTTATTTAGCTTTTTCTACAATTTACACTATTGTTATAAATTAACATGAATATAGGAGATTTTCGACATTTTTATGATGCTCGTTGTTATATTGGGATTAGAACACTGTCGATAAAACATTTGTCGTTAGATCCTTATGCAGTTTTTAAGGAAATTTTATAAAAAAAATTGTTCTTTAATTGTTTTTAATACATTTTTTGAATAAACTATTAATACAATTAATGTTTAATTTGATGCAGAAAATGTAGAGCAGCACCGATAAGTCTTGATTTTGTGAGATATTTCACTGCATATTTTGTCGAAATTATTAATCGCGTCCTTTTTTCATTATAGAACTCATAAGATGAGGTCGATCTGTAATCATTAGTACTTTATAATATGGCTTTATTCTGTTTTCAGCATGCCTTTTCTATTTGTTATAAGAAATAGAGCTTCTTCATCATCATTGTGTAATATGACAAAAAAATTTACTTATGTGTTGTTCAAATTATTTCTGGAAGTCATATTGTATTTATTTTCCTCCAAAAAAATATATTTAACACTATAGGAACAAATATTAAATACGCTGCATTATTTTATTTATTAAATTACTTTGTCGCTAAAAGTTCAAAAAGTCACACTAAGTACTTCGTTAGTCGTTTCGACTAACAAGGTTGCTTAAAATACAATCTTCCAGACCACCCACAGCAACATACCTCTGGACACTTCAAGATCTTATTTACGGCGGGTGATATACCAAAATTCTCCAAAAAATATGCAACAAATAAAGAAATATCACTCAAAATAGTATAGTTGTAAGTCGAAACGACTAACGAAGCCCTTCCAGGTTTAATTATATTAACTTAAAAACACACAATTGAGTTAACAAATACTCCATTTAAAAACATTTTCAAATATTATTAACCTCTTTTTTGACTTTTTCAAAATAACAAATCCTTTTAAAAGCCAAACTTTAATTTAATTCTCTATTTAATCCACCCCTTAAAATTTTAATTATAAAACTTTCTAATTTACTTACAACTACTTAAATATGCGCATATATATATTGTCTAAACTTATACATACAAATACTAGAATGTAATATTTTTGTTGCCAAAAACCAAAAAATACATAAACAAGGACATTCATTAAAAAACATTGTTTTATTTTTGTTTTTGTCACAACAATGTTTACACATGATACAGGACGAAAAATAAAAATTAAAAAAAAAAACAACAGAATAGAAAATAGAAAAAAAAGGACACCCGCATTTCACTTGCACACACACTCTCATAATGAATGCGGAAGTACGTATGTATCATTTTGAGAACAATGTGTTGGTGGAAAAATAAACAGAATACAAACGGGAAAGGGAAATGAGTAGAGATGGAAACTATTTTAATTATTATACAACAACTGTTAGTGACCGTCTGGGACCTAAATATAAAAATAAAAAAAAAAAAATAAATGTATTCAAAGAATAATTAATCTTTGTGGGATAATTAGTTTTAATGGTCATGAGCTTAAACGGAAAACACTTTTGATGGAAGATGAATAAAAGCTAAAAAGTGTATCAAAACAATGGCGGAAGTCCAGATGATGGAGATAAAATAATAAGCTTAAAGTAAAAGCTAACATAAATAGGCTGGAATGAAAGTAATCCTTAAGACAAGTTAATATGCAAATAATTTTTATAACTGAGAATGATATGCTATTTCTTAAACTTTATTTGTTGAAAGTTTAGTTCTTCTTAGTGTTTTGAAACACTTTTCTGATTTAAGTATTATTTTTTATTTTTATTTGCTTGCATTTTCTAACATGTATTATCAGAAAACTGTCTCTTATGTTATGCCATTTTTCAAAATAAGTTGGCAAAATTTAGTTTACAGAAAAAAAGTACACAATATATGTCAAATATTATAGAAACATGTACATGGAACAAAATTTTAATAACGAGGGATGTCACATCATTTGAAATTTATCTGGTCTATAATTTGCAACTTTTCTTTCCCTAAACTTTATTTTTTCACCTCCTAACCACAACAATATTATCCCTCGCACTTTCATTTCATTCCCCAACAATAGACCAATAATAATCTGAGCTGCATAATATTCAATACTATTGAATTTTAAAATCTATTTTGCACACTGTCGACTAAAAAGCCAACCAAACATTTTAAAACATTTATTGAAATGTTCTTTGTATTACAAAAAAAAAAAAAAAAAGTGTTAGTGGTCTATTGAACATGCTCTCATTTCATTTTCTTATTTTTTTCTTCTTTTTTGCGATACAAGGAAATATTTTGAATTTTTGATTATAATTTGTGATAAAAGCATTTTGTGGTATAATTCTTTTTTTCAACTTATAATACAGGACATGTTATGGCAACAAAACACAATAATATTATGAGCAAAAATAAGTAAAAAATGTTAAACAAATAGAGGAATATTTCGAAAAAAGAATGTGAACGTATAAGCTTATAAAATGGGAACATTGTACTTTGTATTGTAATTGGTTTATTTTGAGGAATATTATGATAAACTCAGATGAATATTAAGAAAAGTTGCAAAAAGGTTCTCGTAAAAGAATTTTATTCATTTTCATTGCACCCTAGAGGTGTTAGAATAAAAATAATGAAAATCTGTTATCACTTATACTTCCAACCAATTTTTTTAAATTTTTTAAGAAAATTTAAAATTTTATAAGAAACCTTGAGGCGCTAGAACGCAAAGGATTAAAATCTGTGACCAATTTATATTTTAAAAAGAAACTAGAAACGCTGAACAGTATCCCACATTCAAAAAATTAAATGAATCTAGAAATTCCGAACCGCTGGTCCGATTTCATTGAAACATCACATATTGATAGTACAGGTGTAGGGTAGTTTAAGTTTTGAGACCGTATTATATAGAACTAGTGGGGGCGGATTCACTGGGTCTCAAATTTGGACATCTCGGATATGAACGTTTTTAAAAACAGTCTTGATTCGTTATATCTGTATTGATTTCAAATATTTTTACATGAGAGATTTTACTGGTAGGGATCTTCAAAAAACATGCATATTTTCTATTTTAATTTACGAGATATTGGGCTTCAAAGAATAAAAATAAACTATTGTAGATATCTCAACAATATTTCAAATGTTGGTAGTTAAGGTGTTTCTGAGTTGATTTGGAGGAGTACAGCCTCCTAGGGGTAGTGAGTGGACCTCCAAAGTTAATCGTCTCGGGTATATCATTTTAAAAAAAAATCCAAAAATTATTTTTGTTACGACAGAAAACAAAATTTATATATAAATAGTCCTAGCAAATTTCTACAAAAATACGCTTACATATGAGTAATTCCATATCAAAACGGACAAAAAACAGTCATTTTCGGATTTCATGTCTCCGATTTCAATGAAATTCGCTACAGTTATTACCTATTACAAGTGTTGCTCACACTTTCAGACTTAAGACCCTTTCCGGTCCAAAAATATGACGTTTTAAAAATTGAAAAACTATCAATTTTATTCAAAAGTGTACATAGTTCATTGCTCATAACTTCTAAATTATACGTTGTAAAATTCTAATTTGTATCTCATTTAATAGAAATAGATATTGGCTTTAAAATTACGCATATAAAATTTATTTACTTCGAAAGTTCAAAGGTCAAAATATATAATATAATAATCAAAGCTGAATATCTCAAAAAACGGTATTTTAAAATTCTTAAAAAAATTATATATTAGTAACTTAACTCCATTCTATACTCGAGCCAAAATTCAAGTTGGAGCCTCTTTTGGTTTAGGATTTATGAAGCAAAATATAGTAAAAATCTATTTTTTGTATGTAAAAATTTAAAATATTTACAAAAATTAATTTAAATTATTTTTTTATTTTTTTATTTAAAAAATATGAAATTTTATAAACAAAATTTGACTTTGGTTTATATTTTGTTACATAACTTCTAAACTAAATGAGTGTCCTATATGAAATTTTGCACGGGTATGGACAAGAGTTCTGTTAACATTATATAATTTTTTAAGAATTTTAAAAATATCGTTTTTGTAGATATAAAGATTTAATTTTTATAAGTTTAAATTTGACCTTTGAACTTTCAAATTAAATAAATTTACTTTACATAATTTTGAAGACAATATCTTAATCTTTAAAATGATACTAAAATTTAAATTTGATTGTGTATAGTTTAGAAGTTATAAATAATTAAATTTTATTTTGGTCCATAACTTCTAAACTAAATGAGACTCCAACTTGAAATTTTCGTGCGTAGGAAGAAGAGTTACGTCAATGTTTGATATCTTTTTCAGAATTTTTAAAATACCGTTTTTTGAAATATAACGATTTTATTATTATAAGTCCAACTTTGACCTTTAAACTTTTGATTAAAAAAAAAATTTATAAATATCTTTATAAAGGTAATATTTTTGTCTTTAGAAGTTATTAGCAATTAAACGAATGCACCTTTGTAAATTTTTTAGGTTTTTCTCGTTTTTCAAACTGTCATATTTTTGGACCGGAAAGGAGCATGAGTCTAAAATTTGATGATTTGGGAGACACTTCCAATTGTCAATATCTGTAGTGAATTTCATTGACATCGGAGATGTCAAGTCCGATTGCTGTGCGTTTTGATATGGAATCACTCATATGTAAATTGCCTCTTTTAATTTAAGAGATATGTTGGTCGAAAAAAATTTCTCTCATTTTTAGCTTCGTATTTTTTAGTTTTTTTAATTTGGAGGGCTTAATATTGACGATTTAATTTTTAAAAAATTTTCCAGATTTCCTACAAAATTCTTTATAATCCCAGCAAAAACTTTACTTACCCGGTAAGCCAATATATTATATATTGCTTAAAGACGGTAACTACTTATAATTCGGGTGAAAAACTCATTACATTCATATGGCGATGTCCGCGAATTCATGGGTCCCCCTTATTAAAATACTTATTTTAAACAATCAAATAAGTAGTCAAATGCTACAAAACTACAAATATTTCAAAACTACAAAATTGCTAAAAAAAAAATTAAAAACAAAAAGTTGGCTCAACTGAGATCTGAACCTAGGCAAAAAACATTCGTTCATGTTTCAAAGACCACTGTCTTACTCACTACGCTATGTATACGTTAAAATTTGTGTGCGTTATTAATAGTTTAAACATACCAATAGAAATTCGAATAATTTTCTAAAAAAATGTATGGATTTAGTTTGGTGTTGAACCGACAACCTTCTGAGTGCTACGCTGTAACTAGTTATTCCACTACTCGAAGAAATGAGAAAAATAATGACAACTCATTACCAGGTAATGAGTCTAGTAAGCAGTAGTCATTACTAAAAGCCAAACAATTTTTCCTGCAATACTACTGAAAAAATAATATGAATAAATAAATCCTATAAAAAGTTGTATTTATCAAAAGTTGGAGCTTTAAAAAAATTACATATTTTTTGGACTTTTTTCAAAAAAAGTGCAAAAAATTTATTCACTTATAATTTTGTGAAAGAAAATTATTTTTTATATAGATTTTTATAGTTTAACGTGTTTTTAAGTTTTTGATAATAGACATTTTTACACCCCAATATCACCTGGTAAGATGTACCAAAAAAAGTTAAAGAATCCCATTTTTGGAGAGATTTTTTGGGAATTGCAGACTTTTCGTTGACAAACGTAAAAAAAAAAAATAATAATTCTTGAAATTAAGCATCAAAAAATCTACTCAGCTGAAAAACTTTATTGAAAAATATTCGTTAACAAAAATTGTATTGCACTATTAAAATTGAATAATATGCACAAAATCTCGCATCAATACTTATGAGGCATACTTTTGCAAAAGATTTATTTCTATCTGTGATCACTTACATTCCTCAACGAAAATCGATCTTTTATATGAAAATCTGGGTCACTTATATCTTACAAAGAAACTATAAATGCTAGATGAAAGGGGATGAAAATTGTGATCACTTATATTTCTCAATAAAAGTCGATATTTTTATATAGAAATATGAAACTTGTTTTATAAAGACTATAGAGGCGCTAGAGCAAAAAAATGTAATCTCTTATATTTTTTACAAAAGTCGAGTATTTTTATGAAAATTTAAAATCTAAGGTATCCTTCGTCCTTTTGTAAGAAATCTGTCCTACTAGAGATAAACTAATAATGTAGTTTTACTATTTATTTTCTCTTGTTTCATGCATGTGGTAATCATAGTTATTTATTATTTAAATAAAAATAATAATAATTATAATAATAATAACAACTACCGAATTGGTGGTAGGATTGGAAATACAATCCAGCAAAATGTTAAGTCTTTTGCTGTAACTGTATTAAAGTTATCCGATAATTTTGATGCTTGTCAACAATATTATTAGCTATGATATTCTAAAGAAAACAGTTAAAAAGCGTTTTAATAGCCAAAGTTATAAGTGTTTTTGTGACGATACCCCTTACGTTTACAACCAGCACACCCGGGCATGTATACAGCAATTCATGGAAATATTCTATTCCTAATATTTGCTGAATGTTCAGCACATATTTGTTTATGACATTTCCTGCATGCCTTTCGTGTTGGTTTTCTTCTAGAACAAATAAAACCATTTCCTTTTGGCTTCTTTTTTCCACTGATGTCTCGAACTTCTTGGCTTCGGATAGAAAAATGTTCATCCATTGATCCTTTTGGGCCTCCGAACATGCTTTCAATTCTATTTCTAGGAAAAAAAAGTGTCGCATTATTTGCACATTTTGTGATCTTTTTGAATTTCCTCTATAATTAGTAGTTCGCTCAGCTGCTGCAGAAATAATTTTATGCGATTTGCTAAGTTTTTAATTGTGAATTGTTTTCCATAGATATAATATATGTATATATAAATGCTGCAAAAAGGCCATCGGTTTGTTCTCCCTTTTGTTGAATTTATGTTTTCCATGTTACTGAGTGATTCCAGTAACTCAATGGTAAGGGTATAATTGTTCATCAACGTTGACTTCTGCTCCTGCAGAATTCAGCATCAATAAAATATCTGAAATGGCTGGGTTTTGTCGTTTTGCTTGCGCTTCTGGCGTGTATTTCCATTATCAAATTCGATAAAACGGCTGATGGCAAAGAAATGTTGAATTCCCATTGAATCTCGATATATCGCATTCCAGTTTGTTTTCCAAAAGTCAGAGGTATGAACTTTGTTAAAATACGAGAATCCAGCAAACAATCGTATTCCTCGATAAGCTTCAGATGTAGTAATACGTTTTTATTTGAAGAGGTTTTGTTAGATTTTTTTCGTGTTCATGTTTGCAGCATTTTCTGTTGGATTCACGAATTATAATAGGTAATAATTAACAATTAGCAAATGAGACATGAAAAATAAAATAAGGAAAATTATGTTCACAAGATGGAAGCTAATGATATTGTAACTACTTTTTGCCGTTAAAATTGTAACTACGTTATGAATGTTACAAAAGCCCGTGAATTGGAAATAAACTGGTGCTTCTCAAAAGTAGTACTTTATTTAAATGAGAATAATTCAAAGGTAGATGAGAATCTTTTCATTCAGTCAAGATAAGGTCAAAATCATAAAAATTTAAAACTTCAAAAAATTACAAATAGGAACAATTTGAATGAGTGAAATCTACAGGTACTTTAAAAAGGGAAATTAATTAATTGCAGACATAATTTACAGTTTTGAGGTTTTAAATACACATGAAACAAATAAAACAGTTATACTTTGAAATGATGGGAAAGTCCGATTATATTTGAATAGAAAAAAAAATAAAACTCTTTTAGATAATTCTTCTTATATTTACACTCATACAATACTAAGTAAAAACGGTTATATAATAATTAGCAGATGATCACAAAAATATAAAAACCTCAACATTTTATCATAACAAACACTTAAAAAAGTGTCAAAATATTCATATAGGTATAATTTCCATGAGAAAAACCTGCAGGTACTTTACAAAGATCAATAGAAACCCAATTTAGAATTTGAATGCACTTGGAACAAATAAAACCGTTATACTTTCGCTTGATGGGAAAGCCTGATTTTATTTTATTGGAAAGAACTCAAAGGTTTTTAAAATCCCCTTTTTTTATATTGTTAGAATAACTCAATTAATATTAGGTAAAAACAGTTATATTTTTAGCAGATGATAATAAAAATTTTAAATTCTAAAATTCCTTACAGGAAGACATTATTATCAAATGCCACGTCTTTTTCTTGGCTCCATGAAATAACTCCCTACGAAATAACTCCCCAAATCAAAAATGAAATAACTTCCCAAAATTGGGGATTTATTTCATATGAAACAATTCCCCATGAAATAAAGCCCCAAACGAAATGAAATAAAACCCTAAACTAAAATGAAATAACACCCTATTTTTGGGAATTAATTTCATAATGAAATAAGCACCCAATTTAAAAATGAAATAAGTCCCCAATTAAAAATTTTACATCTTGAAATATTAAACCCCATATTCTGAACTTTATGATTAATGACAAAGCCATAACAAATAACAATTTCTGAAATTTTTTCATGTAAATTGCTTTTGTAATAATTTTGTTTTTATTTTCAGAATACGGGGAATTACATAAGTAACAATTTATTCAAAATAAACCATTTTTTTTTTACATGAAGCATTGAAATGTGTATAATGCAAAAACTAGTAATTGTTACCCTCATTTGTTATAAATAAATTTTAGTTTTTTGATTTTAAATGCAAAAACACGAGCAACCTTATTTTTGATTCAGAAGAATTTTTAAGTAAAATTATTACCTGAAAACAACTTAAGCAAGAATAAATCTAGTTAGAAAACATATACAACATATATATATATAATAATTATTTTGTTCTGAGAACTACAGATTGTACTTTATGCTAAAAAATGATTTGTATTTGTTATTTTATTTTATAAACTTGCGAAATAAGCGCCGCAGGGAAAAAATTTTGTTAAATAACTAAATTTTTTGCCTTCGGCGCTTATTACGCACATTTTGAATAATTTATAATTTAAAAAATAATCTAATATATTTTCTAATCAAAGTAATAATGATATATAATTCAAAATAAAATATCAACTTCTTAAGATATGTTCAGACTAGTCAAATATTTGACCAAATATAAATATAAACTAAATTAAATATTTCTCCCTTCACCATTCTAATCGGAAAATAGTTTTGTCGTATTATTAATCATATCCGACATTTTACCGAATCTTCCTTGACGCTGTATTCTCTTACAAAATATTTGCAAAATCATACTTCGCTAAATAATTCTTTTGTAAAACTAGTTGATGAAAAGTTTTATAGATGTATGTTCATATTTTATATTAGAACTGCATAATGTAGTAAATAATGAAATAACTAAAGAAGTAGACGCTAACTTTTAATGAATGAACATAAATGCGGTAAATATAATGTAATGAAATAAGTCCCCAAAAATAAAATTTGGGGACTTTATTCGTTTTGAGAATTTAGGGATTTATTTCATATGAAATAACTCCCCAAATAAAAAAATGAAATAAAGCCCTAAAAGATGAAATAACACCCCAAATACCGTTGTTGTTGTGTTCTGTACAAAATTTTGGGGACTTGTTTCATTTTATTTTTGGGGACTTATTTCGTGGGGAGTTATTTCATGGAGCCCTTTTCCTTTCTATCGTAAAAACGCTTGAAAATATTAAAATGTCAAATATTGCATACAAAATGTATGACATACCCAGGTATGTTGGTTGTAAGGATACGTATAAATTTTTGGTTGTAAATATAAAGATTAAGAATGATACTGTAAAAATTTCAAGAAAATCGGTTTAGTTGTGTAGCTTTCTATAAAGCCCAAAAAAATAAACAAATTTTTATATATTTTATATAAAAAATAAAAATTTTAATTTTTTAAGCTTAATATCTCTTAAAAAAAAAAGAGATAACATAGGCATGCGAATTCTCCCATATAAAAATCTTTGAAATCGATTCAGATATAAGGAATCAGAATCGTTTTAAATAAATTTTATAGCCGAGGCGTCCAACTTTGGGACCCTGTGGACTCGTCCCCTGTAAGTCTATATGGTCCAAGCTCAAAAGTTAAACTTGCATAAACCTCTAATATCAGCATGTGAAATTTCATGGAAATCGGAGCAGCCGTTCCAAAGTTCCATAATTATTTCCATTTCATTTTTTAAATCGCACACTGTGTGGCGTGGGCGTAGCGAACAATAAGAACATATTTTTGCATAGTACCAGTAACGTTCTATACTTATGCCAAATTTCATGTAAATCATATAATTATTAACGTGATACAAAAAAATTAATTTGAAAAAAGTAGGCGTAAAATGAAGCTCATAGTATTACCAATAAGATACTCTAGTAGGCGTGGCGAACAATAGGGACATATTTTTGCATAGAGTCAATGACATTTGTTGGGAAGGTAAATCAAGTGGATATTTTAGCAAATATAAATGGTAAATGCGGGGATTAGTGGGGTTTAAAAAATTTATAATTTATTTGCCGGTTACGAACCTTTTCATTTCAGAGCTGATGTTGTAATAATTTGTATTCTTTTTTCTTTTTGGTATTTTACATACTAGTAACACGAAATACAATATGTTAAGAGTAATTAAAAGAGCCTTTTATACCAAAAGTAATTCAATTACGGGCATTTTATACCTTAATAACGTTATACATATGTATAAAATTTCATGCAAATCGCTTCAGAATTGATGTGATAAATTGAGAAAACTACTTTCTTAAAAAGTAGTTTTCTCAATTTTACGCCCACTTAAAAAAATTACTTTTTTTAAGTGAGCGTAAAATGTAGGCGTGACATCCAATCGCAATTTATTATAGCCTTTAAGCTGCTCTGGCACCGGTACTATCTGTGTGTCAAATTTTGTTAACATCGGTTTTGAAGTTTAGGCGTGATTCATACACAAACAAACTGACACCTCATTTTCATAATATATGTATATTTGTTGAAACATGATATAAAAAATAGAAGGTAGTTTCAATCAATTCGTATTAATTTAAAATCACTTTCTGACATACATAAGGATTA
Source organism: Protophormia terraenovae (assembly GCA_951394005.1). Classification (NCBI taxonomy): domain Eukaryota; kingdom Metazoa; phylum Arthropoda; class Insecta; order Diptera; family Calliphoridae; genus Protophormia; species Protophormia terraenovae. Next base: position 27,357,869 of record OX596074.1, on the reverse strand, counting down.
TGACAATTTGTTAAAATAACGCTACCATATTCTATTTTTTATATCATGAATAGAAAGGAATGAAAAAGGATTAATATTCAATTAAAATAAATATTAATCATACGTCTAAGAAATAGATAGTGTTTGAGAAACACTGTTTCTAGTTTCAATTACTTTAAACAAAATATTTATTTCGATAACATTTTATAAATTTTAATTTAATTTTCATTATTAAGCATATAGAAAAATAAAACCTTTTGATAAAACCCTACATATGTTGTATATTCAGCATTTACAAGAGCTCTTAAGTACAATTTAAGAAATTTACTACAACCACTACATATGCTCACTATATCAAGTACGTATGTATCATATGTAATATTCCCAACTATTTTTATCATATGAATTCTATATTCAAGTACCTACTTACTTGTAATATTTTGGTCACACGTACTCTTTTATATGTAGTCTTATAACGAAATTTTCTATTCAAATATATTTGTGTAAGAGTGTTAAGGTATTTTGTTTTAGTTTTTGTTGCTTGTACACATATTTAAATGTAGCAAGTGTAGTACGTGCTTCAATATGTGTGCCGTTTAATTTTTTATTTTCTTTTCTTGTAATTTTTTTTGTAGTTGTCATAAATTGTATTTTAACAGATGCTAATCAGCCCAAAATAACATTTACGTATTATTTATTCTGCAATTGCATACAAATTTGTGGAAAATAGTTAATTTTTTGCAGAGAACAATGGGAAGAGTTTTCTGAAAAAAAATTTAATTGAATCGACAGACAAAAAAAAAAAAAAAAAACAAATTTTCAAGTATCATATTTTGTAATAAAGATGTTTGAAGTAAAATTAAATATTAAACTATCTTTGAAGATTAAGGAATGCTTAAAGCAATATTATTTTCTTCTTTAAACTTAAAAAATATTATTGATATATTTAGAATTTTTTGTAGACTACTTTTAAATTTTTTTCCATTTAAACCCATAGTGCTGTGTAATGATAAAACTCCACAAAAAAAGGACAATTTCAAAAGAAAAAACTCTTTAATAACATTATGATAACAAAAACTTAACATTATGTGTTTTATACGAGTAAATTTCTATGTTCCAGTTTATTTGTGCTAAAAAGGACCTGCTCTTCTTTATTTTTTTGTTTTTTCTCTTTAATGAATTTAACAAGTGAAAACATATAAAGAAACATATGTTTTACGTAACTTTTTTTATTAAAAGATGTTTATTTATTTTCAACATTTGTTTAACAACATTTGCGTCTTTGTGAATGAGGCTTTAATTTTATACAAATTTATTTAGTCACGTTTTAAATGACCAATACGTGTAAGTATACCTTTTTTTTCATACATACTGGTCAAGACAACACTAAAACAAATGACAAAATGTATAAACGTACTAGAAATATATGAAACAAAAAACTAACAAAATTAAGTTGGTAATAAAATTAGCTTAACACACAACAGACAAGATAATAACATTTGCGTGAGGTAATAAGTACAAGTAAATTTTAGAACATAAATTTCTACGAATATTTAAGGAAATGTTTCAAAAAATTTTTGAAACTTAAATACATAGAAATGTTATTACAATTTTGTTTAAGTATGTGTAATAAAATAAATATAAAATTTTCAGTTATTAGCTTTTTTCGATATTTTTCATTTTAGGGAAATAATCAACAGTTTTTTACTTGTTAATTTAATTTAACCCTTTCTGGAACCTTGTATGAATAATACATTTTTCTTAAAATTAGTATTAAACTTTTTCCTTCCTTAAAATGTTTAAATTTATTATTCCCTTTTAACTTTTTACGGCGTACAGTGGTTCAGAATAAATAGGTTAATCAATTGTCTGTTCTCATCTGACTTTAAAAAAATTTTTATTTTCTTAAAGGGTGAAATAGTGCCATTAATTTTTGTCTTCCAAATAAAAAATCTTGAACACACTCGCATAAAGGTTTAAACTTTTCTGATAGATATTTTTATGAAGATACATAATTCTGAAATAATTAACTTTGGAGGGAGATCAAAGACCCCTCAGGTTCGGTGCTGTGTGGTAAAATAGGGTGCCCATAATATAGAAAAATAATATTTTTTAGGTACTCGAACTGATTACAAGTTTTTTTAAATGTAAAAAAAATTAAGTATAAATTATTAGACTATTTTGTCTAAATGGATCTTCTTTAAAAGGGGTCCAAAACGACGATTAATTTAGGGAAAGGATATTAATATTTTAATGATCACTTCTTATTTTTTTATTGATTATTAGGTAAAAAAATTAAGTTTTAGAATTTTAAGATTTTATTTTTAGCAGAACGATAATGTCTGTCCATCCGTCCTTCTCCTTCTATAAATTAAAATTAAATGTGTCGAAAACTATACATAATTCAGAGAAGGGTGGTATCAACACTTTACTGATCATGTTTAATTAATTTATTTATTTATTAGTAAGTAAAAAATTAATTTTTAAAATTATGACATGTTTTTTGGCTGAATGGTAATGTCTGTCCGTACGTCTTTACTTTTGGGTTAAATGGGAAGAAAATGACGCTTAATTCAGGAAAAGGTGATATCCAAATTTTTATGATCACGTTATATTTTTTACATTCATTATTTAATAAAAAATGCACTTTTAGAATTCTAAAATATTTTTTTCGGACACTTTTTTCAAAATAACTCCGAAACTATTGAGCACATAAAAAATTAAGTTAGGCTAATTTGAAGATATTTTTAGTCCACATAACTTTGATAACTTTGATAACTTTATAACTTTGATCAATCGTACACACCATTCTTGAGTTATGAGGAAATATACTAGAGTAATGGCCCTACTATGGGCGAAATATTACATCTTTTGACCTGATGGAAAAAAACTGAGAGGAGATTCGCGTTTAGCACATCAAAATACAAGTCCAACTATTCGTCTATGGGGGAGGATTTTTTTTTTTTTTTGTTGACCAGTGTAATTGAATTTTTTACTATTTTTCAAAAATTTTAAAAAATGTTTTATTTTGACAGCTCCTTATAAGAAATTGAAACATTATTTTGTCTATTTTTATTCTGTACCCAACTTTAGTACAAAATTTTAAATTTTAAAATTCAATTAAGCGCCACTTTTGACACATTTTACATTTACCCTAACGTGCATAGTTTCAGAAACTCTGAGTGTTCCTAAGAGTTTAAAAGCGCGTTTTCACGGGCCGGGAATGTGGAATTTAAACATGAGTGTAAGTATATATAAGGAGTGTGATCGAAAAAATCATAACACACGTTTTGCTTTATAGCTTTTTTCTGAATCAAAATTAAAGAGTGATTCCATATCAAAACGGAAAAAAAAGACATTTTCGGAATTGGTATCTCCGATTTCAATGAAATTCGCTACGGATATTAAGTATTGCAAATGTTTCTTAAATCACAATTTTTGTGAGTAAAGAATCCTCCCGGTCCAAAAATATGATGTTTCAGAAATCAAAAAGTTTTTGAATTTTTTTCAAAAATAATCACACTTTATTGCTCACAACTTCTAAAATATACATTGTAAAATTATTATTTTTATTTCATTTAATAGAAAAATATATTGGCTTTAAAACGACAAATAAAATATTTATATACTTCTAAAGTTCAAAAGTAAAAATCGTTAATATAAAGATTAAAGCTTAATATCTCAAAAAACGGTATTTTAAAATTCTTAAAAAATACATATATTGATAATGGAACCCTTCTCAATATTTGTGCCAAATTTCAAGTTGGAGCCTCTATTGGTTTAGGAGTTATGAATCAAAACACAGAAAAAAACGTATTTTTTGTATGTAAAATTTAAAATATTTACAAAAACTATTTTGAAATTATTTTTTTTTTTTTTTATGAGCACATATTTAAAAAAAAAATAAAATTTTATATACAAAATTTGACTTCAGTTTATATTTTGTTACATAACTTCTGAGCTAAATAAGTGTCCAACATGAAATTTTGCACAAGCATGAGCAGAGTTGTATTAATATTATATAATTTTTTTTTAGCATTTTAAAAATATCGTTTTCGGAGATATTACTATTTTTTTGTTGTAAGTCTTATTTAGACCTTTGAACTCTCGATCTAAAGTAACTCACTATATATCATTTTTAAGGTAATGTATTTGTTTTTAAAATTACACTAAAACTAACTTTTTATTTTCTATAGCTTAGGAGTTATTAATAATTGGATTTTATTTTGTCCATAACTCCAAAACTAAATAAGGCTCCAACTTGAAATTTTATATCCATATGGAGAAAAGTTATGTCAACAATGTATAATTTTTTAAGAATTTTAAAAATACTGGTTTTTGAGATATAATAGTTTGAATTTTTTTATATCCAACTTTGAACTTTTGATGTAAAAAACTTTGTATATGTCGTTATGAAGGTAATATCTTTGTCTTTAATATACAGCAACAACTAGAGATCTACCATGTATATTTAAGAAGTTATTAAAAGTTAAATAAGCATTCATTTGTAAAGATTTTAGAATTTTTTCGTTCTTTAACCATCATATTTCCGGACCGAAAAGAAACATGGGTCTGAAATTTCATGTTTTCGGAAACACTTCCAATGGTCAATGCTTGTAGTGAATTTCATTGAAATCGGAGATGTCAAATCCGATTGCTGTCCGTTTTCACATGGAATCACTCTAAAGTGTGATTTGAAACGCTATAAAATGAATAGATTTACACTGTAAAAAATACTAATGATACTCAATTAAAGGAGATTATCAATACTTTTGATAAAAAATAACCTCACTTTTCAATTTGGACGCATACTAATCAATGTGCTACACAGAGGTTTTCAGATATATTCAAAATGTTTGTACAATATTTTTAAGTATAGGAGATCTACAAAAACCAGATTTATTTTGAACATAAAATTTCTTTAAATCAAAATCTTTAAATCAAAACTACACTAATTGAAATTACTATAATGATCCCCAAAAATAACCAATTAAATTAAGTACTAGACAGTCATTTAATATTATACAAATATATATAGTTTTTAAGATAATTTACTCTTATTTGTATTATAGTAATATCGTGATTATATTTTAGTTAAATTTTGTGCAAAAATGTTTCGCAACTTTTAATTTCCTAACAACAGCGGCACAAATATATATAAAATTCTATATAAAATCTATAAACTTGTATAATAAATTAGTCAAATATACAATAAGTTAGAACTAACTACTTTTCTCCATTTAATAGAGAAATTTATTGTGAAGTTAAAATATATAATTAAACATTTTTACAAAAAAATTTTCAATATTTTATTTCCCCTTCCTTCCTATTTTTGTTATAATTTAGTAAATACGACTCATTATAAAATTTTACGCAAATGTTACTTGGACTTGTGTATGTTAGGCTCTGAAAGAATTGTGAAAATATATTTATAAGTTTGTGAGTTATTACATTTTGAAAATGACAAAAAGCTCTTTGGACCACCTTTTTTTAGGTCCAAATTCCTTCTTTAATACAAATTTTATCCAAGCCATCTCCATTATATCCTCTACACCAGACTGAGAATTTATTGGTATATCAACTATGTACTTTAATTCGTAGACCCAGTATGCTTTCCCAAATTTATTTCTTATAAAACATTTTATATAAAAAGATGAATCCATTTTCTTTATTATTATTTGAATTTTTCATCATGATTTTTTAACGTGACGTTTATAGTTTTGTTTAAGTTTTGTGATCGAAAAGGGACCTTTAACTACGTGTAGTAATTTAGTCATATATTCGGTTATTTTAACAAAATATGTACAATATTTTTTTAATAAACTTCGGAATTGTGGTGCCACTTTTAGATTCTAAGCATTCTATAAAAATTTTGATACATTGTTTTTAAGCTAAATTTTTTAAAAAACTAAAATTAAAACATTCTAAAAACTAGTTAAGAAAGGAAATATTTAAAACATTTTTTACTCGAATTATTCGATTGATCGTCATAATTTGCTCGAATAAATTTTTATTCGAAATTCTGGATTTTAATTTAATCGAACTATTATTTGATTTTAATTTGTCGATTAATCGAGCAAACAATATTCGAGTGAATACCCTATTGGAAACATAGCTGTCTAGATATTAATAAGAACCTGAAGGAACATCTTATTTTCTAAATGACTCAAACTAATATATACAGAAAATAGATAAATTATAGTAAGATTTATGAATAAATGTATGGTTTTAACACTAAATAATATATTCTTCACAAATCGAGAATATAATTTAATAAAATTATCACAAGAAAGTGGTTCTGAGTAAGAATTACATAAAAATAAAAATCCGCTTTATAAAAATCCAAACGTTGAATGTATTTCGCTTTTTGTATAAACATTATAATTTTAAATTATTTTAATAAATAAGTTAATTTACCTTTTATTTTTTGTTTAAAATTATTAGGTATTTTTAATTATATCTTTAATATTATATTTGGAATTGAAGTATAAAATATCAAAAAATCTTAAAATAAATTTTTTCATATATACACATTTATATAGTTTCATTCATCCGATTTGTTAAAAAATCATATAAATTGCTATATATAACGTTCCAAGCTTTATGAAATATTTTTTTTTAGAAATTCCCGATTTTAGCTATTTGGGGATCTGAAATTTTTTATGGGAGGTGGGCGTGTCCATAGTCCAATTTTTTCCAAATTTCGTACAGAATATTACTTTCTCAAAAAAAATTGTGTGTGCCAAATTTCATTCATCTACGACAAGTCCTTCTATTTTTGACCGCTCGTTATATGAAAACACCACACTGTGTGACGTTTACTCATCTCAGCCGGTTTTAATAGCTTTTTATATACGATACTATTCTGATGCTATCAAATACAGAGCGACAAGGATATTCGGCTTTGATGCCGATTAATCTTATACGATTTTTTGCGCTTAAGATTATCACTATTAAACCTCTTCGTTTTGTGACGCTGAAGCGGCATTTTATCCATGGAAAGTCACCTTTAAAAGTCAGTGATGTCAATTATACATATTTCCAGTAAATTAAATTTAGTTTGAAAATCGTTAGATTTGTATTTAAGCTATTTGTATACAAATCGAAATTTGTGCTTTATGCCAAACATTTTTAATTTTAAATTATTGTTTCAACTCTATGCTTTATTTAAATTATTTTAACCTTTTTAGTGAAGAAAACAGCAAAACAAATTGTCCAATTGATAAACTTTTTACAGCGATTTTTTACACAGATTTAGTATATTGAAATAAAAAGATGTCAAGATTGTTCTTACAACTGTCACGTAAAAACGTAGAGCGACCTAATTTGGTTAGGTTCATAGCAAAAAACGATGAAGTTCTTCCAACTTCAAAAGTGGGACAAAGTGCATATTTTAATCTTTTTTGGAAGTTCCAAAAAAGTGAAAATAAATTTATTCTTAGCGAGAAAAAGTGGTAATAATTTCTAACAAAATTTAAATTTTACAAATTTTAAAGCATTTTAATAATTATTTAATAGTGTAAAAAAATAATTTTTATTAAAAAATTTCATAAACATCGTTTTAAGATAAGTGCTTCAAAAGTTATGAACAAGAAGTATAAAAGAATAACATCCTACTAATGACTACCATAGTTTAAAAAAACTCCCTTTTTCACCACTAAGTACTTCCTTCCAACGACAATACAATGTTAAATTCATGACTTTTTCAGCACTTTTTTTGCTGGGTTACTACGTAACATGTACGTTTTTGAGTACACATATACACATAGTATAATTATAAAGTATACTCGTAGGAACAGCTGTTTTACAATTTTTTCATTGAAATACCTAGCGGAACTGTCAAATTGTTTTTATATTCATATGCAAACTTTTTTTCGAGTTTTTTTACTTTTCCTCTCCATTATTCTCTCATTTTCTCTTCGTAGCATTTTTACATTATGAGCAGTAGTTTTACACCACCCAGAGGTAAAATTTGTAAGGCCTCCATCGTTCAGGCTTTCTAGATGGTCTATTTACACCTTCTTTAAGATGGAATTGCTCATGCTAACATACCTTCTATAGTAAGGCCTACAAGAATTCATTCTTGTCTTCTAAAATATCGGAAAGAACTCCCGACTTCGCTTCTCTTAAAAGGCGAGATAGAAGCTGTAACGATTCCTATGATGTAAAAAGTTCGGGAACGGGGCTACCTATAAATACGGCTGTGCTCGTCGATGGGGGGGTTGTGTTGAGTTCCCAAAATGTTATTATAAATATATTGAAATACGTTCCAAAGATTTAAAATTAGGTAGCAAAGAAAATAAAAAATGATCCACTAAGTCAAATAAAAGATAGCATGTGTCTGATGATTGATGTGTAGCAAAAGATGGTATATGCTACACTGACCTATGCCCACCCTCCGTGCTGACAGTTTATCTAATTTAGTTATCAGCCCTATCAAAAAGATAAAGAAAAATACTTTTCACTTTTCATAACAAATAATTTAATAAACTTAAGATTCCATTTCGACAGATAATATAAAAATGTACATTTATTTATAATTAGATAATCAAGTAGAATTTAAACTTTGTTTAAATAAAAAAAAAAATATTAATAATATATTATTACGAAATGTATAATGTATGGTCACCATTTATTTATAAAAACGATTATAAAAATTATGATATTTAGAAAATTAGTTCATCTTGTTATAATTTTTATTAATTACGATAAAAAAAATTAAGAAACGTGGTGACGTTTATAGGTTTTGTAGTTAGAAATGATATTGATTTTAATTATTGAATGTTATGTGTATATAAAAAAAATTTTAATGTATTATGAATATCCAACATTGAATAAAAAAAAAAAAAATTATACGGCAACTCTAATTACAATATTGTTATATTTTTTTTTTATTTTTATATAAAAAAAAAATTTTTAACTATAGTTTTAAGTGAAATTTATATATTCATAATACATACAAATATTTTTTGAGTTTTGAGAGATATAAAAAAAAGGCTGATAAATAAAATATAAACACAACTTACATTTTATAATCCAACGATGTCAGGAGGCGCCAGATGACCGTAGATTAGTTGCGTATTAAACTTATTAGGAGCGAATTAATTTGTTATATTTAAGTGTGTATGAGTTCATGTGTGGACTGCATTACGTATGATTATTTTAAATTTTCATTCGCAATGGAATCCCCACACAGTTTTGAGTGTTTATGAGTATTTATATATGTATTTTTATTGATTGTTATCCCCCCAGCAGGCCATGTCTTGTAGAAAATATCGACGATGTCTTGATGATTTGTCACAGTCATCGATGACACATGTACGACAGCTCCGAACAAACATTGGTGACATTTTCGAACAAAGGGCACTTAAGTCATCAACGATAACCTGAGCGACAGTGTCATGTATATTTTCGTCAACCATTTTAAAAATAATAAATGAAAAAAAGTAGGGTTCCGCCGAGATTTGAACCCAGGCCGCCAATTTCTCTCTTTCTTATCGAATAGTCAAGCGCACTTACCACTTCAGCTACAACATTCTCTACTTTTTAATGGTTTTATTAATGCTTTTATTTATCTTATAGGTATACACGACATGCTACATGACAATGTCATGCAGCATGTCGTGCATTTGGTCTAATTCACGACATTCTCGCTGTACATTTTACTCATGTTGTCACCGAACTAAATATTTACGACAATTTTTTATATTTTGTTATTGAAGTCGCCGAAAATGGTGTATGATGACAATATAGGTGACTTTTAGTCAAACTTGTCTACTACATGCATTTTCTTGACGACAAATTTAGGCGACATCATCGATGAAAGTGTCGTTAATGGACATGTGGCCTGCTGGGCCAGCAGGCCATGTCTTGTAGAAAATATCGACGATGTCTTGATGATTTGTCACAGTCATCGATGACACATGTACGACAGCTCCGAACAAACATTGGTGACATTTTCGAACAAAGGGCACTTAAGTCATCAACGATAACCTGAGCGACAGTGTCATGTATATTTTCGTCAACCATTTTAAAAAAATAAATGAAAAAAAAGTAGGGATCCGCCGAGATTTGAACCCAGGCCACCAATTTCTCTCTTCCTTATCGAATAGTCAAGCGCACTTACCACTTCAGCTACAACATTCTCTACTTTTTAATGGTTTTATTAATGCTTTTATTTATCTTATAGGTATACACGACATGCTGCATGACAATGTCATGAATCATGTCGTGTATTTGGTCTAACTCACGACATTCTCGCTGTACATTTTACTCATGTTGTCACCGAACTAAATATGTACGACAATTTTTTATATTTTGTTATTGAAGTCGCCGAAAATGGAGTATGATGACAATATAAGTGACTTTTAATCAAACTTGTCCTCTACATGCATTTTCTTGACGACAAATTTAGACGACATCATCGATGAAAGTGTCGTTAATGGACATGTGGCCTGCTGGGTTAGAGTAGGTGTATGTATGTTTTTGTGAGTATATGTGAAAATATATTTACTATTTTATGATTTTAAATGAATTGAGTGATTTTTAAATTTTAGTATTTACATTTGAGTATTTATTTTATTTTTCTATCCAAAACGGCGGTTCTCAACAAGGGGTCCGTATAAAGATTGTTAGGTGGTCGCTAAGACCTTTTGCTTGAACATAAAATTAAAAGTATTTCTGTAAACAGAGAACACACATATGTATATTAATTTCTCCAGTTATAAAATAAAGTTGCAAAGTTGCAAAAAATATAGAGTAAAAATTCTAAAACTATTGTTTGTGCATGATTTTTATTATCATTCTGTTTTTTTTTTCAAATTGTAAAAAACATTTAATAATATTTCGTCCTTGGCATAAGAAATACAAAGGTTTTATCTTAAATTTATAATTAATTGAAATCAAATGTTTTTACTGTTTTCCTAAATATAGCCTGATTTAACAAAAGCATTTTGTATCAAATTGAAAGTATGCCATTAATTTTTATCTTTAAGTATTAATTTATTTTTGGATTAAGAATTACTTAGGAATAACATTTGATATGAAATTGAGAAAGTATCACTTTTTTTCAAATGAATATTAATTTATATTCAAACTTGAAATTCAACATACGTATTTTCAGAAATGCCTTTAAATTATCAAATTAAAAGGCATGAAGGCAAGAGTTTGTAAAAGCCCCTGATCTATGTCGGGGATCACACACAGAAATTTTTCCTGCAGCAATTCTGAGTTCGTAGGAGAGAGAAGAGAAGGGAATACTAAACATTTACATTCACTTTACCTATACTATGAACCCCGACTAACAAAATAAAGATCCTTAATTTAAAAATATCTTCAATACATGTTTGACATCTTTCAAATATGAATATTAAGATTTTATGGGCCATAAAAAAGGAAAAAAAAATCGTCAATGAATACATTAATTCTTCGAAACAAATAAATAAATTTAATAGGACATAATTTTAGAATTATTCTGTTAAAAAATATAATAAATTTCAATAATTTTTTTAAAATTGTTGACCAAATATTGAGTTACCCAGAAAAAAAAGGAACTGAAAAAGAGCTGAAAAAGTCATGAAGTTAACATTGTGTTAGTATTGGAAGGAAGTACTTACTGATGCAAAAGAGCTGCGGAAGTTCTTTTTTTAACCCATGGTTGTCATTGGTAGGATGTTCTTCTTTTATTCTTCTTATTCATTTCTTTTGAAGTACTTCCTTTAGAACTATGTTTATGAAATTTTTTTACAAAAATTCAGTTTTAGCCTTATTAAAAGATAATAAAAATGCATTAAAATTTATAAAATTTTAATTTTCATAGAAATTATTAACGTTTTTTCCAGCTAAAATTTCATTTATTTCCACTTTTTTGGAAGTAATTAATAAGAACTTCCAAAAAAGTTTAAAATATGCACTTTGTTCTACTTTTGAAGTGGTGAAAATGTTCTTTTTTGGAAGCTCTTGATCGTTTTTTTGCTGGGTATGTATGTCAGAAAAGTGTATTGAAATTAATATTTTTTTTATTGAATTATTATTAGCTACTGAAATTACCATTGACTTTGTTGATGCTGAATTTACATTTTTAAATTATATAAAATTTGAAGCACTAAATATTTTAGTTGTTTTTAGTTTTTCTTAAAAAGAATTTATAAAATTTAATTTTGGCGATTTTTGGCGATTTTTGATTAACAATTTTGCGACAGAGGCTCAAAAAAATCTGACACCCCTGCGCCAAACTTCTGGGTGAAGTACTTCAAAGATGAAAAAATATTCAACTTTGAAGTGCCGAAGTACATAAATATATTTTGTCAGTTGTTTTATTCTTATTTTAATATTTTTTCTTTAAGTCGGAAATTTTAATTTGCAATTCATTATTTCAACTGAAAACATAATAGAATTTTTACATCTTTATACTTTATTATATAAAATTTTAATAACAAAATAATCCAACGACTGGGTTAATATCATTTATGTGTCGCAGTAGCTGTCAGTCGCAGTTGAAGCGAAAGTATTCTATGTAGTTGAGCCTTAACACAAGAGACAAAATGCACGCGTGCACGGTTTTGGGGAACACTGTTTTACACTAACAAAATACAAGCAATTGTTGTTTTTGTAGATGTGCGAGCACTTTCTAATTACGCTAATTACACACATAACTCTCATAAGCAAAACGTCTCAGCTGATCCGCTACATTTACATTTATGGTGGAGTAACATATATTGAACAAGATAGCGTTTAATGTGGCATAGTTGTCAAAATATTGCGCTTGGAATTTAAATATATTATTAGCGCATTCTAATGTGCAACAATGGGATTTAAAGCGTACACTCAATACTTATTCTTAAGAAAAATAAAGGATTCAAAAGACATAACCATTTTTTATATTTTTATATAGTTTTATCATTTTATAGTTAAGTTTTATTTTACTTTTCCTCTCTGGATCCGCGCAGCTATTTCTCAAATTTATGTAAATAATTAAGTTTACTGCAAAATCTTCAAAAGCAACAAAATGTTTTTGTATAATTAATATGAAATAATAAAATATTTGTTGCCAGCATGTATATCTGACGTTATATACAGTGATTTTTTTATTTTCCAGTTAAGCGAATTTTCATCAATCACCCACTTTAAATAATATATAAACGGAAAATAAAAACTGTTGCATTAATTTAATATTTTCCATTTTATGTCCACTAACTATTTATCATAAATCTGTCTCCGTTTCTTTAAATCCCTTAAGCAATATTTATGTTTAACCAAGATTTATAGTTATGAATAATTTTACTGAATGTTATTATTTCACTTGTATTTCTATTACATTAATTTTAAAATAAATTTATTATCGATCATAATTATTTTTATGGTATTTCATCATCCACAACAATGATTAATTGTTTTGTTTTTCTGTATTTTGTTCTCTTTTCTTTCATATTATTATCATATTGTTAATGGCGAAACAAGTTTTCAACATCCTTTGCTATCACACCCACCGAGATAATAGCTGGCAGCTGGAACAGTAGTAGCATCTTCATCATTATCATCATCATTAACGCCAACGTTGTTGTCTTCGTCAGTCAATGTGCTGTTATTAACACTATCATTATTAAAAAACCTCCATAAATTTAATACTGGCAAAATTCGTTTAACAACAATGAAGAAATGAGCGAATGAATAAATGAACGTAGAAACGTATAAAAAAACTTTGACAGTTTCATTGTTAATATTACGTACTGTTGACATTTGTATCTGGGGAATAGCACGATTAAGCTTATGATGATTATTATACTACAGTTTTGCTAGTGATATCATAAAGTGGGAGGAATGTGATTTTTTGTTAAATTTTTTTGTTTAAGTAAAAAAGTTATATACAGGGCAAGTTTTTCAAGCTTTTCGCTTGGAAAGTAAGCATTTGCATATTTAAAAAGAATTTCACAAAAAAATGCTTATATGTTAAATCTTTGCATAAATTTGCATATAATGGATACAAAAGTTAGTTTTCTTAACAAAAACACAATTTTTTGGTGATTTTTTAGAGTTCAATCAAATGATTTCTAAAAAATTGTTGGTGAGCATTTTGAGTAGATTGTAAATATTGTAAAGAAAAAAACTTCGGAAGCGTCAAATATGATACTTAAAATTAAAATAGTTATATTTTTATAAACATCGAAATCTATTAGAGATTGAAAGTTAAAAAATGCGTATTTGTGCATATTTTCTACACATTAATATATAAAAATACATATTCATGCTATTTTTGCATATTTCTGTGCATATAACACCATTTTTTCGTTCTTTTTTAAGCGCATATTTAAAACTTTTTTGTGCATATAAAAACTTGCCCTGGTTATATAGAATTAAACATAGATGTATATTTTTCCGTTGTCTTTTTACTTTCTTTTAGTTTGTATCTTTTTTTTATGGGAAAAACTTTCTGTGTGATTTTTGTTTTCCATGAAATTTTCTTGAATTTTATTTAGAAATTATTTGAAATATTTTGTTTTCATAATGGTTTTTAGTCTGAGGTTTTGAAGAGAAAGAAAAGAAAGTATAACAATCTATATGTAATTTATGATAAATTTATTAAGTTTTGATAGTTATTTAATGAAGTTGTTGTAGTTGTTGACAGTGTTTAAATAATGTTTATCATATAATCATATTTAGCCAAAACTTTTGGCAGAACTGCAAAGTAAGAGGATAATATGACAAGGTAAATAGTTTTAGTATGTAAGAGTGATGAATGTAATGTGCAATTTTGAAGTGGATCCAAATATCCAAGAGTGACCACTTCCTAGGTGATCAAGAGTAAATCAGATCAAAGAGAATTACCAATATTATTTTCTGAAACATACCATGGAGGCATTACTACGTACTTTTATAAGTAGTACATAAAAAGGGATCTTATTCATTTTAAGGATGTGAAAATTATTTTTTTTTTCCTTTTGACGACAGTTAGCTGTTAAGATAACATGTGCCTTGATGTAAATTTTTGTTCAAAGATTCTAAATATAAGGAACATATGGGCAATTCTCTTTTTACATTTGCCTTTATGAAACCGTCCTTCAACCTCAAACATTTTTTTAAATTCTGACTTTTTTAAACAACTTTTGATGCAATTATGTTAACAACACTTAGTTGTGTGACACAAAAAAAATTCAAGACCTGAAACGGTTCCATGTGGTGCCGGCAAGCACCCAAAGTCAAAAATTCTTAAACAATTGTTTGAAACTAACAAGTTTTTTTTTATTTCTTTTTATTGCTGTAGTCGCGGATTTTAACATAAGTATTCAATTCTTCTAATATAGATTATAAACACTTGTAGAAAAGGATCAACATGGATTTAATTAGCGTGCAATTAACTAGTGTCAAATTGTGTAGTGCAAAAGTCATGAAACCAAATTTTAAAAAATTTAAAAATTTTGCAGTTTTTTCACTGGGGATTTTACGCCGTTTCGAATACTTCAAAACTCAAAACAGAGCCTAATAGCTCTTGAAATTATGAATCATTTGACATAAATCTCGTTAATGTGCCCTCAACAGAAATGCTGCAGGAGGTACCCAAACTTGGAGAGAAAATACATGAATGGCTTTTTCGCGAGGCACACTCGCAACGTCTTTTCAGTAAAGCTAGAGTATAGCGTTATTAAAAAAGGTTTCCAAATTGTGGAGTTTTAAAATATTAATTTGCTAAACGTGTATAGCTGTTTTAAAGAATTCAGCAATTTTGCATATTTTGTTATAGCGGATGTTGGCGTTATAAGTCAATTTTAAACTGAAATAAGTTCCTGTGTAAAGTTTTACTTACGCAGAAAATATAATTTCACAAAAAATATTCATCAACAATAAAATTAAATTTAAACATATTGCTATCATTCAACAAATATCTCAAATTTCTAGGTGTTAATAGAACTTCTTGTACAATTGATTAAATTATTCTGCATTTTCTACAAATTCTTTTAAAGAACATTATCTTAGCAAGAGCAACAGGAAATACCAGACACTTTATGATTTTGTTACTTAATTTAAATTCAAACAAATCTTCATCAGAAGTTTACAATACAATGTATCTTTCTAAACAATTCAATGCATAAATAAATATGAACATTTATTTCAATACAATATAAGAAATAAAACAAATAAATTCAAACTCAAAATGCAGTTATAAATGCATAGAACAAAATACAAAATAAAGACATAAAAAAGGAAATAAAACAAATACTTGTTATAAAGAAAACAATATAGACAATGAATAAATTTTTCAAAACATAAGTATTATTATGCTTTGAAGGGGTTCCCTGTACTACAACTTGTCTTTTAAATATTATTTTGAAGTTTACTAGATATTCTATTATCTAAGGGATACCCTTAACCAAATACTTAAAATTTTATAAGCATATTGTGCTTAACCTGATATTGAAAACAATAAATGTATAGTGAATAATATCAAAACTAAACAATATGTTTTATTCAAATTACAATTGTAGGGATCCTAGTTTTAATTAGCACTCAAGATAAGTAATAAATTTCTCTTAATTTAAAGATCAGTTGTTAGGCACTTATTTAAGATATACTCCAGGAATTTTTATTTAATTAAGTATAACAAAAACATTACCCATTTTTTTATTAAATACCTTTTAGTAAGTTTCAATACCAATAACCATATAACTACTTTACTAATTTCCCATAAGCTGTGACCTCTCAAAATATTGTCTTAGCTTCAAGGTGCAGTAACACCCATGCTATTATTTTACAATTCACAACGTACATTTCGTTATGCATTGTATTATACGTACCACATAATTGAATCGACTTTGCTCTCCACAAGCTTAATGGTACCTTTCTATGCAAATGGAATCAATAATATCCAATTATAGGATAACAATATGAATTGATTTAGCTCTTACCATAGATATTCACAATACACGCACGATAGCAACAAACTTTAAGAAGATTGTTTGCAGTTTTTGGAAATGAAGACAAAAACAATGTTGTATGGCAAATAACAAGTAAGTCTCCTATGTCTATGCAAATAAATGCTAGACAAGTGCTAATATTATTAAACAAATACAGTGGAGAATAGAATTAATTTATTGGTTAGAAAGCTAAAATATAAGTAAGAAAATAAATACCGTATTGATTCATTGGAGCAATTTAGAAGAAGAATAACTAATATTCAATATAGTTATCAATGGATAAAAATTTTAAATACATATAGTTATATATTCTATGGCATAAAAAAAGGCTTGATGTTATACTACAAGCAGTATTGTCAGTTTAATTTTTTAATTTAATTTTTTTTTTTTTTTGTTTTTTAAAAATTCCATTTTTGTTCAGTAAATGTGTTTAATATCTCCATAACTGTTAACCGTACTGTAAAGTAATGTAAGAGTAACTTGAAGACAATTTTAATAAGAATTTTTTGATATTTTTTTTTTTTTTTATTAAATCAGATAGTCGTTTTCGAAATATGCTTCAATGTATAGTGCAACCTGCTTAATTTTACCAATCGCAATTTATCGCGATAACTAGAGTTAATTCAAAAAAGTGGATTAGAGGCTTAGTTCTCATTGATACCGTGGATCCAAATTGCTTTGATCCCATACAAGGATGGGACGAAAATAGGAGGAGTTGTAGTAGCTTTACTTTAGGCCTAGAATGAATAAATAAGAAGTTTTGAAAAAATCGGCGCACGGACACGCCTACTTCGCATATATCCAGAAAATTAAATTTTTTTATAAAATACTGGTCTTATCTTTGCCAAAACTTGTGGCAGCCACTAAAAATAGCTTTCTTATAAGTCTGTAAATTTATTTTTTAATATGAGCAAGGACACGCTTATCTCCCATATATTCTGGAATTAAAAAAGTGATTTATTGTTCGAATATTGGTCTGAAATCCACCAAAACTTGTGATTGCAGTTAAAAATATATTATTTGTGAGTCTGACAATTTTTATTTGAATCGAAAAAAGAACACCCTTTTTGCCTCCCATATATTCTGAAATGACAAAAAAGCGTTTCTGGCTAACATACAGTTTTTAATTTTATAAAAATAGGAGGAGGTGTTTTTGAAACTTGGCGCATATATTACTTTAGTAAATACATATATACAAAGTTTTGAAAAAATCGGAGCAAGAACAAGCCTACCTCCCATCAGCGTTACCGTTGAGAATTTTTAAAAAGTGTCCAAAAAAGGGGATTTCAAAATAAAAAGTCGCCAAAAAAGGGGATTTTTTGAAAAAAAGGGGCCAACTACTTTAAAACCTAAAAATAACTCATTAAAATTTGTTTATTTGATAACAACAAGAAGAATAAATTTTTTTTTTTTATAAGAAAAGCTACAAAATTCAGTTTAATTAATAACAAAATAATTTATTATTATTTTACAATAATTTGAATTAAAACAAAAATAAAGATTTATTCACAAAACTAGTTAACATACAATCCTCTTTTAATTAATTAAACTTCTGTACTTTTGCTCGAGATCTTTACTCGTACTCAAGTCTTTCAAATCACCGTCGGACAAATTTAAAACGGTTCGCGTGGATCCACAATTATTATTTTAAGTCTGTTAGATAAACTATTTTTTCTTATTGATAATCTTGTTAAAAAAAATCACGTTCCCGCGAGGAATCGCTATAAGGAATGTAAAAATATAAATTAGGATATAAGTATTCATCGTTTTTTTTTTTTTTATTTTTTTCAATCCAGTTAAAAAAGAATTCGGCATATGACGATATAAATAGCTGTTCATAAACTTTATTAATATTTTTAGTTACTTACAGTTCAGTTTGTTTATAATTATTCCGCGGTTTTTTATATCACTATACTGTGAAATAATCTCAAAATGATTAATTTATTTGCTGAAATTAATATATAATGGTTCGATATATTTCAAACAATTTAGTTTCTCGTCATTTAGCACAGAGTCTTAAAAAGTCGCCAATTAGTCACCATTTGAAAAAGGGTCCAAAAAAGTGGCCAGGTGGCTGAAAAAGGGGCAAATGGCGACTAAAGTCGCCAAACGGTAACACTGCCTCCCATATATCCTGAAATGTGAAAATCACATTTTCTTCTATAATAAATTTAGGGGTCAGACAATATTTTATTTAATAAAAGCAAGGACATACCTACCTTCCTTAAGCCCTATAATTCCTTAATGTAATTTAAATTTCTGCATTCACATTTTGTCTTCAGTACCTAATTAATTTGCCTAATTTCGCCCGTTTTTCGGTCCAACATTTATATTTAAATATTCCTCTTTTATATACATATATGAAACAAAATTACTAAATTAAAAATTGTGCCGTCATGGTTATGTCTTATTTAACTTTCTGCACTATATTTAGTCTAAAGAGTTAAAATTAGTTCAATTTATTCACAATATATTTTTCTATAATTTTTTGTTAACTCTGTTACTTCAATTAAGATTTTTTTGATAGTTACGCATTTTCTGTTAGTGCGATTTTAAAAATTTTACCATTTTTGAGATCTACGGCCTTTTGTTTGTTATACCAAATACAAATTTTCCCTCTACAACCACTCCTTATCCCTCATTCTTCAATGGTTTTATGAGGGTTAATAGAGAATTTCTGACAAACAACTTAGAAGATTTTTAATTAAGTTTTTTTTTTTTAATTTTTAATTTATTCAATCTTCCACTTGATTGATTTAAAAAAATTTTTAATTGGAACAATTTTTCTGTTTTTAATTTTTTTACAGTTATTAGTAATTGATGCAATCAATTTAAAAAATTTTTAATTGAATGAATTATTTTGGTGATTGGTATCTTTTTTCTGTGTACTTAAAATAATTGTCTAACTGTTGCTTTATATACCTAAGAAACATGTGGTCAGTGTTGCCAGGCTTTAGAAAGAAGCTAATTCGACTTTAAAAAAATTAAAAAAAAAAAAAACAAAATCCCTCAAAACAAGGCCGAAAAAATTTTAAAATTATATATTTAAAAACTAATTTTGTTCTCATTCTGATATAGTTTTCATATTTTAAGGGGCTATGTGTGCCAAGTTAGAGACTTGACTAGTACTACATTTTTGTAGCCCCATGTCTTGGCTATAATACAAATCTGTTCTACCTATTACTTGAAAAATTGTATAATCTAAAAACTCATTAACACAACTCAATGGGTTAAAAATGTGACGTGATGGAGAAAAACAAAAATGTTCCTGGTGATTGGGATGACTATACCTACAAGATATGCAACATGATTTTCCAGATACTTTTTTAGTGTTGACCTGTGAAATTTTGTTAAAAAATTATTTGAAATATTTTGTTCTGAGTAATGAGAAATTTTAATTTTTTAATGTTTTAAGTTTTTTGCCATAATAATTAAGTTATTAGATAATTAGTATTTTGTTTAACAGTGGTTAATATTCTCTCTCCTTCGTCCTATTCTTTTCATTTTCATTGCAAATATAAAGAATGATAAAGAACTTATTTTCCCAAAATTTTAAAACTTTTGCGGAAATAGTTTTTGAGTTAATACGATAAATTATATTTTCTTTGTATGGGATACCACTCCACCCTCCCCTATCAAAGTATTTGGATTTTGTTTACGGAAAGATACTGAGGAAATAAAAAAAAAAAAATAGTTAACTTTTGTGTTATTGTGTTTCATTCCCTTTTTATACGTGAAATGTCAAATGTTTTTTTTTTTTTTATTGTAAAGAAAAATGTAAAATGTCAAAATTAAAGTTGACATGAGAATAAGGATATAAGGCTTAAAATATGAAAACTATATCACAATGAGAACAAAATTAGTTTTTAAATATATAATTTTAACATTTTTTCGGCCTTGTTTTGAGGGATTTTGTTTTTTTTTTTTTTTTTTTTTAATTTTTAAAGTCGAATTAGCTTCTTTCTAAAGCCTGGCAACACTGACCACATGTTTCTTAGGTATATAAAGCAACAGTTAGACAATTATTTTAAGTACACAGAAAAAAGATACCAATCACCAAAATAATTCATTCAATTAAAAATTTTTTAAATTGATTGCATCAATTACTAATAACTGTAAAAAAATTAAAAACAGAAAAATTGTTCCAATTAAAGATTTTTTTAAATCAATCAAGTGGAAGATTGAATAAATTAAAAATTAAAAAAAAGAACTTACGTAAATTGTATTTTTACTGTTTTTTTTTTTTTTATTTTATTTTATTTTTACTTGAATAAGTTAACTTAAAAATATAAGATAATCATTTTGTCTGTGTACTAATTTTTTGAATTCTTAACATACTCGTATATCGCTTAGAAAATACGTGATATATTTTGAAATATTTAAAATAGAGTACATTACTCAGACTGACGGACAGACATCGTTAAATCTTCTGAGAAAGCAATTTTGAGTCGAACGGTGCATTTTAAGGTAAGGGTTCAAAAAATTATATCTATGCATAATCACCAGCAGTAAAGCATAATACCCCGAAACACCTAGGGTATAAGAAAAGTTCAATGATATTGGTGGCCTTCATTGTTTCATTAAAAAATCCGTTGTCTCCACGCTGAAATAAGGATTTAAATGTTTAATATTATTTGCATCATATATTCATTAAATATTCTATAAATTATTTGTCATTGATGTGGATATTTAGTACATATTATTAGGTTACAATGTTGATGTTGCAAACATATACCCTCATAAACATTGTAGAATACATACATATAAATATAATGTAATGTATTTAGATATATATGTGTATATAAATATATTTAAATAAATATGTTTAGTTGTTTGTTAGCAAGATGTTAATTTTAATTGATTTTGGCTTTTGTTTAATTAACTTTGTTTGGCATTTGATAAACTTAAGGTATTTTGTGTAAACACAATCTATAGACAACATACAAAATACAGACGAGTAGACAAAACATTAATAAACATATGTATAAGTAATACTAGTATGCTCATAGTTCTCTTAATATAATGTATATATATATGTATATAATAATGTATATAATTATTAACTAGTAGTTAATCCCTTTGAAAACCTAATTATTGGAAGCACATAATTACTAAAGGTGGTAAATAAATTTAATAAAATTTTATTAATTTTAAGGTCTATGGGTTTTTAATTTAATGATTATAAATACATATAGTTTAAATATTTAAAAAAATTATGAGGTTAGACAATTTTTTAAAATACCACAATAAACATCGATTCAAACCTTATAAATACGTTGGAAAATTTTCTTTAATAAATAGCATAATTATCAAATTAAATTCGAATTTAAAAAATACGGGTTATGAAATAAACAAGAAAATTTTAAAAATTTCCAGTTAAAGTATAATGTTAGGTTTTTATAAAATTTTCAAGTGATTGTAAAGTGTAAAGTTAAGTTTTTTTATATTTTATTTATTTTGTATTTTTTCTATTGTTTATAAGAAAATATTCAAATGTTTTTAATATTTAAAAAAGCTTTCAGTTTTTTTTTTTTTTTTCATAAAAAAGTTTAAAACTTAGACGTGTTTGTTCAAAAAATAAACCCAATAAGCACACAAATTTCAAAAATTCAAGCCTTGGAAAATTTTGCTGGAGTCCGACATGAATTCAAATATAAAAACATTTTAAACATGAAATATAATTGAAAAAAATAAAATTTTTCAAGTAAAATAAATTTGACTGGAATTTAAATTTCCTTTTCACTGGAGAATGCTATTGAATTAAAGTGTAATACTATTTTAATTCAATGCTTGGTACTGGATTCAAGGCTGGAAATACATTTGGTTACAATTTGAATTCCAGCAAAAATGCTTATTGGGAAATATTATACATACATTATAGAAAGAAAATATTTGTACGCAATTGTGCCGTAATAAAATGGACAAAATTAGCTACTATAGTCCATAAAATATGATGAACAATATGCTTAAAATGATGAATGCAAAATTTCTTTTTCAGCTAATATAAAAAAATATATCAATATATAATTTATTCATGCAAAATTTCAGTTTTAAAAAAAGTTTAGAAAAAAAATTATTTCATGTTTAACTCAAGTGTATTTTAAAATTTGTAAAAAAGGTTTTGAAAATATTTGAGAAACATTTGTTTGTTAAAGAAACTTCCAGCATAGTTTTAAATTATGAAAGCGTTTGATAAATACAATTGTTATATTAGAACCCTTTTGTTGGAGAAAGGCATAGTTTTGTATTTGAAATAATATGAATTTAAAGCCTTTTCTCACAGCTAATGTTTGAAATTTAAACTTGCTTTCAAATTAATAAATATGAAATTTCAAAGGTTTTTGCTTATTGGGACCTTTCAATATATATAAGTTGATTTATATAAATTGAAACAATTAATGGATCTTATGATTTTATATAAATAGACACAAATATATTTTGTCTTTTATTTGAATTGAATATGTCTATATCTCAAATATCCATAAGATATACATACTTGTATAGGAGTTATAATTAATCAAACTTGACAATATGATTTCCAACACTTTTGTGTATGAAGGTTAAAATTATATGCGAGTCTATGGCCCGACACCTGATAAAGCGGTTAACACTTATTCTTATTTGTGTTAAATTTTATCTTCTTAATAACATTTTTATAGCTATTTTTACCCTTAAGTAGTTCTCGAAATTTTTTTATGAGAGCTATTGTTAAATGTGAAACTGTCATTATCAAAATGATTTAGGGTTACAAGAAATTACTTATGCTGAAGTGAAAAACATTAGCCATACTTTAGAGTTAAATATGGGGGAAACATTTTCGAACAAAATAGCATTTTGGACATCACTAACTCCGATTTCGATGAAATTCGGTATACCCACTGATTATTTCAATTGAAGTTCTTCAAAAATTAGTATAAAATTATTTTTATAAAAACGCCATTTTTGAAAAGAAATGATAATGAAATCAATATTCGTCAAACATATAATTTAGATTGGGGCCTTGAGGGAATGCTGAAAAAATTAACATTTAGTAAAAATGTATGAATTAAATTTTTTTTTGTAATAAATGCTGTTGCCTAGCTGATATAATTTTTCATTATATGCGAAAAGATTGAATTTATTTTAGACTTTATCACTTAAAATGATAAAGTATAAAAAAGCTTTGAGATTTTTTAAAAGAAATCCCTCAATACCCAAAAAAAAATTAATTTTTCGTCCACATTTTTTCGGCATCCAAAGAAAGAAAAAACTAATAAAATCGGTTAAAAATACTACGAAATATATGAAAAAGCTGGACCAAGAACTTGAAAAATTGAGGTAGTTAAAGTTTCAAATGAAAATTGTAACGTGCCGTTAAAAATCCACTTATTTACAAACCATATTTAACTTAACCACACTAATGTACAGCACTACTTTTTTTCTTAATACCTCGAATGTACAGCATTGTTGATTTCATTCTGTTTTGTTGTGTTATTCTCTTTAACCAATTATAATTCCCATTTAGTTAATTTAATTTTTTTACTGATATTAGTTAAATTTGTCTGACAAAAAGGGGCTGATATTGTTGTTCCTACAGCAATTCTGCATGATTTCGAAGTACCTTCCGCATATAACCCGATATCCGCTTATTAACATAGACACTTGTCATAATAATTACTAACCGTATTATACATATCTATTTTATGTTAGTTTACATTCGTAGTTAGCCGAACTCAAAGATCCCAAATTCTTTTGAGTCCGAATTAGATTGCATCATAGAAAACAACTAAAAGTCCAACTCTTTTCATTTTCTCAGAAACAAAAATTTACTCTCTTCACACGTATAAATTTGTTCAGTAGAAAATTTTACTAACACATACTTTTTTAACAATTGAGTTAGGTTTTTTTGTGAGCAAGTTGGAGTTCTAGTTGTTTCTATGGATTGCTTAGTAGTTAGCCCTCCGAATTCTTTTGAGTCCGAATTATCTTACATTCGTAGTTTGCCGAACTCAAAGCTTTCCGAATTCTTTTGAGTTCGACGTAGTTACTTTCGTAGTTAGCCAAACTCAAAGCCTCCGAATTCTTTCGAGTCCGAAGTAGTTTGCATTCGTAGTTAGCCGAACTCAAAGCCTCTGAATTCTTTTAAGTCCGAATTATCTTACATTCGTAGTTTACCGAACTCAAAGCTTCCGAATTCTTTTGAGTCCGAAGTAGTTTGCATTCGTAATTAGCCGAACTGAAAAGCATCCGAATTCTTTTGAGTCCGAAGTATCTAGCATTTATAGTTTGCCGAACTCAAAGCTTCCGAATTTTTTGAGTCTGAAATAGTTTGCATTAGTAGTTAGCCGAACTCAAAGCCTCCGATTTCGTTTGCGTCCGAAGTAGTTACTTTCGTAGTTAGCCGAACTCAAAGCCTCCAAATTCTTTTGAGTCCGAAGTAGTTTGCATTCGTAGTTAGCCGAACTCAAAGCTTCCAACTACCAGTTTTCTTTTATTTCCTTTCACCGCACTGTCGCATCAATGCTTCATCGTATCAACACTTCATCGTTCCAATATACCCTCATATTTCACCGCGAGAATATCTGAGCAACCTCGTAGCATTAAGTAGTTTAAGACTTCATAAATAACAGCTTTGTTTTGAATTTTTATTACCATTTAAGAAAATAGTTGATTATCATTTATACCCTAGAAAATATTTATCACTTTCACGACTACAAACATAAAGTGAAATTCTGTGAACTAAGTAATTAGTAATATGTTTGCAAAAACCTTCTATTAAATGAACAATTCACAGTTTTTTAAAATTCAAAATAGTAAATTTGTTAAAAAGTTGCAAATTTATTTCATTTTTTTTTAACAACAAACTCTTTAGAGATATTAAAGTAATTATTAAATATTGATATACTTAAGTATAACAAATATTATTATTTATTGTTAATAATCTTCTTAAACTCTTCTATTATTTATCCATTTATTTAATTACTTAATTATTGAATTTATATTTACTTATGTTGCTATTAAATTATTATTTTATCTTATAATTGACAGCTACATTATTTTAAACAGTAATAAAATATCAAAACCTTACATTTACTTAGTTGAAAACTAAAAGTAAAGACAATATGATTGATACTTGTATTAATTATGTAAATATCATAAGAATTTATCAATTTCAAAAGAATTTAATGAACTTTATATTTATTGGTTTTGATAATCTTTTAAAATGTTTTGTTAAATGAACTTGATAAAATATTTTGTAACTTATTTAGAAAATTATAAAGAAAAACAAATACATATCAGGTAACTAAAAGTTAAATTGAGCTTTTATACAATAAGATATTGTTTAAGTGTTATTAATTATAATTTAAAAGAAAATGTTGTGAATTATAGCAAAAACAAATAATAATAAACTTAAAAAATTTATTATGTAATATTCAATCAAAAATCACAAGTAAGTCTAGTCTTATTGATAAAATAACTTAAAATATTGTTTTGTTTTTTTTTTTTCAGGAACAGTGGTCACGAGAAATTTTTTTATTCAAGGACCTTAGTTATAAAATATTTAGGTTAATATCTTTTTCAAATTATTTATTTCTGATTCAAAATAATTTCTAGTTGAATGATTTTTTTTTTAGAATTTAACAAAAATTAATTTTAATTTAAATCGAACTAACTATTTTATATACGTTCGATTGGTACGTGTTTGGGTATAAATATACATATTTAAAATTTTATTACAATGATATGAAAATATTACCAGTTAATATTATTCAAATCGATATAATTTGATGCCTCTAAATATTCAAAGATAAAATAAATAAAATGCAATTTACCATGTAATAACATGACGCATGTTTGTGCCACTGATGACAAGGGGGAATAATTTATCTGACATATACATATAGAAAAATAAAAGGTGTACCTCAAAACAATCTATAAATGAAAGTATATGTTTGTGATGTTTTTGCAAAAATATCATCTATCACAAAGCAATTGTATAATACATACCACAACGTAATCATCTTAACATAAATCAACAACAGAATAATAACAACTACAACAACAATAGTAGCAGCAACAGCAACCAGTTTAACTAAAACAACAAATAAAAATGATTCCCTAATGAAACGAAAGTCTTATAGGGAAAACATATCGTAAAGTAAACAGCAGACAACAAGTGCTGCTGATGATGATGAGAACAAAAAAAGGAGAAAAACTGAAAAAATAAAAAAAAAACAGCAGCGAAAAAAATTAAACGAAACATCCCAGCAAAAGCTTCGCTTACCAAATAACGTGATTTGTAAGCGAAGTCGGTATGAAAAACTGCTTCCATTTTTGCTGCTATAAGTTCCAAAAGAGCTGTTTTAGATGCTGATTTTTTTTACGCACAATATAAAAAAAAAAAAACATTTGGCTCGGTTGAGATTTGAACCCACGCATCAACATGATTGTGTTTGTTAGTCTGCAGTCTTACTCGCTACACCACAATCGCCTTATATTTTTGTACGCTAAAAAGTAGTTTTCATATAGGGAAATAAATAAACACAATTTATAAAAAAATGCGTTTAACTTGAGTGGGAGTTGAACTCTCTTTAATTTTTAGTTAGGCGCTCTAGACAACTGATCCACTTAAAAATCAAATTAACTTCATATTTACTAAATACCAGTTATTGAAGTAGTATTAAGTAATGCTGCGAGTGGCGAATAAGGCTACAATGTAATGCATACAGGAAACTGTTGATTTTAAAAATAGAAGCTAAGTTTTTGCTGGGATGTTGAAGTTGAAGTAAATGGATAACACACAAGAAACCAAAATAATACCAATGGAACCTATAAAATCAAACAAGATATGAAATGAAAAAAAAAAAAAAAAAAAGGAAAATGGGAATCTAAATACAATCCATACCTTAAGAGGTATAAGAAATATAGACCACTGAATTGTTGCTATAATTTTATAGGCATCATAGAATGATTTGTACGACTGTGTTGTTAAAGGAAACCATAAGAAGCAATAAAAATGACGATGTATTTGTAATAAATACGTTCTCATACGTGTAAAGGGCACACAAGATATAAGTGTTATACCAGTGAAGGCAAAGTGGTTGTGTGAAAATTGAATGACAGGGACGACGTTCATAGAGTAAAAGGGTTCAAAAAGGGCGCTCA
Organism: Protophormia terraenovae; assembly: GCA_951394005.1. Classification (NCBI taxonomy): domain Eukaryota; kingdom Metazoa; phylum Arthropoda; class Insecta; order Diptera; family Calliphoridae; genus Protophormia; species Protophormia terraenovae. The sequence goes on along the minus strand of OX596074.1, from coordinate 27,329,838 downwards.
ATTCACGGAATGGTAATATAAATATTTTAATGTTTACATACAGTTTTTATATTGTACAAAAAATAAAAAATTGAGAGAATTATGATATCGGCACAGCACAGTGGGGCAGAACAGAAAATTTTTGGAAATAAATCTGTAACTTTTAATTGGCTGGTTAGAGTATAGGCATAGCAGTGGAGTGTACAATGCTAATTTTGGAAAAGGGACCCAACAGTCACCTCACGGGCGGAGCTAAGGTGGCTTAAAGTAGGGTACCTTTGACATATAAAATGTTTACTTTAAATATTTTTACATATTGTTGTTGATTAAACCTGCAAAAAACATGCTTGTGTGTGCTATTTATCTCTTATACTTTTCGAGTTATTTGCTTTTGAAATTATAAGTACCTCAATTTTGCTAGTTCTTGGTCCAGATTTTTTCATATACAGTGCTGTACAGAACAAAAGCAACAAAATTAGGGTAAACGTAAGAATAGTTTTATTTTTAGAATATTTGGTTTACAACAAAAAAATTTTTACGAAATTATATACATATTTAAGGATTAACAAAAACACAAAGATTTAAAGAACTTTACCTTTGTCTATTAACAAAAACTGGAATAATACACTACAATCTTCATATAAGAGTGTGCACAACAATAGCAACATATTCATATTTTGCTTCATTTTGTTCTATATTTTACATTTTGCGTAAAATTTAGTAATTTTAATGCGATTAAATAGTTAATTGATTTCTCTGGAATGATTTCCATTTGAATTTGTTGGCTAAACAACACTTTGGACTGCACTAATCTAGAAGCTGCATAAAAAATATTCGCCTGAGTATTAGACCACATGGTTAAAAAATTTTAAGCAAACATTTTAAGCAATGACGTTTAATTCAATCCTTCAAAAGTTTCAAAATATATTTCGCATTTTTTTCATGCAAAAACGTTGAATTAAAGAAGATATTTCTCTATGTATAATGAAATTTCTGTGCTTTTTAATAACCTATTTACCTAAAAATATCAAAATTTGATTAGATTTCTAAGAAAAGGATATAGTTTTTTCGCTAGAATTCAAGTACAATCATTATTACATCTTTTCTCTGCCCAAAATAATTTTTTGGAACTGTGCGGTTTAAGATGTACAGCTTGACGGTCATAATGGATACATATAAATATTGTTTTAAATTAAATAAAGTACTTTTCTTTTTTTAATATGATTAATTTTGTTAATTTAAAGAAGAAAGCAACGTATTTGTGTGAAATTATAAATTGTTTCTTTTATAAAAACAGAAATAAAAAATTGTACCTTCATTGAATAAGCTCTTCAGTGAGCAGTGCTATATTGCTTAGCCTGTAACTTCTTTAAATACTTTCAATGGACTTTGGGTATAATATATATTAAACCTTAAAGACTATATAACCTATCTCTGTAGACAAATCCATTTTTATAACGTGTTACCTATTTATTTTTAATAATATCCAGTGTTGCCAGTTTAGCCTTTTTAAGGCTAAGTCTAGCCTTTTTAATTTGGTTTTAGCCTCAAAATTTTCGATTTAGCTTCTGGCTTTTTTGTTAGCTTTTCTTTATTTTTAAAATAGCCTTAAAAAGGCTAAAATTTTGCAAATTTTATTTTACAAATTCACTAAAATATATTTAACAAATACCAAATTCTAATGAAAACAAAAAAAAAAAAAAAAAATGCCTTTTTAAATAAATAAATATCTTAGCTTTTTTCTGGCTTTATTTTTTGGGTCATTTAGCCTTTTCTGACCTTTTTTAAAGTCCAGTTTAGCTTCTTTTTTTCTCAAGTCCTGGCAACACTAACCTGGCAATAATATCTGAACGAAGTTTTTAGCGGAAGTCCTTTTACAAGCACTGAAAAGTCATAATTTTTTAAATTGTACTTCCAAAATAAATTTGTTTACCTTAACTAAGCAGTATTCTCTAATTTGTATTATAAAACAAAGTTACTTTCCACTTTTCTTATTCCAAATAAACTAAAAATTTATTGCATCGGCCTATATTGACACAAATCATAATTCTTATTAAAAAACTATAAGTAAAAGAAAAAATAACAAAAATATGTGTATTCAGATATTTTTACTATAAAACTGCCATTTATTTAAAAAAAAAACAATGAATTTAAAAACTTTGTGTCAATTTTTACAATTGGAAATTTTGTTGCTTTTGATATGCACACTTTCATATAGAGAACATACAATATTTTTCTCGTTTTTGCGAAAGGAAAGAAAATCACATCTTCTAAGGTATAAATGTTTGTTAGTACCCAAATGTGTTAACAATGTTATGAAATTAGTTTTGTTCTAAATTTAGTACTTAAAGAAATAAAATTTAGGATAACTTTAATTTTTTTTGCTTATGTTCTGCACAGCACTGTATATCCCAGTATTTCCAACCTGTTTTATTATTTTTTTCTTTAGCTTATTATAGAACAAAATTATATATTAAATAAAGAAAAATTAAAGTTAATATCTTTACCGAGTCCAAAAATAAACGATTTGGAATATAAAAATTGCTACAATTAAAATTTTATTTTATTTTATTATTATTATTATTATTATTTTTTTTTTTTTTGCCGAAAAAAGTGTTCACTCTTTTTTCTCTATATTAAAATTTTCTTTAAAAACATATAATAATTTTTTACTTTTTCACAGAGATAACTATAAAATAGAAAACAATTTCAATGACCCAATCGGTCAAGTTATACACGTTCCCAATTTTGACTCATTTTATATGAAAGTTTTGACTTCAGTCAATATTTTCTAAAATCCTAAAGCAAGAATCTACAAACAGGTTGCAGTTTTGGAATCTATAATATGTTGTTAAAATCTTTCAATCAAAATCTACGCGATTTCGAAAAAATGTGGATTTTATAGCCGAAAATGTTAAAACCAATTTTTTGGATTTTATGATTTTTTGGGAATTGCAAAAAGTTTTAGACACTTTTATACGTTATAGTCTTCATACAACGAAAATTTTGTTAAGATATCTTAACAAATAAAATATTTATAGTTTCTCAAAATATTTATTTATTACAAAAAAATAAACTCGATTTTCTTCATCAAAATTACATTGCTTAACTAAGGTTATTCTTCATAACATATAAAGTGATTGAAATTAATATATTATGTAGAAACGAAACTACGCAATTTTAAAATTTAATAAGTCAAGGAAAATTCTATTTTTTCCGTATTTTGTTATAAACACACGTTCGAACATTGGCTACAGGAACAAATTATTTATTTCGTACTGCCTTTTTCACATCCACAATAATATAATAATTTTGAAATTTGATTTGGAGGAATAGAAATTCCTAGGTGGTCCGGAAAATAGTGTGGGTCTGCATCCAAAGTTGGCAATCTCAGGTATGTCATTAAAAAAAAAAAAAAAAAACAAAAATTCATTTGTGATGTGAAAAATTTGATTTATAAATAGTCCTTGTAAATCTTTGTTTTTAAATAGCCTGTAGGTCATCTCTCTTAGTGTATGAAATATTCAGATCGAAATAAATTTGTCTCTTATTTTTAGCATCGCTTTTTAACTTTGTGGGCTTATCTAATGTCAACCATAATTTTTATATAATTTTCACCAGATTTCTCAAATAATATTGCTGAAAGAAGTCTAAATTTGAAACTTAAAAAACAAATATTTTTTCCAAAAAAGTGGCAATATTTATTCACTTATAAAATTAGTTTTTTATCCCAGACTATATAAAGTTGTTTAATGTTTACAAAATAAATCTTAACGCAAATGTGTGTAAAGTAAATCCGCAGGAGCTTGGGGTAAAGGTACCCCTAACAGTCCTATCCAAACTTTGTTAATTTTGAAGAATTTTTTGGTTAATTTTTAAATTGCAAAATTATTTTTAATAAATATGTAAGGTAAACACCGAAAAAGTATTTTCCGCTGTTACTATGCCATTATAGGACACTTCCTATAATGGCAGGATGACGATTTTAATGAAAGAAGTCAATTTTTGAAAGGGGTCTTTACAGGTAAAGATTTTCGAAATTTGTGTACCAAAAAGTGTAAGTTTTTCTCATTTTTTAATTTAAGGAAAAGTTTATTTATTTTATATTAAAATTTCAACTGGATGCCTTTGTTTTTTAAATTTTATTTCAATTTTAATATTAATATTATATTTTAAATAAAAAAGGCGCTTTTCATGGTCTGAAAAAAATTGACTTCTCAAGTTAAACAAATGAATTTTTGGAGATTTAAAAAATACATACCTGAGATGGCCAAATTTTGAGGGCCAACCATACCTCCGTGATCCACTAAGAATCTATACTTCTATAAATCAATTCAAAAACTCCTCTTCTATGGCCATGTGAAATTTAATCAATAAAGATATCCATTTCGAATTTCCTTTAATTTTGTTCTTTAAGGACACAATCACGCAGAGTTCATTTTTAAAAGTGTCTCTTAATCTTATACTTATTTTAATTTTAATAAATTTTCCAAAGTAGATAATTACGAGGGTGGATCAATAAGTCCGTGACTTTTTGAATGAAACACAGTGTTTTTTGCAAAACAAAAATTTATTTTTCAACATAATCTCCTTTTAACTCAATACACTTAGTCCAACGTTTCTTCAGATTTTGTATCCATTCCAAAAAATAGGATTTTTTGAAGTCCTTAAAATAGGCATTTGTTTAATCAATAATTTCATCGTATTAGCTGAATCTCTTTCCACCGAGCCATTTCTTTAGGTTTGGAAATAGGAAGTAGTCACTAGTGGCTAAATCCGGTGAATATGGCGGATGAGTTACCAATTCGTAGCCCAATTCATAGAGTTTTGCCATTGAGACTGCACACGTGTGCACCCGTGCATTATCTTGATGAAAAATAACTTTTTTCTTGGCCATATGGGGTCGTTTTCTTTTTAAATCCTCATTAAATCGGTCTAATAAGTTGGCATAATATTCGCCATTTATTGTTTTTCCCTTTTGAAGGTAATCGATGTGGATTATCCCGCGTGCATCCCAAAAACCGTTACCATCACCTTATTGGCCGACAAACTTACCTTGGCCTTCTTCGGAGCAGGTTCACCCGGATAAAATCCATTGTTAAGACTGCTGCTTGGTCTCCGGAGTACAGTAATAAATCCGTGTTTCATCCACAGTTACAAAACGCCGCAAAAACTCATTCGGATTGCGGTTAAACAACTCCAAACAATCCTTTGAAGTTGTCACACGTTTACGTTTATGGTCAATTGAGAGAAAATGCGGCAGCCATCTTGCATACAACAAAATCGAAACCACACTGTAATATGAAATGCCTTTGGCATCAACAATCTTACGTACTTTTACTCTTCGGTCGGCCAACTCTATATTGTGGATTTTTTCGAAATTTTCGGGTGTACTAACCTCAATTGGCCGTCCAGAACATTCAGCGTCATTTGTACTTGTGCGACCACAACGAAAGTCAGTAAACCACTTTTTTACCATTGAAATCGATGGTGCAGAATCCCCATAGTATTTATCGAGCTTTTCCTTGGTTTGACTGACGGTTTTTTTTTTCGCAAAAAATAATGTTTAATGAGCACTCGAAATTCACTTTTTTCCATTTTTAGAAAAATACACGAAAAGTCATATTGAAATTATGTATAAATTATCCAAAATTAATGTAATTAAATGTGCGAAGAAAAATGATTAAATGTTGACAATATAAATGATTAATCGGGCAATAGTTCGTTGCTTGTTAAAAATATTTTTATTGTAGAAAAATATGGTTAGCTGTTAAGCAACAAAAAATTTATTAAATTTACAAAAAACCGTTAGAAAATTCTTCCTTTCTAAAACACAAGAAATATTGTCTACGCCCTTATATCCATTGTCTAGGGATGATGGTTCTTTCATTTCATTCATCTTTTGTGATGAAAATAAAATCCACTTACATAGACGCATATGTATGTATAGAAACACATTCCAATATAAATACACACATATAAAATAACAATTTTTTGTTTCCTATTATTTGATGTTTAAGTATGTAAGTAGTTGAATATTATACGAGGACGTGTATTTTACTATATGATTGTATCATAAATGAGCCTCCGATTTATTATTGTTGCGTTATAAATTTATTTTTCTTCATCTTTTTTCATATTATTCTGTGAAAATACTCGTATTTGTATTTATTTCTACGTGTATGTTTGTATACATACAAACACATATTTGGTATATTTTACTCTCACGTGTAAGATATTAAAATGCAATTTTATACAGAGATTGTAATTTATATATAAAACTTTTTTTCTTTTATTTTTTTCATTATTGTCATCATCAACAACATAATATGAAATAAAATACAATTCTATAAATGTTGAGTACTTTCAGCGTGGCATGGTGGGTTAGAAAAAAATGTTTGAAAATCAATTTAAATTTTTCTGTAAGTTGTTCTCAATGTGTTGTTTCATTAAAGAGCTGATTTCGATTTGAATTATATTTAAATATTTAAATTTCAAATTCTTGAAAATAGTAGAAATAGTATATTTTGCAAAATATTTATTTGAATGTTTTTAACAGGCCCACTGTTTGTTATTTTATAAATAATAGCGAATTTGAGTATATATATCCATGTATATATGTATGTGTGACTATAATAAGTACATATATTATTAAAATAAGTAAACAAAATGTATGTTTTTAATATTGATTGTTATATGACAAATAAAATAATATTACGAACATAATTTGTTCTATTACAATTTACAATAGTATGAGTATAATACTTATACTGAATTCTTCATTGTATTTGTTATAAATTGTTTGTATTTAATTGATAATTACAAACAAGGTAAAGCTTAGGACAAAAGATGTTTGTCTTGATGTAATTGTTTATTCCACATAATATGTCAAGAGCTTAATAAATATGTCACAATCATCTATGCTTTGAATGAACTTGAGAAAGGTTATGTATTTGTCTGCTATTAAAATTGTTATTGGTTCTATAATTTATTGTGTTTATAGTTTCTTGTTAATTTTTAGATGTCTACAAGATGACCAGAATTATATATAAAACATTATTAAAAGAAACAGGGTTTCTAAATTATAAAAAATGTTGCAACATTTGTATAATAATATTTCAAGAAAATTTAGCAACGAATTTTGTATACTAGTTATCAAAAGTAAAATAATAAAATTGAGTGTCATATTGTTTGACCTTAAAAATGGTAAAGTGAATTCTAAATACACCAAAAACTTCATAAAAATGCAAAGAAACATTAAATTGTGTCATATTGCGCTTTCTTTTCTTGCTAAAATGTCTTTATTCAGCCCACTTTAGACTTCAATTCTAAATTTAATTACAAAAAGAAAGAAGCAAGAATGTTATATTCGGCTTCACCAAATCTATGTACCCACCATCTGCAACTTTTTAAAATGTTGCCTTATATAGTAGGTGGGCACCTAACACGACTACGCCTATTTTTTATTTTGGTCCTTAAACTATTTGTTCAAAATTTCGTTGATGTTTCATTTCATATGGTAGGTGGGCGGACCATGCCCATTTTTGGTTTTCGAGTTTATATCAATCCTCGTACTATCTGTACTAAATTTTGTTGTCGTAGATATTGTGTTTAATAGATATCAACAGAAAAGTATAAAATGAACTTACAACGGACAACTTATGTTTCTAATATTTGGTCCGTAACTTGATTGTTTAATAACCATGTTTCCTATATTGAATATCAAATAAACCTTATCTTTGATTTACTAAACATTTTTTCTCTTTCCAGAGCTTTCTAAAGCTCCCACACGAAGCAAACATGAAATTCATAAAATTTCAATGTATTTATTTTAACCCATTTCTTACCACTACCCGATCACGTTGAGATAAATTAATAAAATTTGGTATGTGGTCTATTTTAATGATTGTGATCATAAAATTGAAAGATTTGTAATCCTAGCTATTTTAGTTTCCAATGACTAAGAAAAAAAATTAGTTTGCTTTCATTTATCCGTGCACATATATTCACAGATTTTTCCTATATTATATCTTAAATATCCTTGGAGATTTTATTTTGTTTATATTTTGATATCCTCTTAATCTCATTTGATTGAAAACTCAAAATGAACTATCACTTTGAGTAGAGAGCATAGCCTTTTATAGGAAAAGGCTATTTCGAAAATTATGAAATTTTACCTATTAACATTGGTTTTTAAAATTTTTTAATTCTCTGAATAAAAAATAATAATGTGTAATTATGAAAATTGCAAAAATTATGTTTTTCTTTAGCAAATTTTATGACCTTTGAAGAAAATTTATTATCCCTTTTTAAGACAATTGAAAAAATTTAGCAACAAATTACATCATTTTATTGGTTTCATTCATCATTTTTCGACATTTTTCAGGTAACTCCTTGAATTTTTGTGATCATATTCAATATAATAGCATCCTTCACAAAATACACTTCATATTCAGGTCGATCATTTGGAAATTCTTTTTCTTACATTTGTTCTCAATGATAGTAAAAAATATAACCACTTGTAATGTGCTGACAATTGCTTATTTTTTACTACATAATTCATAAATAATATAGAATACAACTTTTATAAGGATAGAGTAAAACAATTCTATTGCACATGAAGTCTTAATTCTATATTCGTTCATCTACAAAGGTTTTCTTAATTATTTTGCATGATTTTAACATCTATATTACCTTAAAAATTTCTATATTTTCAGTGCGCCACCTAGCGTAATGTAGCTAAATCACACTACCCCTAATTGACCATTGATGCGTTTTAGCAACACCAATTTTTGGGAGCTCGGTGTTTCTATCTCCCTAAATTAATTGTCAAAAAGTGAATAATTTCATATTTTTTGATATCTTGGCTATCTTTTGAAAGGTTATTCAAGCTATTTTGCAAAATTTTTCGAATGAATTTTTAGATTTTAAAAAAGGTCTATTTTATAGACCTTTCTTTGATCCGCCCTACCGGGGGTAAAAATTCGTCGAAGTTAATTTTTTCCCCTTAATTTATTTAGTTAACATTCCAGGCTAAATGTACATATATAAAAATTATCATTAATTTTAAACTAAATTACTTACGGTATGGGTAAAATTACTGATGCGAAAACGCAACAGTGGTTGAAAATGGGTTAAGTAAAAAGTCTTTTAAAATAAAAATTTAAAACTGAACAATCTATTTCAGATATTTAGGTAATCTTTTCTTTAAGTTTTTGTAAATTATATTTTGTCCTAATATATTTGTTATTTTTATATATATATTTTTTTTAATTGCCCTAAAACACACTATTATAAATTTTCATTGAATGCAACTTAAAATATTACTGGACGTTTGTTCTGCAAATTGTCTGAAAAATAGTACATAATGTCCACTTTAATAATATGAAAAATTGTGCGTATTGTAGCCCGATTTGAGATTTTTCTTCCAAAAAAAACTCCAGTAGATTTCATACCAAAAAACAGCTTAAGTGCAGACATTTTCTTTGCTTTAAGTATCAAACATTAAATAGTGAGATAGAATCGAATTAAATCTACAACTTCTAACCGGCTGGTTAGATTTACATGAAATTCCACATAGGCGTAGCAGAGGACAGTAACATTTTGAGTTTAGAAGCAGGATTTTTGTTCCTTACCCGATGACTGAGATTTTTATAACACTTCAAAGTAATTGATAAATCCTTTAAAAATATGCTTTCATGTACTACTTCTTCTGCATAAATTAAAAAACAGTCGGACGGAAGGACAGACATTAGAATTCTCTAAAAAAGGTCTTAAAATTCCAAAAATATATTAATAATAATATACATCTATAATAACATTTTATGGTATATAAAAACTAAATCTAAATATTAAAGTATTGATATCACTTTTAAATTAAATCTACAACTTCTAATCGGCTGGTTAGATTTACATAAAATTCCACATAGGCGTAGCAGAGGAAAGTAACATTTTGAGTTTAGAAGCAGGATTTTTGTTCCTTACCCGATGACTGAGATTTTTATAACACTTCAAAGTAATTGATAAATCCTTTAAAAATATGCTTTCATGTGCTACTTCTTCTGCATAAATTAAAAAAACAGTCGGACGGAAGGACAGACATTAGAATTCTCTAAAAAAAGATATTAAAATTCCAAAGATATATTGTTAATAATAATATATATCTATAATAACGTTTCATGGTATATAAAAACTAAATCTAAATATTAAAGTATTGCTATCACTTTTTCTTGAATTAAGTGCCATTTTCAACCCATTTAAATATTAAATATTTTAAAATTCCAAAAATATTTTAAAATTCTAAAAATGCATTTTTTTACTCTAATAAATAGACAGGCGGACATTACCACTATTGAAAAATACATCTTATAATTCTAAGAATAAATTTTTTACTTACTAATAAGTAGAAAAATTAAACGTGATCATTAAATTGTTTACATTACCTTTCCCTGAATTGTGCATCCTTTTCGACCCATTTAACTCTAATATATAGACCATTACTAATCTGCCAAAAAAAATCTTAGAATTCTAAAAATGATTTTTTTTACCTAATAATAAATAAAAAACAAAACTTCATTATTAATAATATTGATATCACCTTTCCCTGCATTAATAAGCTTTTTCGATACCTTTTAAACCCAATATGCGACGTAGAAAATGGAGCCAGATCTTGAAATTTTTATCAGAAAGTGGAGATAATCGGATTTATGTGTCTATTTTTAACATTTCTTCCCTTTCCAGAGCTTCTTGAAGCTCCCAGATGTGGTAAAAATAAAAATTGGCTTATATATGGACCATTATCAAAAATTTTTGATTTCAGACCTTTCTGAAATTTTCTGAACTTTGTGACAATGACAAAATTATAACAAAATAATTATTATTATTATTATTATTTATTATTATTTTTTTTAATGAAAACTGTTTTTTTGAATTGTTATTTATTAGTCTAAATACGACATAAATTTTATTCAGATTTTCCGGTTTCCCTCTCAAAATTCATAGGAGTATATAAAATGTTTACAGTTTCAGTTTGATGTTAACATTAATGTCATTCATTTAGATTAATCAAAGCATTTTTAAACATTGCTTTTATAAATTTAATATAACTTCTTAAAAAAAAATAGTGATTTTTTAGCTCATCAGAATACGAAATTTTTCTATCTACTTTATTTTGTAACAAAGTAACATCTGAAAAATATTTTTTATTGATTTTAATAAAAGTTAAACTAGTTTGTTTTCCTACAAAATGGGAAGAAAAAAGGCGTTGTTAAATGAGGAAACTGGCAAAATCAAAGCCTATAGGGAATGTGGACTAAATATTAGCCAAATAGCAAATAAAATTGGTCGAACTCGTTATGTAGTCAGAAATTATCTTCATAATCCATCCAATTATGGAAAAAATATGAAAGGAGGTACCTATACTGTTTTTTTGGCTGCAGATAGAAGAGCAATTATCAGAAGTGCTTCAAATTCCCAAGACTCTGCTGCTAAAATCAAAGAAAAAGCTGGCGTTAAAGCAAGCTTAGCAACAGTAAAGCGTATAGTACAGAAAGCTACTACTAAACGATAAAAAATTAAAAAGAAGCCACCCCTAACCCATCTCGAAAAGAAAAAAGACTACTTTTTAGCCGGCATCATATGACCAATGAAAAAAATTCAATTTAGAAGGACCAGATGGCACAGTTATTATTTCCACAATTTGCGAAAAAAAGAAATTTATTTGGAGCGTCATCATAGCTATGCTGGAGGTGTGATGGTCTGGGGTTGAGTTTCCTACTATAGAACAAGTGATTTGCAATATTTTACTTCAAAAATTAACGCGAATTCGTATATTACTGTTCTGGAAAAAGCATTTTTTCAATATTTTTAGCTCTATATCATGGACATATCAACATGATAATTCACCTATTCATACTGCAAAGGTGGTTAAAAACTGAATTAGAAAACAAAATGTGACGTTACTTGATTGGCCGCCATTCTCCACGGACTTAATATAATGGAAAATGTATGGGGATGGTTAGCTCGAAAAGTGTATGAATCTGAGAAACAGTATGAAACAAAATCCGACCTCATTGAAGCCATTAACAGAGCGTGGAGTATGATTTCTTTTGATTACATAAAAAGCCCTTATGACTCAATTCGAAACCGCATTTTTGAGGTTATCTCTAATAAAAGAGGAAGTACACATTACTAAAATAATCAAGAAACAAAAGTTGATATTGAAAAAGTTCGAAAATTTGAGCTTTTATTGAATTTAAAGCTTTATGTGGTAATGTGATGAGCCAACACTTTTAATCATTATTTCAATTTTTTGTTTTTAACACGTATTCCTGAATTAGTATGAATTATAATATATCGTATGAATAACGTTTAATTTAAATTTAAAAAAGTTAGCTTTATTAATTAGTCACTAGCGAAATATTAAATGCCAAAAACAATTTTTGTATATGTCGTATTCAAGTGAGCGCCCGTGTAGTTTGGTCACTAGTCATAAATTTCTAAATATGGGTGATTAATTTAATATCATCCTAGGGATATTACATAGACAATTTTCGAATTTTTCGAAACACTTCCTAAAATTTGAGATACTGTTTCTGAACTGTGTAACGAAGTTTTATGATATTTAATAAATTTATACCATGAAATGTTATTACATACATTTTATTATTTTTATCATCTGTGAATACCCTATTATTTTTATTCTACCTTATTTGTGAACACCCTTATTGTTAAGGAATTGAGATTTAATAATACTCATTAGGTTTATAAATTATTCTCAAAAGTACTCTAAGTTTGTATGGTATAGTGGCGATTCAATTTGCCAAAAAACCAAAGACAGATATAACGATATAATTTGCCTTATTTTAAGACACTTTATATTGTAACATCAGTCACTGTTTCTCTGGTAATCGGATCCGAGTGTCAGGGGAATACCTTGCACAGTAATTTAATTGTCTGTTTCGGACACAGCGGCTTAGCTCCGTCTGTTTCGGCACTACGATCGTGGTTGTTAGTTTCGGCACTATAACTTCGGTTGTCAGTTTCGGCACTGCAACTTCGGCGGTCAGTTTCAGCACCGTGACTTCAGTAATCGGTTTTGGCACTCATTAAATTAAATCTGAATTTTGTGATCTAGTTTTAAGAAACTGTAATATTTAAAACTATATTTATAAGATCTGGCTTGCCGCACAATACCCAAGGGAATCGTATCTTCAGCTCCGCATCTACCAGTATTGGAATCCGAATTGCCGGAGAAGTAACCGACTGAATCCCTACATACCATCGTGTTGCTAGTAATTTATTTAACACAAAAGTATTTACTATCGTTTATTATTACCGATATCTGAAACATTTAATTATTAAATAAAAATACCCTGTATATTTAACCTCCAGAAAGGGTAAATCAACTGTAAATCGGCCCTGGACGCGACTGAACTATCTCAGCCGACGACAAAACCACGTTACAACTGAAGATCTCAAAAATTTTAGAATTTATTTTTCCCTTTTTTAATAAAAACTTTAAAAATGTCTATTAAAAAATTAAATTAATCGTTTGAATAAACATATTTATTGATAAAAAAAAATATTTATTATGATCCTCCTATAGTTCTTAAGTTAATCTTGGATCAATTTAAAATAAAAAATTCGGAGACAACCAAAGTTTTTGCTGGGATTTTTATACAATATTATATCTTAAGAAATAATTTTAATAATTTTCAGAAAAAAGTTACAAAACCCAATGCGAAAAATTTAATAATTTAATCACTATTATCCCATCAGATTCTAACAGCTTCAAATCTTTAATTTCGATTAGGGTAAGGAAAAGGGTCAAAATATTGTTCATATATTTTTTAAATATTTTCGAATTTGTTTATGCATATTTTTATTATTATAATATTATATTTCCTGGCATTGACAAGCTCATACACTTGTATATGATAAATATTTAAGCCAAGTTTCGCCTCCTAGTTGGTCCCCTCCAATCCCTTTCCGGCTTTCAACAGACAGACGGACGGAGACTATACCGACAATATATGTTCACTGAAAAATTTAACTAAAAGTAGTAATTTATGTAGTCGATTTTCACCTATCCTACTTATACAGAAATATTTTTATGACAAAAAAAATAAAAAAATCAGAATACATCACCATTAAATGAATATCTGCTATTGATGTATTGTTGTTCATCTCTAATGGTGTATTAATTTTGTTGCTGCCTTGGTCGCTTCTGATACTCTCTTTTTGCTACAGCTGCCATTGTTATTGGATTTTGTTGGGTTGGACATTGCAAATATAATAAAAATAAAATTTATGTTCAAATACTCGTAAACAAGACAAAAAAAAAAAAAAAAAAATCTACATCGACAAACGAATGAACAAAACATAAAAAGTTATAATTGGTTGTGTTATGAATGCATTTATATTCATTTATTTTGATTTCAATTTAATTTAAAAGCAACTTAATGATGAGATAAATTCTATTTGTAGGTAACACACAGATATATTACTGTATCTGTATGAGTTATTTATAAGTATGTAATGTAATAATGAACATAATATATTGACAATATACAGAAACATAATTCTATTGTTAGTACAGTATGTCTATATTCATGCAGATGTATACATATGTATATATGTAGTTGTATATGTGTTTTTATGTGTATAATTTTTGTTACAAAATTCTATTGTTATAATACATACGTACACATTATTTTTCCTACATAATTGTTTCGTTGGAAATTTGGTTTTGGTTTTAGAGAGACCGATCAAAAAGATTTTTAAAGCAATTAATTTAATTTTTTCTTCTTAAATTTTATTTCTCATATAAATAACTATAAATTTTCTAATTATTAATTCTTTGGTATCATATAATTATAATAAATTTCAAAAATGTTTGAAAAAGAAGGCAATTTAACATCACTATGCCTTTTGATAACTTTTTGCTAGTACTGTTGTTAAAATTTTGTTTTTAAGAAAACTTTTCAGCTTCCCCTCTTATATTCATATATATTTTTCCTTAATTTTCTGTGCAATTTTATTATTTGTTAACTGGTCAATCATTTTGTATTATAAACATTAAACATTTTTAATGCCAATTATAACTGACTATTTCTGTTTTTCATTTTTTTTTTTTTTTTTTTTTTTTCGAAATACCTGACAAATTGTTGTTTGTATCAATTTAAATATATATAAAAACCTAAATATGTATGTATAGTATATGCCAGTCCATTGTGCAGTATAAAGTATAGCATAGAAATTAAACTATATTTTTAGTTTATAAATGGGATTAAAATTATTCGCAACTAAATTGTATTACAAAATATTTATAAATTTAATTAGTTGTTCGATAATGAGATCTCTATTATTATAACATGTTATTAGTGGATAGAGATTTAAATTGCTTTTTAAAATGGTATTTGATATTTTTAGATTAAAAACAAAAATATAATCAAAATTGTTTGTAATTAGAATGGGTTTATTGCATATTAATTTGAGTTTGGTATAAATAAGCTTAAATTGTTTTCTTAACTAAATAACAAAAATATGAACTTTATAATTTTATGTGGGTAAATTTCATTAGTCTTAAAAAAATAAATGCATTTAAATGGCATTCTTTTTATTTGAAGGATAAAAAGGTTTTGTTCTTGGACTAAATATGTGATGGTATTTTTCACAAGTTTTTAAATAAAAAGCATTTCGGCTACAAAAAAAACCTAAATTGAACTGTTAAATCAATAAATCACTTTTCAAGATGAAACTAAAAAATTAAGATCGAAGTTGCATTATAATATATTTTTTTAAAAATTTTGTTTTTTCAATTGTAGGATTTATAGCCGACAAAATTTCTTCTCTTTCACTTTTTTCTTAGTAAAATCGGATTGCATATGAAAAGATATAAATGATAATGAAATATCATTCACATCGAAAAACTTTTTGAGAGCATTTACCGTAAAAATATCAAAATTTTATTTGTAGTCCTTCAAATTCATAAAACATTAAACCATTTTTGACCACTGCAAGTGGTAAATTCCAGCCAAAAATACCGAAAATAAATGTCTATTTTTTTTAATAAAATTTTTATTGCACTATAAAGCCAACACTTTAGATAATATTATTCATAACTTTTTCGCTGCACGGGAAGTAATAATAACGCAAACTGGATCATTGTTTTATAAAAATACTGGTTAAATTGTTATATAAGAAAAGCACAGAAAAAGTAAAAATGGACTTCAATTACGAAATTGAACATTACTACATGATATTGAGAAACTGAAAGGAATTCACAAGAACCAAAGTCAATACGGTGAAAGATGTAAAATTCATATTCATAAATACTATCTGAAGACAGCGATAATTTGAAAATTGTTTAACTTGTCACATATTATCCTTTATTTCTTTTTCTGAAGCTCCTAAATAACTTAGAAATATCAAAAAAAAAAGCTTAATTCTGAAACCCGTTAAACTTTGTCAACTTTAAAGCCATTTAACATATAGACCAAGTTAATAAAATTTAGGTTTTTGTTTTTATGCTGTATAAGCACCTTAATTACGACGATCTGAAGTTTCGTGGCTATATACGTGTTTTGATGCTATAACAACATCTATAGAATATAAAATTTGGTGAAGTATATTTTTATGGATCATCTTGTAGGGATAGTCTTTTGACTTGATAAAGTATATGCCCGAAGTATTTTCATTTTGCTATTGTAATTTTAATATGTTGCACAGTGTGCGATTCAAAAAATGAAATGGAAATAATTATGGAACTTCGGAACGGCTGCTCCGATTTCCATGATAGTAGAGGTGTAGGCAAGTTTAAGTTTCGAGTTTGGACTTTATAGACCTACTGGAAGCGAGTCCACAGGGTCCCAAAGTTTATTAAAATCCTGATAATTTAAAAAAAAAAATTATTAAAAACGATCCTGATTCCTTATATCTGAACCGATTTCAAAGATTTTTATAAGCTAGTCGATATCTACAAAAAACATTGTCGTATGCCTATATTATCTCTTTTTGTTTAAGAGATATTAAGCTTAAAAAATTAAAATTTTTACTTTTTAGCCTGTCCTGGTGAAATTTTTTCGCTACAGCGGACCCTGTGGACTCGCCCACTATAGATCTATATGGTCCAAGCTCAAAACTTAAACTCACCTACACCTCTACTATCACCATGTGAAATTTCATGGTAATCGGAGTAGTTATGGAAAATTATTTCCTTTTCATTTTTTGAATCGCACACTGTGTGTTGCCTCATTAAAAATTTTCCGCTTGCAGACACCCCAACTAGGATCAGGAACAGATTTTTGACAATATATGCAATAGAAGAGTAAATATCTTTAGAAGATGTTTGGTATAATAATCCTTATGATTTTATTATATAGTCCCAAAAAAATAAAATAATAAAACTCATGTAATTATAATTTTTTCATCTAATTTTCCTAGAGTACCAATTTATGATATATAATATATATATATAATTACATATCCTGTTTTATTATAATATTTATATTTGCATTCTTAATGAAATTATTAAAATGATAGGCAATATTGTTCTATATTGGCGAGATTTATTGCTTAAAACTTCTCATTTATTTAAATATTTGAAATTTTTATTACTTAGATTCAATAGAAACTACATGGCTTGATACAACTATTATACGATATTGTTTTCTTTTACAAAAAATTTTGTAAAATAAAATAATTAATTGCCCAAAAAATGGAAAAAAAATATTTTCGTTATGTTGTTACACTCTGTTCACATAAGCAACATTTTTGTTTGCCATTAAATAATTTTGTTTGCCCACAATCAGCTGTTTTATTGTTTGCCACACAAAATTAGAAATTTGTATGAAAATCACTTACTATCAAGTATTTTTGTAAAATTTTCATAAGCTCTTTTTAGTCACACATTTTGTTAATTTTATTGTATTTAAAAAGTTGCTGATACTGAAATAATATTACGCAGAGAAAACAGTTTCGTTATGGCAACCGAATTTTTAGCCAAGCGAATTTGGTCGGTTACATATACCATCCTAAAATTCGGTTGCCATAATCATATAAATTGGTAGTTGCAACTGTTAAAAAAAAATAATTCGGTTGGTATAACTTCTAAATTTATGTTTATACTAGCACAAAAAAAATTATATTAAATTATTATAAATTATTATTAGCGTCGTCTTGGATTCTTGTACATGCATCCTGTTCACCGATAAGGGGTGAACGCTTCGTTAAGTAATCGTGTAAAGAACTGATTTTCGTGACCTTCTCCTCATCGTACAAGTGATTAACTTTTAAACTGCTTGAAGAGGACGACGCATCGTCTGATTGAGGAAACTGTTCAAGGCCTGATACAAAAGCATTGGTGGGAGTAATGAAAGTATATAATTTGTTGTTTAATCTGCAAAAAAAGAAATGCGGTTGAAGAGTTGTTTAAAGTTATTGTAAATTGTTTACCTTCATTACGCATAATATGGAAGCAGCATATAAGCTATTGGAAATTTATACAATACCAAGACGGGAATAGCATCTAACTTGTGTTTTCAACTTGTAACTTGCAATAAAAAGCATCACACATTACCTGAACATAATAAGATTAATTAAAATAAAAGCATAATTAACGCTTAACAACAATGTACTCACCCATAAAGCCACATCGAAATGAAATACATACATAAATATGTATTTATTATTTGTATTAATTTTTATTTTAATATTTTATAATTTGTTTAAAATTCTTTCCTTTTTGTATTTTTTAATGTCAAAAAAATAAATCAATATTACTTGATAAACACAATTATCTTTTGTTTGGAAGCATTGAATTGCTTTATATTTCGTTATTGCAACCGAATAACATTGATTGCAGTAACTGAAAATTTAGTTAATATTTAAATGTTCATATTATAAAACGTTTTTTAATTGCAACTACCAATATTTAGTGTTAATATGTGAAACCATTTCAGTAGTTTCTTCCGAATTGGCTGAATTAATTTTAACCAATCGCAATTGATTACAATAACTAACTTATAAATTGTAATAACTGTTTTCCCAATATAATAATAAATTTACAGGCATTTATATAGAAAATTAAAGGCACTAAATATTTTTTTATTAATAGTATAAAATTTCGGTATAGTTTATCTAATATTAATATTAGTAGCCGTTCTCCAACTAATCTTTTTTCTGTGTGTAAGTAACAATTGCCCAAAAAGTTATAATAAAATGTTTATAGCTTTATTAACCCCTTTCTTATATTTACGTAACTATTTAATTCTATTGAAAGAAAAATGTTTTAATATAATAAAAGGGAAATGTTTGCTAAATTTTATATAAAATTTTACCATTTTAAAGTTATGCTAAATTGAATTATGTGGCAATTTGTTATTATGGTGATTCAATTTAAAGTATGAACAATTTAACAAGAATTTTTTATTTTTTTGTTCACAATCTCTTTTAATACGATGTTGACCTAACATGAAACAATTACATACATAGTTTTCTTTATTTTATTATTTATTTTTTCTAGTATTTTGACACTAGATAAAGGTCCTACTTTTTTACAAGATAATTACATTTTCAAATACCAGAAAACCTACTTTTAACTTTTTGCTCTTTTAAAAAATTTTAAGTTGGTATATTTTTTTTATTATTGTAACAAAATAAAAAAAACACACACATACATATATAGATATTTTAGTTCGAATACGAATACTATAAGTGTATGTAGCTTTGTGTATACATATGCGTATGGATAAACTTGACCTACCATAAAACGTGACACAAACCCAATTATAAGTGTTGGAAGTTTAAGATACGAATATGAATAAAATAAAAATCTGGATGTTAAAAATGGGATTCGTTTTATAAAACATAGAAATTCACCACGAAGTTTACTACCAGCTAATACTCTTAATACTAGAAATTAAGAGAAAAAGAGAAAATTTATGGGTAAAGAAAGGAAATTCACCCTTGAATGTTCGAAAATTCGAATATACGATAGTAGAACACATCGTTTATAGGTTGAACGAATGCCTGAGTAAAGAAAATAAAGAGCAGAGTTCGTGTGTTAGTGTTTTTGTTTATCATGAAGAATTTATTAAGAAAAAAGTGGAAAACACGAGGAAAAACACATTTTCCAACCAATCGTTTAAGTTTAGTCTTGTGTCGGTATTTGTATTGGACGGTATCTTAATAACGGAATGTTGTTAAATTATATTAAAGAAAATTTTTTAATTCTAAATCTTGAATAGAAAAAAAAGTGCAATAATTTGTTTCCAAATGAAAAAATAATTAAAAAAAAAAAAAAAAAATTAATTATTAAAAAATTTGAATAGCAAAAATAAAAAAATAAATTTTGAAAATTGTTTGCTTTAGTGTTTGTGTGATAATGTAAGAATACATTTTTAAAATTTTTAAAACCATAAGAAAAAAATTTATAGTGCGCGCCAATTTGTCAAACGGAAATGGAAACAAATAATTATTTTTATTCTTCATATTCTAATATGTGTGTGTATGTGTTTTTCATGTAAAAATTAAATTCCCTTAGTGGAAAAAAAATTACCATGTTTTTAACCTGGCATAAAAAGCTTGTTCTATTAAACTATTAAGTGTTTTTCTTTCTAATGTATCCTGTTTCATACACATTTGTTATTTTTTTAGATGTGTGTGTTTTTTATGTAAAAGGCCATAATTTGTTACAAACAAATTGCTAAATATTTTATCAAAACCTTTGCTTCATAAACAAAAAGTTAAATACAGCATAAAGAAATGAATTAAAAAAAAAAAGTGAAAAACAATGAAAAATGTTTTTGTTCATGTCATGTTTTGTTAAATGTCATTTTTCACTAAATCCAACATTTACCAACAAACAACTTAAGCAACGTTCACAAAAAATATATATGTATATATAGAAACCAACAGCCCCTTCTGCAGTGGTCACAGTTTTAAATACATGTTGCAACACAGCATTTATACGTATACCATAACAAACAATTTTTGCCACACTCCGATGGCTGCCTACAATGTTGTTGAAAAATTATAAAAACGTTTTTCACTTCAACTTGACAAAAAAATAAAATAAAATCAAAAACATAAAACAAAAAGTGTTATAAAACAATCTCCCCAAACTACCAACAATATTTGCAGCAAGAACTAAAAATATCTGTAAATTTTTTTTGTTGCATGTGTATGCCCTACAGTCCTTTGTAGTGTTATATGCAGTAGAATAGTAAGTTGGTTTTAAATAAACGAAAAACTAGGGAAATAAACTGCAGTAGTATTAGGTTTAAGAGGATAATGTTAGAGTTGGTGTATTTTATTTAAAGCATTTTAAACTTATTTCTAGGTGTATTTTGGAACTTGTATTTTTTTTTTTAATTAATTTAATTTATATATCATTTAAAAAGTGTCACATGAGAAATTCTTAATATTTTCGAAAAGTAATGGAAAATCTAAATTGTTAAGTATCTAATCTCAAAATGGTTTTTAAAAAAATATTAAAATTTTTTATTTTAATAATATTTTAACGTATTAAAATGACCCATGAAACTAATATTTTGTGATTCTGATATAGAAAGAAAACTAAAATTTTAATATCTGTTTTTTTTTTTCTTCTTTTCTTAGGAAAATGAAATTGGAATAATGATATAGTATATATTGTGAAAGAGTTTTGTGGATATCGAGACAATATTAAGCATTATTGTTATTCTATTTTAAAAGATATGAACCAAAAAATAATGTCGTATTTACGGCAGATAAATAGACATTAATTTAAATCAAAATATTTTAAGCAAGTTTCGTAAATCATTTAAAAAGTTTCGTAAATCATTTAAAATTTATTAAAAGTTCACTAAAAAATTAGTGAATATAAAACTAGCGACTGATGATCATTTTCATATTATAGATCCGATCAGATATTCTCATAAATGACAGAGACCTTTTTCTTAACCTTTAATGTAAAAATTATAGGAATAATTACGCTGGTCAACAAAAAAATCCTCCCCCATAGACGAATAGTTGGGCTTGATGTATTTTGATGTGCTAAACACGAATCTGCTTTCAGTTTTTTTTCCATCGGGTCTGGATTTTTTTTATGGGCGTGTTTAATATTTCGCCCATAGAAAGGCCATTACTCTAGTATATTTCCTCATAACTCAAGAACGGAGTGTACGATTGATCAAATTGATACACGAAAAGATGCGAACTAAAAATATCTTCAAATCCCCAAACTTAATTTTTTTATGTGCTCAATAGTTTCGGAGTTATTTTGAAATAAGTTTCCGAAAAAAATCATTTTCGTGCAAAATTTTAGATTTTTATGTTATTAACATTTCTTTTAATAAATGAAAACATCTAAAATGTTACAGTTTATCATCTTTATCTTAAAGCTGCTAATGCTGCGAATAAAATAAGGCATGTGTCTTCAAAATTGAAGCAGAAATCTTATTTATTTTATTTTATTCACGTTTAAGTGAAAATACTCATGTTACATACAACTGAGTAGAAATACAGTGGTGGCCAAAAAAAAGAAAAATATTTTTTCTTGAAACAAAAATAGGTGGACTAGGTGGATTCTGATGAGTTAAACAGGAATCTGCATTCACTTTTTATCTATCGGGTACTGATTTTTTTGTATGTGCATGACTAATATCATCACCTTATTCAGCGGTTACACTATAAAATTCGAGAATGGTTTGTCAGACTTAGGCTATAACTCAAGAAGCCTTTACACCATTTTGATACGGAAATCGTCTTCAAGGTATGCTCAAGAATTTCAGAGTTATGGATCAAAATTTTCACCAGTTTTCAAAGAAATAAATTTTAAAATTTTCGGTTAAAATTACCGAATAACTACGGAAATATTAACTGGACAAAAAATTATATATATTCAGCTTAAAGACAATTTAAAACGCTATATATTAAAGTTCAACTTATCTCAATTGGACAAACTGTTCTCGAGTTATACAAGTGTGACTGCCTAAAGGCGGGGTCATAGTAGGCATGCCCATAAGAAAAAATTAATGCGTGATAGAAAAAAAGTAAAAGCTGATTCTTATTTAGCTCATTGAATTCCATTTAATCCACCTGTATTTTTTTTATTTAAGACGAAAAAAAAAAAAATATATTTTTTTGCCCACTAGTGTGTTTCCACTTAACTGTAGGTATACATGGGTATCCTAAATTAACTGTGAATCCAATTAAGACTAGTGCATCAATTTTTATGATACGTGGCTTTATTTACTCGTAGTTTTGCCAGCTTTGAGATAAAGGTGATAAACTTAAATATTTTTTGTGTTTTCACTTAAAAAAAAAGTTTTAGTAAAAAAAAAATCTTGAATTTTGCATGAAAAAAAAAAAAAAAATCCGACACTTTTTTTCGAAATATCTCCTAAACTATTGAGCGGATAAAAATTTGATAGTATAGTGATTTAAAGCTAATTTTATTCCACATATCTTGGTGTATCATTTATTTAAATCATGCATACCGTTCTCAAGTAATAGTGAAATATACTCGAGTAATCGACATATTTAGGGCACAATATTATGCACGCACATAAAAAAAAATCCCGACCTGATGGAAAAAAACTGGAAGCTGATTCGAGTTTAGCATGCGAAGTTCCATCTAGTCTATATATATATATATATTTTTTTTTTGAAGGAGCTCGAAAAAAAATTTTTTTGTCGACCAGTGTTATTGGTTTTTTCTCATTACTTGATTTTTCTCTTAACTTTTTTAATGTTTTGTCAAATTCCCATTAGATAAATTCAGAATGTTGCCTTACTACTGACAAACTTATATACTTTTTCACTTTCTACTTTTTAGAAAGAAATCCTTTATAAACTATATAATAAATGATGCATAAAATCTCACAAATTAAAATTTGTTTTGAGATATTATTCTTAGCTGGTTTTTTGCTGAAATTCTAGCAGTTTTCTCCCATTTAAATGCTTTTGAAATTCCCGGGAATTTCGTCCGGATTGAAAAAGTGCAAATTTCCCGGGAATCTTGGGACGGAAAATACCGGAATGCATTTTCTAATTATATGTAATATGAAGTAAGAAACTCGTTTTCCCGATTTTAAAGAATTGTTTTACTTCAGGTCGAATATACTAAGGACTACGTATGAAAAAATCTGTGCATACTTTTAGGCTTATAACTTTTGAAATGGAGAAAAATAAATAATTTTGTTAACTGGCTTACATTTGTCATTAATAGCAATGTGCGAAGTTTCATGGTAATACTAAAATTTTTTTTTTTTTTTTTTTTGAAATTGAACTAAAAACATCTAAACACTTAATTGAAATTTTTAATGAAAACTCACATCAGTCATCATACAAATTGCTAGGAAAGCAGACGATGAAACGTTCATACCAGCTGATTTTTCCCAACTTCCTGGTCAGGAATTCTATGTTATTATTTCGTGTACCAAAGAAATCATAATTCCCAAGAAAATGTGCGAGAGAGAAGCACTTCATTCAACACAGAAATATACGTGATTGAGTGAGCATACTAATCCTTCAAATTGTCTGGGACTCCTAGAAATTGAAAGTCATTGACCTCTAGTAGAGAGGAATTTAAAAGGCATTAAAAGCATGAATGAAAAAATGAAACGAAGTTTCGAAATAAGTGGACTTATTCGAGCAAAAAAGTGACTGAAATAAAAACTTTAATGGGAAGAATTCTGTAAAAAATCAGATATTTCATTAAAAACTAGCAGGAAATAATTTATTCTTCTATATTTAAAACTTGAACATAACAAACACTAATAAAAATATAATTACCAAAAAATTAGCCTATTGTTTTAGTTTCTATAATTAGGTTTGTATGCATGGATTTTTTCGAGCGCAATCCTTATTTTTAATGAAAACATTAAAATTCGCAACATTATCAGCTTTCAGATAAAGATGATGAACTGAAACATTTTTGATGTTTTCATATTTCAAAAGAAATTTTATTTAAAAAATCTTCAATTTAGCATGATAAACACATAAACAAATTTGAATCGAAGACATTTTTAGTCCGCATCTTTTGGTGTAACATCTATATCAATCGTACACAATGTTGTTGAGTTATGGTGAAGTATACTAGAGTAATGGCCTTAGTATGGGCGAAATATCAAACACGCCCGTAAAAAAATCCAGACCTGATGGAAAAAAACCGTGAACAGATTTGTGTTTAGCACATCAAAATCCATTAAGTCCAACTAATTGTCTTTGGGCGGAGGATTTCTTTTGCCGACCAGTATAATTAATTGCTTATTTAAAATATTTATATTTATTTATCTTATCAAAATAATAGTAAGAAAACAATTTCCTGCTATTTAATAATGATGAAATATTTGACGTAGTGTATATACGGAGTTTCGGAGAGATGTTTATATTCATCCGGTGTAAGAAAATTTTGATTTTCTTCCAATATGAAGTAAATTTAAATTACTAAATTACAGCTTATGACAAAAAATTTAGCTAAAGAACATTTTTAATATTTTGTCCATAATAAGATCAAAATTAAAAAAAATTTTGATACATTTTTAAAAACTTTGTTGAACATAAAGTTTTACTTTTCTTAAATCACTTCCTAAGTAGATTTAACGTTGCATATCTGTCTGAATGGTTGCTCAGTTAGCTGGCTGTCCGCCAACGTAGATCTTATAAATAATGTACAGTTCACAATTTTAAGGATATCTTGATGATATTTTGGAATAAGGACGAAGCTAATTGAAATTGATTGAATTGTTTACGTAAAAAAAAACAATTTTAAGATGTATTTACTTTTTCTGAATTTTTCTTTTTCAGAAAATGGGCATAAATTTTCTATATTTGTCAATCATATAAAAAAGTAATTTAAGTATGACTTGAAGACAATTTTAATTAGAATTTTTTTACATTTTTTTTTAACAAAATCAGACAAGAAGTTTTCGAGATATGCTTTAATGTATGGTGCAACCTCTATAATTTTACAAATCGCTATTTATTGCGAGAACTAGAGTCAATTCAAAAAGAAATGGATTACAGACTTAGTACTTATTAATATCGTGTAACCGAATTGAATGAGAACTTTGTGTAATTTAAGGCATTTATGTAGAATACAAATACAAATACAAAATTTCTAATTTCCTTTTTAATAAAATATTTAAACCATTAATACATCAAATTACATAAAAAGTGAAAAATGAAAAGAAAACTTATTTAATTCCCAATATGTGCCTTCAAAGATTCTATATAGTATTATTAACTTTGATGTTCGATCTTCTAAAATTCTTTAAGTAAAAATTTTGTAAATTTTTAATTAATAACAAAGTCATTTAAAAATATCATCTAAGAAAATCATTAAATTTACAAATCATTTATCTTGTAGGGCAATTTAATGTCCATCATTATCTATTTATAAACTTATACTTTTCCACAATATACTTTTCTATACAAATATCGTGTATATATTTTTTCTATAATAAATATTTCAGCCCGTTTAACTCTATTTTTAGCCGGGGGGTTATTAATAATGAAACCATAGAATATGTTCGTGTAGCTACAAAACATTTTTTTACAGGATTATTTCTCCTCGTGTTTTTATTTGTTGTTGTTTTTTCTTCCTTTTGTGGATTTAGCATATTTTTCCGTGCTCTAGTAAGTAAAATGCAGTAGTTGCCAGTGCAACATCTACTACTTGCAACACTTAATGTTTTGTTGTTTTTTTTTTTTTTTTCGTTTTTCACATGTTTTATAAGGTTATTAATGTATTTGTTGCGGTCGTCGTCTCCACCATGACTGTTTATATAAAAATAAAATTAAAAACAAAAAAAAAAAAGGAACATGACTTGAGCGTATTGCATTCATTCATTGAGTTACCACGCTTTTGCATACACTGTTAAAGACACACTCACATAACGTTTTGTATATAAAAACACTGTTGCTTCTTTATGCATTTATATTATGCAGTTTTTTATTCCTTTTGTAGTTGTTTTTTTTTTTTTTTTTGTTGCTGTTACTGCTGTTAACATGCACGTTTTATAATACCTTAACTTTTTGTGAGTTGCGACTTATTTGAAGGGTTACCGTTAGAGTTAGGGAAGGGTATAGGAATGAATTATGATTAAAATTATTTTTTTTTATTCTTAGGTATTTATTAGATATAATTTTATTATTTTAAATATATTATATTAGAAAGCCATAGCAAAATTTCTAACCGTAAATCAGTACTTTATTTTAGCATGTATTAAAAATTTTACATTTTTATCATCAAAAGCGAATTTAGCACATATTACCGAGCTTTTTAAAAGAAATGAAAAGTAATAAACAAGTAATGCTGAATTCTCGTGAGAAAATTTTTCATAGTATTTTATAATGTTATTTTTATATTGTGTGAATTAAAAAAATTGGCCTAGATAGAAGATATGTTTTAAGAATATTTTAATTATCGGATCAAATTTTCTAAACATAAAAAATGTCCTTAACATAATAAAAAATTACAATTCAAATTGGAGGATACTAGGCGAATGAATAATATTTATATAGGTTCCATTATTTTATATTATCCATACGTCGTGATTCCTTTATTAACCTATTAATGCCCACGGTGATCTTGCCTAATTTGACATAGAACATCATGTCAAATTAGGCAAATAAATACATTGACGGTGAAAATTTGTTTATATTTAGTTTAGTAAGGAAGTTATCAGCCGTTAAATATACGTAACTGTGGGCATTACTCAATAATTTTTGGACCTTTTATTTTCTATATAAATCTCATGAGCTTTATAAGCTAAACTTTTTGAAAAAAGGCACAATTAAATTGATATATTAAAGAATTTTTACAATATTTATACTAATTCATCATTTAATTTTATTTCTAAATTCATTTATGGAACGAAGTGACTACTTCCGGTTACCGGAAATGCCTTACTCTGCTTGATATAGGATCGCGTCGTCCTCATGATCTGTGTTTTCATACAGATATGTGGCACAAGAATAAAGATATTCAAAAATAAACTTGACCGAATGCGTATATAAAGCCTATTGCGAAATTTTCCGTAGGGCCCCTACTTATTAATACCCTCAATATTTATCAAACTGCTAATAATAAACAAGAACGGTGCTATAATCATTTATTTAAAAAATTTATCATGTTTACTTAATTAAAAAATTTTTTGTCATTTAGCCCTTTTTGTATTGAAAATAGAAGGGGCCAAAAAGTACTGAGAATGACAAAGTGTTACATATACTTAACACTTTCTTTTTCCACTTTCTAATTTTTATCGAACACGCCTTATAGATTTTTAAACAATCAAATAAACAAATCTGATATGTTTTCTTTTAGTATACAAAAAAATTTTTAGTTAAAATATGTTGAACATAAACATATTTTTACAAACCTCCTACCGTTAAAATCGAGTTTTTGCAAGCTTTCAAATAATGAACTTTACAAAATTACTTATTGCCACAATAAAAGGAGAGAAAGTGAAAGAAAAAACATTTGAGGATGCAAGACGAATATTAAATTACACAATTCATAGCAAAATTTAAGTTTAAGGAGTGAGATCGAAAAAATCTTAACACACATTTTGCCTCATAACTTTTTTCGGAATCAATATTCAAAATTTTTTTTGATCTAGTTATCATGGAAAAATACTTCAGTTATTATTTTTAATAACAACCACGTTAATTTGTCCTTATCTTCATCAAAATAAGTGACGAAAAAGATTTACGTCCTACAAGTTATTAAAAAATTTAAAAAAAATCCAAATCTTAAAGCTAATGGGAAAGTTAATATCATATAAAGTTCAAAAATTCCAAACTGGAATTCTGCAAAAAAAAAAAATTACAAGCCAAAAAAAGGACTCGGAATTTAAAACCAAATTTCATACAAAAATACTCAAGCTGTATAATTGACGAAGAAACGTAGGTGCTGGCAGAATCTTCGCCAGCACCTAAACTTAGAGATAAGTTTAAGACCCAAAAGCAGCAAAAATTTCTTACAAAATTCATGGTATGACAAGCTTTTTGCAGTTGCGGCAAAACGGGAAAGTCATTTGATACATTCGGATCTAAAAATACCAAAATATGCATAAAGAAATATTTGTAAAAAAGACTTCTTCTTTTCTTAAGAAAGCACAACGTGTTCACATATTTTTGGACTCATTTGGTATCATGTCACTACGGTAAGAAAGCTCTATAGTGGTACCAAATCAATAACATAATTTTAGTACCAAGAGAGGTCAATTTTCAAAATTGTCCATAGCTTAGACCAGTGGAGAGATATTGAGCTCTTGTGAAAAGTGAATTCAAGAGCACAAAAAAGGTGTCCCAAAATACCGAAGATTTTAACAGAAGATGTGCACACTGTTCCAAAAAAGTGACTGAAGCAACTATAAAATCTCCAAAGAAAGCGTTTTCAAAAATGGTTCACAATTTTATAATTAGTGGTTAGAACCATAAAAATTATATATTTCTGTGATCTGTGCTAAATTATCAAATGATAAAAAAAAGAATGAAAACTCTAAGATCAACCGTTTCCAAGTTATTGAATATTATGTATGTTAAAAATTTTTCGATCTCATTCCTTATGTTATTCCGTTTTTTGACAATATAGTTTTAAACTGAGACATTTAAGTAACAGTGGGCATTAGTGGGGTAAATGAAAGGAAATGCAATAGTATTCTCATAGTCGCCAATTTAAGATTTTTCAAAGTAAATCCAATATTTTTATTTTGCTTTCAGCTTGAAACTTTCGTTTTAGTAATATAAACGAGGAAAAATAAGTCTTTAATCTTTTTTTCATGGCTTTATTATTATTTTTTATTTATTATTATCATTTTTTTACGTTTTTGAGAATTTTGCTATTTTTGGTCTTTGATAAAGTTTCATTTAAATTTTTACTATCAACACTACGCATGATAACAGAAATGATTTATAATATTGTACATTATTTGTTGAAAAAAAGTTATAGTATTGTTATAGACCTTCTTAGGAATAATAAAAATCAAATCAAAAAATTTTTAATAAAACCTAAAAATTTTTAACTACCATATATAACTAGTTTAGCGCCTCCAAATTTAAATAAATATATGTACACTAAAGGGTTCCGTAGAAAAAAATTCTTACGAGACACAGTGCTTTGTTCCATAGACAAAAATCAAAATAAAAACATTTTTCAAATTGAGTTGAATTATACGTTTTTGGAAAAATAAAAATGTAGGTCATATAATTAAAAAAGATTGTTATGGAAAAAGTTAATTTTATGGCTACTAGAGGGCGCTAAAATCAAAGAAAATAAAGCCAATATTAATGAACCAAAAAGCTGGTTTTAAACTTTTTTAGGAAACAAATTTTCAAAAATTCATTTTTTGATGAAATACGTCGATGTTTCGTTTTTTGAATACCTCAGAATATTGGTAAATTAAAACTATTATTATTTTTAAAATATAGTGTTTTTAATAAATATATATTGTTGCTCAATTTTACACTTTTTTTTACTTAAAACCTTAAAATTCATTGAATTTGATGAAGAATATAAAAAAATTATAAAAAAATTATAAAATTTTTCTTTTACGTTTTATGTAATTTTTTACAGATATTTAACATATTAAAAAATAGTTAGAGCCTATTTTTTTCCACAACTTTAAAAAAAGTTAAACTGAAAAAATGTCTGATTTTCCGTTTTTACTTCAATTTCAATGTGTTCTCAATGTTGACGTAATTTATTTTGCTAAATTAAAATAAAATAATTATAAAAATTATTCCGAAATTTAAAAAACAAAAATGGAAAAATATATACCTTGATGCTAATATGTTACGTTAAAAATCCTCCAGATGGCGCCAATTATAAAGCATTTAAAATTTTAATACAAAAATTACCTGAGTTCGATGAAGTATTAACAAAAATTATAAAAAATTATATAATTTTTTTTGCTTGATTCTAAAATTTAGTATTGTTTTTTAATATATAAAAGAAGAATTGCTTGCTATTTTTTGCCACAACTAACAAAAGTAATAAAAATAATAAATTTCCTTTTATTACACAAAAGTCAAAAAATTCTTTATGTTGAAATATTTCATGTTGTTAAAATCTACATTGCTTTAAAATTTAATAAAATATTGAAAACTAAAAAAAAAAACAAAAATTTTTGACCGGAAATCGGGCGAAATTAGGTAAATTAATGATTTACTGAACATAAAATGTGGGTGCAGAAATTAAAATAACATTTAAAAATTGTAAGGCTTGGGGGAGGTAGGTTTGCCCTTGGCCCTATTAAATAGAATATTGTCTGACCCATAAAAAACCCATTTCCAATAGCTATTGTAAATTTTGATACTGTTTTGAACAGTATTTAGGAAGAAAGTGCGTTTTTCACATTTCAGAAAATATGGAAGGTAGTCGTGTTCTTGCTTCGAAAAAACTTAGTATATATTTACTCTGTGTCTAAGGTAATATATGTACCGAGTTTCAATTTTCTGCGACACTTCCTTCTATTTTTATAAAATTAAAAAATGTGTGTTAGCCACAAATGTGTTTTTCTCATTTCAGGATATATGAGAGGTAGGGGTGTTCTTTTTCCGATTTAAATAAAAATTGGCAGAATCATAAATAATTTATATCTAACTGCAATCACAAATTTTGATGGATTTCTGACTAGTATTCACGCAGTAAATCCGTTTTTTAGTTTCAGGATATATGGGAGGTGGGCGGGTCCTTGCTCCGATTAAAAAATAAATTAGAAGACGTATAAGCAATCTATTTTTAATGGCTGTCATAAATTTTGGTAAAGTTCAGATCAGTATTTTAGAAAACAATAAGTTTTTTAAGTTCAGGTTATATGGGAGATAGGCGTGTCCTTGCGCAATTTTTTTCAAAACTTTGTATTTATTCATTCTAAGCCTAAAGTAATATGTGTACCAAGTTTTAATTTGCTACGATAACTCCTTCTATTTTTGTCCCATCGTTGTATGAGATCAAAGCACTGTGCGAGGACTCCTTGTTATATGGTGCTGAATAAATTAAAAATAATCAAAGAATTTTTGAATTTATCTACCAGCGAATGATAGTTACGGGTCTAGAACATTTCGTCTAAAAAAGTTTTTGAATTTTTTCTCGAAATAGATATCAAAAAAATATTGTTCGCAAAAATATTGGTCCAAAAACCGATATTTTAGCATATTATGTGAAAAAAAAAGTGCAAAATGGATTAAAAACAATATTTTTTTCTCTTTTATGGTTAAAATAAGGACTACGCACGAAAAAAAAAAAAATAAAAAATCTGTGCATGCTCTTGGGCTTATAACTTTTGATATGGTGAAAAAAGAAATAATTCTGTTAAATCGGTTAGATTTGTCATTATGCTCACTAGCTATGTACTAAGTTTCATGGTTATAGCGAAACTAGTTTTTCTTAAAATGGAAATTGAACAAAAAACACATAAACATATAATTAAAATTTTTCATGATATCTATCATCGATCATATAAAACAATTGCTAGGAAGGCAGTTGTGTAACAAAATACAGTTTCTTGGGTCATAATATTATACATATAAGTAATGATCACCGAATGATAACCTGGTAGTGGAAGACAAATAAAATCTTCAGGCTGTAGGACTCGTACAAAATAGAAATAATTTTGAGAGAAATCCTAATAGATACGCTAGCAAGAATTTGAAGTTAAAAAGTAATGTGAAAGTACTTTAGACAAATTTTTTTCATAATAATGATTAGTGTATAATAGACAATAAAACGTCTATTATATACTGAAGAAGAATTATAATATGTCACATAATAAATTAATTTGAAAAAAAAAAAAAAAATTCATCAAGATCAGTGTTGCCAAAACATAGTTGGAAAAATTGCTAAAAACAAAAAATCTTTGTATTTATTTAAAAAAAGAAAAATTTTTCGAGTTGATTTTTTTAAATTTCTAATTTTATCATAAGTTAACTAAGTAATATCTGAATATGTTTGCCGAAAAAATTTACCGAAGCATTTTTGGAACAAACTTAACTGAAATTAAAGGAATTCAACTAGAATCAAATTTTAGATTAAATTTTTTATTGTATTTTCTAAGTCATAGTATTATTTTAATAAGAAAGTAATTTTTATTGTTTAATTCGTGTTATAGAGTTATGGAATGGAATGTTAGGAAATGCCGTCCGGATTACCGAATAATCCAGATTATTGAATTATTATAAAAATTATCATGATTTTGCTTAAAAAATTTTCTATTTAAATAAACCTCTCTAGCCTTTTTTGATTTTCAATAATGCCTGAAAAGGACTAAAATGTTTATATTTCAACAACGAAGCCAATAATTTTTATTTTCTGTTATTAATTTTATTTGCACAGAATCATCCATTTAAGCATTTTTTGGTTATTTTTATTTTCAAGGAGATTAAAAGTTGATTAAAATTTTGTTTTATTTTGATTAATGACATTGATGCAAACTCCATGTTATTTTACGATAATTATTTCTTATAACAAAAGAATTGTAGTTTACTATACTGCCAAAATTGTATTTGCTAGGTTAGATCGCATTAGTTATCATCGTTAAAAATATAAAATTTTAGTTGCAGTTTTAATTAAAAAAAAAAACTGATAATGTTTTTAAGTACAAAATTACAAATAAATTTTAAAAGAATGTGCAAAAAGTGTTAAAAATATCCTAAAAATAGTTCGAAGAGTGCTAGAAAAAGTGCCAGCCTTTTATATTATAACCTAAGTTTGATCAGAGCGTTTACATTATTAACCCTTATGTTGACAACCGCATACCCGGGTATGTTTTTCATTTTTAAATTGGCATATTTTGAATTTTGGTTGTCATATTAAATTGAAAATTTAGATGTTTGTGCACAAAGAAAAAATTTAAAAAAAGTTTTTTTAGTCAAAGTTATAAGCGTTTTTGTGACGATACCCCTTACGTTTACAACCAGCATACCCGGGTATGTACAGAGCAATTTATTGAAATATTTTATCTAATACAAGTAAAATATTTATTATGTTTCATTTTTTATAAATAATTGATACATTAGCTTATAATAAATTAAAAAAAAAAAAAAATATTTTTTTTAGGCTGTGCAATCCTTACATTCCGTAATATCTTCTGAATATTCAGCACATACTGGTTTATGGAATTTCTTACATGCCTTTCGCGTTGGTCTTCTTCTACACATAAAACAATTCACTTTATTCTTCATTCTTCCACTAATGTCTCTAACTTCTTGGCTTCGGATAAAAAAATATTCATCTCTTAATCTTACTGGGCCTTCCAGCATGCTTTCGATTCCACTTCTATAGTAAAAATTAAGCATAATTCTTAAATTTTTTTAAATTTCCTCTATAGTTAGTTATTCGCTCAGCTGCAGCAGGAATTATCTTCTACGATTTGTTGAAGTTTTTAATTGTGGATTGTTTTGCATATATATAATATTTGTAACAAAAGTAGCCACACCCGAATGTTGTCCTTTTATTGACGGTTCCCAAAATTGACAATTGTAGTCCAACATCAAATTAGAGGCCAAATTGTAGCTTCTGAAGAAGTTATCACATACAATGTTTCGTTCTCTAGAAAATGCCATCTCTTCCCATATATTTGTTTATTGAGGCTTCAAGTGCATCTGCATCGATTTCTTCATCCGAATCAGTGTCATATGCAGGATCATATTTTGGTAACTGTATTTCCTTTGCACCTGAATCATCTACATTTCTCACGCAATCTTCAGCATCTTCATCTATTGATAAATGTTCCTGTTCATCCTCACTTTCTGTATTCCTAACTTTCTCCAGCATTCGACTTATGTACTCTTCTTTATCTTCAACATTGATTTAGCTTCAAATGATAGGAAAACCAACAACAGGTGCATCTCAAAAGTACCATTTCATCTGAATTGGAAAAACTTAAAGTTAGTTTACAAATTAATGAGAAACCCTTTTTAGTCTTGTGCTTGCATTTTATTATCATTCATTCAAGATTAGGTGAAAACGGTTATATAATAATTAGCAAATTATCATAAACATGTAAAAACCTCAAAAAATTCGTAAAATAATAATTTGAATGAGTGAAATCTGCAAGCACTTAGCAAAGATCAATAAATGAATTGCAGAGGTTTTCAAATGTACATGGAACAAATGAAACCATAACCCTATTATAGTTGAATGGGAAAAAATTCAAGGGTACTTAAAAACCCTCTTAGATCTTTCTTTTTGTATTTTTAGTAACACTCAGACAAAATAAGGTAAAAATAACCATAAAAACTTAAAAACATCAAAATTAAATCATCAAAATTCTTTCATAAAAAAACACTTAAAAAAGTGTAAACAAATCATATAGGAATAATTTCCATCAGTAAAATTTACAGGTACTTTTCGAAGATCAATAAATGAAAGGGAAACTCAATTTAAAATTTGAATCCGATTTTATTTAAGTGGGAAAAACACAAAGGTTCTTAAAAAACCCTTATATTTTTAGCTTCACTCAGTCAATATTAGGTAAAAACGGCTATACTTTAAGTATATGATAAAAAAAACTTAATTATATAATTCCTTACAGGAAAATATTATTACCAAATACCACGTGTTTTTCTTTCTATCGTAAAAACACTTGAAAACATGAAAGAGTCAAAAATTTCATACAAAATGAATAACATACCCAGGTATGTTGGTTGTAAGGATACGTATAAATTTTTGGTTGTAAACATAAAGTTTAACTGTTGGACGGATGGACTGACGAATATAGCTACATCGATTTAATAAACTGTTTGGTGCCAAATTAAATATCTTAATGTGGCTACATAACATTATTTTTGTGTATTATAAGCTTTATATTTTTTACTTTTTATTTCGTTTTTTCAAATGTGACATATAACTTACTAAATTTTTTAAGATACTAAAATCTTTTTCATCCTTTCGCTATACTAAATTTACGGTTTAGTTAATGCTGCAAAACCAATTTTTTTCCGCAATATACTGTGTTTATAAGTAATTTTGAAAAATAAACGAGAAAGAAAGATATAGTCGGTCAGGACCGATCATATGACACCCTAAACCATTGTGTATGAGCACCAAAATTCGGGCTGGAGTCTTTCATTAGACCCTTGGCCAAATGTAGAATGATTTATTTACTAAGTGTAAAATATACCAATACAGAATAATGTGTTGATACTAATATATATATTAACTTTATACTAACATTTGAATTAGAATTATATCTCTTAAAGTGATTTTTCGGAAGAGAGGGTTATGAGAGCAATTATCAATTATAGACATATCTTTATGAAATTTTGTACAAAGATTTAAAATTATATACAGCTTTTCTATAATTAAATTATGTTCTATAATAAAGGTATTTATTGGGAGGACATTTGTTTGGGGGATAGGTGAAATAATGGACCGATCATAACCAATTTCAGTAGACTTCGTTCTTGTATAATAACTATTCATCGAGACATGTTTAAAATTGCAACCTGTACTTTTCGCACAAGGTTTACATGGACAGCCAGACTGTTAGGCAGACGGGCGGACGGACATTGTTAAATCAACTCAGAAAGTGATTCTAAGTCGATTAGCCGATTTTAAGTGTTACAAACATCAGCTCAAAAAAAAAAAAAAAAAAAAAACATAAATAAATAAATAGTAAAACAAAAAACCATAAATGGTAAATCATTGGTACCTGTGTAATTAATATTTTTTATTTGTAATATCTAACAAAACAGAATCATTTATTTTTAATAACAAACGTATGATTAATATTTAATTAAATATATATTACATATAACTCATACGCCTAATATTATTTACAGATGTTTCTAAATTACTACAATACAATACACACAAACTTGACTTTATGTTTACATTAATTTAAGAAAATCTCCTCAATAAATAAAATTATTGACTCTTCCCTAGTACTTATTTAAATGTCATATTTCCTCCATAAATATTATATTTATTAACCTATTTCCCCCTCCCTAAAGTAGTAATAAATAAAAATTATTTTCCCTTCCATAGAAACCAGTTGGCAAGCCTTAAAAAAATTATTTAAAAAAGAATTTTTCATTCTATGTCTTTCTATTTATATTTTATATTACAGTTTACTTTTTTTATTTTTTACTTAAAAAAGTATCTTTAACATTAGCAACATTTTACAACTGTTTATGTCAACTTACTAAAAAAAACAGAATACAAGTAGTGGAAGTAACATGCAACAACAATAAAAAATAAATTCAACAATAATTTTCATTATTTTGCTGTTTTTTTTTTCAGCTTTTTTTGCTGCTACTTTTGCTTTATTCGCATAATAAAGGAAGCGGAAATGATGCCTTTTAAAATGTTTTTTTAAATAATACAAAAAAAAATAGAGAAAGCTATTGAAAAAACAAAAAATTAAATCAAATTTCTAACAATATATATTAAATATAATAAAATAATTTTAATATTTTCATTTAATATGACATTAAAACTTTAAATAAAAATTAATTCCTTTCATAATTAAAATTTCTTCATATTAAGACCTTTTACGTTTATACAAAATTTGAATTTCTTAAATACGAATTCCTTTAAATTACCTTTATCAAAATCATTATTTAAAATAACTAAATATGATTTTCTATTTTAATACCATAATACCAAATTATGGGCATTGTAAAGCCATATATATATATAATTTTAAAAACATTTATTTGGCTTTATTTAATGACCATTGTTTAAGCAGACAATGCGCTGATTATTACAATGTTACATTTGCATACATACCTACATATACATACATATATAAACATTTACATTAACAAGTATTTACGTGTAACTTATGAATGAATATAAATATGTATAAATGTAGTTGTTATGTTATAATATAAATTTGTTATAATAAAAAGGGGGAGGATTTTGTATGTTTTGTTATTGTTTTTGCTTTGATGTTTAAATTACAATAGAGGTTAATGAACAGATCATCAAAATTACATTTAATAGTGCAGCATATTTATACAGAATGTAATAAAAATTATGGCTGCAGTATTTTAGTTGGAATTTATAATTGCATTTCTGTTCAAATGAATAATAAATTATTTACATTATGAGGTATTACTGTGATTTAACAGATATTTTAATGGAACCGAAAATAGTTTAATATTATTATCAATCTGAAGTTATTAATAAAAATTTTACATATCTCTACATTGTTTTATATTATCTGTTTTTATATATCAATTATAACAAAAAGGGGTAGACACGAATAAAAAGAGTTTTCAAGATACAAGTACGATTATTCATTAAAAAATACATATATCCATGATGAAGTTTCAAAATTACCTGATAAAGCTTTTACAGAGTTTTGTGTAACATAAAACATTAAAATATAATTTTTTTTAAATCATTTTCACTTCAAGTGTATTAGTAAATGAGGAGCCGCAGTATTAAGCGAACCTACTTTTTTGAACACCCATTTAGATTAGGATAAATGAATTAAATCATACTTTAATAAATAAAATTTGACTTAAATTATTTGGCTTTAGATAATATTTGCTTCAAATGTTCAAACTTCAATAAGTCTTCAACCTCAAATTTCATTGAAAAGGAATTTTAAAATTAAATTTTTGAGATATAAACATAGAATTTTATGCTCCAACCTAAACCTTTGATCTTTCGAAATAAAATATCTTCATACATATCATTGGAAACAATTATTGCTTAATTAGAATTTTATTATGCATTTTTCAGTTATGAGCAGGTAAACTTGTTTAAAAATTAAAATTTTTTCTTATGTCAATTTACTTAATTTCATCAAAATCTAAAATTTTAAATATAATTTCTGTCCTATTTAATATGTAATTACATTTCATTTTTTCCGGATATTCTATCCAAAGCAAAAAGGAGTGTTTTTGGAAGATTTATAAAATTTTGCAAACATATTAACACTTAAAAAAAATACGCACACCAAACTGAACTTTTTCAATAATTCTTTAATAAAAT
Organism: Protophormia terraenovae; assembly: GCA_951394005.1. NCBI lineage: Eukaryota > Metazoa > Arthropoda > Insecta > Diptera > Calliphoridae > Protophormia > Protophormia terraenovae. The sequence goes on along the minus strand of OX596074.1, from coordinate 27,290,918 downwards.
ATTCTTTTTCAAAATCTGTATATGCTTTTAAACAGGGACCGTAATGATTATGAGTTTTAAAATAAAACTCAACAAGTAATCATTATTTTTGATTTTTATTTTTTCGCTCAACTTTAAATGAATACTTTTAATTTTGATTTTTTTTGCTCAACTCATAATGATTATTTAATCAAAAATAATCATTAAAAGTTAAACGAAAAAATAAAAATCAAAAATAATCATTAATATTTATCATTTTAATAAAAATAAAAAAATAAAACAAAAAAAAAAAAATCATTCCGGATTTTGATAGAATCTGTTCTGAAAATTACAATTCTGTATTTAACACTTTTATCCGGTCATTCCTTGTATCTGATTTCTTTGTATAAATTTTCAAGAATAATTATTATTTTCTGTCCTTGCTTTTAAATATTAACAAAAATTACGAACTATTTTGAAGTTTAATTAATGGATATGAAAAATAAAGTCTAATAATAACGTTAACTTTTTTGAAAATGAAACTATATGCAAAAATGTAAATATGAGACACTCATCTCTTTGCTCTTGTATCATTAATTAGAAAATCACCTAATTTGACCTAATTCCTAAAAATCTCCAAATAACGCAAAAAAAGTATACTCAAAAAAATAAATATACATTTTGATAAAATATTGTTTAAGTAAATCATAAAAAAATGAGAGTATATTGGGTTTATAATTCGCGTACAACACATGGCACGTTGGGATAAAATGTGTCAAAAGTGGCGCTTAATTGAATTTAAAAATTTAAAATTTTGTAATAAAGTTGGGTACCAAATCAAAATATACAAAGTTATGTATCAATACCAATTAAAATCTTTTAGCTAGGTAGTGCTGTTTTCTTATAAGAAGCTGTCAAAGTTAAGACCAAACGTAGTGAAACTGTGTACTCAGTATTTCTCCAGAACGTCAAATTCCTTCTTAAAAGGACTTCAAAGTTATGAAGGTTACAACCCAATATGGGTATCAAATGAAATCTAAGAATCCCTGCAAAATAATAATATTTATTATTTAAATGTTGCAATGCATAAATTTAAGAAAATATCCTTTTGAAAATGTTAATTTTTATTATTTATTTTCAAATATAACGGCATGCAAAAATCATTCTCACGCGTCAAAAAATTGTTGCATAGATAAAACTAGAGACTATTAATAGTAATATTGTGTACCGGATATCAAATTTCCTCTCAGAAAGATTTTAAAATTTGGAAAAAGCTAATTTAAAGATTTTATTAACAAATAAAAGCTACGAACCCCTGAGACATAATATTATTTTTTGCCTAAATGCTGCAGTAAATAAAGTTAAGAAAATGTCTTTTTGAAAATTTAGCCTTAAATTTTTTACTTTTTAATTATAGTCCTTCTGTAAAGGATATTTTCGTAAAATTTTGATGGTGTAATTTTTGGAAATTCGTAGTCCTTTCGTGAGAAAATTTAACATCCTGGAGAAAAACTTAGTACGTAGTTTTATAATGCATGGGCTCCAATTTGACTTATATATCGATTTTTTCATGTATGAAATTTTTTTTGTGAAATTGTTGCACAGTGTTATCTAATAAATTTCCGCTTTGGGTGATGTTACTCACTAACACTTGATTGTTGTTGTTTTATATAGGGTGTATAAGTTATTGTTTAAGTGTTAGTGAGAAGCTAGGCTTGGTATTAATTAACTTATGTATGGTTTTAAGGTTACTAAAATATTGTAGATGATAATTGTTACTAGGGAGTGCAATCGAAAAAATCATAACACACGTTTTGCCTCTAACTTTCTTTGGAATCAATATTAAAAATTTTGTTTAATCTAGTTATCATGGAAAAATACGTCAGTTATTATTTTTAATAACAACTATGTTGATTTTTCGTGATTTTCATCCAAATGGGTGGCTAAAAAGATTTGCGTGCTACAGATTGTTAAAAAATTTCAAAAAAATCCAAATAGATCCTACAAATAGTTGGCCACAGAATTAAATTTCTGAGGTCAAACTGTTTCTAATGTTTTTAAACAGTATCAGGAGAATTTGACCATTTATAGAAAACCTGGTTCGGAAAGAAAAAAAGGTCCATATGATATTGGGAAGGTCAGAAAATTGAAAGCATATTGAAAGGAACTTAAAACTCATCTGGTAGAAAAGCAGCCCAGTTAGCTCAATGCTTTGACTATTTGGTATGAAAATTTAAAGCTAATGCAGGGCTGATAACACATAAAGTCAAAAAGGTACCAAACAGGAATGCTGCAAAAAATTTGGAAGCCAAATTTTATACAAAAATGCTTAAGTTGTGTAATTGACGAAGAAACGTATGAGCTGACAAAATTTTCGCAGTTTCTGTGTCAAAACTTTTATATTATTAATGCTCGAAGCAATGTTAGTTATAAGTTTAGGACCCAAAAGCAGCAAAAATTTCTTACAAAATTCCTGGTATAACAAGCTTTTTGCAATTGCCACAATACAAGAAATTCATTTTATACATTCGGATCTATAAATACCAAATTATACATCAAGGAATATTTGCAAAAAAGATTTCTTCCTTTCATAAGAGAGCACAACGTGTCTACCAGAACAATAACATAGTTTTCGCACAAAGAGAGCTAAATCTTCCAAATTGTCCATAGTTTAGACCAGTGGAAAGATATTGGGCGCTTGTGAAAAGTGAATTGAAGAGTACAAAAACGGTGCCCCAAAATAAAGATTTAGATTTTAAAAGGAGATATGCACACTGTTCCAGTGACTGAAGCAACTATAAAATCTCTAACGGAAGGGTTACCAAAAATGGTCCACAAGTTCATAAGTAGTGGTTAGAACTATAAAAGTTATATTTTTCTGTGATCTGTAATAAATTATCAATTAAATAAAAAAGGATTGAAAACTCTAAGATTAACCGTTTCCAAGTTATTGAATATTATATATGTTAAGATTTTTTCGAACGCACTTCTTAGTAGTAAAGTTGCCATAGTGTTGTAAGTTTGGCAATCGACTGCAACAACTTTCGAATTTTGATCATAATTTCAACTAGAATTGTTTTTTGGATTGCAAAAACAAACTGTATGAAATATTTGTAAAATCAGATATCGGAATTGAAGTTTGTAGGGTGCGTTTATATGGAAAAAAGTTGGTCTTTTAACAGTTTTTAGAAAAATGTTGCTATTAAATATTTTGTTTTGAACCTAAATGTTAAAAAAATGTAATTTACATATAATTGTCTATCAAATACCATAAAAAATAAAAGAAAGATTAAAAAATTAATTTAAGTTATTACGAAATCCCCAGACCACTAATGTGTTTTAGAACACTTGTGTAAGGAATGTACAAAGAAATTTTTAATTCTTTGGTAAATTTTTAAATAAAAAGCTATTTTTAATTTAATTAAAAATAATTACTAAAAAAATAAATTTTTGTTTCCGCAGGATAATTAAAACACCTTTACATGCTTGGTTAAAAATTGTTTACATTTTTTAAGACATTTTCAAAACTTTATTTTCAAACTCTAAATAATTTCGTTAAAAATATATCAAAAAAGTTCGAAAGAAAACTTCGGAGTTTTATATAAAACACTGTGTAAAATATAAATAAAAAAGAATTAGATCAATACCTTATATGGCTAAGCCGTGCCTGCAATTTGAATTCAGCGGATTTCGGCAAAAAGGCTTTTTTTGTAGTTTTATAGTTAAAAAGTCAATTATTTTTTTTTAGCTGGAGTTCAACCTAAACAAAATTATTATACAACATTTTGAAGTTTTTTTAAAAAAAAGTAGACAAGGATATTCATTAAAATACGGAGGTCAAATATCAAAAATAGAAGAAATTACAAATTTTAAGAAAAACATAACAAACAGTTAATTATTTTGCATGGATTTAACGCCCTTATTCATTAATATATTAAAAGAAAATTTTATTGATTAATATGTTGAAAAATAAAATGACATTTACCTCATTCTTTCAAGCAAAGTCATGTTAAACTATTCAAATTAAACATAGAAATCATTGTATCAAAATCCATATAACAATAACCCTTGAGTAAAGAGAACCGGTTCAAAACTAGTCACGTGACAGGTTCTCAGGGCTAGTGACCGGTCCCAGTTCCGGAACTTTATATGAGAAGAACCTGTCACTTTTACATTGGGTTGTCATTGGAGGTGGTTAATTAGCCCCTTGGGACAGGTCACAGGATAGGTCCTAGGACTGGTTCAAGAGGACAGGCTCAGTAACGATTAATGTAATAAAAATTTTATAAAAATTCGGTAATTGTTTTCTTTTTAAACATTATTATTATTATTAAATTATGTTTATTTAAAATTTTATAATTTTTCGTTAATGTCGATGGCGGCACCCCGGCTCGAACCCCTGTTCATCTGACGTATGTTATGTTTTATAGTCTTCAACGGTTACCACTCAGCCACTGATTGTCATTGCGCGCGAGTTGCTAATTGCATACTTAACGAGCATGTTATAAATTAACTCTCAACTGTTAAATAGTGAGTGTGTTTGTGTCAACTGGTTCTAAATTGGAACTTTGGTGACGAGTTAGGTGTCAATTGGTACTCAACTGGTACAGAGGAACCGGACCATTACTGCAATTGTCACAAATTTCCCGCAGGGAAATTATTTTTGGATATGTTTTCCTTGCAGATTAAAATCTTTTCTAATTTTGACCTTTGTTCTCTGTATTTCTAAGGGTTATCATTGTGCAATTATTTTAGAAACTTTAGAATGTATTTCTTAATATATGTTATTATCAGGGCAAGTTTTTATATGCACAAAAAAAATTTAAATATGCGCTTGAAAAAGCACGAAATAATGGTATAATATGGACAGAAATATGCAAAAATAGCATGAATATGTATGTAAAAACCGACAAATTTATGCATTCTTATATATTAATGTGTAGAAAATATGCACAAATATGCATTTTTCATCTTTCAATATCTAATAGATTTCGATGTTTATAAAAATATAACTATTTTAATTTTAAGTGTCATACTTGAGGCTTCCGAATTTTTTATTCTTTACAATATTTATCATGTACTACAAAATGCTCACCAAAAAAATGTTGGAAATCATTTGATTGAACTCCAAAAATCACAAAAAAGTGTATTTTTGTTAAGAAAACTAACTTTTGTATCCATTATATGCAAATTTATGCAAAGATTTAAAATATAAGCATTTTTTGTGAAATTCTTTTGAAATATGCAAATTGAAAAAAAAAAAAAATGATAAATAACAATTATTTTTGATTTTTATTTTTTGCTCAAATTATAATGATTACACTGGTTAACAAAAAAATTGTTCGTCCTCCTTAAAAAAATAATATGTGTACTAGATGGAATTCGACATGCTAAACAAGAATCTGCTTTCAGTTTTTTCCCATCAGGTTGAGATTTTTGTATGGGATTGTCTAATATTTCACCCTGCAAAATTGAAATTTTTTTAAATAAAATATCTTTTGAAAAGAGAAAGTATTAAAAATGTTTCAGTTTATCATCTTTATGTCAACTATGGTAAAACTACGAGTAAAATAAGCCTTCAAAATTAATGCATAAATCTTGATTTCATTCACAGTTAAGTGAAAATATCCATGTATACCTACAAATAAATAGAGATACACTGTTGGAAATTGGTGGCGAAAAAATTTTATTTTTTTAATCGGGAAAATGTTGATCCATAACTCTGAAATTATTGAAGACAATTTTCGTCTGCATCTTTGGTATAGTCTAAATTGGACAAACCTTTATCAAGTTATATAATGTGAACCCTGAATAAGGTATTTGTCATGCCCATAAAAAATCAGTACGTGATATAAGAAAAATGAAAGCAGATTCTTGTTTAGCTCATCGTTTTTTTTTTTTTTTTTTACTAACATAGCTGAATTAGATCTTTTGAGAGATAGTTGGGCTTCTAGTTCACTTTTCTATGTTTGTAATTGCTATTTCAAGTTCTGATTAAAATTTATAAAACTAATCAAAAATTATAATAAACCCGCTTTCACAAATATCTTTAAGATTTAAAATGCCTTTAAAAACTAATTTATGTGAAATTTAAAATTTGTTTCTGAATATGGTAGAAAATATTTGCTTTAATTTTTCAAGCAAAATTTGTAAAAAAAAATCTGAAAAATATTACTAAAATTATTGTAGAAAATTTAATTCTCAAAATAATTTCTATATTAAAGTAAAAATATATATTTTAACTTGAATAAAAATTTCTCACCTTCCTATCCTTCAATTTCAAATTTACATTTCAAACAAAACCTATAGTACTAAAATTATTTAATTACAATAACAATGTATTAAAATGTCATTAACACTGTGGTATCTTTCAAATGACACTAAAAGATCTTAATAACTGCCTAAAAATAATCAATAAATACCAGTATCATGTCATGACATAGACAATAATATTGTTAGAAATTCAATTAACCTACAGACACTTATTATTACAATTTCTGACAACGAGCTCTTAAGGACAATAAAAGAAAGGAAAATATAAAAAACATTATAAAGTAATAAAAAAAAGAACAAAATTTAAATATCAACTCAATCATTATTACAAACAAACAGCCAACGAACCAATGAGCCATCAAACACAAACAATTTGAATATAACAACAAATTTTATTAAAAGATTGTATATAAGACGCCTTGTCATTGTATTGACATATTTGTCTGTGTATTTAAGGTTTTTTGAACAACATATTTTTTTTTTTTTTTTGTTAGAAACAATTAATTTTTACACGAAAAATAACAATTTAAACCTTTTTAAGTCAAATTAACATCAAACTGGATTTTTTTTTGTAAAAATAAAAATAATAAAACACTTAAGAATGATTGAGTTTCCCTTTCAGAATATGAAAAGTGAAAAATAATACTCTTTGTAAAAAAATATGCCTATAGAAAAATATATGTATGCGAGCGTGTGTGTGTAATATAAATGCTTTAACACTCTGCTTATAATACACAGTTACAAAACACACAATTTGTGTTAAAACACCATAATCATGGTGTAAACGAAAAAAAAAAAAAAATCCGACAGTGAAAATGAAACAAAACACACAAAAAAGAATCACTGCTTAGAAGTTAATCGATGTTGATAGAGAGAAAATTGGTACCTTTTAACGTTAACAGTAAGACTAACTATCAGTCGTTTAATATGGCATAGTGGGGTAGAAAAAGAAAACATAGGTACCAAAATCAAACCATTCCCGCTAAGAAGATACTGAAACCAATATTAAGATTATAACCTATAGTAAAGAGAACCGGTTCAAAACTAGTCACGTGACAGGTTCTCAAGGCTAGTGACCGGTCCCAGTTCCGGAAGTTTATATGAGAGGAACCTGTCACTTTTACTTGGGGTTGTCATTGGAGGTGGCTAATTAGCCCCTTGGGACAGTTCACAGGATAGGTCACAGGACTGGTCCTAGAGGACAGGTTCAGTGTCGATTAATATAATAAAAATTTGATAAAAATTCGGTAATTGTTAACTTATTAAACATTTTTTTAATATTATTTTCATTAAATTATGTTCATTTTATAATTTTTCGTTAATGTCGATGGCGGCACCCCGAATCGAACCTATGTTCATCTAACGTATGTTATGTTTTATAGTCTTTAACGCTAACCACTCAGCCACTGATTGTTATTGCGCGCATGTTATAAATTGTCTCTCAACTGTTAAATTTTTGAGTGTGTTTGTGTCAACTGGTTCTCAATTGGAACTTTGGTGACGAGTTAGGTGTCAATTGGTACTGAGGGACCGGTCCAATACTGCAATTGGCACAAATTTCCCGCAGGGTAGTTATAGATGAGCTTGAGATTATTCAACATTTACTTCCTTTTGTAATTTGATTCTTAATTTTCAAATTGGAATAATTTTGCTCTACTGTATGTAAGTATATCGCTATGTAGAGGGGGTACTCTTTTGGTATGTGTGGTTGGTTGTCTATGTCTCCTTATATGTGTGTGTGTGAAGTAAAACCTCAGTATGGAGAAACGAAGCCACATGAATGCCTTGTTTTACATGGTTTTAGGTAATTGAAAGGCTGTGCAACTTAATTGTAAGGCTTTTACCGACAAATTATGGTACTCTGAATTTATTAATAAGTATTTACAAGCTAACGGTAAAGTGAAGTACTTTTAACCAAATAGTTAAAGACTTTTTATTTCGGTTAAAGAAATTCGACAAACAAAAAATAAATTAAATAAAGTATTCTTAATTTGACAGATGACTAAGTTTAAATTTTAATCTTAAATTTTAAAAATAGTAATGGTAAAGGGATGTGGTTACGGATGTAGTTATATTTTTTACATATCGTATGCATTACATAGAATTGGTTTGGTAACTAATTATTTATAACTTGGTATGTAAAAATTTTGTTAAAGAAAGAAAATTATAAATGAAATTTATTTAACATTTTCTTTTGTATTTGCAAAATTGTTTCGTATGTATCTCTTTCGTAAGAAACAATATATAAAATATGTATATTAGAGTGGCTCATAATTCCCTTTTGCGAGCTACATTTAAACGTACCTTAAATTATGAAAGGGGGTATAATTTAGAACATATGTATTTGGAAATTTTCAATTTCCTACGATGCACATTGGGGAAAAAGGATCGAAAATGGCGCTTAATTCAGGGAAAAGTGGTATCAATATTTTAATGATCACGTTTTATTATTATTTTTTTTTTAATGATGATTAGTTAAAAAATTCAGTTTTAGAATTTTAAGATTTTTTTTAGCAGAACGGAAATGACTGTCCGTCCGTCTATACATTAGAGTTAAATGGGTTGATTATGCATAATTCAGGAAAAGGTGATATCAACACTTTAATTATTACGTTTAATTTTTCTATTTATTAATAAATAAAAAAAAATTATTTTTAGAATTATAAGATTTTTTTGGCTGAATGGTAATGTCCGTCCTTCCGTCTATAAATTTGGGTTAAATGGGACGAAAATGACGCTTAGTTCAGGAAAAGGTGATATCAAAAGATTAATACCTTCATTTGGTTTTCATATCAATCGAAAAGTGGAAAAAAATTATCTTTTGAATTTGAAGATATTTTTTTAAGAATTCTAATGTCCGTCCATCTGTCCGTCTGTTTGTTAATTTTTGCAAACTTTCCAGTTCAAAATCATTTAACTTTTGACTCAAAAAAGATAATGACTAAAAATTTTATTTTTTCGATAGTTAATTTTCCTTTTAACCAACTACATAAAATATAATAAAATCGGTTGAAAATATTTGGCTATATATGGAAAAATCTTAACCAAGATCTTGTAAAATTGAGATTTTTGAAAATTCAAATGTATATAACTCGAAAAATATATGAGATAAGTAGTACATGCAAGTACATTTAAGGTGATATAAATCGGGTAAGGAACAAAAATTCGGTAGTGGTTAAACGTTTTCCATGACACTAGTTGTCTATTTTGAACCCCTATAGTTCCGCTTCTATTGTAAATATTGGACCCCGCTTCTAAACTCAAAATGCTACTGTTCTCTGCTGCGCTTGTATGAAATTTCATGCAAATCCAACCGATTAGAAGTTACAGATTTATTTCGATTCTTTCCCACTGTTTAATGCTTGATAAAGCAAAGAAAATGTTTGGCACTTAAGCTGTTTTTTGTATGAAATCTACTGGAGTTTTTTCACAAAAATTTTAATTTCTAAAATCGGGCTACATATGTGCGCGTTTTTTTTTCAGAATATGCAATATGTTATATTTTTCAGACAATTTTCAGAACAAACATCTTGTAATATTTTTAGTTGCACTCCATAAAAGTTGAAAACTAGTGTTTTTTTGGAAAATTTTCAAAAAAAATAATAAAAATACATGGACAAAAAGTAATTTACAAATTCTTGAATAAAGGTAAACTCAAATACCAAAAGTTAATGGTTGCATTTAAAATTTTTCCTTCAAACCACTTTTTATTAAAAAAAGTCACCGAAATTTAATGAAAATTTAATTTTTTTCTCTTTTTACAAAATATAAAAAAATGTTGGACTTTGACAGGTCAGTACACAAAAACAACGCAACCTAGGCTAATGATTTTTATTGTTATTGATACATAATTTTATCTGTTTTTATTCGGTATCCAATTTTATTACAAAACGTTAATTTTCAAAATTCAATTAAACGCCACTTTCGACCCCTTTTACCCAAACTGGATGGTATATTTATGTTAATGATCCTAGATTAAATTTAATTTTTTTACCAATATTAATGATTTATACACCAAACGACAGCTCAAGAAAAATATATATTTTTAATTTTTCAAAAATAGCTAAACGTAATGAAAAAATAGTGACTTTATTAAAAATAACTCATATTAAAAAATTACGTAGAAAACATTTTTTCGAAAAATTACGAAATATGAGAGTCCTTCCCTTTGAAACCCACCAACCGATTTCCTCATCTCTTCTAAATTTGTTAGTATTTGGTACAGGCATTATTTGGTACTAAGACTTATTCAAAATTTCAGATACTTTCATCAAGTGGTTCGCGAAACATAGTGATTTGAAACTGTAAAATAGTTAAAAATATTTACAAAAATTTATTGAGATGTAATATCAAAGGTATCAAAATTACCTTTAATATGACATATAACATGACTTTTTTTCTCAGCATCAGTGTCAATATTAATAATCTTTCCGAATTTCATTACATTCGGGTGATTTTTGGAAACAGTTGGGTATTTTTCTGTTTTATTATAAACAAAATAATACAACATTAAATAAATATTTCGTATTTATTTTGACATTTGTTGTAACAATTCATAAAATATAGAGAGTTTCAGAATGCCACTTACTACGGTTATAGAAAACATTTTCATCATTAACACATATATTTTTTTCTTTTCATTTTTAATAAGACCATTTTTTGATATATTTACCAGCGAACTAAAATTTGCGAGATATGGACCATTTTGAAGTTGAGAAAAAAGTCATATTATACGTTATATTAAAGGTAATTTTGATGCCTTTAATATAAAATCTCAGTAAATCTTATATCATAAATACTTTGAAAGATATTTGTAATTTTGTTTATACAACTTTGTAAATATTTTTAGCTTTCTTACACTTTCGAATCGCTATATTTCGCAAATAAATTATCTGAAATTTTGAATAGTCTTAGTTTTGACAAGCTAAATATCATTAAATTCGTAGAGGTAAGGTCCAAAATTTTATTATTCCTGTTTGTTTTAAATGAAATGACTCATGGGTATAATGATTTTTGATTAGCTATCATTTGATATATACCCAGCAAAAAAAGAACTGAAAAAGTAATGATTTTAACATTGTGTTGTCATTGGAAGGAAGTACTTAGTGGTGAGAAAGAGCTGCAGAAGTTCTTTTTTTAACCCATGGTTCTCATTGGTAGGATGTTATTCTTTATACTTCTTGTTCATTGCTTTTGAAGCACATCTCTTAAAACTATGTTTAAACAATTGTTTAATAAAAATTCTGGTTTTTACCTATTAAATAATAATAAAAATGCTTTAAAATTTGTAAAATTTTAATTTTGTTATAAATTATTACCACTTTTTCCCGCCAAAAAATTAATTTATTTTCACTTTTTTGGAAGTAATTATTTGATCCACTTTTGAAGTTTTGAGAATGTTCTTTTTTTTTTGGAAGAACTTCATCATTTTTTGCTGGGTATATCATTAATTTTGGCGAGAAACATTTTTTTAAGAGTTTTTTTTTTTTGGAATTATCAGCATAAAAGGCCGTTTAGCCATCATATGAAGTTGACATTTGGCAAATTTGTTCTTAATGATGTCCCTTTCCATAATTTGAAGTATATTTAAAGGAGCAATATGCTTTGGTTTTCTTCATACAAAAAATGATTCCATACAAAGTTGAAAAGACCACGCTAATGTATGTATATGCATTAGTTGTCCTGAAAGTGTCATTTTCTGCTAATGTAGTATTTCCGTTTGTAACTTTGTCTGCTGCTGATCATTTTTTTTTTTTTTTTTTTGGTTCAATATATCTTTGAAAATTTCTCCAGATTTTGTAATGAAAATATATTATGTTCACAATGGAGAGTCAAAGAAAAAAACATAACAAGAAGTCGGAAAAGTTTCAGCAGACAACCAGTTTCTAGAGCTCACAGTGTGGGATTCTAAAAATGAAATAGAAATAATTATGGAACTTCGGAATGGCTGTTCCAATTGCAATTAAATTGGAATAGTTGTAAAGTTGTAGAAGCGTTTCAGTTCGAAAAAGTCTTAACACATATAAAATTCAATAATTTATAAACGATGGATCTTATAGTTTTCATTGGTTTTTTATTTAATTGCTACTATATTACAGTTCACAGAAAAGTATAATTTGTATAGTTCTAGCCATTTCTTATGAACTAGTGGACCTTTCTTTGTAACCTTTCCATTAGAGATTTGATAGTTGTTTGAGTGACTTTTATGCAACAGTTTGCCTTCTCAAATCTTTGACATTTTGGGACACTTTTTTGTGCTCTTTTTCACAAGAGCCCAATATCTCTCCACTGGTTTCAGCTCCGTACAATTTGGAGAATGACCTCTCTTGGCACAAAAACTATGTTATTGTTTTGATACAACTCCAGAGCTTTTTTACCGTAGTAACATAATACCAAATTGGTCAAAAAATTTGTGGACATATTGTGCTCTCTTATGAAAAGAAGAAGCCTTTTTTAAAAACATTCTCTGATGTATATTTTGGTACTTATAGACCCGACTATAACAAAAGACTTTCTTGTTTTGCCGCAACTGCATAAGCTTGTCATACCAGGAATTTTTTAAAAAATTTTGTCTGTTTTTGGATCCCAAACGTTTCGTCAACATTTCCTCGAGCATAAGTAACATACAAATTTTGACCCAGAAGCTGCTAAAATTCTGCAAGCTCATACGTTTCGTCGTCCATTATACAACAAGAGAACTTTTTTTTTAAATTTGATTTTAATTTCCGTGCATTATTCTTGGCTTCTAAATTTTTTGCAGCATTCCCGTCTGGAATTTCTTGGACTTTATATGTTTTAAACTACGCTTTAGCTTTATCTTTTTGCACTAAATAGTCAGAGTGCTGATCTAACCGGGCTGCTTTTCTACCAGATGTGTTAGGTGTTCTTTTCAATATGCTTTCAATTTTGTGGTCTTCCTAATATCATGTGGACCTATTTTTCTTCCCGAAATAGATTTCCTATCAATGGTAAAATTCTCCTGGTACTGTTTAATAACATTGGAAACAGTTTGACGGCAGACATTAAATTTTTGGCCAATTTTTTTTAAGACAAATTTGGACTTCTTTATATTTATATTGAGTTCTATTGGAAACCCTGTTTTTCAGCGAAATCCTTTACATTTTGGAAATTTTAAAACACTTATAAGGGCGTGATAACTTTTTTTATCAACTGTATTAATTTTTGACCGATTTTGATATTAGTAGACCTTAAAAATCATATATGTTGAAATCAATTAAATTATTATATATTCCCAGCAAAAAAAAAAAAAAACAAGAACTGAAAAAGGCATGATTTTAACATTGTGTTTTTATTGGAAGGAAGTAAAAAAATTCATTTATTTTCACTTTTTTTAAGTAATTATTAAAAACTTCCAAAAAAAATTCAAAATGTGCAGTTTGCTTCACTTTTGAAGTAATGCAAAAGCTCTTTTTTTGGAAGAAATTCATCGTTTTTTGCTGGGTTGAGACGTATTAATTTTTGGTATCTTTCGTGATATTTTTGGGATAAATTTAATGAAATTTAGATACTAGTCTCTAAATCGAAGAATATATTGTAGCTGCAGTATATGACTTCAATTTTGACCCATATACAGAACTAATCTCAAAATTTAAATGCATTTTTACTTTCCTGTGCCAATACTTTTTTCCTTAAAATATTAAGAAATAATTAAAATGTTGCAATTTTCTTGCAAATGATTTGCATTATCGCCGAGGTTTAATGGTCATTAATTAACTTACACATGGATGATCAAATATATAAAACTCTCCATTCTAACTAAAGAAGTTTAATTGTAGTGACCAATTTAATATAAATTTACTTACTGTGAGAATACTTTTTTCGGGCTTTGTATATAGTATTTATATTTTTCTGAAAGAAAGCTAAATACAAAATATTTTGAAGGAAAAAAATTTTACAAGAATTGATTCCTGCAAGAACTAAAGTTTCCCCAATTTTACACTTTTTAAAATGGAAGAAATTAGATATTTTTAGACTGTTTCTCAATATTGCAACAGGTGTCAAATGAAAGTTAAGGTTTTCTTCAATATAAACAAATCATTTATTTAAATAATGTAGTACAAAATGTTAGGGAAAAAATCTTTTACAATAACAAAAATTAACATAACCTCAAAAAATCAGTTTGTTCAAACACTCTTAGTTATAATCCAACTAGACGAAATTTTCATAGAAAAAAGTTTACACTTTTCATTAGAAAAAGCTAAGATAACGCCGAAAAAAAATTTCCTGGAATAGCTCAAATGCTTTCGGAAACAAAATATCATTTAAAATATTTGAATAATGTTGCTTCTTCGAATTTATTAGGTAAAAGTTTATTATGGACAAATGTTTTAAATTTTGAGAAACAAAATACTCCAAATAGGAAATATGAGAACAAAAGTATGCCGCTGGGAAATTTTATTTAATTAAGTAATAATGTGGACAGCACTTAATTAGGATAGTAGTTATGAGATGTATTTTATTGGAGTACATACACATTAGAGTGTCCCAAGGAAAACCTTTTCCGATATTTCAATGTAAGAAGACCCCTCAAACGATGCATACAAATTAGCTTAATACGAAAAAATTATTTTAAACATTTTTAAAATTGGTCTTCAGTTCCTTACCAGCGATTGGGTTCCATACATTTTGGTAAAAAAAAAGTTTCGATTTTTTCTTTTTTTTTTTGAATGTTGGTTATGAAGAAAATATTTTAAAAATTTTTCCCATGGTATTTTGTTCCAGCAGAAGACTTTTTAAGGCAGTTTGATGAACAATGTGGAAATTTGGAAAATTTTTTAATATTTTAGCATTAAGGGAACTAAAATATAAAATTATTTTCAATTTTTTAAGAAAAATATCGAAAATGTTTTTCGCTTGATGTACTAAAATGACGGTTTATATAACAAAATTTTTGCGAAAAATTTTTAAAATATTTTTTTATAGTTGGCTAAAAATTACGAATTTTTTGATACCAATTTCAAGACAAAACTCAATACTATTTTTTTGGATTTTAAAAATTTTTTTAATATTTTTCCCAGATTAAGCCAATTTTTTCGCATCGTTTGAGGGGTCTTCCTACAAAATGTTTGTCTACGGGAAACTCTAATACTCATATTAATAAAAATGCCAATAAAAATATTATGCATTTTTGGAAACTATAAAGTCCCTTTTACTCGTAAGGCATTAAATATCACACAAGATTACCAAAAGTTGTAGTTTTTTATGTGGAGAAAAAAGTAAATTTATTAAAAATAGGAACCGACTGGTAAAATGTAATTGTCTAATTGTATGCGTATGCTAAATATTTTAAAGTTATTACGTATACGCTTCCATTATTAAAGCATGAGAAAACGTTTAAAGTATTTTTACATTATTTTCTTTAAATTCCTAACAAAACATGTCAGCTGCATTTATATGTTTATTAATAAATTTTCTAAAGAAAATACATATCAAGGTTTTTTTTGAAATACAGAGAAAAACACTATAACCTATAACATGAAAATAACATACACACACACATTAAAAACAATTTAAAAGTGCTGGCTGTCGACAAGCAAATACCAGCACTTTACAAGTAACAAATTGTTTTAACAAACCACAAATCATTGTATACCTTCTAGCAACAAATTAAGGTGATTTAAAAAGGTGAAAATTATAGACACCAAAATAAAAAGTGAAAAATATGAAATAGAAAAAAATATATACAAAAGTCAGAATAAAAACGCAAAGGAGTATAAAAAATAAAATAAAATTTAAAACCAAACAATCTACATGTCTCAATGTTAAAAGTCTAGCATACGTTGTCATGTTTATAACAACAAACAGGATGTAAATGACTTAAAAAAATACAAGTGTAAGTGATTTAAAAAAGAAAAAGAAATTCATGTTAAACAGCAAGGAAAACATACGCTAATTTTGATGTCTTTGAAGATAATTGGGTAAAAGGAAGTTAAAAAACATAAAAAGAAATCGTGCCCAAAGTCTCAGAGAAAAAAAGTGTGAGTTAAGAAAAATTAAAAGAAATAAAAATATTTTGTTCTCTATATAAAACAAGAAACAAAAAAGAATTTTATCAACAACGAAAAAACATAAAAAAAAAAATTCTTCATAAAATTAAAATTTCTTCCTTTCTTTTATACGAGTAAATTTAAATTCCCCAAGACATAATTTAAAATATCAAACATGCTTTCCTCATATATGTCGTCGTTGTATTAATAAAATAAGTGTGAATTTTTATTTTCGATAAGCAGAATTCATGTGTATATGTATGACTATTTATACAAGTGTATATGATTATGTGCTTTATTTTATGTTCATTTAAAACTCAATAACGTGCGCGTTATAATTTGCATTGAGGAAGTTTTGCCACATTAAGAGGTATTTTTTTCTCTTGTATTTAACAAACCAAAACTATAATAAACAACAAACAGTAACAATAATAACAACAATAACAACACCACCACTACCGCTGACTGCACACAACAACAGCAAATAACAGCGCAACAAGAATCAACAGCTATAACTGCAACAACGAAAATCGTGGCAATAATAATACAGCAAAATTACAACCATCATTATTGCCACAAAATAACAACCGCAATATGGAAGTCGTGCATGTCGTCAGTTGTATAATTTTCCTTTTAACCGTTACGGCTTCACCAGAAATACCATCAAAAGGTAAGTTGTTCTTATGCTCTTTCTCTTTCACTCTCTCTTTGGTTAAAATTTTAGCTCATTTGCTCGAAAACTGTAATAAATCAAAAGATATAAGGTTTAAGTCCTGGATAATTGTTTATTACAATCGTTACAAATACTTTCATAGTAAAACAGTTCTTTTTGTTTTGGAATTATTTTTTTATAAAAGTTTTCTATATCAAAATCAATTAAATTATTATAAAAATAAAAATAGTACCACAACTATTTATTAAAGTAATTTAACATATAAAGCTTTAAAGTATATATTTTTAGTTATGACTTTCTTCTTGCTAATATGAACGTATTTTTTTTAATTTAATACATAATAATAAATTTATTTTATATTAAAGTGTTTCACTTTCATTGTTCGTGTTTGTGAGAATTTTATTTATAGTTTTTTCTTTTGTATAGTAATGAGAAAACTTAAAAGGTTTTAGAATTCAAGGAATTTATTTTGGTATTTTAAGGGAATTATTTACAAAAACTTTAAATATGAATTTTTAAGTACATCCTGAAATTACATATATAATGAAATACTTAGTGAATAATTAGTTTTTGTGTAAAGGAAAAATTAACGTGTATGGTATGTATTTTTGGAGTAAAAAACGTATGAATAATATCGATTAATTGCAAATATTATTCATACGCAAGGTGTTACTAATTCAATTCAAATTAAACTTTCATCAACTTTTTCAAATTTTACGTTATATGGAAGGTTGGCGGTAAAGTGGGCGGAACACGTTTATTTTTTGTTTCCGAGTTTACATTGGCCCTTGAATTATTTGAACACAATTTCACCTTATATGGGAGGTGTACGGTGAAATGGGCGGATCACGCTCATTTTGGTTTCCGTGTTTATATCGACCCCCAAACTATTTATACAAAATTTCGTTGTCGTACACACTTTTGTTTAAGAGATATCAGCAGAAAAGTATGAAACGGACAACCTGTGTTTCTAGTTTTTAGCCCATAACTTTTTTGTTTGTTAACCGATTTTGCCAATTTTCAATCCCAAACAAACCTTATGTAAGACAAATTTCGTCCTCCTACGTTGTCCCGTCCGAGCCCTATTATGCTTTCAGACGGACGGACATAGCTAGATCGACTCAGAATCTAACCAGGACCCAGAAAATATATACTTTGTGGGGTCTTAAATGATTCCTTCGACATGTTACACACGGAATGACAAAATCAATATACTCCCCATCTTTTTGATGGTGGGTATAAAAATTTTGTAAATAGTTACATTTATATAGAAAAATACAATTAAATAGACAATTTTTTTTTTTTTTGCATATATCTTAGAAGAGTGTTCGAGAAATTCGAATTTCCGCCAATTCAATATTGATCATACTCACATTTTAATGAATTTTTTAGAATTTTTAATTTTTATTATTTTTGCTTGATGAGTCAACAAAAGGGTAAACTATTTTTTTTACAATTAACTTCACATAATCTATGTGTCAAGTTAATTAAACACATTTATCATGTCACAGTTTTATGGAAAAGACGAATTTTTATGTTGGTCTATTTCAACTATATTCTATTAAAAACTTATTGATTTTTATTATTATTATAATTATTTTCTTGGCAATACCGCCATATATTTAGATTTAATTTATCTTGCTACCATCTTCCAAAAACTGGTATATATTGAAGTAATTGCTCTTTATATCAATCGGTCATTGCAGCAAAAAAATGCAACAGAAAAAAAAACAAGCGCGAATATTCGGCCCGGCCGAATCTATATACCAACCATCAACTTTTTCAAATTTTACGTTATATGGGAGGGGGCGGTAAAGTGGCCGTTAAAGTGGGCGGACCACGCCCATTTTTTGTTTCCGAGTTTACATTGGTCCTTGAACTATTTGAACACAATTTCGTTGATTTTCACCTTATATAGGAGGTGGGCAGTAAAGTAGGCGGACCACGCCCATTTTCGGTTTCCGAGTTTATATCGATCCCCGAACTATACGTACAAAATTTCGTTGTCGTATATGTTTTTTTTGAAGAAATATCAGCAGAAAAGTATAAAACGGACACCCTGTGTTTCTAGTTTTTAGCCCATAACCATTTCGTTTATTAACCGATTGTGCCCATTTTCCATCCCAACCCAACCTTATATAAGACAAATATTTGTGCTAAATTTCGTCCCCCTAAGTTGTCCCGTTCGAGCCCTATCCTGTTTTCAACAGACGGACAGACGGACGGATATAGCTAGATCGACTCAGAATCGAACCAGGACCCAGAAAATATATACTTTGTGGGGTCTTAAATGATTCCTTCTACATGTTACATATGGAATGACAAAATCAATATACCCCCCATCTTTTTGATGGTGGGTATAAAAAAAAAATCAAAAACGTATGGCATTTTATCTTATTATAATATTTCAAAATTTATTAACCCTTAAGTGAACACCAGGTCCTGGCCAGGCATTTTTAACATTTTTCTAAATTGTTTACTTCCTAATTTTTTTATAAACTCCTCAATAAAGGTGTTTTGTATAAAAAATTCTCATAAAACTTTTAATAGTTTATCTGTAGGCGTGGCAATCAATTTTAAATAATTTTTATTCACGTTTGAACCACCAAGGCCCAGCCAGGCCTTATACTATGTATAAAACTCATTGCATAAAATCAAAACAAAGCTTAAAAAAAGTACACTAAACACAAAAGAAGTCTTTGCTTGCATTTATTAGGCAAGTTGACAACTTGGAAAACTAAAAATATAGCTTTATTTCGCGCAACAATGTCCTTGGAGAAATTTAAAACTCCTGCGGCTTATGCGGTTTGATGACAGCTGTTTTAGGTCATTCCGATCTCCGAGTCTGACAAAGCAGTACCAATAACATATTTGAATCCTGCTAAATATAAACCTGAAAAATAATTATAAACCGCACGAAACTATTACAGTCTATGAACAACTTTTTCCGTTCAGAGGGAGAACGAAGTTCACATAGTATATTCCTTCGAAATATGGCATAAAGGAAGTCCAAATTCTAGCAGGAAAACAGGGAAAAAACAAGCTTATGCGCCATGCGATCCCATACAAAGATTTGGGAACAACAATCGTTGCTGATAACGTTTTTACGACTTTTGATTTATGTATGCGACCGGCTTTTGGTGTTGGTTCAAAATGGAAAGTATTGTCTAGTGAATTAGGGTTCCATGACAATATTGCAATATGCTCTTATTATGCAAAGAAAAGTAAGGCCTTTATAACGTTATCAAGAGTTCACTATGATAATCTGTTGCTAGTATAAAGAAAAAACCAGTGACAGTCATGCACTATAATAAAACCAAAACAGGTATAGATGTTATGGTCCAAATGCTTGGCAAATATACAACCTAATGAATCATTTTGGTGTTTGCTTAAGGGTTAAATTGTAAAGATTTATGGTTTCAACATTTTCTGTAACATCGACAAACGATATCCAGTGTTCTATTTCTATATCATTTAATATTGAGTGACATAGATATTCTTCATTAACTGCTTGATATTTGGTCATAGAAATATCCAAATTTAAGCTTCCCTGGAAAAAGAAAAAAAGTTATTAGAGCTTTAATAACACAGTGCAATATAGAAAAATTACATCAATTCCAACGCAAAAGTGTTTCCAAAGTAAGTTCGAATTTCAGCTTTATGGGAGCTGGGAGTTCCTTTTTTTTAACAAAATGCAAATAAAAAACATATCAGTAAAAGCTCCCTTAACGGACAGCTCCCATAGCCGGACAACTCCGGTAGGCGGAAAATTTTTTGGGTCCTATGGCTTAGGTGGCATTTTTAGAATAAATTATTCGTTTTTTATTTAACTTTTTGTTTGTTTTGAGCAAAATCTAGTTTTTTAATTTAATTTTGACTTTTACACTTGATTAAAAATTCTTCATACCAGAAAAGAGAAAATGAAAGCTTGATCCCTAAAAACAGATACTGTCCCAGTTATCTATGTCCTAAAGATAGTCTCGATGATGGGTCCATGATTTGTCGTACAACAAATGGCGTCAGATTCCTACAAATCTTGACAACTTTTTTGAAATATCCAATATCATTTTCCCAAGTTAATCCTGTCGTTTTTAAATGGATTAACATGCCAACATATGTAGATGGCTCTGTTGTCAAACTTGTCCTAAACATGATTTTTTTTTAAATTTCGTGGGAAAATCGTTAGCAAAAGGGCTTTTGAAAAAAGTCTGACCCTTACCCGATTAAGATATGATTTTTATTTTTTTTTTTTGCGTACAAAAAATGACTAAATTAAGAATGTAATTTTAGAAAAATGGAATGAAAACGGAGAGAAGCGAACTGTACCCATAAATTCCATAGAATAAATTTCTTAAAATCTTAATATATTGCAAAAAATGTCTAAATAAAAATGCAAAACGAGAGAAAAACTATGGTGGTGTAGGGTATAAAAAGAAACGACAATTGTTAGTTTTTCTGCTTTAAAATTGAGCCATTAGGTAAAGTTTTTCATTTATTTTTTTTTTTTTTCGTAAAACACCTTTCAAATAAAATTTTTCATCAATGGAACAAATTTTACGACTGTTTCGTTTATGAAGTTAATTTTTGAAGATATGAATATGCATTTTTTGTATAAATGTAGTTTGGGTCAGTACATTATAATACAGCAAATAAAACCAACATTTGATTTTTCAGTGGTTACGGCCTATTGCATTTTAATTGACGATATATATCTATAAATAAAAATATGTATATCTATAAGTTAATTCATTATAATCAATCTTGAATGTTGAAATAAAAAGTAATAGTACTGAATTACCCTTTTAAAAAAACAATAATAGATAAAATCTTCCCGACGATCGCTGTCCGCCTATGGGAGCTTTCACTGTAATTAATTATTTAATCCATACATTTGATATGTTGTAGTTGTTCTACTTAAAATTTTATTAAAATCTTAATGGCAGTACTAAAAAATATCATAAAAGAATGCGAATCTATATTTCCTTTCAAAGGAAGCACGATATATTGTATATGGCCGGATGAAAAAAGTACTTCAAAGTATTGGAAATTTAAGAGTACAAAAAATAGAAATCCGAAATAGCTTTGCAAAATCTTTGGGAGATTTTATAAATCTGATAGTGTTTTCATTTCGCCTTATAATATATATTCATATAATCAAGTAAATTTGAAAAAAAAAAAAAAAAATACTGGTATAAAGGGATTTCGATACCTATTTGTTAATTTTTGCAAACTTATCAATTCAAAATCGTTTATTTTTTTTACTCAATAAAGATATCGACTTCAAAATTTTTTTTCATTATATTAAAGTGGACAATATGTACTATTTTTCAGACAATTTTCAGAACAAACATCCTGTAACATTTTAAGTTGTACTTCATAAAAGTTTAAAATTAGTGTACTTTAGGACAATTTTCAAAAAAAAATAATAATAATAATAATAATAATAACAAATATATTAGGACAAAATATAATTTACAAATACTTAGAGAAAAGTACACATAAATACCTGATGTGAAAGGTTCGTTTTTAAATTTTTACTTTAGAAGACTTTTGTTTAAAAAAAGTACACTGAAAATTTATATTTTTCCAAAATATAAAAAAAAAAAATATTTAACTTTGACAGCTCCTTGAGAAAATAACTCAACATAGCTTGAAGATCTTAATTGACATTGATACATAATTTTATAATTTTTTATTCGGTACCCAACTTTATTATTATTTATATTGCTCCAACATGAAAAAATTAAAAAACAAGAACAAATCTTGAAAGACAAATGTACCCAAGTTAAAATTATCTTTCAACTGTTCTAAAAGTTGACCCAAACTTGTAAATTTGTGTAATTAATCTTTCTCCTGCTTTTTATACAATTGCTTTAACTTTTTTTTTTTTTTTTTTTTGTTCTAAAAGGAAAGTTGATTAAACGGATATCACCAAATATATCAACCAAAATATGCTCTCAATGAAGTGTTTTATGAGCACAAAAAATGCTCTTATAATGGTACAATATTCCCTTTAAATTAAAAAAATATGCTCTTAAAAAATAATTTCTAAATTGTGTATTATTCATGCTAAAGGTAAAATGATTCTATTAGAAATTGTTAAAATTTTTTTTTTTTTATTTTTGCCCTTTAACATAAGGAAATTTCAAAGTTTCTACCAATTTATAAGATGAAAATTATAAGTGGAATCGAATTTTAAAAACGTATGTTACAGTTAAAGGAAACTGTTACTATTGGTTAATTATATAAAAATATTTGTTGGATTTAAAATATTTAAAACTATGCTCTAAAATATGAAAAAATATGACATTTAAATTGCTAAAATATAGACTTTCTATGAAAATTTTATAAAATATGCTGCTGCCCAAAATGTAAAATAAATGTTGTTATGACACAAATGTGCAAAAATATGTTATAACTAATCGATGACTAAAATTCTCAAAATTGTCTAAACGAATAAATAACTAAAAGTTTGGTTCATTTGAAGCCCCAGAAAAAATATGATATGATTTTGCGTATTTTTTGTTGCTCTAGATATCACTTTATAAATTCTATGAAGAACTCAGATGTACACTATCGGACAAAATAAAGTGCGGTTTTTTACTCTTGCTATTTAGTTCATAATTATTGTCTTCTAGGTTCATAATAGTCTACATTTTTGGTGTCCAGGTATTTGTCGTATTATATTCTTTAAATTTATATGCAAAAGAAGTTTTTGAAATATGTGTATTTCAAATATGGGGGCAAAAGTGTTATGTTGGTCATGCATTTTGTGCGACATAATAAAGTGACACTTTACATTATTTCCTAAAATTTTTTAATTTTTTGATACAAAATGGAAGGCATATCCTTAAGAAGTGCTAAATTTTATTATTCTATTCATAAATTCTATTAAAATTATTATTGCATTTGAAAAATAAGAATAAATTCGGCCATATAATCAGTAAGTCTTCAACCTCAATTTAGTAAGATTTCTGGATTCCAGATAGAGAAAATTAATTAAGATTAACGTAATTGTCTTTAAAGTGCAATATTTTAGAATCTGAGGTCAAAAATACCATTTCATTATACAAAATTACAATTTAGAATGAAAATAATAAGAAATTGAGGGCCAGAAACCCTAATACTGCGAAGTAATGTCGTAGCTATATCGCAATTCTCGCCAAAAAGAATCTCATATTTCTAAGCGGAGAGATAAAGGAGGAAGTAATTTTAATTATTACAAGCCTAACTGCCCAGACAAGGTTCAAACAAATGGGTTTAATATGTACCATACAAAAATTTAAAACTTCAGATTTTTCCATAGCAGTTTCCAAAATTTTCTCAGTTTATTTAAATGTTTTAATAAGATTTATGTTTATTCATCCAAATAACTGCATTTTAGACAGGTTTTAGGACTTTAACGATAATTTTTCTGTTACGGGTCGCTGTGTTATATTAGCACAAAAATGATGTGACTTTTACTTAGAATAGGTACTTCTAAAACTCCTTTGTTTGAGCTTTTTCCTGGTAGTAAAAGCTAATATATTTACAATTACTTCCTTCTTTATGTATTTAAACGATGAAACTCATTCTCTTTTGGCGAGAATACTGATATCGTTACAATTTTACTTCGTAGTCTTAGGGTTTCTGCCCTCTCAATTTCATATTATTTTGATTCTAAATTGTAATTTTGTATAATGAAATGGCTTTTTTGACCTCACATTCTAAAATATTGCACTTTAAAGACAATTACGTTAATCTTAATTAATTTTCTCTATCTGGAATCCAGAAATCTTACTAAATTGAGGTTGAAGACTTACTGATTATATGGCCGAATTTATCCTTATTTTTCAAATGCAATAATAATTTTAATAGAATTTATGAATAGAATAATAAAATTTAGCACTTCTTAAGGATATGCCTTCCATTTGTATCAAAAAATTAAAAAAATTTTAGGAAATAATGTAAAGTGTCACTTTATTATGTCGCATAAAATGCATGACAAACACAACACTTTTGCCCCATATTTGAAATACATATATTTCAAAAACTTCTTTTGCATATAAATTTAAAGAATATAATACGAAAAATACCTGGACACCAAAAATGTATACCATTATGAACCTAGAAGACAATAATTATGAACTACACCATTTCCAGTTGTATTTAAGAAGTTTCTAATTATATTTTAGAAAATTCTATTTATATTTCAGAAAATTCCATTTATATTTTAGAAATTTCCATTTATATTTTCGAAATTTCTAATTATATTTCAGAATTTTCTAATTATGCTTCAGAAGTTTCTAATTATATTTCAGAAATTTCTATTTATACTTCCGAAATTTCTAATTACATTTCAGAAATTCTATTTGTAGTTCAGAATTTTCTATTTGTAGTTTAGAAAATTCTAAATGTATTTTAGAAATTTTCTATTTGTAGTTCAGAAAATTCTAAATGTAGTTAAGAAATTTCTATTTACATTTCAGAATTAAACAAATTCTATTTAAGAAATTTCCATTTGTATTTCAACATTTTCTAAATGTATTTCCGAAATTTCCAATTGTATTTTAGAAAATTAAACATATACTTTCTGTATAAAAGTTCTTAAATACAATTAGAAATTTCTGAAATAGAAATGGAAATTTCGGAAATACATTTAGAAAATGTTGAAATACAAATGGAAATTTCTTAAATAGAATTTATTTAATTCTGAAATGTAAATGGAAATTTCTTAATTACATTTAGAATTTTTTGAACTACAAATAGAAAATTCTGAACTACAAATAGAAATTTCTAAAATCTAATTAGAAACTTCCGAAACACAAATAGAAATTTCTGAAATATAATTAGAAACTTCTGAAGTATAATTAGAATATTCTGAAATATAATTAGAAATTTCGAAAATATAAATGGAAATTTCTAAAATAAAAATGGAATTTTCTAAAATATAAATGGAATTTTCTGAAATATAAATAGAATTTTCTGAAATATAATTAGAAACTTCTGAAATACAACTGGAAATGGTGTAAATAGCAAGAGTAAAAAACCGCACTTTATTTTTTCCGATAGTGTATATTCATTAGTGTAGTTCAACATCGTATGCCAAAACTAAAGACCATTTTAATTGAGTGTGCTTAAATTTATAATAGGAGATAATATTTTCAATATATTGGCAAATTCTAACTTTCTAAGATGATTGGAATAGGATGCTACGGAGCCATTGATGTTGATGATCTAAAAAAAGTCTTCAAAATTATTTTGTCTTCAATATTAATGTATAAATATATGTAAAGGGTTAGCTCAAGAAAAATGAATAATTGCATTTCGACTAATAATGCACGATCAAGTAGAAAGTATACATAACAGTCTCCCTAGTAAATTATCTAAAAATTTCAAATCTGCTTATCTATTTAAAGTTCAATAAATTTATTTAAAAAATAAATTATGAACTTATGTTAATATTGATTTACTCCAACATCAAAATGGTAAATTATTTTAACTAACCCCAACGAAAAAATTTCATAAATCAAATTGACAGTTTGTTATCAGTACAAATAACTTACATTTATAAACAACTACTTGATATACATTCATATATTTATGTACTTGTTTAAAAAAAAACAAATCCTGAATTTAAAATAAAGAAAATACAAAACGTACAAAATAACTCAATTCACATACAACATATTTTTTTACTTATCAAATTTAACACTTTTCGAATATTTTTATTTATGAACAATATTACGGAAACATTTGTATAAAACAAAATATACAAAACAAAAATGAAAACATTTAAAATGGAAAAAAAAGAAATATTACAAATATACGTACAATATGTAGAATAAAATTTATAAAATATAAACGAAACTGGAAAAAAAAAGTTCAACAATTTTTACTACCAGAGGGTAATAATAAAACAAACAAGCTGCTTGTTTGTGTATTATTACAGTAACATATACATTTGCTTATATATACATATGTATACACAGTTATTCGCACATCAAAGTATATACATATTTATTTATGTGTATATGTTTTTCACATACATATGTATATATCTGTATATTTGTAAACAAACAAAAATTTATTTTGTTACAATTCATACACTTTATCATAATGTTTAATATTTTTTTTATATTTTCTGGTTTCTCAAGAAAAAGCATCTTGAATTATAAGAAATTTTAATATTTTCTTATTTATAACACCCTACTGGAAATTGGAGTATTAAGTGGTTATTGGGGTGTGTGAAATTTATAGTTTGAGTAAGAATGCTTTTATTACATAGCCTTTTCATTTTATTTCTAATCATACCACAAAATTTATTTTTTCAAATCGCCTAAGAATTTTTTTAAGCACAGAAAAAAGTCACCAATTAACAAATATATATGAAAATAATTCATTCAATTATAAACTTGTTTAAATTTGCACCTCTCACCAAAATGATTATATCAATTACTAAAAACTATAAAAAATACAAAATAGAAAAAAATTCCCAATTAATAAATTAATTAAATCAATCAAGTAAATGATTGAATGAATTAAAAATGTGTATAGGAAAAAAATCATATCAAAATTTATTTTTTATTTTATTTTATTTTTTCTTGAACATATTTATTAAATTTTGATGAAAAAACAACTGAGTTAATTGCAAAAAAGACGGTAATAATTTTTTCTGTGTTATTACGAAGTTCAGGTCACCTTTTTTTTATTTTTATTTGTTTGAAAATAAGTTCAAATTGAAAATTATTAAATAAAATGATTAGTTACTTTAAGTTTAGAAGTTATAGGAAACTATACATAGCGAAAATTGTGTTTTAAATACCACGGAGAAGAAAGCCCTTTTGACTAGTAAAGTTTTTCTAAATAGCCGATCTCCTGCCTGACAAAATGACTTTCTTTTCTATAGTTCTATAGCCAAAAGGATAGCTATAGAAAAAAGTAAAATAAATGTCCAACCAATTTACAGTTTCACATTTATCCAAATTAGAACACCAAAAATACGAAAATAAAAGCTTATTAATTGAAGTAATTCTTTTTTCCTTTAATATTATTAAATATATCATGTATTATGGAAAAAATATTTAAAATATTGGAAAGTGTCTATAGGGCGAAAATATTTTAATTTTATTTAAAAATTTTGTACACACAGAAAAAATTATTACGGTCTTTTTTTTCAATTAACATAGTTGTTTCATTTTGCATCGAAATTTAATAAATTTATTGAAGCAAAAATTAAATAAAAATAAAATTTAACTATACTTTTATATCCTATATACATTTTTAATTCATCCAATCAACTACTTGATTAATTTAATTAATTTATTAATTGGGAATTTTTTTCTGTTTTGTATTTTTTACAGTTTTTAGTAATTGATATAATCATTTTGGTGAGAGGTGCAAATTTAAACAAGTTTTTAATTGAATGAATTATTTTCTAACATATTTTTTAATTGGTGACTTTTTTCTGTGCAGAAGTATGTTAACTTTAACTTCATATATGTCAGTAAATACTGCAGATATTGATACGATTTTTTTGCATGTAGCGACAAATGTATCCAAATTATTCCATTATAATTTGCTAGGTTTTTTTTAAGAAATCATAAGGAGTGCGATCGAAAAAATTTTAACACACGTTTTGCATCATAACTTTTTTCGGAATCAATATTGAATATTTCTTTGATCTAGTTATCATGGAAAAATACATCAGTTATTATTTTTAATAACAACCATATTGATTTGTCATGATTTTCATCACAATAAGTGACGAAAAAGATTTACGTGCTACAGATTATTAAAAAATTTCAAAAAAATCCAAATAGGTCCTACATATAATTGGCCACAGAATTAAATTTCTGCTGTCAAACTGTTTCTAATGTTATTAAACAATATCAGGAGAATTTAGCCATTGATATGAAACCTGGTTCGGAAAGAAAAAAGGTCCACATGATATTGGGAAGGACAGAAAATTTAAAGCATATTGAAAGGAACTCCCAATACATCTGGTAGAAAAGCAGCTCAGTTATCTCAGTGCTTCGACTATTTGGTGCGAAAATTTAAATCTAATGCAGAGTTGATAACATATAAAGTCCAAAAAGTTCCAAACAAGAATGCTGCAAAAAATTTAGAAGCCAAGAATAGGACACGGAAATTAAAACCAAATTTCATACAAAAATACTCAAGTTGTATAATTGACCAAGAAACATATGTGCTGTCAGAATTTTCGCAGCTTATGTTTGAAAACTTTTTATTGTTACTGCTCGAGGCAAGGTTAAAGATAGGTTTAGGGCTCAAAAGCAGAAAAAATTTCTTACAAAATTCCTGGTATAACAAGCTTTTTGCAGTTGTGGCAAAACAGGAAATTCATTTGATACATTCGGATCTATAAATACCAAAATATGCATAAAGGAATATTTGCAAAAAAGACTTCACCCTTTCGTAAGAGAGCACAACGTGTCCACAAATTTTTGGACCCATTTGGTATCATGCCACTATAATAAGAAAGCTCTGGAGTAGTACCAAAACAATAACATAGTTTTTGTACCAAGAGAGGTCTATTTTCAAAATTGTCCATAGCTTAGACCAGTGGAGAGATATTGAGATCTTGTGAAAAGTGAATTGAAGAGCACAAAAAAGGTGTTCCAAAACACTGAAGATTTAAAAAGAAGATCAAATCTCTAACGGAAGGGTTACCAAAAATGGTTCACAATTTCATAAGAAGTGGTTATAACTATAAAAGTTATATTTTTCTGTGATCTGTAATAAATTGTCAATTAAATGGAAAAAAATGAATGCTCTAAGATCAACCATTTCCAAGTTATTGAATATTATATATGTTAAGATTTTTTCGAACGCACTCCTTAATATTAAAAAATATATTTTTGGAGAAATTCTATTTTTAAATGAATGGAACTAAAAAGTTCCAACGAGTTCCAATTCAAAAAAAATACGATTGTTATATAAAAAATCATCTATAAAATTATATTTTAGAGAATTGGCTGCGACTTTTTGCGTTCCTTTAAAATATTAGAATAAAAGGTGCGGTGCATTATATTAGCAATTTTTTAAGAATTATTAAAATATTTTAAGGTACCCAGCAAAAGTTTGTTGGCTTTTGCTAATCACTACTACTTACTAGACTCATTACCTTGTAATGAGTTGTTATTATTGTTCTCATTTCTTTGAGTAGTGGAATAACTAGCATACAAATGTAATAATATAAGAAAATCACAAAAATTTCCATTGCAATATATAGAATTACAGAGCTGGTCTAGTCAGACCATATTTTTTACGAATGTGACAATTGAAATATTGTATGACGAAGGGTTAAAAAAAAAAAAGAAAACCCCAATATAAATACAAAATTAAATAAAAACTCCCAACAAAGTAGGAAGTTATTTCATTATGAAAAAATAAGAAATATTTTTATTTTCTAATGTTAGTGATCATCCATCTGCCTATGCGTATTATCATCAACATTTTGTTTAAAGTATAGCAAGCATTGTTGCCAATTTAGCCTTTTTAAGGCTATATGTAGCCTTTTTATTTTGTTTTTGGTCTCAAAATTTTCGTTTTAGCATCTATCTTTTTTCTAGCCTTTTTTCATTCTTAACATAGCTTTAAAAAGGCTAAAAATTTACTAATTATATTTTTACAAAATCATCAAATTATTTATATTTATCGAAAACCTTTGCCTACGGCGCTTCATTTTACAATAATATTTTTAGTATTTTTTAAAAAACCTAGGAATTATTTATGTTATATTTATAAATTCACTAAAATATCTTTAAGAAATACAAAAACTAAGGAGAACAAAAAAATAAATGCGTTTTTAAATAAAACAATATATTATAGCTTTTTCTGGCTTTATTTATTTTTTTTTTTTTTTTTTTTTGACATTTAGCCTTTTCTGACCTTTTTTAAAGCCCAATTTAGTTTCTTTTTTCTCAAATCCTAGCAACACTGACAGCTAGTAGCGTTACCGTTGAGAATTTTAAAAAAGTGTCCAAAAAAGGGACAAATTAAAAAGTCGCCAAAAGAAGATTTTTTTAAAAAAATGGGTCAACTGCTTTAAAACCTTAAAAACTCCTTAAAATTTGCTTATTTGATAACAACAAAAACAAAAAATGTTGTATTTAAAAAAAAAACTACAAAATTCAGTTTTAGTAACAAAATAATAATTTATAATTAGCAATATGCCAAAAAAAAGTACTTTTTCATTTTCAAGCTATGAATGCCGAAAGATTTTTAATGCTTCGGGGGTGGAGTCAGCTACCTTAATATTTAAATAGGGTGTCCCTCATTTGTCCTAAAACGGAAATATAGGGTGGCCCTTAAAACTTGGATTTTTTTACTTTTTATGAATTTAACGCATTATTTATGTTAACAGTTACAAATTCAATGTTTTTATTAGTTGGTTAGATAGTCTGGGTAGTAATCTTTCATTTTCAGATATTGTTGCAATAATACACTGAGAAAAACAAAATGGCAACAACAAAACATGGAAGTAAGAAAATACTGCTGCTAACATTTAACGCGGTACAAATTGGACTGAATGTTATGCCTTTAAAGTCAACATAGTTGTTGATGACAATAATGTCTAAAATTCTGCGGTGGTGCTTGACGATCGCATTTTTCGTTTACGAGAAAATTTGGAAAATGTTAAAAAAAATGGAAAAAATGTGCTTTTCACCTTCATTCATATATAACTTTTAAAGTAGGAATGTAATCTTCAAGCACCACCGCAGAATTTTAGACATTATTGTCATCAACAACTATGTTGACTTTCAAGGCATAACATTCAGTCCAATTTGTGCCATACAAAAAACAATAAAGCCTTTTTTCGGAAAATTTTACTCATTAATTTATAAAATATAGTGCATATTTAAAAAAACTTTATGTTACTAAAATGAATTATACAGTAGTAATTAACTATTAAATTACTATTTTTAATTTAAAGCCCCATAAAGTATATATTTTCTGGATCCTGGTTAGATTCTGAGTCGATCTAGCTATGTCCGTCTGTTGAAAGCAGGATAGGGCTCGAACGGCAGAACGAAGGGGAACGATATTTGTCCCAAATATTTATCTTATATAAGATTTGTTTGATATTGAAAATGAGTAAAATCTGTAAATAAACAAAAAAGTTATGAGCAAAATACTAAAAACACAGGGTGTCCGTTGTAGCTTAATTTCATACTTTTCTGCTATATCTCTCTTAAATAAAAGCATGTACTATAACAACATTTTCATGGGTCGATATAAACTTGGAAGTAAAAATGGGCGTGGTCCGCCCAACTCCCATATAAAGGTAAAGGACAAAGAAATTTTGTACAAATACTTCATGGACAAATGTAAACAAGGAAACAAAAATAGACGTGGTTAGCCCACTTTACCGCCCACTTCCTATACAACATTCGCGCTTGATTACATTTGTAATGTTATTGTTTTTTGTTGTTTTTCTTTGTATCAATGTTTTTGTTTAGAAAATTTTTTTACTGATTTCCGGTTATTTTTCAACCGATTTTCAAAAAAAAAATGCCCTTTTTGGAAAGGTATTCAAATTAACTTTCTAATTGCTGAAAATAGTTAGTACAATTCATTTCTTATTAAAATTGCATCAAAATACCCTGTATTTGCAAATATTATGAGTTCATATGTTCAGCAAAAATACTTGCCAAAGGATTTTGTATAAAGTTGCCAAACATCATTTGGTCGAATTGTGGAAATTTAAAGGTCAAAATTGTGATTTTCTTCAATAACCTAAAAATAACGGTAATTTTGTAAATAACTATTATGAAAAAGTCGCAGAACAAAAGTTGCTGCTGTAGCCCCAAAGAACCATTTTCAACAATAAAAAAGTTCTTTTTCGCAAAAAGCCGTTTTTGGCATATTGCTATTTATAATTAATAAAAATAAAAATTTACTTATTATTATTTTTTTTTTTTAACAGATTTTTTTCTAAAAATTTTCTTTAAAGACGTTTATCTTAACAAATCCATATTCAATTCTTTTAATAATAGACAAAATTTCATTGAGGTCAAATTTTTGAAATTTAAAATGGAATCACCCTATTGATAATTTAGTAAAAAAAAAAAAAATAAATAAAAATACGTTCTTCCGAGGGATTGCTATATAAAAAATGTAAAAATATAAATTAGGATATAAGTATTCATCAAATCTATTTATTTTTTCAATCCAGTCCAAAAACATTCGGCATATGATGATATAAATAGCTGTTCATAAACTTTATTATTATTTTTAGTTACTAACAGTTTTCATTCATTTATAAATACTCCGCAGTTTTTTATATCACTTTACTGTGAAACAATTTCAAAATAATAAATTTATTTGTTGAAATTAATATATATAGTCTTAAAAAGTCGTCATTTACAAAAGGGCCCAAAAAAGTGGCCAGGTGGTTAATAAATGGACAATTGGCGACTAAAGTCGCCAAACTGTAACACTAATAGCAAGCAATTTTTAAGATAAATTAACAATAAATTTAAATTACAACTAAGTGTATGTTATTAATGAGACCTTGTTATAGTCGGTCAAGACCGAGTGTTTAAACTATATTCCGGGGGACATTTGTATGGGGACTAGGTGTAATAATGGACCGATCGGAAACAATTTCAAAAGTCCCCTGTACCAAATATCATTGAAATATCTTCCAAATTGTGACATGTACTTTGAGCACAAGGTTTACATGGACAGCCAGCCGGACGGACATCGTTAGATCGATTGGATCTAACGATGGATTCTAAGTCGATTGGTATACTTTAAGGTGGGTGTTGGATAACTATTTCTATGCGTTACAAACATCAGCACAAACGCATAAGGGTATAAATATTATTGCCCATTTCACAAAGCATGGTTTAGTTAAATTTAACAACAACTTTTCTGACTTCCAGTTAATATTATAATAAAAGTTATATAATCGTATTACAATATTAAAAATTAAAAATTAAATTTTGAATTTGATTTGTATCTAAAATTCAAGATATTTAAAATAATTTTATTTACGTTTTGAAGTTAAAAAAGAAAAAAAAAAAAAAAACATTTATACCTTTATAAGAACAATTTACATGGAATTATTATCTGCAAAGGGATTTTCGGAAATAGGTTTTATGAGGAAGCTATTGTATGATTGATGAACCAGTTAATTTCAATAAAATATATACTATATTCAAAGTGGCGACTTGTATTTCATAATGTTTACAATTTTATAAACTTTACAATTTTAAAAATTTTTTAACATTTCACCTTACTTAATTTTCCTCACTCAAATGTGATTTAAATTTGAATTTTATGAATTGTAGGGCAAAAAATATAGTTTCGCATAAATATATACATAGATATAAGCTGTGCAAAATTTTCAACACTTCTTTTTAATATTTGAACTAAAATACATATATTCAAAGTCAGTTTTGGCACACGTTGTTTCTATTGCTAATTGTTCAAAATTATCGATAGTGTTAACTGAATTACGAACTGGTTTGGCAAAAATTGGTTTTAAGCTCCGGATAATATAGGGAAAAATATATTTTGTGTTTTTTTTTTTTTAATATTTGAACATCAGATGAATTCATGATATCATTCAAAAGTAGAAATAAGGAATATTTTGGTAGAGAGGATTAAAGATATTTTTGAATTAAAATTCAGTTAATATATTTACTTGTTTGCCTTGTCCTTTAATGTTAAGATTAGAGCATTTTGTTGTCGACTTTAACATAAGTTTTCTTTGTCGCCTTAATATATCTCAATCTATTATTCATACTTTTTAAATTTCTTAATACTTTTTTATCACTTCTTCATATTATATTTTCATAAGTAAAACTTTTATACTTCTAACTTATAATACTTGTGGGAATTTGATTTGTATAAAAATGCATAATATTTTACATATGTATAAGTACAAAACATGTATGTATATTTTTATATATATTTTGTTATTGTTTATAAAAATATTGTTATATTGTTTTTTATTTTATTTTTTTAACATATCTTACTTATGAATGTATATGTACAAATTTAACACGGTGACTGGTGTTGGAATGTAAATGGAAATTCATAACTCATGCAGATTTGAAGTGATTTTTTATATTCCAAATGCATAGGGAAAAAAATAATTTTTGTCTGTTTTTTATGTAGGGATTTGTTAGCTTAAAATAAATATTTGTTTTTTCTCGAAATAATATAAAATAATGCATAATAATTGCAAGAAATTACTTTTAGTAAACATGAAGTATATTATTTTTCTTTATAGAGAAAATTAATGAAAATGTTATTTTATATGGGCAAAAAGTAAACAAGACCGCCACAAACTGTAAAAAATTAAAAATAATTATTTAAATTTTTTAAGTTTCGTTTATATAATAATGTATTAATTACCTATTAAAGTGGCAGTAATTATACCAAAAAGTCCATTACAATAGGGCTCCAATATAGCAGCAATTAAATTTGAAGCTACTATAATGCCCAGACGGCCCAAAGTAAAACCCAAACTAACAGCTTTGCCTCTTTAAATAACAAAAAAAATAAATAAATACTTTATATTATTATTATTTTTTTTTTTTTTCGGCCTCTCAAGCTTACCTCAAATGAGTGGGTACTAAATCCACCATGGCACCACACATAATGGATATTGACAAGCCCGGTAATAATATTAGCAAGCAAAACAATATCAAAACCCCAGTTGTACTGGTAACAAAATATAATAGAATACCACATAAAACACCCACTGCTAAGGCACCAAGTAACACATTTTTTCTACCCAAAGGATTAAGCAAAGTTCCCTGTATGGAAAATCCCACCAAGAAAGCAAAACCCATGATAATGTTATCAATATAGGTTTTAGAAGAAATGGTGTCATCACAGATCTAAAAAGAAAAACAAAAAATAAATTGAATAAGAAATTCTTAAGCTTTAAATTAAATTATTTACCCCACTTAGAGAACCTTCCATTGTAGCATTAACATGATCACGTCCATAAGATTCATTCAAAATTTCACATACAGTAGCACTATTTCCCGATTGTAAACCACCCGCTGAACGATTAGCTATTTCTGGAAACCATATTTGCAAACCATTTGAACTAAACATCATACCCAATAGAGCCAATACTGCCAAAGTAACATTTAAGCCATGAGGTTTATAAAATAAAGGGATTGTAGATTTCCATATATTAGTTAAAATTGAACAACCTTTGCCCATTTTTAATAATTCAGCATCAGCTAACTCTTCAGTTTTCAAAGAAATTACTGAAGAGTTTAATACTTTATCCAATTCCAAACCTTTGTTATATTTTGAAATCCAATTAAGAGCTTTCACAGCTTCAGTTTGTTTATCATGGGCTAATAATAGTTTAGGACTTTCGGGAAAAGACAGTAGTACCAAAGCCCCTATTAGACCAGGTAATAAACTAAATAAAATAATTAAACGCCAGGGTTTAAAAACAAATGAGTCAGATATTTCAAATGACCAGCCGGAAGAAAGCACCAACCATGAAATGGCTTTAAATATACAAATTAAATATTACAAAAATTTTACCTTGGAAATAAATTAAAATAAATCCTTGCTTACCTGGCACATAAATAGCCGTTATGCTCACAAACATAGTAGAATAATTTATAACAACAGGACGATTTTTAGCTGTATTAAATTCACCTAGATAAGGATATATAACACCTGATATGCCACCCAAACTATAGAAGGTAAAAGGAAATGTCTGATTAGAATATTGCATTTTTTTAATATAAAATAAATAGAAGTTTGGAAGAAGTTTTTTGCAATGTAACTTTTTTATTTTTTACCTTATACCCATAATAAGATTTATGATGTTAAATAACCATATGTTGGTAACAAACATGAGTATAAATTGCAAAATATTTGTAACAAACATGGTCCATATTAAAACTGTACGTCTACCCCAAACATCACTGATATAACCCCAAATGTAGGTAGATAAAACAATACCTGTGAATAAAGGAAAATAATTTATTTTAAGTATTATAAAGATGGATAGACTACAAAACGAATCAAAAACGAGTCAAAATTGGAAAAATATAGTTTTTTCATGTACAATGGAAAAATTCAAAATTGTGTTGAAATCCATTGCATGTTTTTATACCCTTCACCACAGGTGTAAAGGGTATATATAAGTTTGTCATTCCGTTTGTAATTCCCACAATTTTCGTCGGAGAGCAAAAAAGTTTACATTTTCGGGATCCTTGTAAGAAGTGATGACGATAGGACCATGTCCGTCCGTCCGTCCATCCGTCCGTCCGACCGTCCGTGTGTCGGTTGAAATGGCGTTTATGAAGCCCACCGATAACTGACATATATAATATATATATCAAACGATCGGAAATGCTTTCGAGAATTTTGCTATTGGAATTCAGCAAGATCGGTTCATACAATGCGGAGATATGTTAAGAAAACCGGTTTTTAGAACCGGTTTTCCAGTTTCTGAAGCCTCTGTATATACTAGGGACTTCGTTTTTACAAAGAAGTCTCGGACATTTTTTTCTGAATTTTTGTTCTGAAAAAATGAAATAAATCGGTTCAATAATAACTGAGATATCGGAAAAAACGCATTTTTTATTTTTTAAAGCCCTGGTTTAAGCTATAGATTTTTATTTTTATTTTTGAATCAGCAGGATCGGTTTATAAATGGCGGAGATATGCTTTAAAAAACGGTTTTTGAAACCGGTTTTTCAGTTTCTGAAGCCTCTGCATATACCAGGGACTTCGAATTTTCAAAGGAGGCTCGGAAATTATTTTCTGAATTTTTGTTCTGAAAAAATAAAATAAATCGGTTCAGTAATAACTGAGATATCGGGGAAAACGAATTTTTTTATTTTTGAAGCCCTTGTTCAAGCTACAGATTTTTATTTTTATATAGATCAGTCATAAATGTTTTTATAAAATTTCGTTTTTTTTAATAAACCAAATTCGTTTATAATCAACAGAGTTATGGCCCAAAAACAAATCTGTTAAGAATATAAATACACATACAAACATGTATATTAAGCATTGTAATGACTATTAGTGACGTTTTTTGTTTTTTGTATAGACAAGTAGTTTAGTTAGAAACAGTAGTAATATAATGAATAACAGTGTTGTTGTTGTTCTTTGTATATGCAGTCTGTACAAAAATAAATAGATATGGAATTGTTGTTTATTTTTAAAAACTAAAACATATCTGTTAAGAATATACATAAATACATACACAAACATGTATATTAAGCATTGTAATGACTATTAGCAAAGAATATTCATATATGTTGTATATTCTTTGCTATTAGTGACGTTTTTTGTATAGACAAGTAGTTTAGTTAGCAACAGAAGTAATATAATGAATAACAGTGTTGTTGTTGTTCTTTGTATATGCAGCCAGTTTGTATATACACACATAAAAAAATATATAAATATGGAATTGTTGTTGTTGTTTATTTTTTAAAAGCAAAGCCTGCTATGATTGTTTTTTTTATATATTCAAATTTTCGTAGTTTGAAAAAAATTTAGATTTATATATGTGAAAATATGAAAGCATACGTTAAGGCGAAAATTTTATTATTAGTCGGTAATATGGTAATATGATGTCGATAAGATAAGATAAGATAAGATAAGATAAGATGGTAATATGGTAATATGGTGAAGGGTATCAAAGATTCGGCACAGCCGAATCTTTTTTCAATTTCATTTTAATTAAAATTTTTGATGGAACCATCAAAACTATGTATTTTGTTATCCAAAAAGTATGTTTTTATTTCTGAATATTTTAAATATTTCAACTCATAATTATCTATCAGTAAAAACCAAAAACAAAATAAATAATGTGTAATTACGCTTGTGTGGGAATCGTACAGAAAACATAATTGGAAATATTTAAATAAAATCATTTTTCATTTAAATTTAATTTGAAGTTATTTAAATAAACATTTTTATTTGAAGGATTACAGTTTTTTTTATTTACATTCACATACACAATTGCTCAAAATAATAGATACACCTTATGGAATGATATTAAAGTGACGATAAATGAAAAATTCTTCAGTTATACTTCAAGTAATTTTATCTGGCAATGCAACTTTAATGAAAAATATGGCAAGTATATATACATATATAAAAATTGATTTACACATACGTTTTCGATTTAAATACTAAAAATTGTTGCTCATAATAATATAACAGTTAATTTATTTATAATTTTTTTATATTAGGTCGAATTCGATTGTACTTTTTTGGTTGTTTTTACATAATAGAATAAGGACAGTTGTATTTAGGTTGATAATATTATAAAGATAAAGCATTATGACATAGAAAATAGAATGAAACCATTGAAAAAAAAATTTCAAACCAAGAAGAAAAAAATTGAAAGGCGTTGTTTGAAATTTCAAATAGGGGTTCAGGAAAATATCTACATTTTCTACAAAAATGCTTTATATAAAAATCAAACGATTAAAACTTGTAATAGACCTCATAAAATAACCTCAAAATCGGATAGAAGGATTATTTTATAGACAAAAATGAAATTTTTGAAGTAATGTAGATGGATGTAGTGAAAAAATTCCTCATTAAATTCACAAACATGACTGTTTTAGAATGAGGTGAAAATATAAAGGTTTCCGAATACTTTAAATTGAATTCAAATGGTTGATAAATGCAATAAATGCATATGGGTACCACGTAGGGTATTCACTCGAATATTATTTGTTCGATTAATCGACAAATTAAAATCAAACAACTGTTCGATTAAATTAAAATCCAGAATTTCGAGTAACAATTTATTCGAGCAAATTATGCCGACTAATCGAATAATTCGAGTAAAAAATATTTGAAATATTTTCTTTCATAACTAGTTTTCAGGATGTTCTAATTTTAGTTTTTTAGAAAATTTAGCTTAAAACAATGTTTCAAAATTTGTATAGAATGTTTCGAATCTAAAAGTGACACCACAGACTTTAATTTTGTTAAATGTATTAAATAAAATGAACCGAATATACGCCTAAATTACAACACATATTTAAAGGTCGTTTTTTAATTAATTTTTAATTAAATAAAAATATAAACGTCATTAATTATAAAGTAAAATTCAAATAATTTTATATAAATTTAATAAATAATAAGAATTAAATTAAACTTGATTTTAAACTTGATTTGGAAAAACATTATTGGTTCTACGAATGAAAGTACATAGTTTATATAGCAATAAATGCTCAGTCTGGTGTAGAGGATATTATGGTGATGGTTTGAATGAAATTTGTTATATAGAAGGAATTTGGACTTAAAATTAAGTTTAGCATGTAAACTTGTTCTTTATGTTAAGAATCGCTGAACTACTTTATCTGAAAAGGATAGTCCATAGTGCTTATTTTTCATTTCTTCTTTATTTTAAAGAAGAAATGAGAAATAAAATATTTTACGTTTCGGTAGAAATTGTGGTTTAATTCAAAATAGAGCCAATGATATCGAACATAATTGAACGATGAATTATAAAACATTCTAAAAATAAATCTGGGTTTAGTAGATCTTTCCATATTTAAAAATGTTGTACAGATATTTTTAATACAACAGGAAACCAACCTTTGTTCTACATAGTGTGTGTCCAAATTAAAAAGTGAGGTTATGAGACAAAATCGCAGTTCGGACTACCCTTAATATAAAATT
Organism: Protophormia terraenovae; assembly: GCA_951394005.1. NCBI lineage: Eukaryota > Metazoa > Arthropoda > Insecta > Diptera > Calliphoridae > Protophormia > Protophormia terraenovae. Next base: position 27,250,355 of record OX596074.1, on the reverse strand, counting down.
TGGTTCAACTATTTATTTAACTATCAATGAATATGTTAAATATAGAGAAACAACAGCATTATCAAAGCAAAAAAGACAAATATTCATAAATATTTACGGAAATTTTAATTTTGGAATGACTATTTCTTATTTTAAGCTATATATATATATATTTTTTTTTTTTTTTTTTGATAAGCATTGAAAAATCAAACAAAATTTTAAGGTATAAACTAATCGAATAACTCGAGTAACTTAAAAGTTTTACTCGATCATTCGAGTTATTTAAAAACATCATTTTCGAGCTATTTGATTATTCGAACAATGAAAAAGTCGAGTTAAATGAATACTCTAGTACCACCATACACTGGAAATTGTTATGGTTCCATATGCCATAGAGTAATGCCATTTACCTTGATCATTGGCCCCAAACAAAGTTCTAGGTTAGTTAAGAATAGTTTCTCCCAGAATAACGTTCATGTTTTATGCTGACCAAGTCCATATTCGGATCTAAATCCTATAGATAACTTGTTGAATGATTCAAAGAAAAGTATGTCGAAAGAAATTTCCAATATAGAGATGAATTATAGGGTAAAATATAAAAGAATATGTTCAGACGTATGCAGGAAGTTGGCCAAAATATTAATGGATGTCTTTCCTTAACATTGCTTAATAATTTTTGATAAAAACGTAAGCAGTTTTTAATTTATATATATATATTTCTTTAAAATTTATCTATTATTATGAGCCTCAAAATTGCGTACACAGAAAAAAGTAACCAATTAAATTCATTCAATTATAAACTTGTTTAAATTTGCACCTCTCACCAAAATGATTATATCAATTACTAAAAACTATAAAAAATACAAAACGGAAAAAAATTCCCAATTAATAAATTAATTAAATCAATCAAGTAGATGATTGAATGAATTAAAAATGTGTATAGGAAAAAAAAATGATACAAAATTTATTTTTTATTTTATTTTTTCTTGAAAATATTTATTAAATTTTGATGCAAAATTAAACAACTGAGTTAATTGTAAAAAAGACGGTAATAATTTTTTCTGTGTACATAGCAATGTAATTATGAAGTTACCGTTTAATATAATTTATTCCTTTTTACCTTTTTAATTGACTAAAATATGTATGAACTAATTTTAAATTTTGTAATAAATTAAAACGGATCTTTTTTCCCCCTTAAATAAAGCTTACTTAGGTATATCTATTATTTTGAGCAGTTGTGTTTTTAAGAAATATAAGCTGAAAAATGATCCTTAGGTGTGTTTCTTATTATAGATACTATGACCTATAGTGGGCCTATTCTTTTTATATTATACAACAGAAATATTGTGCACGGAAAAGTACTTAGGGCCGTATTTTGGAAAGGGTATTTGTATATAAGTAAAAAAATTAAACGATTTTTATCAAAATCACTGCAATGACTTTCAATGTAAACAAGTAATATACAATATAAAAATTATCTTAAAATCTGCCATTTGTACGTGCGTCGGACATATGGACGGGCTCTAGTTTAATACACTAAAGCTAATGAAACAAAATATAAAGTAAGTTATTTTTTTAATTTCCTGAATTAAGCGATATTTTTCATTACATTGAACTTTCTAGTCCATATACATTCTCCTTTTTTCTCTCTTGTATTTTTTTGGAACGAAACAATTTTTACATTTTAAATCATAATTATTTCAGCCCCTGTAAGCAATATAATATTGATCCGATATTTTTCTTTATCTGTAAAGTCCGAAGATTATAATATTTTTATTATGCACTAACTAAAATGATACATTCGTAAATGATACATTAAAGAAAAGACAATGTCAAAATCTATTAAATAAAATACCAAATAATGTACAGATTTATATTCTGACTGGAAGTGAATCTGCAAAATGGTTTAGGTTAAAAACTTTAAAATATACTGGATATTGTTGACATAGTATTGAAAAAACTTATAAACAGTAAAAAAGTTAAAAATATTATAAATATAATAATTAAAGGAATACTTCTTAAAACTTTATTGGACTCTCGACAGAAAGGCGTTAAGAGTTGTAAGTTAAGTACACTGCCATTCAACAGAATAGGTTCAAGATTATCGTAACATTAAAAAGCGGATTATTATTAATATAATTAAGATAGTTAAAATTTTATCAGCTTGATTTATAAAGTCTTGGATTCGAAGATAAGTAAGAAATAATTAATAAAGAACTAAGTACGATTTTTAAAAAATTTTCTTTTAAAAAAATTATTTTTTAAGGTAATTTTTTTGGGTCATCTGAATAGGTTCATTAAGAATAAAATCAATTTGCGTCAAGTATTTGTTGAACTCGCCCTTAATTGTGTCTTTTCTTAAAATTTTCAATAATTTTCTATAAGAATATTTAAAAATTGGTTGAGTAAAAAAATTGTCCGAGCAAAATATTGTGAACAACTTTTTAAGAAATCAGTCTGGCTATGAAAAAAATATGAAAAGGTGTACTTATAAAGCAACAACGAAAGCTGGCAAAAGATCCATCATTCGAGACATCTCCAATACTACTGATTCTGCTCCAAAAATTAAACAAAAATCAGGTATTAAAGTAAATATTTTACAGTAAAGCATGTTATTCAAAATTCAATGCACCTAAAAAGACTACAAATTATAAAGAACCCACCTCTAAACACCATTCGTGAAGAAAACTACTCCCGTTTACAAATGAACTCATGTTCTAAAAAAGGAATGAAGCATATTTTTCTATAGGATGAAAAGAAATCAACCTGGACGGCTTCTATGGCTATAGATATTATTACTTTCGTTATTTGAGAAAAGAAAAATGCTAATTATGTATCCCCTAAAGCTTCGAAGGAAGTGCGATAGCGTAGGTTGCAACCTCATATTATTAGACATGTTAATTTAGATTTACTTCGCATAGAATTACATAAAAAACTTAGAAAAACTTAGAGGAGAAATAAATTTTAGATTTCACACACTATTGTAATTCATTCCATGAACATTCCACCTCGATAATGCCCCTCTTCACACCGCAAGAACATTAAAACAATGAATTCAAAATCAATATTTTACCTATTTTACCTCTTGAAGTGGCTGTTTCTGTTTATGAGACGGACAGACAATACGAGGACAAAATATCATTATCTGATGATAATACAAATACAAATCTTCTTTGTTGTAAGTTGAAAATCTTTATAAGTTTCCAAATAGAATTTTTTTAGATTAAATTGAATAAGAAAGGCTATTTTAATTCTTATTAACTTCCTAATAATATAATAAATCAAAAAAGTACCATATTAATCAATACATCTTGTTGTTTTTGATTTACCTATAAAATTCGCTTGTTGTAAAAAATTCATTAAAAATAGTACTTAGTTATTACTTAGTACTTAAATTTATTTTGCTTGTAAATATCTTAGAATTGAGTAGGGTAGAAGGGGGAGCATTCGACATAGGGGCACATTAATTTTTGCAAATTATCTTGAAAACGAAGTAAATTTTTTATGTTAATAATTTATTTTCTTTTCATATATGAAAGATCTTTTACCTATAAAATTTTGAAATTTTCAACGCACATTTGTTCGTAGGTAGACGTGTTTAACTCTTCTAAATATTTCACTGTGGGTACATTATGTGATAACTCTCATATTTTTTGGAATTGATCAAAGATTTTTTCTATGTTATAAACATGATAGTAATGAACAAGATTTCACAACATAGGTTTTAACAAATTCCTTTAAAGTGTGAAAAAATATCACTTGGGTACATTCGCCAAACTGCTGGTAGGCCGATTTAGTTTATCCTACAGGAATGTCGTAATCAGGTACGAAGCTCTTACATCTCTAGATCTTTCATTGTACATATAGGTTCTCTAGTGTTAATTGAATTCAAACAAAAATCATTATGTGAGTTTCTTATGCACAGATTTTTGGTCGCCATTGTTAATTTATTTTTTATTTATTTTATACACAATTCAATAAAACGTATTAATTTTTGTCTGTTTTTTTCAAATGCTGTATTAAAATAAAGTAAAAAAAAACATCATATATAAGAAAACGATTTTCCCCATCACTTGGCGAATCTACCCCATGGGATGTGGTAGTTTCGACGCTTTTGGTTACTTCATAAATTTTCAATAAAAATTAACTTAGCATGAAGATGTTAAAGATTAAAAGAGCTTAAATATAAGCCAACATATCAATCTTTTTATTACTAAAGAAAGTTTATTGATATCGTGAACCGTTTTGAAAATATAGCATTTTAAACAAAAAAGTGACGAATGCTCCAGTCTACCCTACTTTAGAAGTTATTATGAAAAACTATACTCATTTCATCATTATTTTAAAAATAATAAGAGTTTTAATGTAACGAAAATCTTGAACCTATTCTGTTAACCGGCAGTGTATTAGATGTTTAATGAGCAGTGTTGCCAGGACTTGAGGAAAAAAGAAGCTAAATTGGCCTTTAAAAAAGGTCAGAAAAGGCTAAATGCCCAAAAAAATAAAGCCAGAAAAAAAGTTAATATATTTTTTATTTAAAAACGCATTTATATTTTTGTTCTCATTAGTTTTTGGTTTTTCTTAAAGATATATTATTGAATTTTTAAATATAGCATAAATAATTCCTATGAGTAATAAAGTTTGTTAAAAAATAATAAAAATATTCTTGTAGAATGAAGCGCCATAGGCGAAAACTTTCGTTACATATAAATAATTTCGTTTTTTTGTGCGGATTAATCCACAAAAATGCTTAAATTGATGATTCTGAAAAAATAAAATTAGTAACTTTTTAGCCTTTTTAAAGCTATGTTAAGAATCAAAAAAAGGCTAGAAAAAAGCTAGAAGCTAAAACGAAAATTTTTAAATAAAAAGGCTAGATTTAGCCTTAAAAAGGCTAAACTGGCAACACTGTTAATGAGAACACTACGGTGGGACACTAAAGAGTGCTGATGGTGGTCATGGCTGACTATAAAATGTATCCAATAAACATTTACAAAGTATTTTTTTAATTATTAGAACTGAACTCGATCCTGAATAATTTAAACGAATATAATAACAATAATAATAATAATAATAATAATAATAATAATAATATTATTATTAATAATAATTATTATATCTCAAAAGTTGAATTAAAATTTACAATAAATTTTGTTTTGAATTTTTTAAATTTTTTCTGCGACTGGCATTAAATTAATTAATTAAAACAAAAACAACCAACATATAGTACAGCCATTATTCTTGAAATTTTAAACAAAAAAATTAGATACAATGAATGATCGTATAAAAGTGTTAAATACAGAAATGTAATCCTCAAAACAAGTTCTATAGAAATCCGAAATGTTTTTTTTTTTTTTTTTTAATTTCAATAAAAAAAAAAAATCAATTTTAATTATTATTTTTGAGTTTTATTTTTCTCTCAAATAACAATGATTTTGTTTTTATTTTTTTGTAAGTTTTATTTTTTTGCTCATAAGATAAAACTTTAAAGATCATCGATTTTTACAACAAGGTGTTAAACAAGATAATTTTTCTAAAAACATACCACCCTTCTCTTAAACTAACCTGTAAATTTTCAATCGATCCTGCCAAATATGTTTTTAGACTTAATTTTTATATTATGGCTTATGAAATTCACTACAATACGAAAGATTTCCTTATTTTCAAATTTATTTTGGAAAAATAAGTGAAACTTTCACTTAACTTGCAAAACAATTTATTACAAAATTTTTTTTCTTATAAAGTTGTGTTGATTGCATAAACTTAGTTTTTATTGACGTCATAAATGTTTGCTTTGAATTAAATACTTTATACCATAAACGTAATAAAGTTTATTGTAATCTATATTATTAACATTATTATAGTTATTATTTTTTATTTTTTTAAATTATACTAAATAAGGTATTACTATTAAAAAAATATTTATAAAAAAATCCCACGTTTTTTGTGTAAACAAAAATATTAATTCAAATTAAAAAGGAATCACTCTTCTTACCTGTTACACTTGCAGCCATCATTAAACCCATATCTGCCTGGGACATATTAAATTCACACTTTGCGGATATTGCTATAATGCCTAGTGATAACTGGGCCGCCATAGAGGTCATAGTTAACAAACCACTGATTAGCAATAAAACCCATTGTGTTTTACCAAAACCTTAAGAATTTTAAAAAGATATTTAATTAAAATTTAAATTTCTATTTTTTTTTTTATATAAAAACACACCTAAAATATTTAAAATCTCCTCATACTCCCATAAATTGTTAACAACACCTGCTTTAAGTTTTTGCTGTAAATCTCCAGCCGCACCACTAACGCCACCCTCAACAACTTCATCAGCTACAACATCAACATGTTGCAAGCCTTCTCTACTACTAGAAGATCGTGTCTGTTGATCATCAGAGAACTGCATGTTTGATATTTGCGCTAAATCTTTATGCTGACTGTTGTTTTGTTTACTAATAATTTGTTTATAATAACAAAATTCAAAAGCGTTTATTACTTATATTTATACATTTTGTAAGAATTGAATTGAATTCAATTAATTTATTACTCAGCATGACAATTACCATAGAACAATAAAACGACGACAATAATACATAAACACATGTTAAATCTTGTTTGACTACTTTGGTAAAGTTGTCGCCTGTACCCGGTTTATGACGTTGACCTGTGTTACAGTTTCGTGTTATTATCAGCAGTTGTTTTTATAGCCTACACCACCATAGGTGGGGAGAGTATTATGCGTTTGTGCTGATGTTTGTAACACCCAAAAATATTAGTCCAAGACCCACCTTAATTTATACCAATCGGCTTAGAATCACTTTCTGAGTCGATTTAACGATGTCCGTCCGTCCATCCGTCCGTCTGTCCGTCTGATCGTCTGTCCGTCCATGTAAACCTTGTAATCAAACTATAGGTCGCAATTTTGAACCAAAATTAATGAAATTTGGTACACAGGTTTCTTATAGTCCAGGGACGAAGCCTATTGAAATTGGTTATGATCGGTTCATTATTTCAACTAGCCCCCATATAAATGTCCTCCCGGAAAAGGGTTTAACGATCATAAATCTCTAAAATATATCAATATTTTAATGAAATTTAGCACATATAAGTTTTATATAAGTCTAAATGTGTGTGCCGATTATTAAAAAGATCGATCGATCGATAATTAACCATAGCTCCCATATAAACCCCTTTTCAGAAAATCACTTTAACGGGCATAAATCTCATTAAAATGTTAGTATCAAGTTATTATTCGACACAAATAAGTTTTACATGAACATAAATGATAGTGCCAAAATTTGCAAAGATTGGTCCATAATTTACCATAGCTCGCATATAAGGCCCTGTTTCGGGAATCATGTCAGCATCAACGTAATATTCTGTATTCGTATGTTTTATTTTACACTTCTGAGTATCGGTCCAAATTTGACTCCAAGTCTAATAAAAGACCCCTCCCCGAATTATAATGTACACAATGGTGTAGAGTATCATATGGTCGGGCTTGACCGACTATATCTTTTTCTCTCGTTTTCAATGAGTTTTGTTATTGCATGTGGAGAGAATTATCTTGAATGGGAATAAAGTTTTTAAGGTGATTTTTGGATTTGTGTATTATACAGCACTTTATGTTAATAGCATCGTGCATACTTTGTCCCAAAGTTAAAACAGTTTACCTATTAATGTTTTAAAAGTTAATTGTAATTTCGTAAGCTTTTTCGATTAACAGAGATGTTAGAAAAATTTTAAATTTATTTATTAAAATGTTTTAATTTTACATTTTTTGAATAAATATATGAAATTTAAGAAATTTAAAAGAATGGATTCATATTCAAATTATCTCTTATCTAAAGTTTTTGTTTTAATCTGGAAATATACTCATAATTGTAAATGACATCGGAATTTTGTAAAATATAGCCCGAAACTGATATCTTGGTTATATAGAAGCACAAAGAAGATGAAAAAAGAAATATATATCATTTTAAATTCCTCTTTCAGTTTTCTGCCAACATTTTTTTCCAAACATATACCTAGGAATAAACACTCGTATTCAAAAATAAAAAAATGTATGCTTGCTAACGAGTAGCTAACTTGTATGTAACTTATATGTATTGTATGTAAATTTCCATATGAAAAAGTTAGCCACTCGATAGCAATGGCGACTAAGGGGCGACTTTTTAAGACTATGTGCAAAATGACGAGTAACTAAGTTATTTGAAATATATTGACCCATTATATTTTAATTTCAAGAAATAAATTAATCATTTTGATATTTTTTCTAGTGATATAAAAAACCGCGGTGTATTTATAAATGAACTGAAACTATTACTAACTAAAAATAATAATAAAGTTTATGAACAGCTATTTATATCATCATATGCCAAATTTTTTTATACTAGATTGATCATAATTTATATTTTTACATTCCCCGTAGTAATCCCTTGAGGTAACATGTTTTTTTTTTTTTTCTAAATTATCAATAATAATAAAAATAGTTTGTCACAGATTTAAGTCACTACTTGTGATACATGCTTTCCGTCCTAAATTTGTCCGACGGGGATTTGAAAGACTGGAGTACGTGTGAACTCGTACAATTTATTAAAATCGTGTAAACGGTTCTTGAGTTATAGCCTAAATTTTATAAACCATTCTCGAATTTTATAGTGTGACATCCGAATATGGTGATGATATTAGTAATGCCCATAAAAAGAAGTCAGTACGTAATAGAAAAAAAGTGAATGCAGATCCTTGTTTAACTTGTCAAAATTCACTTAGTTCACCTATTTTTGTTTCAAAAAAATAAAAAAAAAATAAAAAAAAAATTTTATTTTGCCCACCATTGTATTTCTATACAATTGCATGTAAGTTTTTTTTTTTAATTTTTATTTCAAAATAACTTCGAAACTATTGAGCACATAAAAAAATGAAGTTTGGGAGATTTGAAGATATTTTTAGTACGCATGGCCGAAAAATAAGACATGCCCATAAAAAAAATCCAGACCTGATGGAGAAAAAACTGAATGCAGATTCGTGTTTAGCACATCAAAATACATCCAGTCCAACTATTCGTATATAGTGTTGTATTTTTTTTTTTTGTCGACCAGTGTAATTAATTTCCCAAATATTTTAATACCACCTGCTGTTCAATTTAGTGACGCATTATATTGTCGGGCTCGACAATAAATTTTTTATTTAATCAATTTTTGAATTTTTATTCAGGTTCAAGTTCATTATTGTAATAATTTTTCCAGAATACAGAAAAAGATTTATTAGACACTAGCAGGATGGAATGCATTTTCTGATCCGCTTCGATCTTCGTCAGCATCCATTGTGCCTTTTAGTGCTAATCGTAAAGATCTTTCATTTAACTCACACTTTTGAAGAATTAGAATACGTAACTTCATCACATTACATATTCTAAATTCTTAAGTATTAAGTTGAAATAACTTTACAAAAGCTTTTTCTTATATTTATTGTATTCTAAATTATTACAATGTTGTTTTACTGCTCTAGCTAACCGAATTTATAATATGTAACGTGATGAAGTTACGTATTCTAATTTTCAAAAGTGTGAGTTAAATGAAAGATCTTTACGATTAGCACTAAAAGGCACAATGGATGCTGACGAAGATCGTAGCGTATCACAAAATGCATTCCATCGTGCTAGTGTCTAATAAATCTTTTTCTGTATTCTGGAAAAATTATTACAATAATGAACTTGAGCCTGAATAAAAATTCAAAAATTGATTAATTCATAATAAGTTCAAAAGTATTCATCATTTACAAAATTTTTTTATTTAATTTTAATATAAATTTGTTAAAATTTAATGTTAATTATTTTGTATAAATTTTACTTATAAATAGTTGCAAATGACATAAAAATTTTATTGACTGAATGATTTTGTATTATAAGTAAGTATGTATAATGTAATTTAAAAATGCTACATTTTTTATAATATTATGATTGTGCAGAATTTATTCGCATGAAATGTAGAAAAATCATGAAATAAATAAAAATATTTAGTGTTTTTTGTATAATTTTTTACAAGTATGTTTCAATGTTTCATTTGCCGAGATATCTAATATTAAATAGGCAAAAAAAAAAAAAGGCTACCTCAAACTGCAAAAAAAAAAAAAAAATTAAAGAGAACTCAATTTTTTTTTAATTACCAAAGAAAGTGCTACTTATACAGGCCTGTCATAGAAAACCATTCCGATCGAAAGTGGAATTAATTCCGTACTTTGCTTCTTCAAAAAACATGAAACGAAGAAATTTTTTGGGGTTGAAACCACAAATCAATTCCACTTTAAAAATTTAAAGTGGTTTAATTCCGAAAAATTTCTTCGTTTCATGTTTTTTGAATGGAATTAATTCCACTTTCGATCGGAATGGTTTTCTGTGACAGGCCTGATAATACCAAATAAACCATTACAATAAGACTCCAGCATGGCAGCAACTAAATTGGATGACATTATTAAACCTAGACGACCCAATGTTAAACCAAAGCTGACAGCTTTTCCCCTAAAATTTATCATTAATACTTTCTTTTATGAACTCTAACATAGCTAGAAACTAACCTGAATCTACCATGGTACCACACATGATAGAAATCGACAAGCCAGGCAATAATACACACAAGCTAAATAATATTAAGATTCCACTGGCATTATTGACAACATATAGTAGAATGCCACATAAAGCACTCACAGCCGAAAAAGCCAATAAAATATTTTTTCTTCCCAAAGGATTAATCAAGGTAACTTGTATAGAGAATCCCAAAACAAAATCAAAACCCATTATTATATTATCTATAAAGGTTTAAGTAGCAGTAGTGTCATCACAAATCTAAAAAATAATTTTTATAACAGATAAGAGATACACAATTCTAATTGTATATATACAGTTAGGGACAAAACTATTTGTACACCTCATATACATACGTACTTACCCTATTAATGAAACCCTCTTCATTTGTTGTAATATTAAAACGTTCATGACCATAAGATTCTTACAAAATTTCGCATAAAGTAAAAGATTTACTTAAGTGTGAACCTCTTGTTACGCGATTCATTATCACCGAAAACCAGGTTTGTAAACCTCCCGAACAGAACATGCCAAATAAGATTGTCACTCCTAAAATAACATTTAAGCCATGAGGTTTATAAAACAAAGGTTATAACAAATACTTCAGTTATTATTTTTAATAACAACCATGTTAATTTGTCCTTATTTTCATCAAAATAAGTGACGAAAAAGATTTACGTCCTACAAGTTATTAAAAAAAATTAAAAAAAATCCAAATAGGTTTTACAAATAATTAGCCACAGAATTAAATGTCGTCCGTAAAACCGTTTCTAATGTTATTAAACAGTATCAGGAGAATTTGACTATTAATGTGAAACCTAGTTCGGTAAGAAAAAAGGACCACATGATATTGGGTAGGCCAGAAAATTGAAAGCATGAAAAGAACTCCAGACACATCTGGTAGAAAATCAGCTCAGGTTTCTCAGTGCTTTGACTATTTGGTGCGAAAATTTAAAGTTGATAACATATAAAGTTCAAAAAATTCCAAACTGGAATTCTGCAAAAAAAAATTACAAGCAAAAAATAATAATCGGAATTTAAAAACAAATTTCATACAAAAATACTTAAGTTGTATAATTGACGAAGAAACGTAGGTGCTGGCAGAATCTTCACAGCTTGTGTCTCAAAAATTTTTATTGCTAATGCTCGAAGCAATGTTGGAGATAAGTTTAAGGCCCAAAAGCCGCAAAAATTTCTTACAAAATTCATTGTGTGACAAGCTTTTTGCAGTTGCGGCAAAACAGGAAAGTCATTTGATACATTCGGATCTATAAATACCAAAATATGCATTAAGGAATATTTGCAAAAAAGACTTCTTCTTTTTTTAAGAAACCACAACGTGTCCACATATTTTTGGATCCATGTCACTACGGTAAGATAGCTCTGGAGTGGTACCAAATCAATAACATAGTTTTAGTACCAAGAGAGGTCAATTTTCAAAATTGTCCATAGCTTAGACCAGTGGAGAGATATTGAGCTCTTGTGAAAAGTGAATTCAAGAGCACAAAAAAGGTGTCCTAAAATACCGAAGATTTTAACAGAAGATGTGCACACTGTTCCAAAAAAGTGACTGAAGCAACTATCAAATCTCCAAAGAAAGGGTTTTCAAAAATGGTTCACAATTTTATAATTAGTGGTTAGAACCATAAAAGTTATATATTTCTGCGGTTTCTGCTAAATTATCAAATGATTAAAAAAATAATGAAAACTCTAAGATCAACCAAGTTATTGAATATTATGTATGTTAAGAATTTTTCAATCTCACTCCTTAATTAAATAATTTAATATAACAATTAAGGCAACGGTATACTTGCTTACCTGTTACATAAATATTCGTTATGCTCAAAACATGATGGAATAATTTATAACTATAGGACCATTTTTTGCTGTATTAAATTCACCCAAATATAGATAAATGGCACCTGATGTACAACCTAAGCTATAGGATAAGGTATAAGATAATACAATATATTTAAACAAATATTAGAAAATTAGTATTCTTTTTTTTTTTATTTTACCTTAAGACCATAATAAGATTTACAATGATAAATTACCATACATTGGTAACGAACGTCATTATAAATTGAAAAATATTTGTGATAAACATGGTCCATATTAATACCCTACGTCTACCTCAAATATCGCTAATGTAGCCCCATATATAAATGGATAAAATAATGCCTGAAATGGTTTTAAAACAATTTCATGTGAGATTTATTATTAAAAATATATTTATTTTTTACAAATTGTAGAAGACTATATTGCTATATTAGTGAAAAAATATGTTTTTCTTACTTGCCACTCTTGCTGTCATTATTAAACCCATATCTGTCTGAGACATATTAAATTCACACTTTGCTATAATACCCAGTGAAATCTGCGATGCCATAGATGTTATAGTCAATAAACCACTGATTAGTAATAAAACTCATTGTGTTTTACTAAAACCTTATAAAGAATAATTTGAAATTATTAAGAAAAAGACCTTTGTCTTAACATTTTCGTTAAATATACCTAAAATTTTTAATATTTCTTCATACTCCCACAAATTGTTAGCGACTTTTGTTTTAAAATTCTTCTCTAAATCACCAGCAGCAACAAAATCTGTAGATTTCAAAATATTTTTTCCACTAGAGAATCGCGACTGTTGTTCATCAGTCAACTTCATTTGTTAGCCAGAGTTATACTAAATGTGATGTTGCTTGTTTAAAAATTAAAACGCCCAAGTGGCTTGTATATATTCATTTTGGGAAAAAAAGGAACCTCATATCTAGACTATGTTATTCTAGATAAGAGCAAAGAAAAGAGGAACCAAAAGCATAAAAAATGTTTGACTAGTGAAAATTTGTATCTGTTTTTGTACGACAATCTATTACTCTTTAGAGAGAGAGTCTTCCAGCTTAACTAGATCAAAGAGTATTTTTGTAAAACGTTTTATCAATCGCACAACATATAATTTTTAAGCTGTTAAAGTAAACAAACTCTCTCGCAGTAGTTGTTAAAATCCAAAAAAAAAAAAAAAAAAAATCATAAATAAATAAACCTGATCATGGTGATCCATTAATATCACTTTTAGGAAAAAACTTGCATCAACGAGCACATGTTGCATAGGATTGCTTTCAACATTTTTATTTTGCTATTATTTAAACTGGTTTAAGCTTCTCTTTTAATTAAAATGCTCTGTTATACTGCACAGTGGGGCAAAATCGAAAAATTTTCGGACAAAAATCTGCATACAAAATTTTATAAAGACGTAGCAAAGGAGTGTGTATTTTTAAGCTTGGAAGGTGAATAAAACATATCACTCAGTAGCGGAACTGTGGGGGCTCAATGTTAGATACCTTTGACATGGAAAAAAAATAATATCCTTTCTTGCTTACTTTTACTATTTTCATTTTTATAGAATCACTGGTTACAGGTCTAAAAAAGCCACTAGCAAATATTTCGAAACACAAAACACTTTCCGAAAGTCACAATAATGATACAAAATAGGTAAAATTTGATAGCTTCTGTACTTGATTCTATTGGCTGTTTGGGTTTATTTTTAATTTTGTAATTATCTCTATGAAGTTATTAGTTCCAATAGGGAACCAGTTGACGCAAACATACTTACTATTTAACAGTTGAGAGTCAATTTATAACATGCTTGTTAAATGCGCAACTAGCAACTTGCGCACAATAACAATCAGTGGCTGAGTGGTTAGCGTTGAAGACTATAAAATATAACATACAGATGAACATGAACATAATTTAATAAAAATAATAATAAAAAAAATATTTAAAAAGTAAGCAATTACCGAATTTTTATAAAATTAATCGTTACTGAACCTGTCCTCTTGGACCAGTCCTGTGACTTGTCCCAAGGGGCTAATTAGCCACCTCCAATGTCAACCCCATGCAAAAGTGACAGGTTCCTCTCATATAAAGTTCCAGAACTGGGACCGGTCACTAGCCCTGAGAACCTGTCACGTGACTAGTTTTGAACAGGTTCTCTTTACTCTAGGGTAATTATAAGTATTCGAATAATGAATATTCTGTGATAAAATCAGTATCACTATTTCATATTTTGTTTACATTATTTTTGTTAAAATTTTGATAAAATTTAAAAATTTTAATATTTTTTTTAATGCATAAATTTCTAACACGAACTTGATATGATAGGTTAATGACACCTTAATTTAAGACGTGTACACATTAATGTACTATTTAGAATTACGTGGAAACAGAAAAAAATGTTGAACATATGCCATTGTGGCGAACATTGGGTTGACATGCCTGGCAGTCAAAATTTGGTATTTTAATCCAAAAGCACTCAGAATATACATACTTTTCCTTTTCATGTTTATAATTATAATACAAAATAGTTTAAAATATGTATATAGTTTAAAAGTTATTACAGAAAATACTATCTTATATACTGAAACATTTGTTTTAACAAATTTTAATATCCGGACATTTAAAAATACGCCGTTTTTTTAAATAATTTATAATATGAATCAAAAGCTTTATATATATGAATCAAAAGCGGAAATAATATTAGAATATAGCCTTAAAGTAAATAGGGTCGAGCCAACATTAAAATATTTAAAGTTAACTATGGTTTACCAAAGGTTTAGTAAACAAATAATCGTTTTTTAATACAACTTTAAGGAATTTTGCTTAACAATGGTTAGTAAAGCTGTTTTAACCTTTTTGAATATGACTGCATATGTTTTTTTTATTAAACGAACGTTAGAATTCTACAAAGTAAATCTTAGAAGTTATGAGCAATAAAGTATGTTAATTTTTAATATTTCTGGAGAAAATCGATGTTTATTTCATATATAAAACGTAAAATTTTTGGATCGGAAAATATTCTGTCTGAAATTGTAATTTTAGCAACTGAGTTTCATTGAAATCGTTATATCAAGTTCGAGACTGGCGTTTTTTTAATACCCACCATCAAAAAGATGGGGGGTATACTGATTTTACCATTCCGTGTGTAATATGTTGAAGGAAACATCTAAGACCCCACAAACTATGTATATTCTGAGTCCTGGTTAGATTCTGAGTCGATCTAGCTATATCCGTCTGTCCGTCTGTTGAAAGCAGGATAGGTCTCGAACGGGTCAACGTATTGAGACGAAATTTGGCACAAATGTTTGTCTTATATAAGGTTTGGGATTGAAAATGGACAAAATCGGTTGACAAACAAAAAAGTTATGGGCTAAAAACTAGAAACACAGGGTGTCCGTTTCATGCATTTCTGCTGATATTTCTTCAACAAAAGCATGTACGACAACGAAATTTTGTATGTAAAGTTCGGGAATCGATATAAACTCGAAAACCAAAAATGGGCGTGGTCCGCCCACTTTACCACCCACCTCCCATATAAGGTGAAAATCAACGAAATTGTGTTCAAATAGTTCAAGGACCAATATAAACTTGGAAACAAAAAAATGGGCGTGGTCCGCCCACTTTACCACCTTCTCCCATATAACGTAAAATTTGAAAAAGTTGATGGTGGGTATATAGATTCGGCCGGGCCGAATATAATTCGCGCTTGTTTTTTGTCCGCTTGTTTTTTTGGTATGGCATTACTCTATAATAGCTTCATTAGCTATTAATTTAATGGTGCAAGTGTTACCTGCAGTGTTGCCAGGACTTGAGAAAAAAAAAAAAAAAGAAGATGAATTAGACTTTAAAAAAGGTCAGAAAAGGCTAAATGTCCTAAAAAATAAATCCAGAAAAAAGCTAATATATTGTTTTATTAAAAAACGCATTTAATTTTTGTTCTTATTAGTTTTTGGTATTTCTTAAAGATATTTTAGAGAATTTATAAATATAACCTATAACCTATCTATGGGTAATAAAGTTTGTTAAAAAATAATCATAATATTTTTTGTGGAACGATGCGCCGCAGGCGAAAATTTTCGCTAAATATAAATAATTTCGATTTTTTTCTTCGAATTAATATACAAAAATGCTTAAATATATGATTCTGTTAAAATAAATTTAGTAAGCTTTTAGCCTTTTTAAGGCTATATTAAAAATCAAGAAAGGCTAGAAAAAAAGCTAGAAGTTAAAACGAAAATTTTTGGCTAAAAGCAAAATAAAAAGGCTAGATTTAGCCTTAAAAATGCTAAACTGGCAACACTGATTACCTGACTAGTGAGTTTTGTTTTATTAATTTTGCTTTTATTTTAAACTGGTTTACAATTCTCTGTTAATTAGGATACTCTCTTATACTCTTAACAAGTCTTACATATTCAAACACTATAAGTATGTTTAATACTTATTAAATACTAGCTAATACCCGGTGTGCTTCGCCACCCCCCGATAGATAGATGTTTCCCTTGCAAAATTTGAAAATTCAAGCTCTAATAGTTTCCTAGATATACTAATTTTTGTATTTAATTTTTATGGGAGGGACCATACCCCCATAATCCGCTGATTTATTAGACAAATGTTTTCATGGATGTCAAAATTCTTTGTGCAAAATTTGAGCATTCCAACTCCAATAGTTTCCCAGATATACAAATTTTTGTATTTAATTCATATGGGAGGTACCATGCCCCCTACTTCTAGTCCGCCCATATTTTTCTTAAATATTAATATTGATACCAAAGTGGCTCCGACAAAATTTTAGAACTCTAACTGTTATATTTTCTCAGATATGATAATTTAATATTTTCTTTATATGGGAGGTGCCACGCCCACTATTGCTAGTGTACCAATTTTTGTCCAAAATATTCATATTTAAGCTCTCTAACTTTTATAGTTTCCCAGATATAAAAATTTTGGTATTAACTTTATATGAGAGATGACACGCCCACTATTTCTTTTCCGCCCATTTTTATACAAAATGTTCACATTGACACTTAGGTTTATTGTACAAAATTTGGGAAATGTAACTGTTTGGTATTGGCAAGCAATATTAGGCGTGGGATGTGCCACATTCCCTATTGCTAATTCGCCTACTTTTTTCCAGAATGTTCATATAGGTGTCAAAGTTGTTCGTGCAAAATTTTAAGACTCTAGCATTACCAATTTCAAAGATATACTAAATACTTTTAATAGTTATTTAGTAAGTGGGCGTCGCCCACATGGAATTTCAAAATAAAAAGTAGCCTATTTTTCCTTCTAGGCATATAGGAATAAACTGTGAAAAATTCAAGAAAATCGGTTTAGCCGTTTAGGCGGCTATAGGCTTCAAACGAACATACATACAAACACACATTAATTTTTATATATATAGATGTACATTGATCTTAAACTACGTAGTTATATTATTATTATTATTATTTTTTTTTATTCATTCAAAAGTTGAATGGCTTATGGCTTGTGTTAATTAATCTGCCGTTAAACAATATTTAAAAAAAAATAACTTAATATTAATTGAATTTTAATAACTTTATGAAATTGAAAATTTTTCTGTTTTATATGTAGAGTTAGTTCTACACATGTGAGAGCAATTATGATTGGAAAAACAAAAAAAAAAAAAAAAAAACTGTCTGTATACGTAAAATTTACGTACAAAAAATCGTCATTATAAATCAACGTCGAATTAAAAAAATACCCAAATAAAATAATGCACCAAATAAATATAATTTCAACAGACTTTCTACTTGAATTAAAATATTTATGCAGAATTTCATTGAGATATTTTCAAAACTGCAACATTTTCTTTTCTATGTTTCACATTTTAAGATAACCAGTAAGCTAGACGTATGGACAGAGGTTTTTAAATCGAATTTAAAGATGATTTTGGAAGTACGAACCTTACAAAAATCTGCAGCAGTGGTGTAAAAGAGAAAACCTCAGTAATTAAGTTTCAATCCAATAGAAAAAGTAATATAAATTGTTCCATATAACATCAATAATCCAAATTTTACGACAATATTTTATCTTTTTTATCAGAATCAAATTTGTATTAAATCGATTACCTTTCGTATTTTGTGTAGGATTAATTTAGAAAAATTTTCGCCTTGTTTTAGTTGTTAAGTTGATTTCGGTATTTAAAGTTATAGATTAAGTTATCCAGAATCTTAAGTAGCCTACATTAAATAATTTAATAATTGAAATAATTTGTATGTTATATAAATTATAATGTAATGCAGAATAATGCATAATTCCTACGATTTGGTAATTTCGATTACCAAATAACATAAATAGATACATCGTTAAATCAACTCAGGAAGTGATTCTGAGTCAAACCGTCTACTTAATTTATATTTATTTTAAAACTTTTAAGGTGTGTTAATTTTTTAATTTATTTTGTAATACAGCAGAGAGAAATTTATAATTTTATATGGAGTTTGAAAATTTAACAAATCAAAACTTATACATATATACAAGTATATGCAAAACACACTAAAAATATTTGGTAAAGTTATAATTTCTATTGACATTTCATTAAAATACGCTCTCAACAAATATTTACTAATTCAATTAATTAAATCAGTTCTATTAACAGGTTTTTAAAGTTTTCAGTCTAAAAGTTTGTAATTTAAGCAACTCTTTCAACAGATAATAACTGTAGATGATTTCGTTGAAATCGGAGATAACAAATGCCTGTTTTTGTCCGTTTTGATATGTAATTACGTTAAGGCAATTTTGTTAGCTATTAATTTAATGCTGCACGTGTTACCTGATTGTTAAGTTTTGTTTTAATATTTTGATTTTATTTTAAACTTGTTTACGTTTCTTTGTTTTATGATAGTCTCTTGTATATTTAACAAGTCTTACATATTCAAATACTGTATATATATTTTTTATTCACACTACTTAAATATATTTATTTTTAACTACGAAATTATATTATTTTTTAATTTAGGCAAAAGTTCAATGACTTGTTTCAATTAATCTGCAGTTAAACAATATTTTTTGTGATTTTATTTTTTATTTTGTTTTAATTGATTTTTAATTAATTTATAAAATTATTCCAAAATTTTTAAAAATCTAAAATTGCAAATTTTTTGATAAATAGTAGGTTTAGGGTTTTATAGGTAATTTTTTGAGTAGGTCTCCACACACGAAAAAAAGCAATCACAAAAATAGTTAAATTTTTTTGTTCATTAAAAAATCGTTGTTTTTTTTTACAAATATACTTATAAAAAATAATAATGACATAGAAATTTGATACAGCGATTGCTGTTAAAATATCTGTAAGATTTAATGATACACTGCATTTCAACTTAATAGGTTCAAGATTTTCGTTACATTAAACCTCTTGTTATTTTTAATATAATAATGAAAGTTAATAATTTTTTCATAATAAATTTTAAAGTCCTCATTTATAAGATATCTACAAGCAAAATAAATTTAAGTAATAACTAATTACGATTTTTAATGATTTTTATTCCAACAAGAGGATTTTTTAGGTAATTTTTTTGTTTCATCTGAATAGATTCAACATTATTTATTCAATAAAACAACAAGATGTATTGATTAATATGATTCTTTATTATTTAAATTCACCTAAAAATTATATTTGGAAGGGACTTATAAAGATTTTCAACTAGTAACAAAGAATATTTGCTCCAACTTTTTTTAATCTCTTCAGATAATAAATTTTTGTATTCATATTATCTGTCCGACTCATGAACATTACGTGACAGCACTTTCCATACATTTTTATACCCTTCACCACAGGTGTAAAGGGTATATATAAGTTTGTCATTCCGTTTGTAATTCCCACAATTTTCGTCGGAGAGCAAAAAAGTTTACATTTTCGGGATCCTTGTAAGAAATGATGACGATAGGACCATGTCCGTCCGTCCGTCCGTCCGACCGTCCGTCCGTCGTTGTGTCGGTTGAAATGGCGTTTATGAAGCCCACCGATAACTAACATATATAATATATATATCAAACGATCGGAAATGCTTTCGAGAATTTTGCTATTGGAATTCAGCAAGATCGGTTCATAGAATGCGGAGATATGTTAAAAAAACCGGTTTTTAGAACCGGTTTTCCAGTTTCTGAAGCCTCTGTATATACTAGGGACTTCGTTTTTACAAAGAAGTCTCGGACATTTTTTTCTGAATTTTTGTTCTGAAAAAATGAAATAAATCGGTTCAATAATAACTGAGATATCGGACAAAACGCATTTTTAATTTTTTGAAGCCCTGGTTTAAGCTATAGATTTTTATTTTTATACAGATCGGTCACAAATATTTTTATAAAATTTCGGTTTTTTGAATCAGCAGGATCGGTTTATAAATGGCGGAGATATGCTTTACAAACCGGTTTTTGAAACCGGTTTTTCAGTTTCTGAAGCCTCTGCATATACCAGGGACTTCGAATTTTCAAAGGAGGCTCGGAAATTATTTTCTGAATTTTTGTTCTGAAAAAATTAAATAAATCGGTTCAGTAATAACTGAGATATCGGGGAAAACGAATTTTTTATTTTTGAAGCCCTTGTTCAAGCTACAGATTTTTATTTTTATATAGATCAGTCATAAATATTTTTATAAAATTTCGTTTTTTTTAATAAACCAAATTCGTTCATAATCAACTGAGTTATGGCCCAAAAAAAAATCTGTTAAGAATATAAATACACACACAAACATGTATATTAAGCATTGTAATGACTATTAGTGACGTTTTTTGTTTTTTGTATAGACAAGTAGTTTAGTTAGAAACAGTAGTAATATAATGAATAACAGTGTTGTTGTTCTTTGTATATGCAGTCTGTACAAAAATAAATTGATATGGAATTGTTGTTGTTTATTTTTAAAAACTAAAACATATCTGTTAAGAATATACATAAATACATACACAAACATGTATATTAAGCATTGTAATGACTATTAGTGACGTTTTTTGTTTTTTGTATAGACAAGTAGTTTAGTTAGCAACAGAAGTAATATAATAAATAACAGTGTTGTATTTGTTCTTTGTATATGCAGCCAGTTTGTATATACACACATAAAAAAATATATAAATATGGAATTGTTGTTATTGTTTATTTTTTAAAAGCAAAGCCTGCTATGATTGTTTTTTTTTTATATATTCAAATTTTCGTAGTTTGAAAAAAATTTAGATTTATATATGTGAAAATATGAAAGCATACGTTAACGCGAAAATTTTATTATTTGTCGGTAATATGGTAATATGATGTCGATAAGATAGTAAGATGGTAATATGGTAATATGGTGAAGGGTATCAAAGATTCGGCACAGCCGAATCTTTTTTCAATTTCATCTATTATATTAAGGTCGAGAGAGTATGAAAACCACTGCTAAGTTTGATTTCGAATTCTTTGTTTTCACGCTCCTGCGGTGTGAATAGGGGCACTGTCGAACTGTAATGTCCATGAAATAAATTAAAATAGTGTATAAAATGTTAAAAATTATTTTCCCGTAAATTTTTGTAAGTTTTTTCCATAATTCTATGCGTAGAAAATCGAAGTTCACATCTCTCATAATATGAAGTAGCACTCTACGCCATTACACTTCCTTCGTATCTTTATGGGATACTTAATTATCCCATTTTTTTATATAAAATTTTTTCAAATGACGAAAATAATAATATTTATAGTTATTGGAGCCTTCCATATTAATTTTTTTTTTTCGTTCTGTAGAATGAAAATGAAATGTTTCATTCCTTTTTTTAGAACATGCGTTCACGCGTAAACGGGAGTTTTTAGAGATGGGTTATTTATAATTTTTAGTCTTCTTAGATGCACTGGATTTCGAATAACACGTTTCATGGTAAAACACTTGCTTAAATACCTGATTTTTGTTTAATTTTAGACGAAGAATCAGTAGAATTAAGCATATCGAATGGTGAATCTTCTGTCAGCGTTCGTTGTTGCTTTATAAGTAACTCTTTTCATATTTTTTCCATAGCGGGAGTGATTTTCTAAAAAGTTGTTGACAATATTTTAACTTCGCTCAATTTTTCTTCGCCATATTTCATAGATTAAGCCTGAATTGTCCATACGCTACAATTTTGCTCTTTTCTTTATAGGAAAATTTTTTACGCGATCAGTTTTTAAAGACTCTTATAGAAAACAGTTGAAATTGTAAAGAAAACATACAATTGTGGGCGAATCCAACAAATACTTGACGCAAATTGATTTTATTCTTAATGAACCTATTCAGATGAAACAAAAAAAATTGCATTAAAAAATAAATTTGTTGGAAGAAAATCCGTTAAAAATCGTACTAAGTTCGTTATTAATTTTTACTATTAAACATCTTAGAACTCAAGACTTTATAAATCAAGATAAAAAAAATGGAACTATATTATATTAAAAATAATACGAGTTTTAATGTAACGAAAACCTTGAACCCATTCAGTTGAAATGCATTCTAACGTATAAATGAAGTTTTTTGCAAATAACTATAACATTAAATCGGCAGAAAATAAATAAGGCCACCGCAAACTGCAACAAACAAAATAAAAATAATTAATGTATTAGCATTAGAAAAAGGTTATAAAATTTTTTTTAATTACCTAACAAAGTGCAAGTCACAATACCAAATACCCCATTACAATAGAACTCCAGCATAACAGCAACTAAATTAGAAGATATTATTATGCCTACACGACCCAAGGTTAAGCCCAAACTAACAGCTTTGCCCCTAAAAATGTCTTTACTTTTGAAATTTAAAGAAACTTTTAATAGAACAAAGTTACCTTAAGTGAGTGGGTACTAAATCCACCATGGCACCGCACATAATAGAAATCGATAAGCCGGGCAATAGTACACACAAGCAAAACAATATTAAAATTCCGCTGGTATTGGTGACAATATGTAATAAAATGGCACAAAGAGCAGCCACTGACGAAGCAGCTAATAAAATATTTTTTCTTCCTATGGGATTCAACAAAGCACCTTGTACGGAGAATCCCACCAGGAAAGTAAAACCCATAATTATATTGTCTATATAGGTTTTAGTAGCAATAGTATCATCACATATCTAAAAAGAAATTATTTTTTACATCAAATAACTTATAACAAATATCATGCTTAATATAACTACTTACCCTATTTACTGCAACAGTTTCCTCCATGGTAACATTAAAATGTTCACGACCATAAGATTCTTCTATAATTTCACATACTGCAGCTGTTTTACCCGACTGTAAACCTTTTGCCGTACGATTTGCTATATCGGAAAACCAAATTTGTAAACCTCCAGAACAAAACATCATACCAAATAAAACTAGCACTGCTAAAGTAACATTTAAGCCATGAGGTTTATAAAATAAAGGCATAGTAGCTTTCCATATTTTGGGTATTATGGAAAAACCCTTGCCCATGGTTAACATATCAGCATCAGCTAATTCTTCTGGTTTTAAAGAAATTTTAGAGGTTTTCATTACTTCTGACAATTCTAAACCTTTGTTGTATTTTGAAATCCATTTAAGAGCTTCTAAAGCTTCCTTATGTTTATTATGGGCCAACAATAGTTTGGGACTTTCGGGAAAAGATAGCAACCATAAAGCACCTATTAAGCCCGGTAATAAGCTAAATAAAATAATTAAACGCCAGGGTTTAAAAACAAACGAATCGGATATTGCAAATGACCAGTCTGAGTAAAGCACTAACCAGGAAATGGCTATAAAATAATGAAAATTAAATAAATAACTAAATATTAAATATAATAATCTCATATTACTAAAACATTCCCGCTTACCTGGCACATAAATATTCGTTATGCTCACAAACATGGTAGAATAATTTATAACTACAGCACGATTTTTAGCAATATTAAATTCACCTAGATAGGGATAAATAGCACCCGATGTACCACCCAAACTGTAAGTGAAGGTAAAAGACAATGTGGTTAGCATATTGCAATTTTAAAGCATAATATTAAAAAAAAAAAAAAAAACAAAACAAAAAAAGATATTTAAGGGAAAAATGTTACATAAAGTTTTTTATGTTATTATTTTTCATAATTTACCTTACACCCATAATAAAATTTATTATGTTAAATAGCCATATGTTGGTAACGAACATCATTATAAATAGCAAGAAACTTGAAATAAACATGGTCCATATTAATACAGTACGTCTGCCCCAGATATCACTAATATAGCCCCATATGTAGGTGGATAAAACAACTCCTAAAATTAAAATAAAAATTATTATGTCTTAAATGTTTAAAATCTGTTTAATAATTTTGTTTTAAGTAGTTTTGTTTATGACTACTAATTACTGTAGTCATTACTTATAACGTTTTCTTTTCTGGCTAAAATGTTTCCTTTATTCTGTCCTATGCGCTCTTTTGTGTTCTATTCTGAAAAAATATGTAACACTTTAAATGGGTCGGATCATAGCGTAATTAGAAAGTGCTCGCACATTTACAAAAACTGCAATTGCTTGTATTTTGTTAGTCCAAGTTCACACACAGCAATTTTTCTTTCTGAAATTATTCTAATTTTTCTTTTGAACTTGCATTTACGTTCACACACAAAATTTTATTTCAGCAATTCTTGCTTTAAATGCCTTGATTTGTTTTTGATTTGAAATACGAAAATTAATTTCGAAGTACACGTAAGTTTGTACTCATTCATATTCCCTCTCGCCCTGTCTCACACAAAATCAGAATTGCTGCAAGAAAAATTTCCTTGTGTGAATGTCGATTTAGTGTAAAACTGCTGCACATGAAGTCAAAATGCTATGAACAGAAAATGAGCGAATGAAAAAACTAGAAAAAAATTGTACATATGAATACAAAAAAAATTTGACAGTTCCGTGAGGTTTGTCAATGAAAAAATTTTAAAACAGCTGTTAATACGAGCATATCACCAAAAGTCTAAAATTTCACCAAAATTCCAAAATTTAATCAAAAATTCGAAATTTCATAAAAAATTCGAAAATTTCACCAAAAATCAAATATTTTACCAAAAATTGAAAATTTCACCAAAAATTCGAAATTTCACCAATAATTCGAAATTTCACGAAATAAACAAATATTTCACAAAAAATCTAATATTTCATCAAAAATCTAAAATTTCACCAAAAATTCGAAATTTCACGAAAAAAGCAAATATTTCACCAAAAATCTAATATTTCACCAAAAATCTAAAATATCACCAAAAATTTAAAATTTCACCAAAAATTAAATATTTTACCAAAAATCTAATATATCACCAAAAATCTAATATTTCATCAAAAATCTCCAAAAGTTTTATATATCACCAAAAATTTTATATATTACCAAAAATTTTAAATTTCACTACAAATTCGAAATTTCACCAATAATTCGAAATTTCACGAAAAAAGCAAATATTTCACCACAAATCTAATATTTCACCAAAAATCTAAAATATCACCAAAAATTTAAAATTTCACCAAAAATTAAATATTTTACCAAAAATCTAATATATCACCAAAAATCTAAAATTTCACCAAAAATTCGAAATTTCACCAAAAGTTTTATATATCACCAAAAATTTTATATTTCACCAAAAATTTAAAAATTCACCAATAATTCGAAATTTCACAAAAAAAAAAAAAAAAAAAAAAAAAATCACCAAAAATCAAATATTTCACCAAAAATCGAGTATTCCACCAATAATCTAAAATTTCACCAAAATTCAAAAATTTCACCGAAAATTTAAAGTTTCAACAAAAATCTAAAATTTCACTAAAAATTCGAAATTTCACCAAAAATTTTATATTTCAACAAAAATTAAAAAATTCACCAAAAAATTCCCCAATAATTTAAAGTTTCATAAAAAATTCGAAATTTCACCAAAAATCCAAAATCCGATTTTTCTCGATTGAATTAAAAATAACACAATTGAGGAACTGGTCTCAGATTTTTTTCTATTGTAATCATAAACAAGCGCGAATGTTATATTCGGCTGGGCCGAATCTAAATACCCACCATCAAGTTTTTCAAATTTTGCATATATAACGTAAAATTTTAAAAAGTTGATAGTGGTGGGCGGTAAAGTGGACGGACCACGCTCATATTTTGTTTCCGAGTTTACCCAATTTCGTTGAAGTTTCACCTTATAAAGTATGAAATGGATACCCTGTGTTTCTAGTTTTAGCCCATAACTTGTTTATTAACCGATTATGCCCATTTTCAATACCAAACAAACCATATATAAGATAAATATTTGTGCCAAATTTCGTTTCCCTACGTTGTCCCGTTTGAGCCCTATCCTGCTTTTAACAGACGGCCAGACGGACGGACATAGCTAGATCGACTCAGAATCTAATCAGGAACCAGAAAATATATACATTGTGGGGTCTTAAATGATTGCTTCGACATGTTACACACGGAATGACAAAATCAATATACCCCCCATCTTTTTGATGGTGCGTATAAAAAGGTACCATTTTAGTAGGGTGAAAGTATCCTTTAAAAAATGTTAAACAGTAACAAGGTAACATCTCTTTTTTTCAGAAAAGAAAACTCTATTAGTAATGTGTTGTCACTATTTTTCTTTTTTACTTTCCTTCAGTTCTAGAGCACTTGAGACATAAGTATCAATATTTTGTATATTCTTACCTACCACACTTGTTGTCATCATTAAACCCATATCCATCTGAGTCATATTAAATTCACACTTTGATGATATAGCTATAATGCCCAGTGAAAGTTGCGATGCCATAGATGTCATAGTCAATAAACCACTGATAAGTAATAAAACCCATTGAGTTTTACCAAAACCTTGAAAAAATAAATAAAAATTATTTAAAACAAGATGAAAAATAAACTTTTTCTAAATATATCTTTTAAAACTCACCTAAAATATTTAATATTTCCTCATATTCCCATAAATTTTCAACATCATCTGCTTCACAGTTTTTCACTAAATCTCCAGCAAAATCACTGGCAACCACTTCATCAGCAATAACATCAACATGTTGCAAGACTTCTCTGCTGCCAGAACTTCTTGTTTGTTGGTCATCAGAAAACTCCATGTATTTTTGCGCGCTAATTTTATACTAGATATTGTTTTGTTTATTTTCCACTTATATATATAAATTTTTAGCTGAAGTAGGAATTGAATTGTAGCTACTTAGCATGAAAATTGTCAATGCGAAGTTGATTTTTATTTACATATGTAAGTAAGTATCTAAGTATGTATTTTTCTTTATAAGGATTTTCACATTCATAAATATAGTATTTATTGAGAGAATTCCCTAACATGTTTGGAGTTTTACTAGATCATGTTAAATAAAAATGCAATGAACTGGTTTAGTGACGTTATGAAAATAACTTGTGTCGACAAATAATTACACGGTGCTACGGTGCAAAATACCTGGACTATAAATAACATAGTGTAGTTGGTAATATGTACAAGAGAATTAAGTGTAAAAAACTGATGTTGCAGACTTTGCTACTTCAAACCTTTTTGTTTCGTGTACTTGTTAACCAATTTAAGTTTTTTAAAAACAGACCTTACCCCTAAAAAAATAAACTGCAAAAAATATTAAGGACATAACATTAATGTTTAATATTTTATACATATTTATGTACTTGTGTACTGTACAGCGATTTTTGTCCTACATTTTATTGGAAGCTATTTTTTCATATTTTTTACTAATGCTATAATGATCTTTCGTTAATAAAATCGGATGAGGATTGTATAAGTTGTCAAATTCATAAAATCCTGTTGTTTTACATGTATTAGTTTGTCGCTAACTTTGTTGTTTTCTACTTTGAAAATATTATATGTTGTACAATTCTCATTAGATTTTATAAAGTGCTAGCTTATTTTATTCTTAATATTATTATAATAATCTACTCAAACACACCTTTAAATTGTACAATATTACATTTTAAGTTTGTTATTACTAATATTATATATATTTTTTTTGTAGCACCGTGTTATTATATCTTGTATTACTAGTTTGAAAGCTTCACATGCACCTGTCTTATAACATTCCTACATTCATATATACATATTTATGTACCCATGGCAGGATGTCTTAAAACTTTGTTACATGACTTGTGCTTTAGTGCACAGTGTGGCAGAATCGAAAATTTTTTCCAAATAAATCTGTAAATTCTAATCCGCTAGTTGGATTTACATACAATCGCAAGTGTGAATAGCAGAGGAGTGTACAATTTTAAATTTGGAAGAGGAATCCCATATACCTCTCAGGAGCGGATATATAGGGACTCTTATTGTATCTCTGACATAGACAATTTTTAATTGTTTGCAGATTAAACTGTGTAAAAATTTCCTAGAAATTTTTTCACACGTGATAACATCGATATATGTATGTATCAAACTAGACTCCATACAAATAAAACTGCGTATTCAGTTTTTATAACCTACACCACCATAGATGGTTGGGGTATAGTGCGTTTGTGCTAATGTTTGTAACGCACAGAAAAAATTATTGCACCCCCACCTTAAAGTATACCGTTCGACTCAAAATCACTTTCTGAGTCAATTTAACGATGTCCGTCCATCTGGCTGTCTGTCTGTCTGTCTGTCCATGTAAACCTTGTGAACAAAGTACAGGTCGCAATTTTAAAGATATCTTAATGAAATTTGGCACAAATGTTTATTTTGACACAAGGACGAAGTGTATTGAAATTTGTTATGATCGGTCCATTATTTCACCTAGCCCCCATACAAATGTCCTCCCGGAATAGGGGTTTAACGATCATAAATGCAATATTTCAATGACACTCGGTACAAAGGAGTTTTGTGTAAGTATTAATCTTTGTGCCAAATTTCATTAAGATCGGTCCATAATTGACCATAGCTCCCATATAAATCCCCTCTTCCGAAAATCACTTTAACGTGCATAAATCCCATAAGAATGATAGTATAAGTCTTATATAAGTATAAATATAGACAAATAAGTCTTATATAAGTATAAACAACATTGCCAAAATTTATGAGAATCGGTCCATAATTTACCATAGCTCCCATATAAAACCACTTCCGGGAATTGCTCTAGAGTGTATAAAATCATATAGATGTAAGTGTTAATGCATTGTTCTGTATTTGTATAATTTATTTTACATTGAGTAAAAGTGTTGGTCTACAATTAGCCACAGATCTATTTTTTAGCTCATACACAATGGTGTAGGGTATCATATGGTCGGTCTTGACCGACTATAGTTTCCCTCTCGTTTTAAATTAAAAAAAAAAATATATATATATATATATATATATATATAAAATATTTAAGAAGATTCTATTAACGAAAATAGATGTCAATTTTGCACTGCAAAATTTAAATAAGAAATATTGTTATATTGCTGGGATCTTTAGCTTACATTTGATATCCATATTGGGTCGATATAACTTTCGAAAATATTTTATATTATTCATACAAATTTCTCTTTTTTTTTTCGAAACTTTGAAGTACTTTAGAGAGGAAATTTTATGTCCTTGAAAAAAACTAGGTACTGAGTTTTGTCATGGGTGGTTTTTAGTTTCATTAAACGATTTTTCACGTTTCTGAATAACTGTTACAGGCTGATATCTATGTATATTTGAAAATAAACTGTAAAAGGTAACATTTTCAAGAGCATATTTTTTTTAAATTTTTGTGCAGCAATATTAAGTTAAAAAATATTTTTATATTGAGGGGATTCTTAGCTTTCATTTACCAATAATATTTAGGTGATATAATATTCGTAAATATTTTGTACATATTTAAAAAAAGAAATTGTATCTTTCGAAACTTTAAAATCCTTTTAAGAAAATTTCTGGAGAATAACTGAGTAGTGAACACTGGAGAGCATTCACCACTTTTTTGTTTAAAATTATTTTCAAAATTGATATCGATAAACTTCCTTTAGTAATAAAAAATGCGATATATTGGCTTACTTTTGAACCTGACATCTTCATGTTATATTATGAATTTATGAAGAGACACAAAACGTAAAACTATCCCATCTTTTTTTTACTTTTGTTTTTTTACTTTATCTTAATACAGCATTTGAAAAAAAAAAACAAAAAAAAAAAAAAAAAAAAAGCAAATAAAAATTAATATGTTTAAATGAATTTTATGGAAAAAAAAAATAATAAAATAAAAATTCAGTTAACAATGGCAACCCCGTTTATGCATGACAAAATTCAATTAACACTAGAGAGTCTGTACGACGTTTCTGGAATTAAATCGCTCTTTCATCAGTATGGCGAATGTACCCTAGGAGGAGTTTTGCGCACAAGTGATAATTTTGTTCACATTTTAAAGGAATTGTTCACTACAATAATGTTATAGAAAAAAAATGTTGATGAATTCCAAAAAATATAAATATAAGTTATCACAGAAAATACCCACAGTGAAATATTTAGAAGAGTATTGAAAAATGTACATGCAGATAAAAGATTTTGTACAATTAATCAACATTTATTTTAAATAATTAAAATATTATAATTACTGCAATTTATTAATGTTTTTAACAATTTAGTAGTTATTAGGATGGAGTTGAGATTACTGCAATGACTGTGATATGGTGTTAATGTTTCTTATCCGACGATAGCTTTTGGAGAAACTACAAATACTTTATTTGTAATAAAATCTTTGTTAGTTAATATATCTTAACAAAATTTGGGGATTTTAGATTTTTGTAAAAGAAATGCTACAATTTTTTCACATTTTAGCCCATAAAGTCCCCGTTTTCCCAATGTCTCAGAGATTCTGACAGAAAACTTTAAAAATGTACCAATGACTCTTAAGCTGCATTATATTTGCAGATACATGTTTTGGGATTTAAGAAAATATGCACGCAGAGAAAAACATGGTTACAACATGGTCACTACAACTATTCAATGTTTTTATAGCTGTTTTTTCATTGATTTGAATAATACCTTGTTCATGATAGCAATGTTTATGTTTCTGTTTTATATTTGAATGATTACCCACAATCAAAATTTTAATATGGTTGACTGCAATTATAATATGTATTTAAATATATTTATGTGAAACCAATTTCTTAAGAAAAATCCAAACATTTAGAAAATTCTACAACTATTTAGTTAATTCTACAACCATTCTGTTAATTTTACAAATTTGGTTTGTATAACTATTGCTTTTAATAACTATTGAATACACATTTTTGTGTATCAGTCCAGTAGTTTGTTAATATATTAATTCTCATTTAGTTTAGATATAAACAAATATAATTGACAATGTTTGTTTATATTCAGTATGATGAATGTACCATATATAGTGATACAAATTAATATAAATATGAAAACATGGGATTATACGTATGATAGAATGGGGTTATATATATGATAAAATTAAATTATATATGATAAAATGGGATTATTAAATAATAAAAACATGAAGAAATTAGAAGCAGTATTTACTAAATCGAATCTTTAAATGATGAAAAAAATTGTAAAATGAAATCATAATAATAATTACGTACAAATATACTTATTGTTAACTGTAATCATATATTACAGTCATAGTATGTTGCTTTTAGTTTATGGTCACTAGAACGATATTTTTTCTTTGCGTGTTGACTGACTATAGTCAAAATTTTAAATAAAATATGTTAAATTCTAAAGGGTGTGATCTTTGGGGTTATTGAGTTTGATTTCTATTTTAAAACATTTTTTTTAAGAACCTTTAAGAATAGTAAAAAATTACTATATATTTTTAAAGAAGATTATATTTTAGAGAGAAAAAAATAATTGTGTATTCACTTTCTCGGAAAAAAATTCTTTATTCAATTAATAATAATTTTTTATCTAATTATTAATTTTATTATTAAAATAATAAAATCGATCCGAAATTCTGGAATAATATGAAAGCTATAAGTAATAAGTAGCACAAATTAACAAGTTTTTAACGTCGAACCTATATTAGAGAAATTTGTGTCAAGACAAACGTCAAATTTTTGTTTGAGTTTGCAGATAATTTTTTATCTCTGTCATTTATAGGGAAACATACTTATATGTCATAATCAGTGTTGCCAGTTTAGCCTTTTTAAGGCTAAATCTAGCATTTTTATTTTGCTTTTAGCCTCAAAAATTTCGTTTTAGCTTCTAGCTTTTTTGTTAGCATTTTTTATTCTTAACATAGCCTTAAAAAGGCTAAAAATTTACAAATTTTATTTGTACAGAATCATCAATTTAAGCACTAATTCGCAGAAAAATATGGAAATTATTTATATTTAATGAAAATTTTCGGCTGCTGCGCTTCATTCTACAAAAATATTACAATTATTTTTTTGACAAACTTTATTACCCATAGAAACTAATTATAGTTTACTTAATTTTATTTACAAATTTACTAAAATATCTTTAAGAAATACCGAGATCTAATGAGGAAAAAAATGTATGCTTTTTTAAATAAAACAATATGTTAGGTTTTTTCTGGCTTTATTTTTTGGGACATTTAGCCTTTTCTGACCTTTTTTAAAGTCCAATTTAGCTTTTTTTTTCTCAAGTGCTGGCAGCACTGGTCATAATAAACCATGCAAAAAGTACCAACAACAGTCTTGATAATTACCAAGCATTATCAAGACAAAGTCGTCAGAGCTCGAGCGCTGACAATTTTCTTTTAACGCTGCAATACACAGAAAAAAGTCACCAATTAACAAATATATATGAAAATAATTCATTCAATTATAAACTTAAAATTTTAATTTGCACCTCTCACCTAAATGATTATATCAATTACTAAAAACTATAAAAAATACAAAACAGAAAAAAAATTCCCAATTAATAAACTAATTAAATCAATCAAATAGATGATTGAATGAATTAAAATTTTGTATAGGAAAAAAATCATACCAAAATTTATTTTTTATATTATTTTTTCTTGAACATATTTATTAAATTTGGATGCAAAATTAAACAACTGAGTTAATTATAAAAAAGATGGTAATAATTTTTTCTGTGTAATACTAACAAATTCAGTCTACATTAGACAAATCTTTATCATGATAAAGTTTTGCCGTTTGTCTTGATAAAAATTTGTCTAATGTAGACTCGAAGTAAGGGCCTATGGAATTGGATAATATAATTTTTTATTTTTATTGTATGAAGATTATGAAGTATTTTGTTTTAAAATTTTTTAATAAATTCAAATTAAAATCTCAAAAGTTTTCAAAATATTATTATAGCTATAGAGGAGATTTCAGAGTATACTTTTTAGATAACTACGTTAAATGTATATGGTAACTCTCTTCGTTTGCAATACCAATTTTGTTTTTGTACTGAACGTGTTATTTGTTTGTTATTGTTTGTTTTTTCGTTATACTATTGTTTAAACTGGTTTAAACAGCTCTTTGTTTAGTTGTAATGCTCTCTTATTTATACTCTTAACAAATTCAAATTTATTTAAATATTTTGTATTTCTCAAATGGTGTTAATTGCAGATATTTTTAAATAAGAAGTAAGCTTTGATTATTTATTTAAAATTGCATGTAACTTGACTTGTTTAAATAAATTTTCTATTAAAAAATGTTTATACATATTTTTTAAGCATTAAGGCATATAAAAATGTGATTAATTTTAATTGTTTTTTAATCACTTGAGTTAAGGCAAACATGTGTAAAATGTAAGTAACATATGTATTTGTAAAATTAGTTTGGTGTTAAATATTTATTATGTTAGATATTTTCGTTGAAAATATTTAACGATTAAATAAGGTAATAATATGAAATCTATGATTATGAATTTGTTAAACAAAATTGTTACATAAAGATTACTTTTAACTAAAATCCAATTATTTTCTTTAAATATGTTTTTTTTTTTTTTCTCAAAGAATTATATGATCTTTGAGCACAAAAGAAGACTTTTTTGAAATAATGAAAGTAAAAATATTTTGTAGTACGGCTTTTATGAAAGATTTATTAACAGTATAAAGTAAAAATAAATTAAAATAAAATAATACATAAATGTCTGAAAATAGTTATTTTTGATCAAAACTTAGAGTTAACTTAATATTAAATAGGCAAGAAACAAACAAGCCCGCAACAAACTGCAATAAATTAAAGAAAACCTCATTAGTTTACAAAATGTGTTTAATATAGTATTTTTTGTTTTTTTCGATAATTACCTAATAAAGTGCAGGCAACTATATTAAAAACTCCACTACAATAAGGCTCCAGCATAGCTCCAATTAAATTTGAGCCCGATATAACACCAAAACGGCCTAAGGTAAAGCCCATACTAACAGCTTTGCCCCTTAAAATGACAATAATATATTTACTTTTAGAAGATTTGAATATCACCAAATTTACCTTAAGTGTGTGGGCACTAAATCGACCATGCCACCACATATAATGGAAATTGACAAACCCGGCAATAGAATACACAAACAAAATAATATCAAAACTCCAGTTGTATTGGTGACAAAATGCAAAAGAATAGCACATAAAGCACCCACCGCTAAGGCAGCAGTTAAAACATTTTTTCTACCTATAGGATTTAATAAAACGCCTTGTATAGAAAATCCCACCAGGAAAGCAAAACCCACAATTATATTGTCTATATAAGTTTTAGTAGAAATAGTAGCATCACAAATCTAAATATAAAAAAAATCATAATTTGTAATTACAATTTAAAGTATAATTTTAGTATCATTACCTCATTTATAGTATTTTCTTTCTTCATTGAAGCATTAACGTGATCACGGTCATAAGATTCATTTAAAATTTCACAAACTGTAGCTGTATTGCCCGATTGTAGACCTCCCGTTGAGCGATTTACAATTTCTGGAAACCATATTTGTAAGCCATTAGAACAAAACATCATGCCAAATAAGGCGACTACTGCTAATGAAACGTTCAAGCCATGAGGTTTATAAAACAAAGGCAAAGTAGATTTCCATATGTTGATAATAAAGAAAAAACCGCTGCCTAATATTTTTAAATCAGCATCAGCTAACTCTTCTGGCTTTAAACAAATTGAAGATTTGTTCAGAACTTTTTCTAAATCCAAACCTTTATTATATCTTGAAATCCAATTAAGAGCATTTAAAGCTTCAATTTGGTTGTCATGGGCCAATAACAATTTTGGACTTTCGGGAAAGGGTAACAAAAGCAAACCGCCTAACAAACCAGGCAATAAAGAGAATAGAATAATCAAACGCCAGGGTTTAAAAGCAAATGATTCGGTTATTTCAAATGACCAATCGAATGAAAGCACCAACCATGAAATGGCTAAAAATTAAAAGCAAAAATGTAAGTTATTAATATACTTAATATAAATATAGATCAAGAAATTTACCTGGTACATAAATAGCCGTTATGCTCACAAACATTGTAGAGTAGTTTATAACTATAGCACGATTTTTAGCGATATTGAATTCACCTAGATAAGGATATATGACGCCAGATATACCACCCAAACTAAAAGTATTAGTAAAACATTATTATGTATTTAGATTTTACAACTTAAAAATTGTGTTAGAGAAAATTTCTCTATTTTTTTATATTTTACCTTATACCCATTATAATATTTATTATGTTAAATAGCCATATATTGGTAATGAACATCATTATAAATTGCAAAAAATTTGCAGTAAATATGGTCCATAGTAAAACGTTACGTCTGCCCCAGATATCACTGATATAGCCCCATATGTAGGTGGATAGTACAATGCCTATAATTAAAGTTTTTATATCGTAAGTATTTAATTATAAAGCATTTTTTTAAAACTATTTAAGTCTTTTGTTGATACGTATGTACATAGCGCAAGCAAATAGCTTTTTATCTATAATTGGTAAAACTGATATTTTAAATAAGTAACAATTAACATATAATTTATGTGTATATACATTAGGGATATAACCAAATTTTTGCCCTAGCACCACGCGATGGAGAATGTTGTGTTATTTATGAAAACAATTTTTTCGGGTCATTTTGTCATAAAAACCTCACCCACAAAAAATATTTTTTGAAATATCCCCCAAAAAGGTACATACATTTTAAATAAAAAATTTTAAATATTTTATTAATAAAGTAAAATGTGTATGTTCATCAACATTCGAAGAGGAATTTTATGTGGAAGTCGTGCACGCAAAGAAAAAATATTTTGCAATATGGTTGCCCCAACAATATTATTTTCATCGCAAAGATATATTGTCATCGCCAACGTCACTATTATTGAATATATTTTATTTTAAAAACAATTTTGTTGTAGCAAACATACTTTTGTTCTCAATTGACAATTATATTGTTGACTCACACTTTAAACAATATGTTTAAATTAGAACCACATTATTGTTGTTAAAATTCAATGTGCAAAAAAATATATTTTCAATACTTAAATATATTATTGTGTTTGTAATTTTGAATTGACAACAAAATGTTTGTTTTGTATTAACAACAATATACATAATTAGAACTTGAAAATAAGTATACTTGCTGATTTTTATTCAGTTTAGTGTGCTTGCATAGAGCTAGTTACCTATCGTCGTCTTAAAAATATATTAGAAAATTTTTAAAAACATGACTTATTTGAAATAAATTATTTTAATTATTTAAAAATAAAAAAATATTTTAAATGGATAATATGCAAAGAAAACTACACAATAGGTTATCTTCGGAGTGCTGAAGAAAGGTTTCACCTTGTACGGGTATTCAAGAAATTACTCAGGTTTCATCATTCACCGGTGATGAATCTATCTTTTTATACCAAAGTGATTTATTTTACATAACTAAATTATAATTAATTTTAATAAAATCTACCATACGATAAATTTATTGGCTTTCATTTATTTCTTTTTAGGAATAATAATTGTGTCTCGATACTATAAGTATTTTTATTGTGATTCAACCATATTATTATACATGAATGAAGTACATATACAACAAAAATATGGTTGCAGATCATCAATATTTTTATTGTAATTTAATAATATTATTTCTGTAAACATGAATAAAGTACATGTATTCAAAAAGTATATATACAACAAAAATATGGTTGCAGATCAATAATATTTTTATTGTGGCTTAATCATATTATTTTTGTATACATGAATCAAGTAAATATACAACAAAAATATGGTTGCAGATCAACATTATTTTTATTATGTTTTAACAATTTAATTTCTGCATGCTTGAATCTAGTACATATACAACAAAAATATAGCTGCAGATCAACAATATTTTTATTGTTATTCAATCATATTATGGTGTCAAATCTAATCATGATATAATTTACAGACAAACATAAAATCTAACCATAATATGACAGTACTCGATTATGGTTGCTATTCACCATATTTTGTCTGCTTGTGGCCAATTGTAGACCGATAGTTGTATTAAGAATAACGTTTTTTTCTATGAAACATAGTACGTATGAATTATGTAATTTATTCCCTATAGGGTAATTTGAAATTTTGACCTGTACTTTGATTACGGAGTTTACATGGATCGGAGTTTACATCATCAAAAAGATGGGGGCTATATCGATTTTGTCATTCCGTGTGTAACATGTCAAAGAAAACATCTAATACCCCACAAAGTATATATTTTCTGGGTCCTGGTTAGATTCTGAGTCGATCTAGCTATGTCCGTCCGTCTGTCCGTCTGTCTGTTGAAAGCAGTATAGGGCTCGAACGGGGCAACGTAGGAGGACGAAATTTATCACAAATATTTATCTTATAAAATACAAAAAAGTTATGGGCTAAAAACTAGAAACACAGGGTATCCGTTTCATACTTTTTTGCTGATATTTCTTCAATAAAAGCATGTACGATAACGAAATTTTGTACGTATAGTTCGGGGGTCAATACAAACTCGGAAACAATGTGAAATTGTGTTTAAATAGCTCAAGGACCAATGTAAACTCGGAAACAAAAAATGATCGTGGTCCGCCCACTTTACTGCCCACTTTACCGCCCCCTCCCATATAACGTAAAATTTGAAAAAGTTGATGGTGGGTATATAGATTCGGGCGGGCCGAGTATAACATTCGCGCTTACTTCAATTTCAAACAAATTTCATGATAATAAAGAAGAAAAAAATAATGTGCCACTAATAAAAGAAAACTTTACAAACATTCATAACTCTAGTTCAAACTTTTCTGCAAATATCTAATTATGGCGTAATCTGGTTCCAATAAGATCATATCGAAAGTTATGTTGCTAATAATTTTACTCGAACTAGAGAAACAATTTGATAATAATTTTACTCGAACTAGTGAACAATTTGATACATCGAAGTTTTAATACAGACAAAAATCTTTCAAATAAATATTGAAAATCTGAATACTTATTTTGGAAAAAATTTTTGAAACAAAAACAGCTAATGCTTTTTTTCAATTTAATCTTATTTGTAATAGTCACGTTGTGCTCACATTATACTCACCTGTCACAGATGCTGACATCATTAAACCCATTTGACTCTGAGACATATTAAATTCACATTTTGACGATATAGCTATAACGCCTAATGACAACTGGGCTGCCATTGAAGTCATAGTTAATAAGCCACTGATTAGCAATAAAATCCATTGTGTTTTTCCAAAACCTAAGAATATTAAAAAAAAAAAAAATAATTTAATTTAACCATAAAGTTATTTGTAAATTTACCTAATATATTTAAAATTTCCTCATACTCCCACAAATTTGCCTCAGCATCTGCTTTAACTGTTGTTTGTGAATCTTTTACAATATTACTTGCTACAACTTCATTAAGATCAACATGTTGCAAATCTTCATTTTGTTCATCCGTAATATGCATCTTACGTTGACTTTCTATTCTGAATGTGATTCTGTTTATAACAAAAAATACTTATTTATATTTAAACATTTATAGAAGAACAAGTATTTGAATTAAAGTCTCTTGCAAGAGAATTATCACAAAGTAATAGGTAAATGAACCAGGTTCATTAATAAGGAGAGATAACACAAGGAGAGGATTTTTACTGCACATACATTTTTTACACATACAGTTTTATATTCATACACAGTCATAAGAGAGAAAATGCATATATGTATTTGGTTTGATTAGATCGCACAAAACTTAATTATATGGTCTACTAAAAGTATTACATCTTGAGTGACTATGTATTAGTTAATTTGAAGCCGTTGCTTGCATCTAGTTTATGATGTTTATCAGGTTTGCTTGTAAACTTTGCACTTGATTTTTTTTTGCTATCAAAGTTACTTTCAGACTTCTGGGTAAGGAAATTCCTTATTAGATTTTTAAAAATATTGTTTTGAGTTTTCATTTGAAATCAAATATTTAAATATTTTTGGCTTTTGCTAATAAGACTTGGTAATGAGTTATTACAAAAGTAATGCGTTTTTTGTTAATGTACCATATATCGTTGCAGGCAAGTAGGTAAAATTTTTGCTGAGAATGTACACATCTTCTAAATTTATAAAATAATTAAAATAAATATTTTAGATTTTTGGGTTTATTTCTTAGGGTAAAATACAAAAAAGTACCCCTCAACTGTTTCATCACGAAATTTGTTGATAACAAATTGTTGTTATATTAAAACACCTGACTAGGGATTTTGTTTATAACAATTTTTCTTACATGCTTTTATTTGAACTGGTTTTAATCTCTTTATTTATTTGTCTTACTCTCTTATACTCCTAACTTGACTAATATACATGCATACGTACGTACCTACATATTTTAATATTTATCATTAGACACTTTTGCTTTTCATCTCAAATATTTTAGTATATTTTATTCCAAAGTTGAATGACTTTTAATTAGGGGGCGGATTTTTATGCATTTATTTTTTGAAAATATGCACTTAAAAATTCAAAATATACATTTTTTTTAATTTTTATGAAATAAAAGGGGAAACTTAAATTTATTCTATAAGATATATTTTTATATCCACCATTAAAAAGGGGTATATTGATTTTGTCATTCCATGTGTAACATGTCGAAGGAATCATTTAAGACCCCAAAAAGTATACATTTTCTGGGTCCTGGTTGGCTTCTGAGTAGATCTAGCTATATCACAAATATGTATCTTATATAAGGTTTATTTGGTATTGAAAATGGGCAAAATCGGTTAATAAACAAAAAAGTTATGAGCTATAGTTGGAGGGTCGATATAAACTTGGAAACTAAAAATGGGCGTGGTTCACCCACTTTACCGTCAACCTCCCATATAACGTAAAATTTTAAAAAAGTTGGTGGTGGGTATATAGATTCGGCCGAGCCAAAAAATAACATTCGTGCTTATTATATTTTTAAAAGTTAAAGTTTTAAGAGATCAATGCCTAGTCTTTGTTCATTTTACACCCTTCACCAAACCGCTTTTTAGAACCGGGTTTCCAGTTTCTGAAGCCTCTGTCTTTGCAAAGGCTCGGAAATTTTTGATTTTTGAAGCTCTTAATTAAGTTACAGATATTTATATAGATCGGTCATAAATATTTTTATAAAATTTCGGTTTTTTGAATCAACCAAGTTTGTTCATAAACAATCGAAAAGACAAAAGAATGTAAAATTTTTTTAAAGTTCCAATTTCAGATTAATATAACTTTTCAACGGATTCATATATTTATATGATTCTTGCAGCAATATTAAGGACTGCGCACGAAAAAATCCGTGCATGGTCTTGGGCTTATAACTTTTGATGTGGTGAAAAATAAATAATTCTGTTAACTGGTTTGTATTTGCCATTATGCTCACTAGCCATGTGCTAAGTTTTATGGTAATAGCAAAATTGGTTTTTCTTAAAATGGAAATTTAACAAAAAACACATATTTGAAATTTTTCATGAAATCTTGCATTAAAAAATTATGTGTTTACATAATTTTTTAATGCAAGGAAGGCTGTTGTGCCGCAAAATACAGTTTCCTGGATCATAATATTATACAAAGAAGTCATGATCACTGAAAGGTAACCTTGTAATGGAAGTCAAATAGTATCTTCAGACTGTACGACTCAGACAAAATAGAAAGGATTTTGAGAGAAAATCACCTTATCTCTGGAAGAAAAGTGTCACAAAAAGTTATTTGCTTTCAATCTTTATCAGAAAATTTGAAAGGAAATCTAGCCTGAAGACGTATAAAGTACGAAAAAAATCATAACAGAAATGCAAGCAAGAATTTTGAGGTAAAAAATAACATCAAAGTACTTCAGACAAATTTTTTCAGAAATTTTGTTTCAGTATAATAGACGATGAAACGTTCGGACAGGGTGACTTTTTCAACTTCCTATTCAGGAATTCTATTTCGCAGATGCTAGAGAGATTATGGCAGAAAAATTTCGTTTATCAAGGAAATCAAAATTCCCAAGAAAGTTTTTGATTTGGGAAGTCATATGCATATGCGGGAATGAAGCACTTCATTCTTAAAAAATGGTTCCATTAACACAGGAATGATGAATGCTTTTGGAAAAGACTTCTCCCTTTCCTAAGAAAATACAGTGTATCCGCTGTTTTCTGGCCTGTTCCCGCTTCTTCTCATTACAACAACAAGACAATGGAGTTGTAACAAAGAAATTGTAAGAGTTTGTACCGTAAGAGGCTAATCCATCAAATTGTCCGAAACTCCGTACAATTGAAAGATGTTGGGCTCTAGTAAAAAATAATTTAAAGTACATTAAAAGCTCAGCACAAAATGAAGCGAAGTTTAAAAATAAATGGACTTATTAGAGCAAAAGAGTGACCGAAACACAATAAAACCTTTAATTAGAATAATTCTGGAAAAGATCAGATATTTCCTTAAAAGCCAACAGAAAATAATTTATTCTTTTATGTTTTGAACTTGAACATAACAGTCAATAATAAAAATATCACTTTAAAAAAATTGGCCCATTGGTTTAACTTCTATAAGCAGATTTGCATGCACGGATTTTTTCGTGCGCAGTTCTTATTTAGAATTTTGTAAAAAAACTGGCGAATATTTCAAACAAATCTTTAGGGGCAATATTAAGCCCGCCAAGTTAAAAAAAAAACGAGGCTAAAAATGAGGGAAAAATTTGTTTCGACCCAAATATCACTTAAACTAAAAGATACACTATTACAAAAAAAGTGAAAAAAATTTAAAAATATGTAAATTTGTATGCATTATTCTGTAAGTTTAGGTGATACAGATTTATTATCAACAATTTTGGGATTGGGACCACTGTGTGTTTGATAGTTTAAATAATTATAAAATAATTAACATTTTTTTTTTTAATTTACAAGTTCAATTCTATATCAACAAATTAAAATGGCTTTAAACATATCAATAAATGCTAACATATTTATTAATAGTTCATAAAGTTCACACAGCACTGATAACAACTTAATATAACAAGAAATTAATAAAAGTAAAATTATGTATAAACCAATATCAATCATGAATAATAAAACAGATATGAATAACTTAGCACATTGATCTATTACCTATGAATGAGATTTAAACAATTTATTAAGTTACTCTACAGCATCAAAATTATCAGTAGGCATTTATTCAGACACATTTTAATGTGTCTTGTTCATATCAGGTTTGTGACGTAAACCTGAATGTCCACAATGAATTTAGATCGCATCTTATATTTGTTTGTATGTTGGTTGACCTGACTTACAGTTTATGTTCTTGTGGTATACCGCAGTATGTGTTATTAGCTAGTATTTTTTTTTTTTTTTTTAGTTTTTTATATGAAACTGCAAGTGTATGACTGGTGGTACTTTTTAATGCGGAGACTTTTTTAATTTTTATTATTATACTGGTTTTAAGTTTTTCTATTTAGACATTTTTTTATGTCTTTTGCAGTCATAAAAAAAGTTTAATATTTAACAAAAAATCGTCTTTGAAAATATTTGGGTTCAGTGTTGCCAGGACTTGAGAAAAGAAGAAGCTTAATTGGACTTTAAAAAAGGTCAAAAAAGGCTAAATGCTCCAAAAAATAAAGCCAGAAAAAAGCTAACATATTGTTTTATTTAAAAAGGCATTAACCTGTTTGTTCTCATTAGATTTTGGTATTTATTAAATATATTTTAGTGAATTTGTAAATATATTGTAATTAGCTAATATGAGTAATAAAGTTTGTCGAAAAATAATCGTAATATTTTTGTAGAATGAAGGCCGCAGGCGAAAATTTTCATTATATATAAATAATTTTCATACTTTTCTACGAATTAATACAAAAAAGTGCTTAAATTGATGATTCTGTACAAATAAAATTTGTAAATTTTTAGCCTTTTTAAGGCAATGTTAAGAATAAAAAATGCTAACAAAAACGCTAGAAGCTAAAACGAAAATTTTGAGGCTAAAAGCAAAATAAAAAGGCTAGATTTAGCCTTAAAAAGGCTAAACTGGCAACACTGGTTGGGTTAATGAAATTCTTGTTAATATCCATTGTTATATTACACAGAAAAAAGTCACGAATTAACAAATATATATGAAAATAATTCATTCAATTATAAACTTGTTTAAATTTGCAACTCTCACCTAAATGATTATATCAATTACTAAAAACTATAAA
This sequence comes from Protophormia terraenovae, assembly GCA_951394005.1. Lineage (NCBI taxonomy): Eukaryota > Metazoa > Arthropoda > Insecta > Diptera > Calliphoridae > Protophormia > Protophormia terraenovae. Next base: position 27,206,499 of record OX596074.1, on the reverse strand, counting down.
AAATACAAAACAGAAAAAAATTCCCAATTAATAAATTAATTATATCAATCAAGTAGTTGATTGAATGAATTAAAAATTTTTATAGAAAAAAAATCATACCAAAATTTATTTTTTATTTTATTTTTTCTTGAAGATATTTATTAAATTTTGATGCAAAATTAAACAACCGAGTTAATTGTAAAAAAGACGGCAATAATTTTTTCTGTGTACGTTTTGTTTTTTATTATTATGTTCTTATAAATAATTCAAATATTTGCTGCTATCAATTTTTAAATACGAAAGTGTTTTGGATTATTATTATTTTTTTTTTTTTTTTCACAAAAATTGACTTAAGTTGACTTAAATTTTAAAAGAGAATTTTTGTAAAATTGATACTTTTTTATCAATTTTCATATTTCATATTCATATTTTTAATTTCATTTTGTGACAAAAAGGATAAAGTTGGATTTACTTTATTTAAACAAGTTTGCAATCGTAAAATGCGTTGTTGTCTCTGTTTGGCGGTACCAAAGCAGAGTTTGTGGACTATAATTAGACACCAGCAGAATGGAATACGTATTTTCTGTGCCGCTACCCACTTCATCAGCATTCGTGGTGTCCTATCCATTTCGGTTTCGTTGAAACCTAAACAATATTATTATTATCTAGTTATCTTTGAAAAATATATCAGTTATTATTTTTAATAACAATCATGCTAATTTGTTGTCTGTAGTGTTACCAAAACAGTAACATAGTTTTTGTACCAAGAAAGGTCAATCTTCCAAATTGTCCGCAGGTAAGACTAGTGGAGAGATAATGGGCTCTTGTGAAAAAAAATTAAAGAGCTCAAAAAAGGTGTCACAAAATATCGAAGATTTTAAAAGGAGAAACTGTTTCAAAAAATAGACGGAAACAACTATCAAGTCTCTAATGGAAGGGTTTCCCAAAAAAGTCCACGAATTCATAAATAGGGGTTAAAACTAAAGTATATTTTTGTTATATATCAATTAAATAAAAAAAAATAATATATAAATAAAAACCCTAAGATTAACCATTTCCAAATTTTTGAATTTTATATATGTTGAGATTTTTTCGAACTCACTGCATATGCGTATTGTAATATTTTTCTGGACTTTCAGTCAGAGCCTATAAAAAAAACATTCGAAATTTTCAAATTGTTAAGGAAATAAAAAGAAATAAAAAAGATGGGGGGGTATATTGATTTTGTCATTCCGTATGTAAAATATCAAAGGAATCATTTAAGACCCCATAAGGTATATATTTTCTGGGTCCTTGTTAGATTCTGAGTCGATCTAGCTATGTCCGTTCGTCTGTCTGTTGAAAACAGGAAATTTTGAACAAATAGTTTAAGGACTCAAAAAAAATAAATAAAACGTAAAATTTGAAAAAGTTGATAGTGGGTATATGATAGGGTATATAGCCGAATATAACTCGCGCTTGTTTTACTTAATGTTAATTTTCTCAGCATCCTCTCACTGTCATTTGAAAATTTTGAACTTCAAGTTTTTTATTGACGTAAGGAGTCTGTATACCGAATTTCATCGAAATCGGAATTGGTGATGTGCGTCTGGTGTTCGAAATTTTCTATTTTCTCCAATCTAAAAAAAACGTATAATTTTTTATAATTTTCTTTAAATACTTTATCGAACTCTTGCGCCATCTCCATGATTTTGAACGTAATATATTGGGTCCAAAAAATATCGTTTCTTTTTTTTTTAATTTCGAAATAATTTGTAAATTTTTTTTATTTTGTCGATTTAACATCACAAAATATTTTAACATAAAAAAAATTCTTTGACTTTTGTGTAAGAAAATGAAATTTAGAAATTTTTTGAATTATATTTTTTAGTTGTAGTAGGAAGAAGGAAATAATACTTCTTTTATATATTAAAAAATTATGCTTAACTACAGAATCAAGAATCAATGCTCTATAATTAGCGCCATCTCGAAGGTTATTAACATAATATATATTTTTATATTCCAAAAAATATATTTTCATATTCCTTCATTGTTTTTTAAATTTTGGAATAATTTGTATAACTTTTTTCATTTTACATTATCAAAATAAATTACGTTAACATTGAGAACTCTTTGAAATTAAAGTAAAGACAAAAAATCAAAAACTTTTTCAATTTAACCTTTTTTTTAAGTTGTGATAAAAATTTTTTAATTATTTTTTTAATTTGTTAAATAATTGTAAAAACTTACATAAACCGTAAAAAAATTAAAAAATTGTTTATAATTTTTATACCCTTCACAACAGATGTAAGGGGTATATATAAGTTTGTCATTCCGTTTGTAATTTCCACAATTTTCGTCGGAGAGCAAAAAAGTTGATTGGACCATGTCCGTCCGTCCGTTTTTCGGTTGAAATGGCGTTTATGAAGCCCACCGATAAATTCCATATACAATATATTTATCAAACGATCGGAAATCCTCTCGAGAATTTTGTTATTGAAATTCAGCAAGATCGGTTCGTAAATGGCGGAACCGATTTTCAAAAACCAGTTTTTTGAAAGCTACAGATTTTTATTTTTATACAGATGTTAATTTGAGCAATAATATAAATATATACGAAACACTATGGCCCAGTATTATAGTGCTCACTTAGTGGCGAAATCATAATTAAGTTGTAAAAATTATTTTATATTTAAAAACTTAAGTGTTCTTTTCCTATCCCTTAAGTTTTTACTAAGTATGAGCCATAGAAAACAACTAGAAGTCCAACTCTTTTCATTCGCTCAAAAACAAAAAATTACTCTCTTCACACGTATAAATTTGATCTGTAGAAAATTTACACATACAAAGTGTTAGGTTTTATTGACAATTGAGTTATGTTTTTTGTGAACAAGTTGGAGTTCTAATTGTTTTCTATGGTATGAGCATTTTCTGAAGTCTTAAAAAATATTTATTGAAAATAAATAAAAATACAAAATCTAACAAAGTTTTTTAAAATTTTTAAAATCTGCCTAAAAGCTATTTAAATATATCTTTTCTTTATATAAGCAGCAGATTTCTTTACATTTTTCAAATTATTAAAAATTATTAAATAATTTTTTATTTTATTTACTTTTGATTTCATGTTATTGCTATTTTTCGATGGCACCCTAATGCCATTGAAAAATATTGTGCACAAAAAAATATATTTGATATTTTTAAGAATATTTGACACCATTATAAGTAAATAATAATCTAAAGTAAAAGATATTCAATAAAAAAGAAGCAGAAAAGTAGAAGCTATCTAATGTAAATCAATAAAAGCTTCAAGCTTTTTGTTTATTTGCTAGTCAACTTAAGTTTTGAAATATAAAACGAAACATTACTTAAGTTTGAGCTTTTACTTAAATGTTTTTTAACTAAATTTGCACTTAAGTATACACTAAGGAAACACTATAAAACCGGGCCTAGTTTTTAAAAATAGTAATAGTTTTAACTTACAATTATCCTGAAGTATTGAAAAAATTAAATTTCAGCGCATTTCATTAAAAAATTAATTTTTGACAAACTTTTTTCTAAAACAGTTTAAAACCAGCTTTTTGGTTCTTTTTGGTGCTTTAAATTCTCTGCCTTTAGCGCCCTCTACTAGCTACAAAAATAAATTTTCCAAAAAGAAATCATCTTAGATTATATGATGTATGTTGTTACCTTTCTAAATATTAACACAATTTGAAAAATGTTTTTATTTTGATTTTTGTCTATGGAACAAAACACTGTTTCAAATTAAAGTATATAAACTACAGTATGATATTTAATAAGGATCAGTCCATATATAACCACATATTAAAGGACTTTGCACTTAATACAAATTTTAAAATCATTCTAATTCTAATATAAAAAATTTAAGTGCAGTGGACGTTCGTGTCAAAGCAGTTTATTGCATTCGCATGTTTTACTTTTGTAGAGTTATTGTCAGGAACTAATAAAATATTATCCTCATTGACATCATCATCCAATTCAATTTTTTCAATTGGATCATCAAGATTCCATTCAAATAAATCAAGAAAATCAAATTGTGAATTTGGAAATTTGCATGTAGTAAATTGTCCATTTTGGAAATTGATCTTATCTCCTCACTTTCACGCACTACTGATAATAGAATATCATCCTCGTCCTCAAAATTGTCATCGCCCAAAATTTTCTTCCAAAGTGGTTTGTTTGAGGGACGTTTCTAAATTTTTGTTGGAAGATACAATTTTTGACAGTAAACTGTTAGGGTAATGCAGCTTTAAGAGCCTAATTGCATTCTGGTCCATGGGCTATATTAGTGGAGTTACATTGGGGGGCATATACATTACCCAAATCTGTCCATCTTTAGTATCATTAACCAGTTCATCTGCCGGTGGATGACTTGGAGCGTTGTCTAATATTAGAAGAGCCTTAATTGGCAGTTTTTTTTTTTTTTTTCTTTTAAAAATGTCTCTACCTGTAAATGTTTTTAAATCATTAATAACATTAAACCAATTTACTAAAACTTACTTCTGGAATAAATATATCAAAAAAGCATTTTTTCAACACAGCTGCATTCATCCAAGCAGATTTAGAGATTCCGTACTCAGCAGGAAGAATTTTGTTCCGAAAAGATCTCGGTTTTTGAGCTTTTCCTATTACAAAAAGTTTAATATTCTGCAGCATTAGCACACATTAAAAATATTAATCTCTCCTTTGACAATTTTCTACCTGGAGCAGATTTTTCTCCACTGTGAACATATGTTTTGTTTGGCAACATTTTCCAGTAGAGACCGGATTCATCCGATTTAAAAATTGCCTCGTTTGATAGCCCATGCTCCATAATGGTAGACGCTAACTTATTAACGAATGGCGCAACAAGTTCTTTAGAAGAAGATAATTTCTCAACAGACTCTTTTAACAATCGTGTTCCATAACGCATTTTAAATTTTGTTAGCCAACCATCACTGGCACAAAACTGATCATTGAAGAATTTTTGTGCAGCTCCACAGCTTTGCATTTTAATCGTTCTCCACCGACTGTGATATGGAATTTTCTTTGTGCTAAAAACTATTCGTAAAGTGCATCCTCCATTTTTTTTTTAATTCACCACTTGTAAGTCTATACCGATTTTTTAACGAACTCATAGAATTATCCAGCAGTTGCGTTTTTTGTTTAATGATTGTACATATTGTGGATTTGGATAATCCATATTTATTTGAAACTTCAAACAACGATGTTTTATTTTCGTGGTCTGCTCTAATTTTTAATTTATCTTGCAAAGAAATTGTCTTTTTTTACATCGTTTTACTTGCAACATTTTGACAGTTAAAAACACAAAACACTTCTAAAAATAAAAAAACTTCACAATAACTTCGCTAAACGTGGATGACTGCGAAAGAATGAAGTAAAAATATAATAAAATCTTCATTCATACGTAAATAAAACAAAAATTGTTATAATAAACCACCATTAGCACTATCGAATAGATAGGCATTTGCCTATCTATTCGTACTATAGAGTAGTCAATGCAAAAATTTTGCCATTATTGAAAATTCGTAATAAAGAGCGTTCGTACTACTGGACGTCCACTGTAGCAAAGTTTTAAAATTGAAAACTATTTGTTAGTAAATTCAAAGGATATTAAGGGATAAAATATTTAAAGGACGAAAAAAATTACCAACTCAAGACAAATGCTTAATTTATATTTGTAAATTTATTTTGCAATTATATCTCAATTTATGTTGGCTTTAATAACTACTATAAAGCAATTAAATATTAAACTTAAACAGCAAGAACTGTTTTTTTTTTTTAATTTCTTAACTATTAAATCGGCAAATAATAAATGATTACAGCACAAACTAAAATAAATTATTAAAATAGTAAATTATTTAATAAACTATCACATTAATAATTCATAAAATACTTACTTATAATAACACAAGTTATAATAGTAAAAAGACCCGTACAATATGGTGCCAACATAGCAGCTATCAAATTTGTAGCCAATACCGTGCCAATGCGTCCCAAAGTAAATCCCAAACTGACAGCTTTGCCACTAGAATTTGATTTTTAATTCCTTGAATTTATAAAACAAAATCAAAATGAAATTTTTATCTAAAAATTACCCTAAATGGGTGGGCACTAAATCCACTAAGGCCCCACACATGTTAGAAGTGGACAGTACAGGTACCAATATATACAAACAAAGTAATATTAATATTCCCGTTGTATTTGTTATCAAATGTATTAAAATACCACATAAAACACCTATAGCTAGACTGCCAAGTAATACATTTTTTTTACCTAAGTATTGTAGCAAAGGTCCTTGTATATTGAAGCCTATAAGAATGACTAAACCCAGAATAATATTGTTGACATAAGTTTCAGTAGAGATGCTGTCATCACACAACTGTAAATATAAAAAAATTAATTAAATTAATATATTTTGGGAACAAGTAACATACTACGCTTATTAACTCCTGTTTCTTGGTATTATTTAAAAAATCTTTTTGATATGAATTTGTTATAATATCACATATTGTAGAACCGTTTTCACTTTGTGTACCACTAGCTAAGCGATTCACAATTTCGGGAAACCATACTTGCATGCCACTGGAAGAAAATAATAAACCTAAGACAGCTAAAACTGCCATGACAACATTTTTACCATGAGGTTTATGAAATAGAGGTTTAGTAGCTTTCCATATATTCGAGATGAGGGAAAATCCTAAACCGAGTTCAAGTAAATCCGCATCAGCCAATTCTTCGGATTTTAGACTAACAGTTGAGGTATTCAATATAGTTTCTAGATTTTTTCCTGTATTAAATTTTGAAATCCAAGAGAGAGCTTTCAAAGCATCCGCTTGTCTATCATGAGCTAGTAATAATTTAGGACTTTCGGGAAATTGAAGTAAAACAAGACCACCAATAAAACCTGGTAATAAACTAAATAATATAATTAAACGCCAAGGTTTAAAGATAAAGTTTTCCGTTATTTGAAATGACCAATCGGTGGACAGTACCAGCCAGGAAACCGCTAAAAGGAGATTTTTATGTAGATTGAAATTCCAAAGTATAATTCTAAATATTTACCTGGAACATACATAACTGTTATGCTAACAAACATGACGGAATAGTTTATGACAATGGCTCGATATTTGGCTGAATTAAATTCGCTTAGATAGGGATATATGGGACCTAATATGCCGCCTAAACTGTTAATTAAAAATACTTTTTATTTTATTTTTTTAGATGAAAAAACTTAAATTACCTTATGCCCATTAAAAGATTAATTAAATTATAAAACCAAATATTGGTGACAAACATTAAAATAAACTGTAGGAAATTTGTAACAAACATAGACCAAATCAAAACACTGTGACGGCCCCAAACATCACTCATGCAACCCCAAATGTAAGTGGATAAAACAATGCCTAAAACAGATAAAGTTTAATTGTAAAATGAAGCAAGATTTTTCATAAAAAGTATTTTTCATAAAATAATTTTTTCAATTATCTATTCTTCACTTCAATTATTTTAATATTTCTATTACTTACCCGTCACACAGGCTGCCATCATTATACCCCTCTCCTTTTGGCTAATATCAAATTCACATTGTGATGATATGCCTATAATGCCCACTGATAATGCAGCAGACATTGAGGTCATAGTTAGCAAACCACTAACTAACAATAAAATCAATTGTGTTTTCCCAAAACCTAAAAAATATTATTTGTTTTAAAAATAATTTTTCACATAAAAAATATATTTCTCAACCTACCCATTTTATCCAAGATATCTTCATAATCCCATAATTTATTATCGCCACCATCTTCTAGTTTTTGTTGTAACTCTTTATTATCCAACTTTTGTAAACCTTCTGTAGATCTGTTTGAGGTTTGTGATTGTTGATCGTCGGAGAGCTGCATTGCATTTGACCAGCATCTGCAATTATGTTGACGTTGTAACTAATATTTTATAAGAAATAAAAGCGCAGTAATTATTAACTTATATTTATGAATTTTTTATTACCATTATTAATAGTTCAAGAATATTAAATAACTAAACCCTTTGATGACTGGAATTAAACAACCAGAAATTAGTGTTATATATAATTTAAAAGTTGTAGTAGTTCTGGAGATCATTATTTTCCTGGATGACCTTATAAAACTTGATGATGGAAAATAAGATGTAATTTTCTACTGGTATACTCATCTTTTGTACGCTATCAAATTAGTAGCCAATACCGTGTCAATGTGTCCCAAAGTGAAACCCAAACTGACAGCTTTTCCTCTAGAATTAAATTTTTAAATAAATAGTTTGTAATTGGATGTCATTCATATCGACAAAACCTAATCAACAATTATTCGTAATTTGTATACCCTTCACCACAGGTGTAAAGGGTATATATAAGTTTGTCATTCCACAAATTTTCGTCGGAGGGCAAAAAAGTTGACATTTTCGGAATCCTTGTAAGAAATGATGACGATAGGACCATTTCAGTCCGTCCGTACGTCGGTTGAAATGGCGTTTATGAAGCCCACCGATAACTGGCATATATAATATATATATAAAACGATCGAAAATCTTTTCGAGAATTTTGCTATTGAAATTCAGCAAGATGGGTTCATACATTTCGGAGATATACTTAAAAAACCGGTTTTTAAATCCGGTATTCCAGTTTCTGTAGCCTCTGTATATACTAGGGACTTCGTTTTTACAAAAAAGGCTCGGGCATTTTTTTCTGAATTTTTGTTCTGAAAAAATTAAATAAATCGGTTCAATAATAACTGAGATATCGGGCAAAGCCCTTGTTTAAGCTGAAGATTTTTATTTTTATACAGATCGGTCATAAATATTTTTATAAAGTTTCGGTTTCTTTAATCAGCAAGATCAGTTTATAAATGGCTTTTTTAAAGAGGGCTCGGAAATTTTTTTCTGATTTTTTTTTTTTTCTGAAAAAAATTAAATATTATTTTTTAAGCCATTGTTCAAGCTACAGATTTTTATTTTTATATAGATCGGTCATAAATATTTTTATAAAATTTCGGGTTTTTTAATAAACCAAATTCGTTCATACTCAACAGAGTTATGGGCCAAAACCAAATCTGTTAAGAATATAAATACACACACAAACATGTATTTTAAGCATTGTAATGACTATTAGTGACGTTTTTGTTTTTTGTATAGGCAAATAGTTTAGTTAGCAACAGCAGAAATATAATGAATAACATTGTTGTTGTTATGGTTCTTTGTATATTAGAGTGTCACGTAGACAAAAATTTCGTAGAAACACCCCTCAAACGATGCGAAAGAATTAGCTGAATATGGGAAAAATATTTAAAAACAATTTTAAATTAATCTTCAGTTCCCTACCAGCGATTGAATGTCACGGGTCTAGAACATTTCGTCCAAAAAATAGTATTGAGTTTAGCCTGAAATGGGTATCAAAAAATTCGTAATTTAAGCCAAAATATTAAAAAAAAAATTTCGCAAAAAATTTGGTCCATAAACCGTCGTTTTAGTACATCATGCAAAAAAAAATTTATATTTTTCTTAAAAAAATAGATAAGAATTTCATAATTTTGTTCCTTTTATAGCTACAATATTTAAAATTTTGATTTTAGTAAGTGCTGTTGATAACATATAAATTTCCAGATTTTTTAAAAAAAATTGTTCATCAAAATACCTTGAAAAGTCTTCTAGTGAAACAAAATCCCATTGAAAAAATTGTTAAAATATTTTTTCCATAACCAGCATAAAATAACGAATTTTTTGATAGCCATTTCGATTAAAACATCGAAACTTTTTTTCACCAAAATGTATGGGACCCATGATTTTAAAATCGCTGGTAGGGAACTGAAGACAATTTAAAAATTTTTTTTAATATTTTTCCCATATTCTGCTAATTTTTACTCATCGTTTGAGGGGTGGAAATGTGGAATTGTTGTTGTTTATTTTTTAAAAGCAAAGTTTACTATGATTGTTTTATTTTTTTTCGTATTAAAAAAAATGTAGATTTATAAATGTGAAATAATGAAAGCATATGTTAAGGCGAAAATTCAATTATTTGTTGGTAAGGGTGAAGGGTTTCAAAGATTCGGCACAGCCGAATCTTTTTTTTAATTTAATTTTATTTCATCTTGTGTATCTACTAAGTAGTTTATTGTTCTCGTCTTATAAATAGAACCAGCGTTACCGTTGAGAATTTTTAAAAAGTGTCCAAAAAAGGGGATTTCAAAATAAAAAGTCGTCAAAAAAGGGGATTTTTTGAAAAAAAAGGGGCCAACTGCTTTAAAACCTAAAAAACTCCTTAAAATTTGTTTATTTAAAAACAAAAACTATAAAAATTTTGTATTTTAAGAAAAACTACACAATTCAGTTTTATTAATAACAAAATAATTTATAATTATTTTACAACAATTTGTATTACTCCAAAAATAAAGTTTTATTCACAAAAATATTTAACATACTCTTTTAATTAAACTTCTGTACTTTTGTACGAGTTATTCACTCGTACTCCAGTCTTTCAAATCCCCATCGTACAAATTTAGGACGGAAAGCATGTATCCACAAGTATTGGCTTAAATCTGTTAGACAAATTGTTTTTTATTATTGATAATTTAGTAAAAAAAAAAAAAAAAAAAAAACAGGATCCCCCTAGGAATTGCTATGAGGAATGTAAAAATATAAATTAGGATATAAGTATTCATCGAATATTTGTTTAAACCAGTTCAAAAAGATTGGGCATATGATGATATAAATATAATAATATAATAAACTTTATTATTTTTAGTTACTAACAGTTTCAGTTCATTTATAAGTACTCCGCGGCTTTTATATCACTATACAGTAAAACAATCTCAAAATTATGAATTTGTTTGCTGAAATTAATATATAATGGGTCGATATATTTCAAATAACTTAGTTTCTCATCATTTAGCACATAGTCTTAAAAAGTCGCCATTTAAAAAAGGGGCCAAAAAAGTGGCCAGGTGGTTGAAAAAGGGGAAAATGGCGACTAATGGCGACTGTTATATATGATATTAACTTTGTAGATCCTAAGCCACTTGAAATATCGAAGAATGCTTTGGTGAGGTTATGTTTGATTAGTTAGGGATCTAAATGCAGCAATAAAAAACAAGAAAAATATAGACAGTCAAGCCCAACTATATGATACCTTGCATCATTCTATATATATACTCCAAAGATTGGGGAGAGGTATGGACATGATGCCAATTCTTGACCGATACTTCTAGTACTTTATAGTTCTATGAAATAGATGTATACATTACATTATGTTATTTTAGATGATTTAGGAAGAGATAGTTCATTATGGACTGTAATTTCTAATTATGTAAAACTTAAAATGGATTACAAAACTAGATGTGTGTAATCAAAAAAAAAAAAGGGGAAAATATTTTACTAAACGTTTGTATTATCCCAGCAGTATATGGTGGCGGTTGCGTACAAGTTACATAACCGACTACATTAGGGTACCACTAGTCACTTTATTAGCTACGTGACTATTCAGTTTAACACGGGTTTGTCCTAGGTGGAAGTCTAGGATAAGACGACTACATGCATGGTGTCTCTTTTTTGCACACGCTATTACCTCCACGAATAAAGTGACAAGAGGCACTGTCACGACTATGAGGTGGCCAAACGCACCAAAATTGACCAACATTCGAATTTTGACCGTAAATATTTTGTTTTGCCTCTAAATGTTAAAAAATCGTAATCTACTCATCGAATAAGATATAAAGAAAGAAAGTCGTTTAAACGAATTTTAAGTTATTATGAATTCAGAACACTTGTGTAAAGTAGTGTACAACGAAATTTTTTATTTTTTGATAAATGTTTAAATAAAAAGTAATTTTCAATTAAAATTGAACTATAATTACTGAAAAATATATACTTATTTCCGCAGGATAATCTAAACACCTTTTGAAGCTCGGTTAAAAAATGTCCACATATTTTAAAACTGTTTCAAAACTCCATTTTTAAACTTTGTTTAAAAAAAATTTGTTAAACAAATATGGAGGTTAAAGTTCAAAATTATAAAAAATTAAAAGTTTTAAGGAAAACATAATGAAAAATTAATTAATTTTTCATGGATTCCAATGAAATTTAGTGGAAATATAACTGAAGTTTATAAAAAGTAAAAAAAAAACAAATTTAACCCTCAACTGAGCATGGGGTCAGCTTTTTTTAAACGCCCATATTCATAAATATGTTCAAAGAAAATTTTATTGATTAATATCTGCACAAATAAAATGATAATTATGAGGGCTGCCTTTAATATTTTGCGAAAAACATATAAAACGATAATATTTCTTTTTGAAAACATGATAATCAATACCTTTTCTGATGCGTATGAAACAAGTCCTAAGGAAGTTTTTCCACGTTGATTTATGCACCACCAAGTCTCGAAATAAGTTATCCGTGCAATTTATTTTGATACTGGGTAATGCAATGAAATAATTGGATAATAAAGCAGAGTTACATTGCGGAAAATTCTACAATTCACTGTTTGTAGTGATCATATTGGCGGTTTTTTCAAACACTGTGTAAATCTAGTATTATCGTAGTAGAGAATGATCTTGCTTTGGCAGATAATTTTCCTTACTTCTTGAAAGACTTTTGACAAAAAGTGGCATAATATTCACCACAAAGTGTCCTGACTTCTTAACAAACAAATGACCGTTTGATTTTTAATGCTTTGTCTGAGTGGAACTCTTATAAGGCTGGTAAAAATTTGAAGGAGTAATACTGTTGACTGATATTTTCTTTCGGAATATTTAGAATAGATACAAATTTTCTTATTTATATGAATCTCAAAAACACGACTTCAAGGACATAAGACAAATTTTTTCTTCCTTTTCTTGCAAAAATCAACACATATCTTTTTTAAACAATTTTAAATTTATATGGCGTAAAAAGAGATAAATTTGCCCAAATATTTATAAAATATTTAATACTTTTTAGTGGAATTAATGCCTAGTAATTTCTCGATCACACGACAACTCTTATGTTTGTGTTGCATAATCTGTGCATCCACAGCATTAGTGTTTTTTAACAAAACAAACGTTTTGAGAAGACCTTTACAAATGTTAATCTCGAGTAAACAGTATCCATTAATGAACTCCGCATACCAGCGATATTAGGACTGCGCAGGAAAAAATCCGTGCTTATAAATCTGCTTATAGAAACTAAACCAAACTTATTCAAATTAGAACGACAAAAATATGAAAATAAAAGCTTATTGATTGAAACAATTCTTTTCCAAAAAGTTCCAAAGAGTTCCAACCTAAAAATACAATTTTTGTATAAAATAACATCCAAAAATTATACATGAGAATATAGGCTGCGACTTTTTGCGATCTATTAAAATATTAGACAAAAAGTTGTTATATCTCATAATAAAAATTTTTAAGAATTATTTCAAAATTTGATCGTATTGGCTGAAAATTTTTTATGAAAATGTTACTCTAAGATTATGAAAATGTTACACTTGCCACGCCTACTTTTAAAATATCCTTTATTTTCATAAAATTTACAAAAATATATACGAAAGTCATACAAATAAAGTAATTTTTTTCAGTATGGGAGTGGCAGTGATTCCACCCGTCCATTTTAAGTGGGAATATTTACGACCTTATCTACAGAATATACAGTTTTAGACCAATATCTTCAAAACTAGATTTTTGTCGTTCTAGAACTGCCAAATGTGGCACTGTGCAATGGACTAATTTTTTTAAGTTATATTTTTATTGAAGACTGTTATGTTCAAGTTGTAAACAGAGCCCAATATCTCTCAATTGCACAGAGTTCAAGACAATTTGGTAGATTAGCCTCTTTCGGTACAAACACTAACAATTTCTTTATTACCACTCCATTTTTTTTTTGCTATAATGAGAACAAGCGAGAATAGGCTAGAAAAAAGCGTATATATTTTATTTTCTTAGGAAAGGGAGAAGTCTTCTCAAAAGGCACTCATTCACGTTTATTTCTGTGTTAATGGAACCATTTTTTCAGAATCAACTGCTTCCTTCCCGCATATGCATTTGGCTTCCCAAATCAAAAAATTTTTTGGGAATTTTGATTTCTTTGATACACAGTATTTTTTTTTGCCATATTCCCTCTAGCATCTGCAACATAGGGCAGGAAGTTGAAAAAATTAAGCCTGAACGAACTTTTCATCGTCTATTATACCCTAATCATATTTATAAAAAAATCGTCTGAAGTACTTTCACGTTATTTTTCTACCTCCAAATTCTTGCTTGTGTTTCTATTAGGATTTTTTTGTACTTAATACATCTTCAGGCTCGATTTCCTTTCAACTTTTCTGATAAAGATTCAAAGCAAATAACTTTTTGTGACACTTTTCTTTTTTTAGTCTGAGTCCTACAGTCTGAAGATAAGTACTAGTTTTCTTCACTACCTGTTTTCCATTCTGTGATCATGACTTCTTTGTATAATATTATAAACCAAGAAACTGTATTTTTTGACACAACTGCCTTCCTAGCAATTGCTTTATATGACCGATGTAAGATTTCATTAAAAATTTGAATTATGTGTTTAGGTGTTTTGTGTTCAATTTTCATTTTAAGAAAAACTAATTTCGCTATAAACATGAAACTTAGCCATGTTCAAAGCCATATGAGCATAATGACAAATAAACCATTTAACAGAATTATTTATTTTTCACCACAACAAAAGTTATAAAGCCCAGTCCTTATAAAAGTATAAAAGTCAAATGAAGCTTAAAAATATATTGGTTTTTAATTAATCCACATTGAAAGTTATAAAAAATTATTTTTTAAGTAACTTTAGGATACAGTAATGGCCCTCGTATAAAAAAAATTCTGAGAACATAAAATCTAAAAAACATCATATTTTATGATTCCACCGATAGATGTAACATAAGTGGCGTACCTCGTACCTCATTCTAGAATATTACATCAAATGAAATGGGTATCAAAAAATTTGTTATTTTTAGTTTGTAAATGATGAATTTTTCCGAAATAATTTTGGTCCAAAAACCATTATTTTATTTAGTACATCATGCAAAAAAAGTTCGATATTTTTTTTTTTATGTATATATAAATTTTATAATTGTATTCCTTTCAGTAAAATTTAAAAATATTTTTCCTACAACAATCTTAAAATTACGAATTCTTTGACACATATTTTGGGAAAAAACTCGCCTGTATAAAACTGAAGATGAATTTTAAAAATGTATAAATTTTTTTCCGTATTTAGCTCATCAATGCGCATCATCACTGTCGAAGTCTCAATAAAGCCCTACCTAGAGACACTGTAATATACATACATATGTATATTGTCGCTGCACCGGCAGAAACATTTATGCGTAATTTGCCAAAATTTTTGATGCAGTCCGATGCATTTACAATTTTTTTTTATAATTTGCCGTCACCTAATTAATAGCGCTTACAAACATGCCATATCTAAAATGACTGTTCTATTTTTAAATAAGATATTAACCTAACCCAATAAGCACATAAATTTCAAAAATTCAAGCCTTGGAAAATTTTGCTAGAGTCCGACATGAATTCAAATATTAAAATTGTTTAAACATGAAATATTATTGAAAAAAATAAAATTTTTCAAGTAAAACAAATTTGACTGAAATTTAAATTTCCTTTTCACTGGAGAATGCTATTGAATTAAAGTGTAATACAATTTTAATTCAATACTTGGTACTGGATTCAAGGCTTGAAATACATTTGGTTTCAATTTGAATTCCAGCAAAACTGCTTATTGGGAAATATTTAAAGCAGGGTTACAAAATATGTTTAAATTCACTCAAAATTATATGACAATATTTCATATTGTAACAGAATGTATTAATGGTATTTAAAGGGTTAATTTAAAATAGTCAGCTACTAGACACTTACATTTCTTGTTTTAATTTATCAATTGTCTGCATCTGATTTAGGTATTTAAAGTTCTTGCTTAAGCTGTGCAGAATCTTAAATACCCTCCATTAAATAGTGCATAGTTCCTTCTATTTTATTGTGTTCATCGATAGGCTAGTTGTTAGTAAGGTAGTATATCAGTCTGGATATCGGTGGTTCGATAAAATAATTTTGACCAACATATGTACAAATAATTCATTGGCTGATTATATAGATTCTATATGGTCACAAATTAATATTATAAACACCACAAATGGATTGATTTAATAAAATATACCTATATTGAAAGCATAGTATTACATATGTTATATACATATACTCAGGCTTTTAAGTACTGTATAGCTATTATTAGCATTGTATAAATATCTGTATTAAATCATAATCTTTTTTACTAGAATAATATATAAAGTTTATAATTTCAACTTTAATCCATGAATTTATAGGTTGGTATAGTTTAAAGAGGAAACTTTACATTAAATTATATGGATTTTTGATAATCGTATGATTTTAATATTTAAATTTGCATTCACTAACATTTTTATCTAATCTAAATTTTTCTTTACAATGGTGAGCACCTTAATGTAGTATTTACAACTACATTTTACTTTTATTACAAGATTAATGTTTAAAATATATTTTTTTTTTTTATCAATGAAAACGTAAGTTGTATATTAATTATGAAATTATTATAATTTGTTGTGTATAAATTAATTAAAAGTGGTTGTTGAATTATTTATATTTATAGTAATTTAAATATTTTTTTTTTTATTTTTTATTTTTAAGGTGTGTCAATTAAAAAAATTAGTTTTGTGGCACATTTAAGATTGAGACAATACATTAGAGAACCCTAAAATTATAATTAGCCGGAAAAGACTGTTTCAAGGCAGATAACAGTATTTCGGAGAGGTTTTTCTTTTACTCCAATTTTTTATATATGTAGTTTTGATGTTCAAATATATAGAGAGAGAGAGAACAATGTATGTATTTATATAGGTTTGACAGTTTAGAAAATCAAAGCAATTTATCAGCTGGGCTAACTTTATTACGTTGTTTATTATTGTTAATATGCTAAGGTCTTTTTCAAATAATTTCTTTAATATCTATCTAAAGCATGCCCTCTCTGGATAATGTCATTGTACCATTTCACTTAGTTCTGTATAAACCTTTGGCATATAAATGTATCTTATAAGAATAATTTGAATGATGAAATAATAAATTTAAATTTCATATAGTAACTGACATAGACTCCCAGTGGTAAAAAGAAGGGACGAAAGGCCCTTCTAGAAGGCCTTTTTTATAGCCAGAAGATATTCTCTGTGCATTTCATGTTCATGTATTTTTTACACGTGATGTCATTGAGAGCAAAGCCTTAGAGTGTAAGGCTTACTCATTCGCGACCCACTGCAGCCCTTCTAGAAGACCTCTTTATTAAAAACTGCCAGCAAGCCTTCTGAAGGTCTTCCATACTATTTAATAAAATATTTTTCTATTTATATAAAATAAAAATTTTTTATTTTAAATAATTGCAAAAAAATTTTATAAAATACCTATAATAAAAACTAAAAATAATAAATAAAATTAACTTAGAAAAACATAACCTACTCAAACAAAGAATTGAACAATAGCATGAGCAACCGCATCTTAAAGCAGGGTTAAATAGACCTTCTATAATGCCTGCACGATAGAGGTTTTGAAATTTTTACCGCTATAACTAAACACGTAACTGAGAGTAAATAAAATTACCCAGCAGTTTATTTGGTGGCAATTAACCCGCTTTTAGACAGTAAGATTCATTGGTGTATGGTCACCTGCCGCACTCTATTGGTCACCAATGAGCGTATTAGCAATTGGCACTTTACTGACTCTATGGTAAGCGGGAAGAAGATGAAAAAGTGACACTATGAAGTCGTTGAGGTGGCAATAGACTCCCTCCTAGGAAAAGCTCAAGTTAAAGTGACTAGTCACATAGCTAATAAAGTGACTGACTAGTGGTACCCTAATGTAGTCGGTTAGGTAACTTGTACGCAACTGTCACTATAAACTGCAGGGTAGACACGCAACTGAGAGTAAGTAAAATTATTCTCTTCACCCCATAGACACATACTGCATAGCCATACGTGTGTATTAGAAAAATTTATGTTTTGAATGTGTGCAGTATGAAAAATCAAAATCGTTTTGATTTCAAAATGAAATCATACTGCAAACAGATATTTTAAATGAATTTTTGAAGTTTTCTTTTTCTTGTATGCAAATTTCAGTTTGACTTTTTAAACTGAATGAAAAAATAAGTAAAGTATTTAAAACTTTTTGTTTTTATTGGAATTTTTTCACAAAAAATTGATTGATCAATGTGTAACGAAATCGTCAATCTCACAATTCCCGTAAATTTTTCGTCGGGCATTTTTTTAAATTTTCCCGGGAAAACGGGAAATTTAATATTCACGTAGTTTTATAATCCTATAGTAAAAATGTTACTGTGAAAATTTTACATTAATATAAAATTTATATTATAAACACATTACTTACTAAAGCAATTTTTGATGTTAATACAAAATACATGAAATTCGACACAAGTGATATTTTATATTATTCAAAAACATTTCATCGGTGCTCTGATGAAAATTCCTATTTGACGACTTTTATTAGGAAAAAAAAACGATTTATTTTGTCAATTCACATTTCAAGTACACGAGTTTCTAACTACATATTGCTATAATCTTTTAAACATTTTAATGATGATGTGCCATTTTCAAACTTCATTTATATCTTTAGATTTTTTCGACATATTAAAGTCCAATTTGTATCACATGATTTTATACTATCTTAAAAGTACGATTTTGGACTATTTTTGGCAATAACAAACATAAATTATTAATTTTGAAATATGTAAAAATTTTCAAATGAAAAATCGACAACAATTTTTCTTTTAACATCAGAAATACATACCGCTACTTTTTCAAAATTTAAATTTAAAACGTGTAAATATATTAAACTACGAATTTAACTTATTTTTCAAAAATATTCGTCTTGAAATGAATAACAATATCTTTCAAATGAAAACTAATTTTTATCAGATTTTCGAACACTATATCAATTGACCACAAAATATTGTTGAGAACCAACTTTAAAAGTTTATAGATTTATGTTTTAGAACAAATTAAAACGATAAGAAAAACTATTTATACTGAAATTTATGCCACATTTCATACTTTTCTGCTGATATTTCTTAAACAAAAGCATGTACGACAACGAAATTTTGTATAAACAGTTTGAGAGTCAATATAAACTTAAAAACCAAAAATGGTCCGCCCACTTTACCAAACCACCTCCCATATAACGTAAAATTTGAAAAAGTTTATGGTAGGTATATAGATTCGGTCAAGCCGAATATAACTCGCTTGATACTATTATTATTGAAAGTTACTTAAGAGCCAAATATAATATTCTTTTCTAATTTATTTTAAGAAACAAGTAATACAGACATAACTTATTAAGTGATATCTTGAGAAATTGTATTTGAAATTCCAAATAATAAATTAAAAATATAACATAACGGTGCCTTAATTTTCATTTTCTAATTATTATATGCAACTGTATAAACTACACCCAACCATATAAAATTTTAATTATTTGTTAAAACATGTTGCAATTGCTAAACAAACGAATAACTATAAATATAATATTAACTCATACTAGTACAACTTGTTTCACTTAATTGTAAAATTTAATTTTAATTTTAAATTAATAAACCATGCAGAATGTATAATAAAGTAAGTAAAAGTATTGTGTTCAGTCACGAATAAAAACACTCCATTAAGTTTTAAACAAAAATTTGCATTTTACTATACTAGAGTAAAGGTATATACATATATATTAACAAATGTGTATTTTTCAACATTTATAATGGTATAGTAAAGTCCAACAAACATTTTGCAAGTTCAAGGCTATATGAAATAAATAATATGAGATCTAAACGAAACAAATATGCACTGCACTAAAGTTAAAAAAAAAAAATGTAATTGGAAAAAATTATTAACACTTTTATAGAAAAACTAAACAAGAAGAAATATGCTTGTTCTTATAATCGTTATAATTAAATTGAATTTTAGCACAAACAAATTTTTTAAATTTTAAAATAAATTATGTATGGAGATTTTTTTGGGAAGGCATAAAATGAATTTTCACAAAACACTATTATTTATTTAGGAATTGAAGTTATCATTCTCACTAAATATTAAATAGAATGAATTCTTTGAAATAATGTTTAATGATATTAGCTGTTACAAGTTGTTTAAACAATTGAATTATTTTAGATTTAGCCACGAAAGCAAAGAATGATTGTATGAAACTAAAAATTTGCATCATTATTTTATTTTGTTTTATTTAACCCGTCGACGACAAAAGAGACACTGATGTCCCAAACCAAAATATAGAAGTATTTTAAAAAGTGAAATTGTACTTTTCATTAAACCTATAAAATTCAAGATAAGCCCTTTGAATGGAAAGCACCAATTTACCATCATTGGATCTCTCTAGTATTTAAATACAAGTATTTAAATATCATATCTTCATTGAAATATATTATTTTGATACAGACATGAGCCAAATTGATTTTTTAAAGTACACCTTCATGATCTAATTTCTATTAGTAACACATTGGGGTAAACAAGGTTGAAAATGGTGCTTAATTCAGTGAAAGGTCATATCAATAGTTTAATGTTTTCGTTTTTATCAACAAGTAAAAAACAAATTTTGGGAATTTTAAGATTTTTTTTTTTTTTGATAATTTTTGTAAATTTTAAAATTCAAAATTGTTTATTTTTAGACACAATGAACGTAACTTCAAATTTCATTTATTTAATAATTTTTTTTTTTTTTCTTTATCTCGGTACACAAAATATAATAAAATTGATTAAATAGTTCGTGCCAAATTTCATCAAGATACCTTAAATATTTCGACCTGTACTTTGTTCACAATGTTTACATGGACAGACAGCCAGCCAGTCGGACGGACGGACATCGTTCAATCGACTTAAAAAGTGATTCTGAGTCGAACGGTATACTTTAGGGTGGTGTTTCGATAATTTTTTCTCTATGTTATAAACATCAGCACAAACGCACAACACCACAATCACCTATGTTGGTGTAAGGTATAAAAAAATACATCCAGGACTAGTGATTTTTATTGCAATGATACCCAGCAAAAAACGATGAAGTTCTTCCAAAAAAAAAAAAAGAACATTCTCAAAACTTCAAAAGTGGAACAAAGTGCATATTTTAAACTTTTTTGGATGTTCTTAATAATTACTTCTAAAAAAGTGAAAATAAATGAATTTTTAGCGAAAAAAAATGGTAATAATTTCTAAACAAGGGTAAAAACAGAATTCTTATTAAAAAATTGTGCATGGTTTTTCAAAAGCAATGAAAAAGAACTATAAAAGAATAACATCCTACCAATGACATCCAAGGGGTAAAACAGAACATCTGCAACTCTTTTTCAGCACTAAGTACTTCCTTCAAATAACAACACAATATTAAAATCATGACTTTTTCAGTTCTTTTTTTGCTGGGAACAAATTTTTTATTTATTTTTTTTTTTTTTATTCCATAATCATTTTATTACAAAAAGTTTAATTTACATAATTCAATTAAACGCCCTTTTTGACACACGTGCGTAAGACAGTCAAATATTGAAAAAAAAAAAACACGCCAAATATTATATCGTCCCTGCGCTGACTAAATTACTTATGTAAAAATTTTGAAATTTTTTTTTATTGCTGCATTTAGAACCCCTACTGGTCATACATAAAACCACCAAAGCATTTGCCGATATTTTAACTGGTTTAGGATTTACAAAATATTATAGTTAGTACTATGTACAACATAATACTAATATTAGAAAGAATTTTTGTTTTATTTTTTCGGAAAATTTTTCTAAGTTCATTAACAAATTACTATTTAGTAGCATGTTCCAATCATCTTAGGAAGTTGAAACTTGCCCAATATATTACTAATAATACCTTCTTCCATAGTTCAAACTTAAATTTAAATAAACTTAAGAACTTACAAAAAGATAAGCAAAAACGTATCTTAAAAAAAATTGCGCCACAAAATTACCTATGTAACGTTTTCGTTGATTTTTCTCCAAAATGCGCCAAAAATTTCGTTGTTTTTCATAATGCGCATAATTTGTGTTATTAAGAATATTCATAAACGATAAAATTTAATAAAAATTTTGGGAAGTAACGAAAAATCTGCGAAATTAAACAGTTTTTTAGCTTTCCTGAAAAGTTATTGAAAATTACATAGGTGATTCAGTCAGCGCAGGGTCGATATATTTTATTTATCATCACAAACTTTTCATTTAATAAATTTTTATATAATTTAACATTCCAAAATTTAAGACAATCAATAATATATTTCTATGCAACAATTGTTCTGGGCTTAAATGTTCAAAATATGTTATTATCTTTTATTTTACCTTGAACTCATTATATCTGCCTGCTAATATTAACCAAAAATTTCTTACGATTTTTTTTTTAACCTCTTAAAAATTTAGTCAAATTAAGTTTTCATGTTCATCTAGTAAGAAAGTGTAAGAAACAATAACTTAAATTCATGGTTAGAAGTAAAAACTATAAGCACGAATGTGAATAATATATAGAGTTGAAAATTTTGTTGGTACTAAAAACCAAAACTTTAACTTAACAAATGAAAAATATACCTAATACATTGTACGAGTAGTTCGAGAATGTTTTTAATATTTCCCTGACCAATATTTGAAAATAAGTTTTATTTTTTAGCCTCTTGCCTAAATATTGTTCTATTAATTCTTTTTCAAACATTTAAAATTTTTGTATTTTTCAAATCAATCAATTTATTTAACATACTTTAGTTTAGAAGTTTTTTTAAAAATAGTAAAAATAGTCTAAAGAATGTTTGTATCTGACGACATATTGGTGCTAATGTATGAACAAAAAAGATAAAACAAAAATGCCATGTGTTTCACAATATAGCATTTTTGTTTAAAATTATTCTAGTTTTTCTTTTATTTGTTGCAAACATTGTTTTTTTATTTGAAAACAACAAAATTTCCCATACGTACTTGTTGGTAGAAATATTTTTAGAATTTTAGTTAAAGGAATAATATTACTTTTCTAACAGAAATATTTTATTTTATCCTCAGCACATGGTTTAAAATATATTTTTATTTTTTGTTTGAAAAATAATAATGTAAGCATAAATTGTATTTATACTTTGGAGTACACCGGTGACTTGAATTGGATTTTGAAATAATATTTATTAGGTAAAAAAATTTGAATTAAACTTAAATTATTATTCGAAACGAAAATGTTCTTAAATCATTTTCATTAAATCAATCAGGCAAAGAATAGGTTATAAGTATAACCTATAATTTCTGGTGAAAAAAAAAAATAAATTAAAGGTACTATAAATTTAAACTAAAAAGAATATTCTTCAAAATTTATGTCTCATTGAAATTTAATTAATTTGAAAAATTAAAAAAAGTAACCATTTCTTTAAAAATTGGCCGAATATATAACAATTATTTTCTTTAAATAAAAAACTAGAATATTTTGAAGGATATTATTTTCTCATCTTAAATGAGACTTGACTTGAGGAGAAATTAATCCTTTTGAGTTTGGAGGGGGGACCCAACAGACTACTCAGCGGTGGAGCTAACTATTTGAAATCGGACGAAAAATAAAAATTTAGTAAGCAATTAAACAATTTTTATATCTGAGGTACCCTACTTTGGGCTCCCTTAGCTCCGCCCCTTGAGGGGTTTGTTGGATCCCCCTTCCAAACTTAACATTAAACACTCCTCTGCTACACCTGTACCAAATTTCATGCAAATCCAACTGAATTTGCAAATTTATTTCCAAAAATGTTCGATTCTGCCTCACTGTACATATACATACACGTATATTTATTATAAAATAATTACCAAATGAAATAAGTTCCAATGAAATTAGTGCCAATAAAATCGAAGAAACTCCCAAATGAAATAATTTCTAAAGGAGTAAATGAAATAATTCCCAACATTTGGGAGTTTCATCATAACAGAGAATTTAGTACCACATTTAATGGAATAACTTCTAAATGAAATAAGACCCAATTGAAGTTCTAGTTTCGGGGTTGTAAGAAGCTTAGCGATGCTGGTATTTTACCACATAGAAGTAAGCTCTTTTGCTAAGTAAAGTTTATTTGAACAGTCCCACTTTGGCCGGTCGAAGTGGGGGTTGCAAGAAGTTACACTTTTGCTAAGTAAACTTTGTCTGAATAGTCCCCCTTCGGCCGGCCTAAAGCACCAGCTTCGCTAAGTAAAGTTTTTTTGCATTTGGCTTATTTCATATGAGAGTTATTTCATTATAAAATAAAAACACATTAGGTGTTATTTGTAATGAAATAAAACCCAATTTGTATGGACAAATTTAGGAGTTATTTCACGGCTTTTTGTTGATCTTGGGTTTGAAATTTTAGAATTATACAGAAAATATATTAATAAACTTTTTGAAGTGAAAAAATATTATCACCTTTTTGGAAAGAAAACCCAAAAATATTTTTGTTTAAATTTCAACTTTAGATTAATAAAACTTTTTCTCAGATAGATATATTTATATGATTCTTGCAGCATTATTATTTACAAAGAAATGTAGCGGATTTAAAAAAAAAAAAAAAAAAAAATTAGAACCCAAACTAAGGCCAGAAATGAGGGTAAAATTTTCTTCGACCTAAATATTTCTTACACTAAAAGAGATAACCTACACATGTAAGTATGTTTTTTGTTGAAATTTACAAGGCCTACTCATATCTAAATTTTTTTTTTACATTCAAGTCAGAGATAAATTTTTGTCGAATTTTTACAAAAATCACATACGTGACCAACTTTTGTGGTCTACCTTCAACCCCCGTAACCCACTAGGAGAGCGTACTCCTCCTCATCCATTCGAAAATACCTCAGCTCTGACTATGTAAAATTTTATTTGGATATCTTCAACAGTTCACAAGTAACATAATTATTAAAAAAAAAAAAAAAAAAAAAACGTTCCCAACTTTGTGGCGGTTGTATTCACATTAACAATTACAGATTAAGTTACCAAATTTTAAATAAATGAAAGTAAATTCGGCGCAGCCAAATCTTTGATACCCTTCACCATCTTACCGACAAATAATTAAATTTTCGCCTTAACGTATGCTTTCATTATTTCACATTTATAAATCTAAATTTCTTTCAAACTACGAAAATTTTAACACGAAAAAAAACAAGCGCGAATTATATTCGGCCCGGCCGAATCTATATAACTACCATCAACAATTTCGTTGTCGTACATGCTTTTGTTGAAGAAATATCAGCAGAAAACAAAAAAACGGACACCCTGTGCTTCTAGTTTTTAGCCCATAACTTTTTTGTTTGTCAACCGATTTTGCCCATTTTCAATCCCAAACCTTATATAAGGCAAATATTTGTGCCAAATTTCGTCCACCTACGTTAACCCGTTCGAGCCCTATCCTGCTTTCAACAGACGGACAGACGGACGGACATAGCTAGATCGACTCAGAATCGAATCAGGACCCAGAAAATATATACTTTGTGGGGTTTCCTTCGACATGTTATACACGGAATGACAAAATCAATATAACCCCCATCTTTTTGATGGTGGGTATCAAAACAATCATAACAACAACCATATTTATTTCTGTATGCGTGTATATACAAACGGACTGCCCAGCAAAAAAAGAACTGAAAAAAAGCTGAAAAAGTCATGAATTTAACATTGTGTTGGCATTGGAAGGAAGTATTTACTGGTGCATAAGAGCTGCAAAAGTTCTTTTTTTAACCCATGGTTGTCATTGGTAACCATGGGTTAAAAAAGATGTTTCTTTTATTTCTTTTTCTTTTATGCTTCTTATTCATTTCTTTTGAAGTACTTCTCTCAAAAGTATGTTTATGAATTTTTTTTAACTAAAATTAAGTTTTAGCCTTATTAAAAGATAATAAAATTGCATTAAAATTTATAAAATTTTAATTTTCTTAGAAATTATTAACCTTTTTTCCAGCTAAAATTTCATTTATTTTCACTTTTTTGGAAGTAATTATTAAGAACTTCCAAAAAAGTTTAAAATATGCACTTTGTTCTACTTTTGAAGTGGTGAAAATGTCCTTTTTTGGAAGCTCTTGATCTTGAACAACAACAACACTGTTATTCATTATATTACTGCTGTTGCCAACTAAACTACTTGCCTATACAAAAAATCAAAAACGTCACTAATAGTCATTATAATGCTTAATATTCATGTTTGTGTGTGTATTTATATTCTTAACATATTTGTTTTAGTTTTTGGTCCATAACTCTGTTGATTATGAACAAATTTAGTTTATTAAAAAAACCGAAATTTTATAAAAATATTTATCACCGATCTATATATGTAAAAACAAAAAATCTATAGCTTAAACAAGGGCTTTTTGCCTATATCTCAGTTATTATGAATCGATTTATTAAATTTTTTTACCAAAAGATTCAGAAAAAAATGTTCGAGCCTTCTTTGCAAAAACAAAGTCCCTAGTATATACAGAAGCTTCAGAAACTGGAAAACCGGTTTTTAAAGCATATCTCCGCAATGTATTAACCGATCTTGCTGAATTTCAATAGCAAAATTTTGGAAAGGATTTCCGATCGTTTGATATACATATTATATATGCCTGTTATCGGTGAACTTCATAAACGCCATTTCAACCGACACACGGACAGAGGGACGGACGGACATGGTCCTATCGTCATCATTTCTTACAAGTATCCCGAAAATATAAACTTTTTTGCTTTCCGACGAAAATTGTGGAAATTACAAATGGAATGACAAGCATATATATACCCTTTACACCTGTGGTGAAGGATATAAACAAAAGTAGAAAAATTATAATTCGATACTGTAGTGGCGTCATCTTGACAAGAATTGGTATAAATTTTCCCCCAAAAAAATTAAAAATTTATAAACGAAAATCAAACCACTTTGAAAACTGAAAGTTTTACATCGAAAAATTCATCATTTTACTTTTTCTGGAGCAGCAAGATGAAGAATGAATTACTTCTTCAATCGGAACTGTTCTTTTTTTTTTTTTTTTTTTTTTTTTTTTGTAACCAAGAAATTTCTCAAATTTAAAATTTTTTTCTTTTTAATTTTACGCCGTTTGCTGACAATCAGATGTATTTGATGTACCATAATTTTGTTAAATAATATTTTCCTCAATGTTTTGTTTTTTCTCTTTTTTCCTCTTTAACATTTCTATTACCATTATGAATAATCATGAGTTCAAAATTTTTACACGTACATATATTTTCATAAATTGTTTTTACAATTATTTATACATATATTTTTTTCTACTTTTCCCCTTAAATATTTCATTTGATATACACAGAAAAAAATATTTCAAATAATTTTTTAATAAAATTATTAATTAACTTTATATTGGAATTTAATTATATGATTTATTAATATGATTAATTTTCTAATTGGTTTTCAGTTCTGTTTTTTAATAAATTGACAGCTGTTAATAAAATATAAAGAAAAATTAAATATTTGTATATAAAAGTACAGAAATAAAATAAATTTAAGTAAATTTTCAAAAATGTTCAGCTCATTGCATCTATTTAAGGAAAAGAAGTAATAATAATATCAATTATTCTAGTTATTAATATTATCATTTTGATGATTGGAGCAAAATCAATTAAAAATTAATTAATATTACAAATTTCGTAATTGAAGTACGTTTTTACTTTTTTCTGTGTACTTACACCATATATATTTACTTACAGGCTACTATATTTATGTGTATATGTAAAATAGTATATTTGTATATTTTTTAATATTTCCTTTTGCCTGTGAATCTGTTGAAAATACGTTTTTATATCAGACCCATATGTGTTCGAAGTATAATAAATGTTCCTCTACTTGTTTTAGTTTATGTGCAAAATATTATATGTTGGTATATAAATTTTGTATTTTAAATCAAGAGATTTTTATTAGTAATGTAAATGTTAAAATATGTATGTTAAATACAATTATGTGTGTACAAAATTTTATTTATTTTTTCTTTTGTTTTCCGACAAATGAATAATAGGTATTTGTTTTTTAAAATTATTAACAATTTATGTTAAGTATTTTATTAAGTTGGAAATTAAATACAAGGTGTTTTGTGTAATTGAGGAAAATATATATTTAAGAATAAATTTTGGTTAATAAATTATAATTTATTAAATGTTGGAAGGAAATCAATAATTGATGGCAATTTTTTATGTTAGAAATTGATTTTAATATATCTTTGGACGAAGACTTCGTAATAATATCAGCGGATATATCCTTATTTTTCAAAAGTAATAACAAATTTAATAAAATTTAATAAGTAGAATATTAAAATTGAGCATTTCTAAACCATGCTCCTTCCTTTTTGTAATAAAACAAATGGAAAAGTTGAAATTTAAACT
Source organism: Protophormia terraenovae (assembly GCA_951394005.1). Taxonomy (NCBI): domain Eukaryota; kingdom Metazoa; phylum Arthropoda; class Insecta; order Diptera; family Calliphoridae; genus Protophormia; species Protophormia terraenovae. The sequence goes on along the minus strand of OX596074.1, from coordinate 27,178,106 downwards.
AAAAAAAATAATAGAAAAGTGTCACTCTATTTTGTCACACAAAATCTAGGAATAACCCAACAAACACGAAGTGCAAATAATTTAGAAACTTTTTTTGTTTATTAAATTAGACAATAATGCGATAATGTGATGCAAATTGGTTGGATTCCGTTTTGATGAAACCACACAACTCGCCAGGTGATTGAGTTGATTTAAGTCTGTAATGAGATGAAAGTGTAAGGAAGAAAAATGAGAACATAAATTAATTAGATCCGGCCTGTGGGATCAGTGGTGTTAGGTGTGACGATTTTACGTCATTTTGGCGATTTTTTTCAATGAATTTAGTAATTTGACGATTGACGATTTTTTATAGTAAGTCGCTAAAATTTTGACGATTTTCCTAAGTAGAAATACTTTTTACTTATAATTATGGCAGATATTTCAGAAAAATTGTGTAAGAATTTATATTTTTGTACCTTTAATATAGGAAAATACATATTTAAAAAAAATATGATATAACAGAAATAAAAAAGAAAGTACATTTTATATTATGTTTAAAAGTACATTTTATAGAGTTTAAACATCACTGTTCAAATATAATTTTATTGTGTTTTTCCTTTTCGCCTGTTTTTATTTTGTCAAAATATTTTCACAAATTTTTGATTTAAATAAAAATTTCACACACAAACACTTTCTAATTAAAAATAAAATGTTTAAACAAATAGAATTTATGAATAATATAAATTTAATTCATAATTTTTATTTTTATTTTTTAAACTGTTTGACAATTTTTACAAATTCTTTTTTAACAATTTTCTAAGTTTTAAAAATACTAAAAATTTCTTCCCTGTATGGAAATTTAGTATGTTTTTATTGTGTTTAATAATTAAACAACTCGAATCGAGATGTTTTCTGACTGAAGTAAATGAAAAGACAAGTCAATTTGTTTGTGTTTTTTAAGAAAACGACTCGTTTAAAAAAAAAAAAAAATGTTTATATGTGAACATAGTATTAGCAAAAATATTTTGTCTCCGTATCATTTTTTTTTTTTTTTGGAAAAAGGAAATCTATAAAATTATAAAACAAAACAAACGAAACTAAAAAAGAAATTTCTTAGGTATTTTATAATTTAAAATAATTCAAATAAAAGTTCATAACTAAAAAATATATTAACGTTTGAATTTTTTATATTTAAATTTATACTGCGTCAAATTTTTTTCAAAATTCGAATAATTATTTAAAGAAATATTAATATTAATTACATTATAAACTACTATTTTCTGCATGTTATTTTAATCGTTAAATAATCTGCACTTAAGAAATTCTATCAAAAGTTCATTGATAAAATTTAAATTATCATTTTTATTGTCTAATCTATTTTAAATAATATCTTCTTTAATAAAATTTTAACTTTTTTATGAAAACAACTTGTTTTTTAATGTTTTTAAAAGTGACGCTTTTTTGACGATTTTTTTAAATTTTTGTGACGATTTTGACGATATTTTTTCTTATTTTTGACGATTTTTTGAGAAAAAAGCCTAACACCACTGTGTGGGATTGAGATATTTATTAATGTCACTGAGTCACGGTGATTGTCTAATTGGTACCTTCCCAGAAATTTATGTCTGATAGCGTTCAAGTCTGGGCATTCGTATAGGAGATGATTTTTTGTCTCTTCCTTCTCGCGATTGCCACAACTAAGACAGTATTAGTTATATAGGAGACCAAGACTACTTGCATGTTTCCCGATCGTCCAGTGACCTCTAAATAATGTTAATAGTCTCGAGGTGTCCTTGGGTTTATAGCTTATGAGTTATGTGGTGTGTTTTTCTCTGTATGTAGGCCACGTTTCCCTCACAACTCTACATTTGTCCAGATTTCGCCATCTATTTTTTGCTTTTTCGAGATAGTGTTTCTGGATTCGATTGCGACAGAAGCCGCTAAGGAGATATTTAAAACAGAACCTGATGGGCTAATTCATTTACATATTCATTGCCATAGTGGTTCATATGCGCAGGAACCCAAACAAATAGACCAATATTCACCTGATCATTTTTATCGTGGATAATTTTTGACGAATCTCTGACCGCTAGTATTTCCGCTTGAAATATGCTTGCCTAAACATGGAGTCGATAAGAGTATCCAATTCTTAGATCGTTGGAGAAGACGCACAGATCGTTGGAGAAGACACCACAGTTCATCCTTGAGCGGTAAATGTATACTTTAGTTTTATATTTCCCCTTCTCTATTCACTCCTGGTGCGAAATAGGACTTTAGTGGTCTTTTTAAAGTCCATCTGGGGAGTTATATAGTCGGTGGATTGATTAAGTTGCGGGGGTATTAGGCTTAATATACTCGCGTGTCTTTCTGTTCTCGGTATCCAGCACCCAGTTTAGGATAATCTTATCGCACTATTAACTGATGATTCAGTAATGTTTAGGTCTATGGGTGTCAGGTGTAATATAGTGTTCAGAACTTCTGAAGCTCTAATACGCACCTTGGGCCCAGTTGCTGAATGTTGTCAGAGCAGTTGACATGTTATCGTTTATCACATTCACAAACAGTCCTGATACTAAGCAAAAGCCACGACTTCACTCCCTTGACGTGCAATTCATTTAAATTGGTATTAATAATAATAAGAAATAACAGCGGAGAAATTACACCTCCTTGTGGAGTTCTACGCACAATTTATTTGATCTTAACAGTCGAGAATCATATGCATAAGACACTATGTGCTTTCTATACGTGCAAGAAAACCTTCAGGAAAATATGGTTTTTGAAACCGTACATTGTCCATTGGATGTATCATGCAGTTATTGGACCCATTCTTACCTATAAAGTTCTTCTTTGGTGGAGGGCAGTAGGCACGAAGATACATAAGAGTATCTCTACTCTAAATAAAGTACAGAGATTGGTTTGTCTCTCAATTACTGGTTCAATGACTTCCACACCCAAAGCCAGTTTGGTGATTATGCTTGACATTCCTCCCCTTGATATTTTCATTAGAAATTAGAGTCGGGCGAACTTAGGCATTACCGCGTTGATCATGGCACTATAATGAATGTTATAGTCAGATCAGCTCTTATACAGAGAACCGATTATTTGATACCGAAAATTAATTTTAATAGAAACTTCGACATTAGAATCCCATCTAGAGAAAAGTGGGTAGCATATTCCATGTTTAAGGAATATGCAATCTTTGTATTCACTGATGGATCAAAGATGGATACTGGCACTTGCTCGGATATTTTCTCTGATGACTTAGACATTTCGATGTCTCTCAGATTACCCAATTCGTGTATAGTCTTCCAGGTCTAAGTATATGCCATAAACGTGGCAGCAAAGCGAATTCAGGAATTATAATTTTGCGCTTCGAACACTGATAAATATTAAGACAGCCTTGCCGCAATTATGAATTCTACCATTATAAGATATACGCTCCTTAACTAAGCTGAGAGACCTTCGTGTACAGCTGATATGGGTTCCGGGCCATACAGGTATACGAGTTAACGAAATGGCGGATGAACGCGCAGTAAATGCATCGTCTTTGGATGAGGTACACGTTTGAGAAAACATTCTCACCCCCTTCGTTGCTGTATCCAATACTCTTGGTAAATGGGTAATGAATGAAATGGAACTCAGGTGGTCCTCAATCACCACTTCTAGACTGTGAAGGACTCTCTGGTCGCACCGGTCCCGGAGCAGAACTAGAGCATTACTATCTTTTGATAGGTCATCAATAAGGCTTTTAGTACACAGAAAAAAGTAAAAATGGACTTCAATTACGAAATTTGTAATATTAATTAATTTTTAATTTATTTTTCTCCAATCATCAAAATGATAATATTAATAACTAGAATAATTGATATTATTATTACTTCTTTTCCTTAAATAGATGCAATGAGCTGAACATTTTTGAAATTTTACTTAAATTTATATTATTTCTGTACCTTTATAGACAAATATTTAATTTTTTTTTATATTTTATTAACAGCTGTCAATTTATTAAAAAACTAAACTGAAAACCAATTAGAAAATTAATTATACTAATAAATCATATAATTAAATTCTAATATAAAGTTAATTAATAATTTTATTAAAAAATTATTTGAAATATTTTTTTCTGTGTAGGTTCACAGTATGATCTGGCGTAAGTCGGAACATATGGGTTACCCAGGTAATAGCTTTTGTAGAAGTTGTTTAGATGAAGAAGAGGAAGAATCCGTACAACACTTTTTATGCGAATGTCCAGCACTGAAAAGGCGTGGACTGAAACACCTCAGTAGACAACTCTTCCATGATCTAGATTGTCTCAATGACATGTCACTGTCATACGTGATTAGGTTTGTTAGGAGTACGGGTTGGTTTTTGTCTATAGAAAGGGAGAGGAGTTTTCTTCTCATATAGGCTATCACAATGAGCTTAAGAGCCTTCAAGTGTACTCGGAATAGCGACCGACCCTTATAATATAACCTAACAGTCGGTATCATTATTGAGTCCAAAAATAAACGCTTTGGAATTTGAAAATTGCAAAAAATACTTTTGTCTTTTTAGGCCGAAAATCTGTTTACTCTATTTTTTCTCTAAAATTTTACTTTCTTTAATAATATATAATATACATATTTATACTTTTCTGAAAACTGTTTCCACAGTAATAATTTCAAAATAGAAAACCTTTAACCCTATAAACCCGTATTTGAACTATATTATATGAAAGTTTTGACTCAAGTCTACATTTTTTAAAATCCCAAAAAAAATAATTTGCAAATAGTTTTTAAGTTTTCAATTATAATCTCCGGAACATCAGGAAAATGTGGACTTTATAGGCAAGAGTGTAAAATATTTAATTTTTGGGATTTTCATGGGTTTTTTTTGGGAGCTGTGGGATTCCTCTTACAAAAATTTTAAAGTTTTTTACTCTTTCTCATTTTATGCAACAAAGTCTACAATTACCAAAAATTTCGTTAAAATATCTTAACTAACAAAGATTTTATTACAGATAAAATATTTAAAGATAAAAAATTAACTTTAATTGCAAAAATCATAAAAAGTATGAACTTTATTTTTGAAACTAAATTTAATTGCCTAGCTGGCATAATTATTCATTATATAGGGAAAGATTGAAGTCAATTTCTTTTACAGAAACGAAATAATGCTACTTTAAAGTTAAAGTCCGATTTAAAGTTACAGGTTTATTTCGATTTTCGATTCCCCCCTCACTTTGAGTTGTCATACATAAATAGAAAGAGAGCTTTTAAATAAGTTGACATATACCATATAAAAAATTAGATGAGGAGGTGCAGTACATAGAATGAGTAGATTGATTAGTTCATATTTCAGGCAAATAATGAGACTAGTGGAGATTACTCTTGCTAAAATGATAACTAAGTAAATCTAAAATAGCATTGGTTCGGTAAAAAGCGCTCTTATTAGATCAAAAGTTAAGTATTTTATTTTGTTTATTTTCATTATTCATTATCATTTTGTTGAAATGTTAAATGTTCTGTTTAACCTTAAGAAATCTTTCAAGAAAATCATTTATTTAAGTAATGATTTCATAATGGAAAATAACACCCTTCAAAAAACAATCATTATAACAAACAGTCTGTAATCAAATCTCTACAATCTCTCCTATACATATAACTCCCACTTAACAAACTTATATATCCTTACCTATAACATAAAGCTCATATCTGTAAATATAAATCAACTACTAATTAATAGAAATTTTTTTATTACCTCATCCATCTTTAATACACTTAAATATTTTAGTCATTTATCAAATTCATAATATTTGCACTCGCTGCCACTAGCTCACACAAACACATACATTCTTATACAAACACTTATACAAAGAAACCTAAATATAAAAGGCAGCTCAATATACTTGACTAAGACACTAAACAAACACTAAAGACAACATTAATGACAGTCGTCCTACAAAATGTAGAAGTAAAAGACAACAAAAACGTAGACGTTGACGGAGACGAAGACGAAAAAGTCCTAGGTAGGTAAACAATCTAAAAGACTCTAAGTCAAAGGAAATGAAAAGAAATTACGACAACAACAGTACAGCAATAACAAAGTCATAATTAAGAAATGAAATTAAGTGTGTACTTTATGTTCATTTATTTTTTTTTTTTCTTATAACAAACTCATTAACTTGACTAATAAACTTGTAGGGAAGGAATGTGTTTGTTATACCTTTTAATGTATTTTTTTTTTTTTTATAAAAAGAAATAAAAATATTTTCATAAAAACTGAAAAGAGAACCTTTTTACAAGCCAATACACACTTAAACCTCGTCATATTGTAGTCAAAATAAAATTATGATTTTTAACGCGCCTTTTATACATTTAATTGCTCGTTTCCTTATTACAAATAAACAGAAATAAATTAAAGAAATGAAATAAAATAAATATGTACAAGGTGAAATATTAATAGTTTTTACGGTTTGTGTAGGGTAAATGAAAGGGATACAGTGGGTAAATGAAATTTTATTACAAAGAAACTTATATATGGACAAATATAGACAAATTTTTTATAGATTTCTAAGCTACGATTTGTCTTTCCCACATGCAAGCAGGGCGTCCTCTTCTTCAATTCCCTTGCGGATTCCATTCTATGGCAATTCTGGTGATATCGTTTGAATGCCTTCTAAGGGTATGACCGATCCAATGCCATGTGCTCCTTTATTTTGATCGATAAGGGATGTCGGTATGTCTATTGCCAGAGCATCTGATTGGATGTAGTTCTTGGCCAGAATACATGTATGATTTTGCGAATACAACGGTTTACGAACACCTGTATCTTTTGCATATCACGTGTGGCAGCATTCCATGTTATGCAACCGTACAAAAGGGTGGCTCTGTTATTTGCATTAAATACTTATTTGCAATTTTCATACACAGAAATAGCTCTAATGCGGCCAAATGTCTGACGGGCTTTTTGTGAACGATTATCAATATCTCGCCCGATCCTCGGTTTGTGGATATAATGCTCCCAAGATAACAGAATTGATTTTCAGACCTACTGCTTTCGATTTCTACGTTAAGCTTCGTAAATTCGATGCAAGATCCGAGAAGCTGTGTGCCAAAAGACATATACATCCCTGCCAAATAGCTATTCCAACTTCCACTGTTCTACTCAGTAGTTTGCCATGTTTAATTCTGCACGATGCATTGCGGTGTAGACTCTCAATAAGGCGTACGAGTTTGCGAAAGATTGTTTTACATGAGAGTATGCTCCAGATGACCCTGTGATTCAGTTTGCCGAAGACTTTTTCAAAGTTTATGAAACATAGATACAGTGGTGAGTGCCTTCTGACATTTATTTGCAAATCACTTTGTTAATCACATACAGCAGAGTAATACCATGTCGGTTGTTAAGATCTGTTAGATCGCGCTTTTTCGGTATGTTTATTATAACGCCCTCAACAAGTTCACTGTACAAATATTTGTTTTAACAAAAATTCCGGATTATAGGGAGTATTATTTGAGCACTAGTGACTGGGTTGCACTTCAATAACTCCGCTGCAACCCCATCGACTCCTGGAGACTTGTTTCCCTTAAAGCTGTTGATTGAGTTTGCGATCTCCTCCATACAGGGACACGTTGAATCAATTTGCAGGTCATCCTCATGCGATTCACATATACAGTCAATACGTAGGGGTTGTCCGTTCGCCAGTATGACTCTACTGGTCTATCCAAACTTCCACCTGTTGTTCATCAGTTGTCGCTAGTTAACTACTACACACCACCCCCCTCCCCACATTAATGGCCTTTGTATTTGTATGTGCACTAGTGAGTGTCACCACGGTCGCTTTTATGAACTGCATTATCAAATGTATTGCAGAATTCGTCCTTGCTTTTAGGGTCGGAAGGGTCTGTTGTGGCATAACACTGGATACATGTGATATTATGTGCACGACTTTGGAACCTAATGGATGTAACCCTGTCCGAAAACGGCTTTCAAGTTATAAGCGCCCCTTTTGCATGCCTTGATAGAAGAAATCCCAACCCGCTTGATAGGGGAAGGTTATCATATTTTCCTGAGTACAATAATGTGAGACCATCAGATGTCGTATGTTCCCCTACTTCTGGCTAAAGTGTTACGCAGATTTTCAAAAACAGTAGGCCTATTTTTCATTGTAAGACAACAACAAATCTAATGATCTATTTAATTTTTACAAAATAAATTTTATCTTAATATTTTAGTTACATTTGGTTCTATTCTTGTATTAGTTTATGATTTTAACAATAACTCCAAATTTCCTGAACGGATTTTCACCAATTACACTCCACTGTGCATTCCCTTCATTTATAAATATTATGACACTGACATATTGAAATGTATACGTAAAAGAAAAATTACATTACAAAAAAAAAAAAAAAAATAATAAATAAATTAACAATAAAATTGACCTTGTTTTTCAGCTTTTAATAGGTTTAATATTCGTTTCATATAAAGATAATAGAAAAAACATTTAAAATCATGTAGAGCCATTTATAACAACACATGAAACAATAAAAAAAAACTAGAACCAACTTTATGATTTATTAACAAGTGTTGACGCCTTTTTAATTATTACCTCAGGACGCTCTGTATAGACACATCCAAATTTCGTGTTACCATAAAAATATATAAAGTGAGCTGTTATATAAAGGGTAACCCCAAAGAAACATTGTAGTTTAACAAAAAAGATATATTAGAAGTATTTGTTAATAGCTTAAAGCTAATGTTCCACTGTATTTATTTTTTTAAATGCCCATTTAAAGTTTTTAAATATTTTTAAGAAATTATTATTTTCATTACAAAATCATTAATATTTAAAATCATACTCTTAGGGGGAACCCCCTTTTTATACCCTACACCACCATAGGTGGTTGGGGTATTATTCGTCTGTGCTGATATTTGTAACGCAGAGAAAAAATTATCGGACCCCCATCATAGTATACCGTTCGATACAGCATCACTTCCTGAGTCGATTTAACGATGTCCGTCTGGCTGGCTGGCTGTCTGTCCATGTAAACCTTGTGAAGAAAGTGCAGGTCGCAATTTAGAAGATATCTTGATAAAATTTGGCACGAACAATTATTTTGACACAAGGACTAAGCCGGTCAATTGTTTCACCTAGCCCCCATACAAATGTCCTCCCGGAATAGGGGTTTAATATTTCAATGAAATTCGATACAAAGGAATTTTGTATAATTTTCAATCTTTGTACCATCATCAAGATACCATGGCTCCCACATAAACCCCTCTTCCGAAAATCGCTTTAATGTGCGTAAATCCCATACGAATGATAGTATCAAGTAAATATTCGACACAAATAAGTTTTATATAGGTAGAAGAAACATTGCCAAAATTAATGAGAATCGGTCCATAATTTACCATATCTCCCATACAAACCCACTTCCAGGAATCGGCCTAAAGGGCATAAAATCACATAGATGTTAGTATCCATACATTGTTCTGTATTTGTGTAATTAATTTTACATTTAGTAAAAGTATTGGTCTGCAATTGCCACAGGTCAAATTTTTGGCTCATATGCGATGGTGTAGGGTATCATATGGTCAGTCTTGACCGACTATAGTTTCTCTCTCGTTTAATAATATTTTTATCAGCGAACATGCTAAACTACATATACGGACATGTGTCAGTATATATTAAATGCAATAGATTTTTTTTCCTTTAACACATACAGTCACATAACACTTGTTATTGAACTTGTTTCCTATTAATAATTAATTAGTTGTAATTAGTAAGTGATACTTGTGGTGGTAATGAAATATTAATATATTAACTTTTTTAGGGAATATTGTTTACCTGATTTGTTTGGAATTTTTATTTTTCAATAGGAATATCATAATAAGTATATTAAAGCTGACTTTTTGTTTTTTTGTTAGAATTTAATTTAGAAACCTAATAGGAAGTATTTAAATATTATTGTTTGTTATTACAGATCTTAGCAATTTACACAGAATTTATGTTTTATTCAAAGATTTAAAGTATAAATCTAGAGAAGAAAAAAAAATAAAATAATAATAATAATAAAAATCTTCGGACAATAAAAAAGTAACACTTCAAGATATCCGGATAATAACAAAAAAATGTATAGGCTTACCTGCCTGCTCTGTTGCTTAGGAAAATTGCAAATTTATTTGAGTTAATTTATAAAAATTATAAAGACAAAAGCCAAAGTTTCATAAGTCATAACCTAAAATGCATATTATATGTATAGCTTTTTTCCGAATTGATGAGTTTATAATACTTATTATCCTGGTATATTTTTTTCTTTAAAATAATTATAATAATACTTCTTTTGGAGCTTTTATTTTTTGTGTTTTAATGAGATGCTAGAAAAAGTCTTAATTTTTCCGTCCAATGATTTGTAAAATCTTTTTTTTTTTTTTAAATTAAGATCAGTTAAAATTCTAAAAATGTCACTTGAAGATTTTTTTAATTTCTCAAAAATATAAGACAACTTATAATGTTTAACTATGTGTATCCTACATACGACCAAGTACGACTTGTATGTTACGATTGTGCCCATATTAGTAACAATATCGAAATATATCTTTATATCATCATATTACGGTATAACACGTAACATTTTGTCAGAAGAAGAAGTATAAAAAAAGAACATCCTACCAATGACAACTATGAGTTAAAAAAAAACTTCTGCAACTCTTTTTCACCACTAAGTACTTCCTTCCAATGTCAACACAATGTTCAATTCATGACTTTTTCAGCTCTTTTTCAGTTCTTTTTTTGCTGGGATATAATAAAGTGCGAATTGAGCAATTTAAATGATTTTTATTTTCAATCATATTGAAAAAAGGGCTTCGAAAAATTTTAACTTCAAGAGACAATATAACCCAGCAAAAACTTAACTTCTATTTTTAAAAGCTACAGCTTCCTGTATGCATTACATTGTAGCCTTATTCGCCACTCGCAGCATTACTTAATACTACTTCAATAACTGGTATTTAGTAAATATGAAAGTAATTTGATTTTTAAGTGGATCAGTTGTCTAGAGCGCCTAACTAAAAAAACGTGTTTTTAAAATTAAAGAGAGTTCAACTCCCACCCAAGGTAAACGCATTTTTTTATAAGTTGTGTTTATTTATTTCCCTATATAAAAACTACTTTTTAGCGCACAAAAATATAAGGCGATTGTGGTATAGCGAGTAAGACTGCAGACTTACAAACACAACCAGTATGTTGATGCGTGGGTTCAAATCTCAACCGAGCCAAATGTTTTTTTTTTTTTGTGCGTAAAAAAACAGCATCCAAAACAACTCTTTTGGAACCCAAAAAAAACTTATTTAATTTTGCACATCTCGAACAAAATTCATCAGTTATAGTACCAATAATGGAAGCAGTTTTTCATACCGACTTCGCTTACAAATTACGTTATTTGGTAAGCGAAGTTTTTGCTGGTTAACCGAAATTTTTTCTTATTGCACTGTGTAATAAATGTTTTAGAATACGTTTTAATTCATTTTTCAAATGTATTAAGATTTTATCGGTCATAATGAAATGAAAATGTTCATGAATAACTTAATTATTTGAAACAATTTATTAGTTTAATAAGCAGTGTTGCCAGTTTAGCCTTTATAAGGCTAAGTATGTTTTTTTTATTTTGCATTTAGCCTCAATATATTCGTTTTAGCCTCTAGCATTTTATTATTTCAACATCGAAGCTAAAACTGAAAACATAACTTAAGCTAATATTATGGATTTATCAATTATCATTATCTTGTTTATGTCCCAGCAAAAAATTGCTGGATTTTGGTGATGACTACTATTTACTATACTTATTACCTGGTGAAGAGTTTTCATTATTTTTCTCAATTCTTCGAGTAGTCGAATAGTAAGTAGTAGGTAAATATTTATATGATTAAACCCATTTTTCGCTTAACTAAAACAATAAAGCTGTTTCATAAAGGTAAACGTAAAAAAAAAATTGCCCATATGTATCAGTAAATTTGAAGATATTTTTTTTTTTTATACAAACAACTTTTTTCTTTGTCTTTTCTTTAGCAAGTTATAGTAATTAAAAGACCTTTTTATAAAAGAAGTTGCGAAATTCTAACAAATACTTATGATGCCCCAAAAACTAAAAATGTTCTAGAATTTTATTATATATTTTAAATCATAAAAAATTATTTATTTTAGTACATCGCTTTGCTATTTCATTTTGTAATTTGATAGTCAACTTAGAAACACAAGACAGCGACTTTCTTATCGCACCAATTAATTCTCGTTCAAGATCCTATAAGTTCCTTAAAGGCGACGAAATATACATATATCAATAAATTAATGATTATTTTAAATTCAAATACATAAATTAATAATTTTATAATTTAGTCTTAAAATTTATAAAAATTGCAATAAATGAACACATGCGTATTTATATTACTTTTATATTTACATGTCTTTTCAAGCGATAATATCTTTATAAATTTTAATTAATCTTTAATTAAAATTCTCTATTTTTGCTGCATTTACAATGCTAATAAAAACAAATGAAAATGTGGTTTATATACACGTGCATTGAAACCTATTTACCCTACAGCAATGAAATATATAAAAATATTTTCTAAGAAATCGTTTTCATTAAATTACATTCAATGCAGTAAATACATGATGAAATAATTTGCAAAGGAAAAATATTATAAAATCGATATACTTATGAGTATTTAATATTTACTTATTATAATTAACATAAACAATTAGTTATTTTCATAATGAATCTATTAATTTTTTTTTTAAAAGGCTACATTTTTATCTTGCATATCCTTTGCTTAATCGTTTTACTACCAACGACATGATAAACACAATTGCCTTCGCCTCTACCATATAGTGGTTGTTTTTGAAAATAAAAAGTAAACATTTTCCCACAACTAATGAAGCCTTTACCACAATGTGATAGTGTCGCACATTAATTGTGGCAATTAAAAGCTCACTTGGTTACTGTCTGTACACTTGATGTCAAATGACAGTTACATTCATATAAACACAAGGACATTATTATACACAAAACACATATTTATAAATACTCCAACACGGCTACGGACACTCATTCTTACACATAAACATAAACATATACACATACATACAAACACTCATTCCTGCTTATTCGCACGAAACAAAAAAAAAAAAAAAAAGTATTTAAAACAATAAACGGCCAACACGCAGTTTGATTAAACACAAAACGAACAAATAATATGGATCAAATGAATGGAAAAATAATAAAACCAACTATAATAATAACGACAGCGTTTGGACAACAGAACAGAATACAATGACATTGTGTTAAACATTAGATACGATAAAGTTAAATTAACGACAGCTCACGTAACCAATAGTTATGGATAGGGAGGAATATATATTTTTGTAGTGACCACTGTTGCTTGTTGTGGCGCTACTATTGTCAGCAATAAAATTGAAAATTGCTGCTAAGGGTTAGAAGAAACAATGAAAAATAAAACTAAGGTGACAAGAAATAAATGACAATTTAATATTTTTTCATCGGCTGAAACACTATGCAGGAATTTAATTAATGAGCTATAAGAAATAATATCTGATATACCACCAAACTGCATCAGAACCGAAAGTACTCTATAAAATTTGTTTATTTTATAAAAAAATAAAAACAGAAAATGTTCCATTTTAAGAAAATATCACAAATTGTTATTGCAAAATTATTAGTACTTTCAGTAGAGGATTTTTCCTAACATTTTTTGCTGCATTATTTAAATAAATAATTGTTTTTATATTGATACCAGAGACCAGAAATTACGAACAAAAAACATAAAATTTTATGTTTTCATTGAAAAAATAAAAAACACTTAAGTTCAAAATAGAATATTTTTCTTAACATTTTAATTAAAGTACAAAATAATTTTGTACTTTAAAAAAATGTTTTAAAAAAAATTTTTTTTTTATGTACAAAAAAATTTTTTTTCTTTATAATTTAAAAATATCAATTTAGAAATGAATTCATTTTTAACAACTGGAAATTTGGTAGTTGCTTAGTAATCATATTGGACTTTGAATATAATAAATGACCAAAGTCGCTGCGGATTATCGAAAAAAAGCAACGTTTTAAATGGTATACATTAGGGTGGCCGCGAAATGAAAAGTATAGTTGTTCCTATCTTAAATAAAAATTTGATTCATTCTATGGTACCGTTTCTCAAAATTTTGGTCCTGAAATTATCCTTTAGTGAGCAAGATCAAAATGAAAATAGGTTCTTTTTTCAATAACAATATACAAATTTGGTATCGCATTTAATGACATAAGAAAAATTTAGGACCAGATTCAAATAAGATCAAAATTTTGGTTCGTCCTTGTGTTAAAGAAAGCATATGTACCAAATTTCATCAAATTACCTTCAAACTGCGCATAAGCTTCATATGGACAGCCAGCCAGCAAGAAAGCCGACCAGACGGACGGACATTGTTAAATCGACTAAGAAAGTGATTCTGAGTCGAACTGTGTACTTTAAGGTGTGGGTCCGAAGATTCTTCCTCTGCGTTACAATTTCTGCCCAAACAAATAATGCACCAACATACCTATGGTGGTGTAGTGTATAAAAACAGAAAAACTTGTTTTGGTATAACTGCTATAGGATTATATTGTATTATTTTGATCCCAATTTTTTAAATATTTGTGTAAAAAAATTCAAATTTTTAAATTTTTTGTGAAAAATTGCAACATTTTGGACTTATTTGGACCTGGTCCTAAATTTTTGTTACGTCATTAAATACCAGCCCCAAAGTCCATTCTTACGATACCAAATTTTCATATTGCTCCTTCGGCAGATACAGGAACCAAACTTTTGAGTCGCGGTACCTTAGAATGAAATAAATTTTCATTTGAAAACTGTTGATAAATATGAACAAAATCATTTAATTTGTTCATTATTTGTCTTAAAAATTTGCATTTATTATCAATAATTTATTTTAAATTTCATAAATATTTGACTTTGAAATGAAAAATTATTGTACAAAAAGAAAAGTTTTTTTGTGTTTTGTTTTCTTTGGAAAAATTTTTTTTGAGAACTTTATTATTTTGTACTTGAAGAAAAACATTTTTTTTAAAAACTTTTTTTTATATTTTTTGTTTTAGTATGTTATAAAATAATTTTTAACTTCAATGAAAATATTTTTTTGTTAAAAAAAATAAAAAATGTTTCCGGTCTTTGATTGATACCTATCGACCATATTATAATAATTTTTTAAGATAATTATTTTCTTTATTTGAAATAATATATAATTGTACTGCCACTGTACAGTACTGTATTTCGTCTGCAGAAATATTTATTGAAAAAAAAAAAAAAAAAACATATATTTGAAGAAAATATTTTAAAGAAGGATCCCAAAATAAAAGAATATCGACACAATTCAATAAAAAAAATTATAAAAAAAAAAAAAACATTTTCAGTACTTAAAAATTCGAACAAAGTAGATATGTATTTTAAATTTTCTTGAGAGTTACTTCCAAAAAAGGTTAAAATGTGAATTTTAAGAAGAAAAAAATATTAAAAATTAAAAAATAAAAAAGTTTCAAAAATTTTAAAGCATTTTATGGTTGTCGACCTACCAATGATAACCATGGGCTCAAAAAATAGCTTCTGCAGCTCTTTTTCACCACTAAGTACTTCCTTCCAATGACAACACAATATTAAATTCATTACTTTTTCCGATATTTTTTAGTTTCTTTTTTGCTAGATAATAATAAATATAATATAATAGGGTATCAAAATATTTTATAAAGAAAATAAAAATAATATGATTGATTTTGTGCAATTGCGATTGCCTGAAACAAGCAATTTTTGACTATCAATGGCATTTTCAAAAAATTTATTAATTCAAGGAGAATCTTCATCAGGTGATCTTAAAGCCACTGAAACATTTCCATTACATTTTAAATCAATTAATAAATTATGATAAGGAGTGAAATTGAAAAATTCTTAACATACATAATATTCAATAACTTGGAAACGGTTGATCTTAGAGTTTTTGTTATTTTTCTAATCACTTGATAATTTAGCACAGATCACAGAAATATATAATTTTTATGGTTCTAACCACTAATTAGAAAATTGTGGACCATTTTTGAAAACCCTTTCTTTGGAGATTTGATAGTTGCTTCAGTCACTTTTTTGGAACTGTGTGCACATCTTCTGTTAAAATCTTCGGTATTTTGAGACACCTTTTTTGTGCTCTTGAATTCACTTTTCACAAGAGCTCAATATCTCTCCACTGGTCTAAGCCATGGACAATTTTGAAAATTGACCTCTCTTGGTACTAAAACTATGTTATTGATTTGGTACCACTCCAGAGCTTTCTTACTGTAGTGACATGATACCAAATGGGTTCAAAAATATGTGGACACGTTGTGCTTTCTTAAGAAAAGAAAAAGTCTTTTTTCAAATATTCCTTTATGCATATTTTGGTATTTATAGATCCGAATGTATCAAATGACTTTCCTGTTTTGCCGCAACTGTAAAAAGCTTGTCATACCATGAATTTTGTAAGAAATTTTTGTTGCTTTTGGGTCTTAAACTTATCTCCAAAATTGCTTCGAGCATTAGCAATAAAAATTTTTTAGTCACAAGCTGCGAAGATTCTGCCAGCACCTACGTTTCTACGTCAATTATACAGCTTGAGTATTTTTGTATGAAATTTGGTTTTAAATTCCGAGTCCTATTTTTGGCTTGTAAGTTTTTTTTTGCAGAATTCCAGTTTGAAATTTTTTGAACTTTATATGTTATCGACTTTCGCATTAGCTTTAAATTTTCGCACCAAATAGTCGAAGCACTGAGAAAACTCAGCTGATTTTCTACTAGATGTGTTTGGAGTTCCTTTCAATATGCCTTCAATTTTCTGGCCTTCCCAATATCATGTGGTCCTTTTTGCTTACCGAACTAGGTTTCACATCAATAGTCAAATTCTCCTGATGCTGTTTAATAACCTTAGAAACGGTTTTACGGACGACATTTAATTCTGTGGAAAATTATTTGTAAGACCTATTTGGATTTTTTAAATTTTTTAATAACTCGTAAATCTTTTTCGTCACTTATTTTGATGAAAATAAGAACAAATTAACATGGTTGTTATTAAAAATAATAACTGAACTATTTTTCCATAATAACTAGATAAAAAAAAAAAAAATTTGAATATTGATTCCGAAAAAAGTTATGAGGCAAAATGTGTGTTAAGATTTTTTCGATCTCACTCCTTATGATAACCGATAACAAAGGTCCTATGTGTTTTAAATATAGAAAATCGTTTGAACTTACATACAATATAAATAATTTCATGAGTTTTAATTTAATGTGATTTTTAGGTCCCAATCTAAAATTTTTCATTAATTTAATGCTTTTATTTACGTGATATATAGAAATAATGGGTCCGAAATATAAATTTGTATTTACTCTGAACCTTGTTTTATGCGTTTTTAATTTACGCGTACTTTCTCTGGTCCCAACAAGCCGCGTAAATCGAGGATTACCTGTAATGTGCTTTCTTTAAAAGATTTAAAAATATTTTGTACAGAAAATAGTTTATGTAGAGAAAATTCTTTAAACATATATTTTAACAAAAAAAACAACGAAACAAAATTTCGTTGATTTTCACCTTATATGGGATGTGGGCGGTAGAGTGGGCGGACCACTCCCATTTTTGGTTTCCAAGTTTATAAAGACTCCCGAACTATCCGTACAAAATTTTGTTTTCGTACATGCTTTTATTTAAGAGATATCAGCAGAAAAGTATGAAATGAAACTACAAGGGACACACTGTGTTTCCAGTTTTTTGCCCATAACTTTTTGGTTTATTAACCGATTTAACCCATTTTCAATACAAAACAAACCTTATATAAGATAAATTTGAGCCAAATTTCGTCCTCCTACGTTGTCCCGTTCGAGCCCTATCCTTCTTTAAACAGACGGTTAGACGGACAGACGGACGGACATAGCTAGATCGACTCAGAATCGAACCAGAACCCAGAAAATATATAACTTGTGGAGTCTTAAATAATTTCTTCGACATGTTACACACGGTATGACAAAATCAATATACCCCCCATCTTTTTGATGGTGGGTATAAAAGAACTAATATTACAAAAAAAAATTAAAAATTGCTAAAAAGCTAGGGCTAAAAATAAGATTCTATCCCAATTTGATATGATCCAATAACAGCATTAATGATTACAGGTCTACAGAACATAACAACAATCGAACTGTGTATAGACAATGAATGGTCGATGTGAAAAATTAAAATTTCTCAGATTATTATTACATGAAAGCCAGGACCGTACAATATAAGTCTAAGTTCTAATTTATAAATGATGGCCTAAGGGGTACCTTTTTTTTTTTTGGAATTTTTATACAGTAACAACTAACCCAATGCCATTAACGTGGCAGCGAAGCGAATTCAGGAATTTAATTTCTGCGCTTCGAACATTGATATATATGTGGACAGCCTTGCAGCAATCAAGGCTCTGAACTCCCCCATTGTAAGATCAAGATGTGTTGACGACTGTATACGCTCCTTAACTCAGCTAAGACACTTTCGGGTGGAGCTGATATGGGTTCCGGGCCATACAGGTATACGAGGTAACGAAATGGCGGATGAATGCGCAGTAAATGCATCGTCTTTGGACGAGGCACTCGCTTGCGAGGACATTCTCACTCCCTTCGTTACTGTATCCAATGCTCTTGATGAATGGGCGGTGAATGAGATGGAAAGCAGGTGGTCCTCAATCACCACTTGTAGACTATCAAGAACTCTCTGGCCGCTCCGGTCTCGGAGTAGAACTAGAGCATTACTCTCTCTTGATAGATCATCGATAAGGCTTCTAGTAGGCATAATCACGGGGCACTGTATGATCGGGCGCATGTCGGAACATATGGGTTACCCAGGGAATAGCTTTTGTAGAAGTTGTTTAGATGAGGAAGAAGAGGAATCCGTACAGCACTTGTTATGTGAATGTCCAGCACTGAAAGGGCGTAGACTGAGACACCTCGGTAGACAACTCTTCCATGATCTGGATTGTCTCAATGACATGCCACTTTCAAACCTGATTGGATTTGTTAGGAGTACGGGTTGGTTTCTGGATAGATCAACGGAAAGTTAGTTTCTTTTTGTTTATGGAAAGGGAGAGGAGTTTTCTTCTCAAATAGGGCATCACAATGGGCCTAATGGCCTCCGAGTGCACTCGCTATGGCGGGCGACCCTTATAACCTAACCTAACCTAACAACTAACCCAAAGTAGTAAAAATTGTAAAATATCTAATTAAAGATGGTCCTGGTTGTAATTTTCTGAACGAAATTTTTCGTTCTCTCTATAACTATACATTTTCTTAATAGCAGTAAGACTTTCTAGTTTCTATGGAGATTCTATAAAGAAAATACCCAAATAGTAAGACAAATTTACTATCTTTGAATTTAACCAAATTTATTCTCTAATTCCTTTATACTATTCTTATGTATATTTAAAACATCTATATCTCAAAATACTTAATTTACTACTCATTTACTTAAAATACTTTTATATTTCATATTAAATCATATAGTATTTATACCACTTACATACCATAAGATTATCACTTTAACAGCATTTTAACTGAAAATATATTTTAAAGTCACACTTTGGCAAAAAAAAAACGTTTTAAAAGGATTTACCAGTACTTTGGCTTTTTTCCCTTTTCTCTCTCTCTATCCCTTTCTTTCTTTTTTTTGGTTTGTGGTAAAGGTATATCTAACCAACATTTAGTTAACGACTTCCTTCGAGGTTGGTCTATATATTGTTTTCTCATTCATTTGAAATATTTTCAGTTGCTCCCTCCTGTTGTATTGTAATGTACAATTGTTATTGTAGTTTTAAATGTGTTTTTGTAACTTTATGTTGTTGTGTTTTTTTTTTTTTTTTTTTTTTGCTGTCTTCAATTTCTCTTCTTTTTTTGTTTCGTGACCAAACGGAAATTACAACGACAGTGGCAATTACATTGTTGCATGACACAAATAGTGTTGCAAATACTATAAAATATAGTAACAACCTAGAATACATATACAAATATATACATATAAATACATAGACAGACTTACTAACATAGCTATAAATTATATTGTACAAATGTATGAAGGGTATATTTATACACATACATATATACACACATTTAAACACATTTTGTTTCAAAAGTCTACATAGAAAACTATTCGTTCTGCTGTTCATATTCGTATGGCTTGTTTTAATAACAAAATTAGATTTTTCCTTTTCAAAAATTCTCTCTTTATTCCTCTTAACATTACTTTGCAACTTGTAATACAAAAAACATGGAATAAAAACAACATATTTTCTACATTTTCTTTTTTTATTTGTATGTATGAGTTTTTTTTTTATAGATATTATATGTGTATGTGAGTGTAATTGTAAATAAGTATTTGTATGTTGGTTATTTTGTTAGAGATAAATAAAACACTTTTAATTGATGTTACTGTCATAAAAATGTTTAAAAACAGAA
Source organism: Protophormia terraenovae (assembly GCA_951394005.1). Lineage (NCBI taxonomy): Eukaryota > Metazoa > Arthropoda > Insecta > Diptera > Calliphoridae > Protophormia > Protophormia terraenovae. The sequence goes on along the minus strand of OX596074.1, from coordinate 27,157,583 downwards.
AAAGAAAGCAACAATATTTAATTGTTATCAACTATGTTGTTGTACATTATCAGCACACAAACATAAAAGTTCCTTTTTGTACGTCTGTCCCTATGTCTGTCCTTATGGTTCTGTTGTGTATAACAAAAATATTTGTTTATTTATTTTTGTTTTATAACCGAAAGAGAAGTCATGTCCTTATTTGATAAAAATAGAGGGGGTAATTTTTTTTTTTTTTTTTTTTTTTGCACAATAAAAAGGATTTTTTTTAAATTTTATTGTTTTGTGCTTGCAACTGTTTATACATGTTTTGAAAGGGTAATGTGGTGGAAAATATTTTTAGTACATTTCTTTAAAATTGTTTTCGTTTTTAATAACAGAATTTAAAATTAAATGAAATATTATTTTTATGTGATGAGAAAAAAGGCAAAGAAATTAATATTTAAGAAACAAGAAGGAAAGTTATTTAAGTTGAGGAACTTAGATTATAACTAAATTTAAATACTTTAAAGCCACTAGCAATGTTCTGATCCAAGAAAATGTTTTGATTCCAGTTAGTTTAGATAGACAAAAATATATATGTTTATGTCAGATTACTGAAAATTTATCAGCTATTTGTGTCGCAAAATATAGAAGTCATTCTAAGCGTATGTGGCTTGTATAAAACTTTTGGAGGAACATAAACTCAAATGTTTGGCGAAAATAAGAACCCAAATAGCAGGAATTTAATTGAAATTGATCTACTTTTAAACGACCAACTAGCATTCTGTTGAGGAATTGCTGAAATTATAAAAGAAGCTATATCCCAGCAAAAACTTGGTAATAAAAATGTATTTACGGATGTACAACAACATACTGTCTGCATTACATAAAAGTTGTTTAGTAACTGATTATTTATAACCCGAATGGAAATAATTATTTAGTATCAAATTTTTGAAAATATAAATTTTTATTGATTTTTATAATGCAGTTACCAATTCATATATTTGAACATCCATACGCAAAATTTGCGTATGAATTAATTTGTAATCTAAAATAGTTTATTTTTATTACATTTATTTTAGTTACATACTTGGTTGTTTTTAAGTTTTTAAATTAAAATTTATAAAATCTTTTTACAACAACAAAAAAACTATTTTATATCCTGATATTTCATTACTTATTTATAACATAAAATGTAACTAGTTCCTATTGTTATTAGTAATCATGACTTCAGACTTTAACAGCTTGGAAGTAATTAGTTATTGTAGTGACATCTAAGTAATGTATAGGGTACATTACTTAGAGTAACAAGAGACGAAACTAATTGTCAAAACCTAAGTCGGTTGTCAAAAACCTAACTCATGCAACAACAAAATACATGTAATCAAATACAATTTGTTGTTGCCAAAAAAAAAAAAAAAAAAAAAAAAAAAAAAAAAAAAATAACACATTTTTGTTTACAAAACAACAATTTTGTTTAAATGTCAATCGAGAATTTCGTCTCTATATGCTACTCTATGCCTCTAATGTCATTACTTAACACGGTAATGAATTATTCTGCTAATGTGTAAGTAGTGAAGAGCCATTATATTAGCTTCTTAACTCATTACATGGCAACCAAAGTTTTTGCTGGGATGATTTAATAAAAAATATTTGAAATACTTTTATAAAAATAAGTTAAAATTTTTTACATGGAACAAAATTAAAACGAAATCAATGAAAAATTAAATCAATGTATTTATTTCATTGGTAAAAACGATTGATCGATTGCTTTTAGACTTATGATTTGAAATCAACTCCAAATACACAATATGACCGTATATAACATCATTTCTTAATTTATTCTATAGCATTTTCTTTTCTGGCTGAAATGTTGCCTTTATTCTATCCTTTGTGTTCTATTCTGGAAAAAAATTTTATACTTTCACAGAAAAAAGTAAAAATTGACTTCAATTACGAAATTTGTAATATTAATCAATTTTTAATTGATTTTGCTCCAAACATCAAAATGATAATATTAATAACTAGAATAATTGATATTATTATTACTTCTTTTCCTTAAATAGATGCAATGAGCTGAAAATTTTTGAAAATTTACTTAAATTTATTTTATTTCTGTACCTTTATAGACAAATATTTAATTTTTCCTTATATTTTATTAACAGTTGTCAATTTATTAAAAAACAAAACTGAAAACCAATTAGAAAATTAATTATATTAATAAATTATATAATTAAATTCTAATATAAAGTTAATTAATAATTTTATTAAAAAATTATTTGAAATATTTTTTTCTGTCTTAAATGGGTCTGATGTTCTTTTTTAATATTATTGCCTTTAAATTTATAAAATATGTTACATGTTTTACCTTCAAAAAAAGTAGGGTGTGAACATGATGTACTTTATTAACAGCACATTGAAATATTTAATATTTCACTAATATTTCACTAAAAATTAATAATTTCACCAAAAATCAAAAATTCTGAAATTTTATCAAAAATTTCACAAAACATCCAAAATTTCACCAAAAATGCGATATTTCAAGAAAAATTTAATATTTCACCAAAAATCTAAAATTTCACACAAAATTCGAAATTTCATTGATCCATTGATTCAAAAATAACACAATTACAGAACTGGGCTCAGATTTTCTGTTCTATTGTAATGATAAAAAAATGTGAAGGTAACCATTAAAAGAGTTACACATTAACAAGGTACCATCTTTCTTCAGGAAAGAAAACGCTATTACTATTATTTTTTTTATATATTTTTTAATTTATATAAAACTTTTAAAGAAAGGAGTTGAAATACATATTCGGTCTAGTCCGACTATATGATACCTAAACCATGGTAAATGTTCATGTTATTTTAGGGAGGTGTCATTTATAGAACAGAATTAAGTGTAGTATAATTTCTATAGAATTCTTATTATATTATATAATGATGCTAATAACATCTATATGGGATTTATGCATTTTAGGGTTATTCCCGGAAGTGGGCCTTATAAGGGAGCTACTATTAAATAATGTTTTTTATATAAAACTTATCTTTATCAAAAAATAACTTGATACTAACATTTGTATGAGATTTTTACACGTTAAATTGATTTTCAGAAGAGATGTTTATTAAAGGGCTGCATGAATGCCGAAAAATGAATGCTGAATACATTCATCGTAAAAACAGTTAGTTCATGTTGTGTGCTTTTTCATTGTGAAATGAATGAATGAGTATTATCCACAACAACTGACCACGAAAACTCAAAACATATGAGTAGAGAATGCAAAACCATATAGTACAGAACCTATGTGAGTTGTGTGGATATGTTGTATACGATTTCATTGTGCAATGAAATAGATAATTCATTGTATTTTCTTTTTCGCTTTTGTTTTGATTTGTATATAAAAAGTGCGTGGCAAAAGCAAAGACAAAATCCACCACCAAAGAAGCACAAAAAAAGATCAAAAGCAATATATGAGTTCGTACATGTATGTACTACCCATAAAGAAATACAAAAAATACAGAGCAATACATTAGTTTATACATGTGTGTTCTTTTTATAACGTTCTTTAATTTGAAGTTTTGGTTGTTTGTTTACTAATGGACGAGTTGTGACCTTTTTGTTACTGTAGGGTATAGCATACGTGTTTTGTTGTTTTACAAGTTGAAATACGTTGATCCGCACCGAGTTGATTATACCTTTCTCAGTGACATATCTACTTTTAAAAAGGTCAATTTATATCTTAAACTTTATAAATTTAATTTAAATGTTATATGAAAATTTGATAATTGCTTAAGAAATTATTATTTGATTTTTATTGAAAGTAAAATTTTCCATTATTTTGTTTTGTATTTCTCTGATGAAAATAAGTTTTATTTCTGTTAAACTAATAATTATTATTTCAGGCTTTTATATATAATATAATAAGTTTTGAATGTTTGTGAATATTTTCATCTAAAATATTTGTTAAAAATAAATTATTTTATGTAGTTTATTTATATTTTAGATGTAAAATAAAAAAATGTAAAATATTCTTCAATTGCTTGAAAATAATTTGAAATAAGATTTTTTAAATATTTTTCTATTTGTCATATAAAATGAAAAATTTAAATCAAATTCCAAAGTCTTCAACTAAATTGAAAATATACATATCTTATTTTCTTAGGTTGAATACAATTAATCTATATTTTATATTCAATTTTAAAAAATCTTTTTCAAAACATTTAAATTTTTCTATTCTTAGAAAATATTTGAATATTTTTGATCATCATTAATATTTTGTAATATTTTTAAATTTGACTGGAATAATAAAAATAAGTAATATTTTTATTTTTATACTTAAATATTTGAAAAAAACTATGTAACTTTTTTTTCAAACCTTCTGTGGCTGAATATTTTTATTTCTTTGGAATTTTTGCTTAATAAAATTATTTTTTTTTCTATTTAAATATATTGTTTTGCAATCAAAATCATAAAAATTTGTTGAATTTTTTTCATTTAAATAAAATATATATGAAAATTATTTAAGATTACAATAATCATATAAAAACGTATGAATATCTTCTTAAGAAAAAATATTTGTTTTAATTTTGATTAAATTAAATATGTTCTTCTTTAATTTTTTTTTTTTTTGATTTTTTTTTAATAAAATAGAAAATTATAACAAATTTAATTGATGTATTATAAATAAAAATACAATTAAAATATCCCAATAAATATCCAACTATATCAATATGTAAAATGTTTAGAATGTTACCATAAACTTCTGTTTTTTTTTTTTTACTACGTTATAAAGTAACCACCAAACAAGCAAAACATAATATCCATCACATAAAGCATAACCATTCATAGTATCTACTGATAATTCGAATTATTCATGAAAATGGTCGTACACTGAGTGAAGTTGATACGAACAGCGAAAAAAAACTCACAACGAAGTAACTGTTAGCCTACGATCATTGCCAAAACATACGCAGAATTGTTTTTTTATTTTCGTTTTATCTACTCACACTTTCTTATAATGAATGAATGGTATACTTATCTATACACATAATTTTTCACTATAACAGAGTTCATTGAAGTGAATGTTTTACGCCGGCAAGAAAATGAATGTGTTTGCGCAGCCCTTTAATGTTTATATTGGAGATATGGTTAATTGTGGAGCGATTTTCATGAAATATCATGTGAAGTTTTATATTAATTAAATTAAAATAACGCAATATTTAAGGCATTCATTTGTACAGGGGCTATGTGATATAATGCACTAATTTTCAATAGGGTTTGTTCCTGGTCCACTTAAGGCCCATATACCAAATTTCATCAAATTATATACAAAAATGCGACCTGTAGTTTGATTACAGAGTTTACATGGACGGACGAACATCGTTAAATCAATTCAGCTAGTGATTTTAAGCGGATTGGTATACATTAAAGTATGGATTTTACACCAATATTTCTGAATGTTACTAATATCATAACCACTGTTGCCAGGACCTAAGAAAAAAGAAGCTAAATTAGACTTTAAAAAAGGCTTTATCCCAAAAGATAAAGCCAGAAAAAAGCTAATATATTGTTTTACTTAAAAGCGTATTTATTTTTTTGTTCTCATTAGTTTTTGGTATATCTTTAAGATATTTTAGTGAATTTATAAATAAAACATAAATAGTTTATATGGGCAGTGTTACCGTTTGGTGACTTTAGTCTCCAATTGCCCCTTTTTCAACTACCTGGCCACTTTTTTGGCCCCTTTTTCAAATGGCAACTAAATGCGACTTTTTGAAACTATGTGATGAATGACGAGAAATTAAGTTGTTTAAAACATATCGACCCATTATATATTAATTAAACAAATAAATGAGTCATTTTGAGATTGTTTCATATTATAGTGATATAAAAAACCGCGGAGTATTTATAAATGTACTGAAACTGTTAGTAACTAAAAATAATAAAGTTAATGAATCGTTTTGGACTGGATTGAAAAAAAAGAATCGATGAATATTATATCCTAATTTATATTTTTACATTCCACATAGCAACTAAATTATCGATAATAAAACTAGATGGTCTAATAGACTTAAGTCAATACTTGTGGATCCATCCGTTCCGTCCTAAATCTGTCTGACAGAGATTTGAAAGACTGAAGTACGAGTGAAGAACTCGTACAAAAGTACAGAATTTTAATTAATTAAAAGAATATTGTAAACATACAATCAATAAAATGTGAATAAATCTTTATTTTTGCAATAATAAAAATTGTTGTAAAACAATTATAATTTTTTTTTGCTATAAATAAAACTGAATTTTGTAGTTTTTCTTAAAATAAAAATTTTTTGTTTTTGTTATCAAATAAGCAAATTTTTAAGAGTTTTTGTAGACTCTAAATGAGTTGGTCCTTTTTTTCAAAAAATCCCCTTTTTTGGCGACTTTTTATTTTGAAATCCCCTTTTTTGAACACTTTTTAAAAATTCTCAACGGTAACGCTGAATATGGGTAATAAAGTTTGTTAAAGAATAATTTTAATATTTTTGTATTATGAAGCGAAAATTTTCGCTAAGTATAAGTAATTTAGATTTTTTGTGCGAATTAACGTCTATATGATTTATGTCCTTTAGGGCGAGCTATGGTAAATAATGGACCGATTCTCATAAAATTTGGCAATATTGTTTCTACTTATATAAAACTTTTTGTGGCGAATGTTAACTTGATGCTAACATTCTTTATGAACGTAAATGTAACTTCTGGAAGACAGGTTTATATGTGAGTCATGGACAATTATGGACCAATCTTCATGAAATTTGGCACTAAGATTAAAACTTATACAAAACTTCTTTGCACTGAATTTAATTAAAATATTGTCGTATGTATGACCACTAAACCCTATTCTGGGAGGATATTTGTATGGGGGCTAGGTGGAATAACGAACCGGTCATAACTAATTTCAAAAGGCTTCGTCGTTTTGTCAAAATAATTACACTGGTCAACAAAAAAATCCTCCCCCAAAGACGAATAGTTGAACTTGATGCATTTTGATGTGTTAAACACTAATCTGCTTTCAGTTATTTTCCATAAGGTCTGGATTTTTTTTTATGGGCGTGTCTAATATTTCGCCCATAGTAAGGCCATTACTATAGTATATTTCCTCATAACTCAAGAACGGTGTGTACGATTGACATAAGTGATACACCAAAAGATACGAACTAAAAATCACCTGAACCTTATTTTTTTATGTGCTCAATAGTTTATAAGTTATTTTGAAATAAGTGTCAAAAAAAAATCTTTTTCATGCAAAATTTTAGATTTTTTTTTTTTTTTTTACTAAAATTTCTTTTAATAAATGTTTCAGTTTATCATCTTTATTTTAAAGCTGGTAATTCTGCGAATAAAATAAGACATGTATTGATTTTATTCACAGTTAAGTAAAAATACCCATGTTACATAAAATTGAATAGAAATACAGTGGTAGGCAAAAAAGAAACAAAAAACTACTCGTATTTTTTCTAGAAACAAAAATAGGTGGACTAAATGGATTTTGATGAGTTAAACAAGAATCAGCTTTAAATTTTTTTCTATCACGTACTAGTTTTTGTTATGGGCATGACTATATCATCACTTTATTCAGCGGTCACACTATAAAACTAGAGAATGGTTTGTACATTTTTGACTATAACTCAAAAACCATTTATACGATTTTGATACAGCAAAAGATGCACACAAAAATTGTCTTTTAGGTGTGTCAACAACATTTTTTTATTGACTAAAAAATTTCAGAGTTATAGATCAAAATTTTCACGATTTTTTAATTCATTTTTTTTTTTTTAATTTTTATTTTTATTTTTGCTACTAATTACCGAATAGCTACGGAAATATTAACTGAACATAAAATTATGTAAATTCAGGTCAAAGATAATTTAAATCGCTATCTATTGGAGTTTAATTTATCTTAATTGGAAAAACCTTTCTCGAGTAAATTTCGAAATATCTCCTAAACTATTGAGCGGATTAAAATTTGTTAGTAGAACGACTTAAAGCCAATTTTATTCCACATAGATTACAACTTCATTTGGTACCTTTTGTTGCCAATATATTGATATTTTTTAAAAGATATTATAACATAAGGCTATACTGGAATTGACAGCGCTAACAGATACTGTAGTAACTGAGACCTAATTTGGGGCAAAATTTTAACTTTTTTGCAGCTACGTTCGAATAAAAACCACAATTTTGAATCTCACTACTATGGTTTTGATAAAATTTTAATAAATTTCGGATTTCTAAACATTTTTAGAGTATTAAAAGCCATAAAAATTAAACAATATACCTAATTATAATTTAGTTTTTTATAAAGAATTTTCTTTTGAAATCTTAATAAATAACATTCTAATAAAAATAAAAGTGTACTTAAAATTCGATTTATCTTATTTTAAAAACATTTCACTTGTTCGATTTTACTCTGAAAAACAAAATAAAAAAACATAAATACTTTAAAACAAAAACGAAAAAAGAGACAAAATAACAATGTCTAAATGACTGACATCAAACTGACAGTTTTCGAACCAGACAGAGGTTTTATATAAAAGAAAGAACTCTACATAAACAAATGAAAGCAGAAGCAAAAAGGACTGAAAAAAAAAAAAAAAATACTAAACTAACTAAAAAATAAACTTTTTTCTTTTTGTTTTATATTCTTGCTATTTTACAACAATTACTAAAAAATAGTTTACCCAATGAAAGTTTTTTACGTTGTCAAGGTGAAAAGTTAATTTAAACTTTCTTTGGAAAATATACTGGGGTGAAGAAAAGATTTGGAATTATGACAATATTATCCGGGATAGTTTTTTGTTAAAGTGAAGAGATTGATTGAAGGTGTAAAGGATATTATTCAAAAGGTCAATTTTCAGTTATTAGCTCAATATAATATACAAAAAAATAAATATATATAAATCTTTGAAATGATAATGGTATAGCTAACTTGACATATTGAAAGATTTTTATTTCCTTTTGCTACAAAATAGAGTTTAGCATTTAATTTTATAGATTATTGTAAGAATTTATTTATTCTCTTAAATAAAATAATTTGAAAATTGTGCTGGGTAAATTTTATCAGACAAATAAACTCTCAAAATCACTAAAATATACATATATATAGACCTACATATATATCATACACATACATGCATAATTATATATAAAAATACATATACATTTATATATGTACTAATATACATTTATACATGTGTATGTATTTATATTTGCTTGAAAAAAAAAAAAAAAAAAAAACGAAATTGTAACATATACTAAACATAAACATATCAATCTTAATTAAGATTTCACATTTCAGAGGTTAAATACAAAACAAAAATAACGATATATAAGGAGGTAAGAATACAAATGAAGAAAAGGAAGTTCCCCCCACAAAATTGGATAAATTCATATACTAAAAAGCAGAAGGGGAATGAAGAAAAAAATATATATAATCACGAGAAGGGTGCCAAGTAGCTGGAGGTATAGAAATATATTTTCTATATAAATTCGTATAAGTCAAATTGCAAGAAATATAATTTTAGTAAGATTTATCAAATTTGTTTGGCGTAGGGTGGTGGAGGTTAAATGGGTGTCCTAACCTAATATATACTATGTATTCGTAAAAGTAAATTATTGAGGATTTAGTAAATAAAAAAAACGAAAAGAAATTGCTAAATTAAAGGGGGTTTTAAGGGGAGAGCCAAAATAAGAATTTTATATGAAATAAATAGTTAATTTATTGATTGCACTCTAATTGTAAGTGGCAGTTTGATATATCAGCGACTATTGTAATTTTTTCTTTTATATAGTATTTGATTATATACATAAATAAAAAGCGGTTTAGAAAATATTAAAACAAAGTAATTTTTGATTTAATTGTAGATATTGATATTATTTAATTGGGTTTATTGTATAAAAATATGGTCAGCATATCGATGGGTTTCAGAAAAAGTCAATGTGTTTTTTGCGAAAATTGGTAATTACTATTTTTTTCTCGACCACTGTTGCGTTATCGCATCAATAACTTTATAAAATAACAACGAACTGGATCTTATAGCATAGCGCAATGAAACGTGCGAAATTTTCGTGAATAATCAAGGCTTACACAGGTAGAACATCAGATGGCATCATATAAGATCGAAGTCCAAGGCATAAGTGATATGAGATGGAATGATAATGGCGAACTTATCAAAGGAAATAGTAATACTGTCATCTACAGTGGTAAAGTGGATAGTATCGGAAGTAGAGTTCGATTTATAATATCAAAATGATCAAAAATGGTACATACAATTGAGTAGAAATACAGTGGTGGCAAAAAAAAAATTTTTATATTTTTTCTTGAAACAAAAATAGGTGGACTAGGTGGATTTTGACGAGTTAAACAAGAATCTGCATTCACTTTTTTTCTAACGCGTACTGATTTTTTATGTGCATGACTAATATCATCACCTTATTCAGCGGTCACACTATAAAATTCGAAAATGATTTGTCAAACTTAGGCTATAACTCAATAACCCTTTACACGATTTTTATAAGTGATACATCAAAAGATGCATACGAAAATTGTCTTTAAGGTCCTTCAACAATATTTTTTTATTCGCTGAAGAATTTCAGAGTTATGGATCAAAATTTTCACCACTTTTCAAAAAAATAAATTCTAAAATTTTCGGTACTAATTACCGAATAACTACGGAAATATTAAATGGACAAAAAATTATATAAACTCAGCTTAAAGACAATTTAGGTCGCTATATATTAAAGTTCAGTTTATCTTAATTGGACAAATTTTACTCGATTTATACAAGTGTGACTGCCTAAAGGCGAGGTCATAGTAGTCATGCCCATAAAAAAAAAAATCAATGCGCGATAGAAAAAAGTAAAAGCTGGTTCTTATTTAGCACGTTGAATTCCATTTAATCCAGCTATTTTTTATTTAAGACGAACATTTTTTTTTTTTTTGCCCACTAGTGTATTTCCACTTAGCTATAGGTATGCATGGGTATCCAAACTTAACTCTTAACTGTGGATCAATTTCTATGATAAGTGGCCTTATTTACTCGAAGTTTTGCCAGCTTTGAGATAAAGGTGATAAACTTAAATATTTTTGATGTTTTCACTTAAAAAAAAGTCTTAGTAAAAAAAAAGAAATCTTGAATTTTGCATGAAAAAATTTTTTCAGACATTTTTTTTCGAAATATCTCCTTAACTGTTGAGCGGATAAAAATTTGATAGTAGAGCGATTTAAAGCTCATTTTATTCCGCATATCGTAGTATATCATTTATATAAATCGTGCTTACCGTTCTGAAGTAAGAGTGAAATATACTCAAGTAATCGGCATATATAGGGCACAATATTAGACACGCCAAAAAAAAAAAAAAATCCCGACCTGATGGAAAAAAACTGAAGGCAAATTCGAGTTGTATTGTAGATTGTATGTGTTTTTTTTTTTTTTTTTTTTTTTTTTTTTTTTTGGGGGGTAGATTTACTCTTATTTTATATAACAAGCCTTCATGCCATACCTTATCAAAAACTTACAAAAAGTCGATAAAAATAGCAGAACAAAATTAGTTTTCTTAAAATGTCTTGAATATAATACTAACAGCTATAACCAAATTTATGATTCGGGATGCAATAAGTTCATTCTTTTATAAGGTTCAACTTATGCATTAACAGCTTTTCGAATAGTTTTGATATATTTGAAAGCAAACTAATAATTCTATACGATTCAATTTTAGTGAGATTTTTTCAAGGCTTAGGTATCATAGTAATTAATGATAACTTTTATTTATACTTTTTATTTTTAATGTTATCATTAGTTAGTATTGTTTTTAAAGTTATCCAGAGTAGCTCCAATAGTATCTTGTTACTAATTTTATCAACTTCTGACGTCTTTTTTGAGATTAAATCAACAGTAGCCTTGTCAATCTTTCGAATCTCCTAAATCGTGTATAATAGGTGATAACTCTATTACATCATTTGATATTTTTGAAGTAAACACATCCTTTAAATGGCTAACGAACAGATTCTCCTTTTTACTATGATTTCTTGCCCAGTCTCCATTTGTATTACGTAGAGGAGGTCTGCTGATTTTTTTATCGCATTTTCCAAAATCATTCATAAACATTTGATATTATAAAAATATTTAGACTTTATTTTAACTAATTATTTTAAGATCAGGTTTGAATTTGTAGTTATTTTGGTATCTAATTTTAACCTTAATTTCGTCGCCTAAATTGCAGGTGCATTTACAAAAATTTTTAAATATTTATTTTCCGTTGTGTGTTTTTTAATAATTTTGCCCTACTCTTATTTTTCTCAAAAATAATTCACACAAATTTACAGAAATATCTTTAAAATACCAAATTTAATTCATTTAAATCTAACAATTTAAATTCCCTTTAAATAATATGCAATAATTCTTATTAACAACATTGAAATGTCTAGTCAAATATTACAAAACTGTAATCATTTAAACGACACAAAATATCAAATATCAGAATTTATTTATATTTTTCATGATAAAAATATTTATATGTTAATATTATGTATTTATATTGTTGTAATATAAACAAAATACTTGTATAAAATGTTTATAAAGATTATGATATCATTAAGATTTTATCCAAAAATAAAACAAAATACAAATCTTAAAAAAATAAATGCTAAATATATTAAATGAAATAAAAATACAAGTCAATGTTCTATTAAATAGAAAAAAAAAAATATTTTAATATTTTGTTTTCGAAAAAAAAAAAAAAAAAAATGGAAACAGCAAAAACATCAACATTTAGACATCTTGATTAGAGAAAAATAATAAAAATCATTTTTACTATAACTATGCATATACATAAAGTTTAATTTATGTATATGTATATGTATATTTTTTATACTTATGTATTTGTATTTATAGAAAAATGTCTGCTTATGGAAGAGTTTAGTATTTGTGGGTTTTGCAGAGGAGGAAAAAAAATCTCATAAATTTATCCACATTTAACACTCAAGGGATAAAGTTTCATTAAAGATACAACAAAATATTTTCTATATATATGCTTGTATTGCTGGTGTGAAAAAATCCAAAGATGAAAATGAAATAGATAGAAAAAAAAAATAGAAAATTCAAAACTATACTAGAAACGCATATAAAAACCATTCATAGAAAATATAGTATAATCATAGATTTTTATACACACATATTCATTTAATCATACAATGGCCTGGGATTGAGAAAATTATGATGAAATGCAGTGTGGAAAATAGTAATTGCAGTTTCATCCGAAAGTAATGGATTTTATTTTCAATAATTAATAGTTTGCAAAATTATAGTTTTATAACTTCAACTTAGGACGAAAATTTAAAAGTCTTTAAGAGATGATCGAGACAAAAACACTATGTAAGAGGTGATATCAAAAAATCTTAACATATATAAAATTCAATAATTTGGAAACGGTTTCATTAGCGATTTTATAGTTGTTTCAGTCACTTTTTTTGGAACAAATTGCCCATCTCCTTTAAAAATCTTCGATATTTTGGGACACTTTTTATCCTCTTCAATTTTCTTTTCACAAGAGCCCAATATCTCTCCACTGGTTTTAGCTTCCGACATTTGGAGGATCTACAAAAACTATGTTATTGGTTTGGTACCACTCCAGAGCTTTCTTGCCATAGTGACAAGATACAAAATCAGGCCAAAAATATGCGGACATATTGTGCTTTCTTATGAAAGGTTGAAAATTTTTTACAAATATTCTTTGATACGTATTTCAGTATTTATAGAGCCCATTGAAACAAATGACTTTCTTTTTTGTCGTAGCTGTATATAGCTTGCCATATCAGTATTTTCTTAAAAAATTTTGTCCGCTTTTGGGTCCTAATTTCATTTCTTCGATTATTAGCAGTATTAAAGATTTTGACCCAGAAGCTGCGAAAAATCTACCAGTAAATACGTTTCGTCATCCATTATACAACATGAGTATTTATGTACGAAATTTGATTTTAATTTCCGTGCCCTATTCATGGCTTCTAAATTTGTTGCAGCATTACTGTCTAGATCTTTTTGGACTTTGTATGTTTTCAATCCAGCATTGGTTTTAACCAAATAGTCAGAGTACTGAGCTTACCGGGTTGATTTTCTATCAGATGTGTTTGGAGCACTTTTAGATATGCCTTCTCAATATCATTTGCACCTTATTTTCTTCCCGAAGCAGGTTTCCTATCAATGGTCAAATTCTCCTAATATTGTTTAATAACATTGAAAACGGTTTGACAGCAGACCTTTCATTCTTTGGTAAATTTTTTGTAGGACTTGGATTTATTTATTTATTTTTTTAAATTTTAAATAAATCCAGCACGTATTTTTTTTCGTCCCTTTTTTTGATCAAACTCATAACAAATCATGATGGTTGTCATTAGAAATTATAGACTAGTTTAGGTTTAAAAGATAACACCGACTCCCAGCAAAAACTTAACTTCTATTTTTAAAATCAACAGCTTGCATTACATTGTAGCCTTATTCGCCACTCGCAGCATTACCTAATACTACTTCAATAACTGGTATTTAGTAAATATGAAAGTAATTTGATTTTTAAGTGGATCAGTTGTCTAGAGCGCATTAGTAAAAAAACGTGTTTTTAAAATCAAAGAGAGTTCAACTCCCACTTAAGGTAAGCGCATTTTTTTATAAATTATGTTTATTTATTTCCCTATATGAAAACCACTTTTTAGCACACAAAAATATAATTCGATTGTGGTGTAGTGAGTAAGACGGCAGACTAACAAACGCAACCAGTATGTTGATACGTAGGTTCAAATCCCAGCCGAGCCAAATGATTTTTTTTTTACGTAAAAAAAACAGCACCCAAAACAACTCTTTTGGAACCCAAAAAAGAACTTATTTAATTTTGGACATCCGGAACAAAATTCATCAGTTATAACACCAAAAATGGAAGTAGTTTTTCATACCGATTTCGCTTACAAATCACGTTATTTAGTAGGCGAAGTTTTTGCTGGGACTAATTCAAAATCAGTGCTCATAGAGACCAAGTTGGTTCTTTATGATTGCTTAAAAATATACTCCTCTTCTTCGTGTTGTAGGGCATTCTACGCATTCCATTTCCTTGCCTTGATATATTCAAAGAAAGTCCAAGGATTTGTACCTCTGATATCAGTCAGCCTCTAAAAAGAAATAAGATCAAAAAAACATTAAATCGCCTATTGGATAGGGCAGGGCATTCACATAAGAAGTGATGGCTGTCTTCAACAGCTTCCCTACACCACCTATATGTATCATTCTCTATAATATGCTAACCAAGAGTATTGTGACCAGTAATTAGATTAATTACCATTCTCAATTGCCTTTTATTAATTTTTTTCCTCCTCCCATAATTCCTTTGTCTGTATATAGCTGAAACATTCTTGGCATCGACTTGACCATTCAGTTCTCGATTTTTACTTAATTTTATGAGTGTCCGTGACTAGGGGTAGAAAAACTTCCATTACTGTGTTCTCCTGTGGTAGGTGATCTCCTCTTTTTACAAATTCGTCCGCTTTCTCATTGCCTAGAATATTGTTATGGCCTGGCACCTAGCTAAGATTAATGTTATGCTGTTCCCGAAGAGCTAGAAGCTCTTTGTGACTGCTGCTGCTGACTATCTTAGACCTAATATTACCTGTCTTTAATGCCTTTATAGCTGCTTTGGCAATGAAAAAGCTAATATTACACTTAGATATTCGCAACATTGATATTTTTCTTGTTACCATGGCTTTTGCGTAAATTTCGTCTTGGAAGATACTACAATAGGTTTGTAAGCGATAAAAGGTCTCAAGCTTCAGTTCCATCAGTGATCTTAGAACCATCAGTGTAAAAATTTAATTCTGAAGATTTGAGATTTCCCTTTAACCAATCATGCAGTAATGGAAAAGTGGTATTTAATTTCTCTTCCATTACACTGTAGGATTTTAAATAGTCCGTTATACAGCCTCCAGTCACATCCTTTATTATCTTCGTGTGATGTACCAATTCAGTTTTCAATGAATCAGTCTGATTGCTTAACATGTAAATCCAAAGGTACTACATTCAATAAGACCTCTAAGGCTGCTGTAAATTGGCGTGGTTTTCATTGCCCCCTTGATACTCAACACTGCACCACACAAGGCAGGCATATATGGTTACAGGCTGTACCACCGCAGTAAAAAGCCAGTAGAATAATTTTGGTTTTATTCCTCCTCTCCTAAGAATAAGTTTTTGACATGAATAAAGTGCAGCATAAGCTTTCTTAATTCATACGTTCAGGTTGTCCTTCCAATTTAATTTTTTATCTAGTTAAATCTCCAGAAATTTCGCAGAAATATACAACGAAATGGTGACACCATTCAATTTAGGGAGATTAAAGTGGGGTATTTTCCTTTTTCATTCAATTTAGGGAGATTAAAATGGGGTATTTTCCTTTTTCTTGTAAAAAGTACCAACTCGGTTTTGGAAGGATTCACATTAAGACCACTTTTTGTATACCACACTGAGAGCATCTTTAATGAATTCCCCAAAATATCAGATATAGTATCAAGGAATCTTCCCGATAAAAGTATTCCCTTTAATATAAGCATGTTGATTTTTAGAAATATTTCTATAATTTAGTTTTTTTTTTTAATGGTTTCATCCAAAATTTTCTCTAAGGTCTTGAGCATAAACGAAGATAGACTGATAATGCTGAATTTTGCCAGCCTTTAGTATGAAAATGACCTTAACTTTCAGCCAAGGTTTAGGTACGTATGTTCTACTAAGACAAAGTCTAAATATTCTAATTAGAGTATCCCCAATAACATCAATTGTTTTCTGTATAATTTTTGGATAAATCCCATCTATTCCTGGTTATTTATAAGAACAAAAAATGTAATAATATTATATAAATTCAAAATCATTCTCCTGATTGATTCCTCATCTATCTGCTTCTCGAATATGCAACCTGGGAAATTAGTTTGAAATTAAATCTTTAGAGATTCCTCTCATGTGTCTGTCTAATTGCCTTGCGTAGTCTTAAGGTTACCAAATGAGTATTCTTGCTTTGAAAGACATTTTCTCAACCTTGATGTGTCCTTTATAGTCATTAGTTCTGCTATAGTATTTTCATCGTAAACTCTCTTTGCCCTTCTTATTTCATTTTTCAAATATTTTAATTTATTTCTGTATTCAGTCTATAATTCATCCTTATTTTTTCTCATTGCTTTGTTAAAAGACTTTCTTACACTTTTTCTTAGTATCTGGAGATCTGATTTTCATCAAACTTGCTTTTTCTTTCCACTAACTTTACTTATTGGACAAGCTTTATTAAAGGAAGAAATTATAATGTTTAAAAAAAAAAAAAAAAAAAGGCAAAACGTATATTTAGATTTTTTCGATCTCACTCCATATTACCTATATTTTTACATTTCTAATTTAAGCTTTGTTTTTCTTCTAGACCCATTGTACTTCCATCTTCATATAAATACTTATTCATGCACTTACAAACACTCTCTTATCCATAACAACACATACACAACATATAGACAGAAGGACAAACATAAAAACAACTAGTGTTTGTATCTAAGTGCACTTTATAAAGATTTAGTTTCATTTTTATAGTTGAAGCTTATAAAATACAATCATATTCATACCCACAGATTTAAACTTATATGCAGCAAAAATAAAAATGAACAAATAGCAAGAGGTTTTAGAGAGAAGTTCTGACAGACAAAAACTTTAATCTCAGACAAATTTAAGCGGAATTTGACAGCAATATAAATATTACAAGTTCTAACATAAATTTACTCATCAATAAAATCTTTCAACATTTTCTTTAATACTTAATTAAATATTCTCCAACTACCCTCGTATTTGCCCTATATATGTATATGTTTACTATACATATGTGGATGAGTTACTACAATCTTGAGTTAGTATTTGTTTAAATACAAACTAAAATCTACACACCAACTATTATATGAAAAACTCTGCAAATCTATACAAAATGCTAAGAAAAATTTTTATATTGTATGAGAAACTTGTTGGGTGGTTTTTTTCTTATATTTTTTTCTTCATACTTGTATGCAGGGTTTATTGTTTGTTGTACAAATAAGGTTTGTAAAACTAAAGGAAGGACGGAAATTTCCACTTAAACACTTTTCTTAACCTTAGGCACAATATATGTATGTATAATATACATATAATACATTTTACTTAGTGTTTGTAAGTATAATATTGCTGGAAATCATTTGCATATCTTGTACAACTTTAACTAAATAGGGGTTAAATGTAAATGATAAGAAAACAAAAGAAATTAAGTCTTATAATGCAGTAGTGTTTTTTTTTTTTTTTTATTCTAATATTAACTAAATCTTAAATAAAGAAAATTATTTATATTGTTTTTGTTTCAAGGAAATGTGTACTTTAAGAGACCGTATGATTGTTACAAATAATTATTTATTGCTCATACGTAAGTGTAGTACTAATAGGGGATGGTATAAGAAATGGGGGGGGGATATTTTCAGATTCTTGTTAGATTTGTAAATAAATTTAAGTGTCACATTTTGTAATAATACGAATTCTAATGTTCATCAACTTAATTTTCTTTCGGTATTTGTTCATTTACAATTATTTTTAGAGAAAGAGGTGCGAAAGGACTGCAGTTGATATACAGTGCTGTGCAAAATAATAGACTTATTTTTTATTTGGTAAATATTTTCCATTATGAATGATATTTAAATTTATTTTTTATTTATTTAAGAACTGTACTAAAAGATACACCATCCACAAATGTTTTTGTTTTTTATGACTTTATTTAAATAAACAATAAAAAAAAATTAATTTTCCTATGATTCAAAATAATAGACTTATTCAGTATTTTTTAAACAAACATATATTTTTTTCATTAAAGACTAAAACAAATTAAATTTTCTACTAATATTGAATATTATAATAATATGCCAAGTTAATTCAATAACCTGAATGACCGCCATTATTGTTTAAAATGCACTGAACTCTTCTGGGCATTGATTCTATAAATTTTTGGCATTTTTTAACATCTTTCCAAAGTTGATTTTTATTCCGAAATGTCTTCCCATCTAGACCTCTCTTCAGTTCAACCCAAAGGCTCTCAATAGGATTTAGCTCCGGTGACTGTGAAGGCCATTCTAAAACAGATACATTGTTAGCACTCAGCCAAGATTTAACAAATTTTGAGGAGTGCTTAGGATCATTGTCCTGTTGTAAATTCCATTCTGGTGGCATATTGTTCTCCACATAGGGTAGCATAATATCCTTCAAAATATCACGGTATATTTCTTGGTTCATTATTTTTGTGATCTAATAAAGAGGGCCAACATCATGCCAACAAAATTCACCCCACACCATTATACTTCCTCCGCCGTGTTTTACAATCTTTTTTGTATAACGATCATCTAGTTTCTTTCCATTTGGTCATCTAACATTTCTGCGACTATCTGAATCGAACAAGTTAATTTTTGTCTCGTCGTTCCATAAAATGTTCTTAAAATTATCAACTTCACTATTTTTAATTTTTGTAACAAATTTTTTTTCGAGCTGCTTAGTTTTTTGAGCTTAAAAATGGTAACTTCCTGGCGATTCTACTTGGCAAACCTTTCTCTAAAAGTTTTCGTCAGACTGTTGAAGCACTAACTATGTTACCTATTTCTTCAGAAACGGCTTTTGAAGATAAAAATGGCTGTTTCTTCACTAGAAGAGCTATCTGTGAATCTGTGGTAGCGGTTATTTTTCAAGGTCTACCACGTGTTTCTTTTGATGGCTTCCACTTGATCGCCTTTCTTACGAAATGATGAGACCTTCCAAGCAATTCCGCAATAAAATCAAGTGTTTTTCCTTGGTCACGTAATTATTTCACTATTCGCCTTTCTTAAGGAGTGCTATGTACATTACGACCCATCATTTCGTAAAAATAATATTATTTTATAATATTTTTTCAACAATAATATTTCATTTACCTTATTATTTTCAGAAAATTTATCCAAATTATAAGGTAAATTAAAACAAAAAATATAATCCTTTAAAACAAGTCTATTATTTTGCACAAATTATATTTTAACTTTTCTTGAAATGTTTACGAAAGCGCATAAAGGAAAGAAAGAAACTTCTTAAAAATACCCATTATTTTTAGTATTTACAATATCAAAAATAACGGTACCAAAAATTCCTAAGAGAATGTTTTTTTAATAGTGTTAAATCGAAGAGAAAATATTTAATATACAATAGCCTATTATATTGCACAGCACTGTAGATATATATTCTGTTGTATTTATATTTTCTTTAAGAATCAATTAATTATATTTTTTTTAAGAAATCTGTCTACTTAGTATATTGTTGGTTGTTAAATTTTCTTAATTTTATTTATTTTAGAAAATGAATTGAAGGTGTAATAAATTATAAAAAATTATTTATGGTGAAGCATAATTAGAAAATAAAAATTAATTTTAAGATCTTAATTTCTTTGAGCCACCCCTATATCAATCTAAAACTTGGTATTCTTAGATTATATATACTGAGAGTTTAACAACTTTTTTTTCATATATAAGTTATCCTGGGGTAGCTAAAAACATTTTTTTTTTTTAAATTTTATTTTCTTTCTCTCTCTAATAGATCATTCATCTATTAGATTTTGATATTTTCAACATAAATTAATTCGGAGGTAGACTTGACTAACAGATTTTCAATACTCTTCTAAATTTTTCACTGCGGGTATTTTCTGTGATAACTTTCATATTTTTTTTTTTTTGGAATTAATCAAAGATTGTTTTCTATGTTTTAAACATGATAGTACTGAACAAGAATTGACAACACTTATTTTAATAAACTTCTTTAAAGTATAAAAAAATACCACTTGTCCTCAATACTCCTAGGATACATTCGCCAAACAGCTAGTAGGCCGATTTAACTTATTCTCCAGGAACGTCACACAGTGCTTTGTTCCATAGACAAAAATCAAAATAAAAACATTTTCGAATTGTATTGAAATTTACGTTTTTAGAAAGGTAACAATATAGATCATATAATGTAAAAAAATTTTTTGGAGAAAGTTGTTTATATGGCTAGTAGAGGGCACTAAATTCGGAGAATTTAAAGCAAATATTAATGAAACAAAAATCAGGTTTTAAACTGTTTTTGGAAAAAAATTTTCAAAAATTAATTTTTTAATAAAATCCTTCGAAGTTGTATTTCTTCAATACTTCAAAATCTTTGTAAGTTAAAACCATTATTATTTTTAATATGTAGTGTTTCGAATAAATATTTATTACTACTCAAATTTACACACATTTTTTACTTAGAGTGTGTGCCAAACGGTAGCAAAATATGTAGAAAAGTGCAATTTTGAAGTATATGAGGTGAATAAAATTTCACTAGCTCATAGGGCTACATAAAATTTTGACAAATGTATAGAAAATATTGACAATCACAAAATCAATAATAAATTTAAATATAATAAAATTCGTTGTTCATTTTATTGTTTGTTTTAAAAAATTATTATTATTATTTTTTTTTTTTTTTTTTTGTTAAAAGTGTTGTAAGGTTTTATTAACGAATTTGTCAAAAATTATCATAGAAGAAAGTTTCCATTTGGCACAGCAAAATTCTGAAATTTTTTCACCATAATAAAATTGAAATTTTCCACAGAACTTTGCTACCGTTTGGCACACACTCTTAAAACTTAAAAAAAATATTAAATTTGATGAAGGATATAAAAAAATTAAAAAACAATTAGTGTCCATTTTTTGCCACAACTTTAAAAAAGTGTCTAACATAACATATTTTGCTAAATTAAAATAAAAAATTATAAAAATTATTCCGAAATTTAAAAATTAACTAAAGAACAGAAAAATATTTGTATGGTTATTATTATATTAATTGAAAAATGATAGGACTAAGGGGGTTAGGTACGCCCTTGCTTCTATTATATCAAATATTTTCTGACACATTAAAAATATATTATCAATGGCTATCGCAAATTTTGATACTGTTTTGGCCAATATTTTAGATGAAAATGCGTTTGTATTTGTATTTATTCATTCTAGGCCTAAAGTAATATGCGTGTCAAGTTTCAATTTGCTATGACAACTCCTTCAAG
This sequence comes from Protophormia terraenovae, assembly GCA_951394005.1. Lineage (NCBI taxonomy): Eukaryota > Metazoa > Arthropoda > Insecta > Diptera > Calliphoridae > Protophormia > Protophormia terraenovae. The sequence goes on along the minus strand of OX596074.1, from coordinate 27,135,478 downwards.
CACTGTGCGTCGTAATCAGGTGCGAAGCGTTAATATAGATACTCTAGTGATAATTGAATTCAAACAAAACTCATTTAGTGATTTGCTCGTGCATAGATTTTGAATTTTTATTTATTTTACATAAAATTCAATTAAACATATTAATTTTAGTTTATATTTTCAAATGCTGTATTAAAAGACAGTAAGAAATCATCATATGTAGGAAAACGGTTTTGCCCCCATCACTTGGCGAATCTATCACATGAAATGATCTAGTTTCAACATTTTTGATCACATCACCAATTCATGATACAAATTAACTTAAAATGAAGATTGTCGAAGATTTTAGTACTATAGAAACTTTATTGATATCGTGCACTGTTTTGAAAATACAGAATTTTAAACAAAAAAGTGGGACATTAGAGTGTCCCGAGAAAATGCTTTTTTAAGATTTTGATGTGAGAAAACCCCATCAAACAATGCGTATTTTTGAGGTGGATACACAAAAAAAAAAAATATTATAATTAATTTTCAGCTCCCTACCAGCGATACAAAACGTGTGATTTTTTCTGCCTAAAACAAGTTTCGGTTTTTTTTATACCCTACACCACCAAGGGTGGTTGGGGTATTATGTGTTTGTGCACAAGTTGTAACGCAGAGAAAAAATCACTTTCTGAGTCGATTTAACGATGTCCGTCCGTCCGTCCGTCCGTCTGGTCGGCTGGCTGGCTGGCTGGACGGCTGGCTGGCTGTCCATGTAAAGCTTGTGCACAAAGTACAGGTCGCAATTTTGAAGATAATTTGATGAAATTTGGTACATTTTCAACACAAGGACGAAGCCTATTGAATTTGGTTATGATCGGCCCATTATTTCACCTAGCCCCCATACAAATGTCCTCCCGTAATAGAGTTTCAACACATAAATATGCCTTAAAAATATGAATATTTTAATGAAATTTAGTACAAATAAGTCTTATATCAACAAAAATCCGTCTGCCAAATTTCATGAAGATCGGTCCATAACTGACCATAGCTCCCATATAAATTCCTCTCCCGAAAATCACTAACGTGCATAAATCCCATACAAATGTTAGTATTATGTTAATATTTAGCACAAGTAAGTGTATATAAGTAAAAACAAAATTATGTGGATCGTAATGGTGTAGGGTATCATATAGTCGGGCATGACCGACTATATCTTCTCTCGTTTTTTTTTTAACAAAATACGCACCAAAAAAATTATAAAATTTTAAAATTTTTCTCGATAGGTTTTAGTTGCAAAACCAAAAAAAAAATATTAATATCTTTTTTTAACTAGCTCAAAATTTTAAATTTTTTACACCCACTTCGAGACAAATCTCAAAACCTTCGTTTGAAAAAAATGGTCTAAAGCCATGACTTTCAATTGCTAGGAGGGAACTGCTTATTAATGTGCATGGTTTGAGGGGTCTTTCTACATTTTTTTTTTATACGGGATAATCTAAAGTACTTATTTTGTTATTGCATGAACAATTTTATGTGATTGGATTTTTAAATTAATTATAAATCTAAAATCGACGTTTTTTTATTTTTTTTTTTACTTCGAAAAGTTTATGACGTGATAAAATGCTTGATACAAGCATAATCATAAAATCACATTCCTTCAACTTTTTATAGCCTACACCACCATACGTGGGGAGGGTAGTATGCGTTTGTGCTGATGTTTATAACACCCAAAGATATTGGTCTAAGACCCACCTTAGTTTATACCAATTGGCTTAGAATCACCTTCTGAAGTCCATTTAACGATATCCATCCGTATGTCCGTCAATGTAAACCTTACAATCAAATTACAGGCACACATGTTTCCTATGGTCTAGGGACGCAGCCTATTGAAATTGGTTATGATCAGTTCATTAGTCCACCTAGCCCCCATAAAAATGTCCTCCCGGAAAAGGGGTTTAACGATCACAAATCCCTTAAAACTTAGCAATATTTTAATGAAATTTTAGCACGTATAAGTTCCATATCAGTAGAAATCTGTGTGCCGAATTTCATGAAGATCGGTCCATAATTGACCATAGCCCCCATATAAATCCCTCTTAAGAAAATCATGGGCATAAATCATGTTAAAATGTAAGTATCCAGTTATTATTCGACACAAATAAGATTTATATAAATATAAAAGATAGTACGAAGACGGGTTCATAATTTACCATACCTACCATATAGGGCCCATTTTCGGGAATCACCCAAAAGTGAATTAATTTATATAATTGTTAGTATCTTTGTAATATTCTGTATTCGTATATTTCATTTTACATTTAATATATGTATTGGTACACAAATGGCCAAGGGTCTAGAAAAAAACCCTCCAGAATTTTAATGCACACAATTTAATCAGTAAAGGCTGACACAATGGTATCTTTCTTTCTCGTTTTATTATCACTTTCTAAGTATTCCATTATTTCGTAGGTCCTTGATATCAATTAAATAAAAATATTTCATATGTATACATATGTACATACATACAAAAATATATAAATAAAGAATTGTTGTTGTTTATTTTTTTTAAAGCAATGCTTGCTATGATTGTTTTTTTTTTTTTTTTTTGTATTAAAATTTTTGTAGTTTGGAAAAAAATTTTGATTTATAAATGTGAAAGTATGAAAGCATATTTTAAGGCGAAAATTTTATAATTTGTTGGTAAGATGGTGAAGGGTATCAAAGAGGCACAGCCGAATCTTTTTTTAATTTCATTTTTTCTTAAATATAACGATTATTTTATTTTTTATTTTTATGACGTATTTGGAGTGCAAAAGATATGTCTATCCTCATCAGTGCTGTCAGTCTAACATTTTTAACGCTAAGTCTAGCCTTCTTATATTGTTTTTAGCCTCGCATTTTTCGTTATAGCTTCTAGCCTTATTTTAACCTTTTTAGATTAAAAGGCTATTTATACCCTACACCACCATAGGTGGGGAGGGTATTATGCGTTTGTGCTGATGTTTGTAACACCCAAAAATATTGGTCTAAGACCCACCTTTATACCAATTTATACCAATCGGCTTAGAATCACTTTCTGAGACGATTTAACGATGTCCGTCCGTCTGTCCGTCCATGTAAACCTTGTAATCAAACTACAGGTCGCAATTTTAAACAAAAGTTTATGAAATTTGGCACACTGGTTTCTTACAATCCACTAACGAAATTGGTTATGATCGGTCCATTATTTCACCTAGCCCTCATACAAATGTCCTCCCGGAAAAGGGTTTAAAGAAAAAATATTAAATATAGCAATATTTTAATGAAATTTGGCACATATTTGTTTTATATAATTCTAAATAAATGTGCCGATTTTTATAAAGATCGGTCCATAATTGACTATAGCTCCCATATAAACCCCTTTTCAGAAAATCACTTTAACGGGCATAAATCCCATTAAAATGTTAGTATCCAGTTAATATTTGACACAAATAAGTTTTAAATAAACATAAATCATATTTCCAAATTTCACAAATATAGGTCCATAATTTACCATAGCTCCCATATAAGGCCCTCTTTCAGGAATCAGCCAAAAGTGAATAAATTCATATAAATGTTAATATCGAGGTAATATTCTGTATTCGTATGTTTTCTTTTTCCCTTAATATGAGCAACGGTTCACATTTGGCTCCAAGTCTAATAAAAGACCCCTCCCCGAATTATAATGTACACAATGGCGTAGGGTATCATATGGTCGGGCTTGACCGACTATATCTTTTTCTCTCGTTTTTTTTTTTTTTTTTTTCATAACGAAGGAAATAATTTAACTTTTTTTTAATAATTTTATTTTTACAATTAAACTTGTTTGTACCAGCGGCACTTCATTATCCAAATCAAATATAACTTAACTCATTTTATGGACTTAATAAATCAATTCTCAAAATTATTCTTCAATAAACTTCAATAAAATGAATACAATTTTAAAAAATTATTATAAAAGCGAAAAATCACCCGAAAATTTGGAAAGGAATTAAAAAAAATGACGAAAAATCAGTTAAAAAATTATATAATTTTTCATATAAAATATAACCCAAATTTGAATGCCAATTTTGTGGTCGATTTTTCATGAGATAATTTTGTTGGTAGTCGTTATATGTCTTATATATAAATTTATTACAATATCAATATATTAAAAAAAAAATAGTTTTAAAATAATAAAATAGGTTTTTTTCTGGATTTATTTTATAGGGCATTTAGCCTTTTAAAGTATTTTTAAAATCCAGTTTAAACTTTTTTTTCTCACCACCTGGCAACACTGATCCTCATTTATATAAAATGGCAAGGGTGTTACATATTGTACCCGCTACGCAAGTAATTAAACGACTTATTAAAGACAAAAATTACTATTTTAATTGTTTTAATTATTCAAGTGATCAAAATTCAAATTCTCTAATGTTCTTTACTTAAATTGAAGTAACTTATCGGCTTTAAATTAATTTTTTATTGTACTAATTAAAAAAATAACACTATGCAACAAATTGATGATCATCGCGTGGAGGCGGAATCATTCCGATTGATATGTGTAATAAACCCTCCAAAGGATTTTTCTCCGGTAGGCAAAATTTTTGTTTTATGACCCAAACTTTTCTATTTTTGCACCAAAGTAGTTTCAGATAAATAGAAAAAAATAATATAAATATAGTTCGAAACTAAAATATTTAAACATAAATGTTTAAAACATTTAAATGCCAATATTTCATTAGAACCTTCTATTCATCTATCTCTGATAATATGGGGTCATTTCTAGTCCGTTAAAATAAAATTAAACAAAAATCCTTTAAAACTTGTGTTTAATGGTTTAAAATAGTCTACAGAAATTTTCTACGCCGAATTTCACTAGAGGTCACCGAAGGTCCAAAGTTTATACGGTGAAGCGTTTGTCCAAAGAAATGAAATTGATGAAATTATTACTAATTTTGTTTATGATTTTCACAAATCTTTTAATTTTATGTTATATTTCATTGCCTAGTTCAAGAAGTTTATATAAGAAATGTGGGAAAATTTCATAATTCTCTTTTTTAATAACAAATGATAAGTCGGATGAATTTTTTATCTTTGGCGACCCCTAGTAAAATTTAGAGAAGAAAATATCGGCAGAAAATTTTAACCCATTAAACTCAAGTTTAAATCGACTTTTATGACATTTCCTTAAAACGGACTGGAAATGACACCTTATAAGGTAAGATAAATAATTTAAAGTTCTAATGAAATATTCCTCGTTGAATGCTCTAAACATTTGTGGAAAATTATTTTAGCTTCCAACTATATTAGTATTATTTTTTTCGATTTATCTGTAACTACCTTGTTGCAAAAATAAAAAAGTTTAAGTGGTCATAAAACAAAAATTTTGCCTACCAGTGAAAAATCCTTTGGAGGATTTATTACACATATCAAAAGCTATCAATTGTAATCGGAATGATTCCGCCCCCAAAATACTGTTGCATAGTGTAACCAAACATAAACAAAATATAAGTCATGATTTTAATATCTGAATGTACAATTTTTTAATAGGTTGAATTGCAAATAATAAAATAATTGAATATGCCCTTTTCGTAACTGAAATATGATTTTATATTTTTCTGTGTAGAATTAGAATTTAATATATTAAAAAACTTCGTTTTTGAACCAAAACTTCTCTTATAAAAATAACAAAAACCGTTTTAAATTTCTGATTAATAATTCAATATAAAATTTTTTAAAAAGAATTTCTTTATTATTTCTAAAAAGCAGACTCTAAAGGAACTATGAGAGCTGTTTTTAAAATTTAAATACTTCTATATACTCCACCACTATGATAGTGTGAAATTTTATATATATCCTTATATCTTTTCGAGGAATTTTTGGATTCCTTATCAACGAATTTTCCTACTTCTGAAAATACAATATATATCTAAAGGATTTTTTTTTTTTCATATTCGTTTATATATCGTCACCGAAAATGCAAAACAACGTAACATCACTTTTCATAACTTTACAGGAGGCACAAAAAACTTTCTTAAATCTAGACGAATTGTCCTACAAACAAGATTTTTGGGTTATCACATCCTTAAATACTGCCTAATATATTGATGATGAATATTTTTATTTTTATTAAATATTTTTAAAGTTATATGGTTTACGTTTTTCAAGATTTCAATTTTCAGAAACCAAAACAACGTAACATCAATACAAATTTTAGAAAAATTGTAATTAAAACGATTTCTGATAACTTTTACTCCAAAATTTTAATATCTATTTTATTTGTAATAATTTGCAATATAAATTCATAAAAAAAAGAAAAAAAATTTTTTATTATTTTTTTAACAAATGTGATGTTACGTTATTTTGACTTAAGAAAATTATTGCTTTCGTTAGTATAAGCGTCATTTTTTGAGCTACAAGTCTGAAAATTTGTGATCACGCGTATTTTGGAATAATAAACTATATTTCATCAAAAACACAAATTTGAAAATTTTGATGTTACGTTGTTTTGCATTTTCGGTGACGATATTAAATATTCAATAATTTAAGCCATTTTAAAAACAGAAAAAAATTAAAATGGATTTCAATTACGAAATTTGTTATATTAATAAATTTTTTAATTGATTTTGCTCCAATCATCAAAGTTATAATATTAATTAAGTGGAATTAATTGATTATTATTTTCTTAATAATATCAATAAGAACTGTTATTGAAAATTTTACAAATATCTATTAAACTGTTTATTGATTCGATTCTTAAATTAATCATATTTATACCACTTCACAAATATGCTTCTTCCAATAATATACACGAATTTTAGTTTAAATTTTTATTGTAATACATCAAATATTTAAATAGTACAAAAATGAAATATAATAATGATAATAAGTAAACATATAACGTATATAATATAAAATTAATTACGTATATTAAGGACACTTGTTAACAGTGTCATTTGATGTTAGCAAAGACGTTTAAGTTTGAGATAGTCACTTCAACCTAAGGAAGTGACTATCTCAGCACATTATAAATCTTTAAAATGACACATCATCACTAGACATAGATCTATTTGAATATTGAACCTATTTTTGTGCCCAAATGAAGGTTGTTTATATGGGCCATACTCGTTAATGTTTTATTTTTCACATAAAGGAGTCTACCATTTCCATTAAATGATTATCGAAACGACACTGGCGGCAAAAAAAAAATATATAATTTGTCATTGGTCTGGAAATGTTTTGTTCATAAGCGAACAAATTTATGGCTAGTGATAAAAGCAAATTCATACTTACTCATAATACAGACTCCTCCGCCTTTAACATTTGCATCAAATTGTAGGATAAACTAAAATTACATCTAGAATAAAACCAGAAAACATTTCAACAAAAATCTTACAAAGCCTTATAATTCCATATTAACGAAATAGTTCTATATTCGCTTTTAATTCCAGAAGGGAAGGAAATTATCGCAATATTATTTATCCTTGGAAAGGTCCAAAATAGCCAGAAATTATGTGCATTAAATATGAATTTATACAAATGTATGTAGTACATATTTTCTTTAAAAACTTTTTAATTTTTTCGTTTGAATTTTTTATAGAGCTCTCAATTTTTGTAGAAAAAAATATAAGTAATTATTGAATTTATTGTATTAATAATCACTATAATTAAAGTTATATATAAAATGAAATAAGAAATTAATTGAAAAATTTTGTAGAATATTTCTTTTCTGTGGATAGGTTCACATAATTTTAAATAAAAGAAAAGCTTCTTAAATTACTTAGACTAATAAAAATAATTCATAATAAATTCATATTCTTAACTGCCTTTATCAGATTTTTTTCTATACATTACCCCAAACATAATAATTTCATAATAATTGCCCTTCGAATGAACTGAAATACCATCAAAGATACATATTCCCGCAATAACCATTCGTTCCCCCATCCGCAATTACTTAAGTAATTGCAGTTTCCAAGAAATTTAATATCAAACTTTAAGTCATTTTCAACGTTAAAATACCTTTTTAAATTTATGGTCAGCAAAAAATGGTCGTTTCTGTATATATTTATTTTTTCTTTTTATTTTTTATATGAAAATTAAGTGATAACAAACCGCATTACTTTATTTTTATTTAACAATTCTCCAACTGGCCAAAATATCCAGACAGACAATGGGAACAATGAATTTATATATGTATAAGAGAAGACAACGACAAAGAACTAAAAAGAAAATTATGTGTCTTAAGGGACCTCATAAAAACAAGAAACTTGGTTACTAATTTTCCACCATAAACATTAATGACAACAACCTTTTGACAAGTTTTTTTTTTTTTTTTCTTTAATATTTTTCTTTCTTTAGTTTGGCGGAAGTAAGAGGTAGTCCACATAGTATTTGTGTCTTGTATGACAAAATATGGCAGGGGTGTTTTTATGTAGGAGAGTAAGAGTCAGTGTGTCTTTCTTTAGTCCTTTTAAAAGTTTTTTTTTTTTTTTTGTCTTTGTTATTGTTGCTGTGTTTTTATTTTTATTAAATGCATAAATATAAATTGCTGCATAATTTGTTCGCTGTGCTGCACAGTGGTACGGTTTATAAATAATCTTTAAAGCTTTAAGAAAATTGGATTAATAGGAATATATTTTTGCTAAGAAAATTAAATATGACTTCTCTTTGAGTACAAATAATTTCTGTCATAAAAACTACTTGAAATAATTTGAAGCCCAAATAAATATTGCAAAGGGAAACATCTTTCTACCAGATTTTCTTCCTCATCCAATACTAAAATATTGATCCGTAATTTTTTATCTTAATCTAACCACTGTTCACTATTCGTTTAAGGGTTTCCGTGGGTTCTATGTTCTATAATGTTCTACTAGGCGTTCGACAGTTCCTTTACTCTTTATCTCTTACAAAGAACAAGTAGATTCTCTAGAATTTTTCTGTAATAACAGTTTGTTTGTGTAAAAGGAAAAAAAAAGAAAAACTTTTTATATTTTTGCTTTTCTTTTAACATGTTTTATTTAAAACATATTTTTTCGGCCAATTTTTTTTTTTTTTTTTTCATCTTATTTTATTTCATATAAAAAAGAGATGTTTTAATTTTGTATTCTGCTTAAAAGGAAAAAAAATGAAGTAGCAAAACTTTTTTTATCTGTTAAATATATTAAGTTGTTGTAACAACAAAAAACTTTTAAAATATGTTTTTATTTTGCTTATATTTTTTGTAGGTTTGTAAAGAAAAAAAATTTTTCGCAATATCTTTTGTTTCTTAAACCCTAAATTAAAAATAACATAATTGTGAATTATGTTTGGGGAATATAAGAACATTAATTATGGTGGTGAAGCATAAAAATAAGAAATAAAAAATTATTTAATTTTAAGAAAAAAACTTGTGCTTAACAATTTGTTTGAGTTTTAAGAGAAACAAACTATTGCAAAATAAGTTTTTTTTTATTTATTTTCAAGTTATAAATAAATTATTTGGACAAATATTATTTTAACTATATATATTATAAGAGGATTTCAATAGAATTTTTTGCTATTAATTTTCTCATACCTATAAAAATAAATTCTTCTATCGAAATACATTTTAATGTTCTTTAATTTACATAGATTAATTTGAGCTGAATTGGAAATTTGAGCTAATTGGGAAATTATCCAGACATGTTGTTCCTTATTATGTTCTCAATGTGTGTATTAATATTCATAATGAAAATTTTGTTGTTTATTAAGATAAATTGGTCAATTGCAACTAATGTACGTAGATATGCAACTTCATTTCGATTTCAACAATTATAGTTTTCTTTAGGTCTGCCATTTTATATCCTTTTAAAATTTGTTTCAATAAAATTTTAAATAAAACAAAATTTTAATACTAAATACTTAGTTGTAACTGTAACCGAAAAGTGACATAAAGTATTATAAAATTCGATTAACCCATATCCGATCGCTGTTGCGTTTTCGCATCAGTAACTTTAACATTGCCTAATTAACTAACAATACAGTTAATGCTAATTTTTTTACAGTTATTATTAGGTTAATATGTTGTTTTAAAGATAAAAGAACAAAAAAAGATTTTTTTCTAAATAGGCTCTCCAAAATTAGGTGTTAAAGCCACACGGATTGTCTAAAACGTTAGTGTTGCGAAAACGCATCAATGGTCATTTCAATGATATTTTTAAATCTGCTTTCCGAAAAAGTGCTTTTATACTATGGCTGTATTTTAAAAGTAAATAGCTTTAAGTTTGAGCTAAAAAATTTTAAAAATTTTGATAAAAAAAATCTCGGTCCAAAAATGATACGATTTCTGAAATTTTCAAGGCCCTGTATTTCAGAATGAAAAATATCTGGGCGTTCAAATCTCTTTAATTTGTTATCACTATCATAAAAAAAGAACTTTTTGCAAAATTTTGTAAAGTTATTTCAACGGAATTTTGTAGTGGTCGGAAATGGTTTAAAAATGAAAAATAACCAATTCGGTGCTCCCAAATGAATATTTGGTACATTTTTTTGACATTAAAAAAATACTAAATTTAATATGAAAAATATTTAATTTCTAACATGTAACGAGTAATTACTTGTAACACATAATCCTTTTACCAACACTGGAAATATTTATCGCATATGGCAACGTGCTGATTGGCCAATGAGCATGGAGTTTCTTAACAAGGAATTCAACGAAATTCGTTTAGGTGCTATTGACCAATCAGAATCGATCTTTTATATTTTAAAAGCTCGTTCAGTTACTATTAGCCAATCAAGGCCAAACTTTTATATTTTATAACAAGTTTTGTGCATTTTCAATGTTAGTAAAAGGATTATTATTAAAAGACAGTTAAAAGAGTTAGGAAGTAAAAATATATAAAATAAATAAAACAAATAAAATACTTTTTTGAAATAAAAAAAGAACACATTAAAAACATAACATTTCAATTGGGCAAAGAACATTCGATATAATTTTTGTTATTTAAAAATATTTGTGATTTATAAGAGCCATAAAAGAACTTTTAACATTTGGACGTCCTAAATGACGGAGAAACCTAATAATGGTGAATTTTTAAAAGTTCCTTGTCAACATAAAGCTTTTATTCCCCGTAGGAAGTGTTTACGTCAAAATTCTAATTTTAGAGATATTGGTCTGAAATTGTATATTCTGTTAGTAGATAAAGCCGTAAACATTTCCATTAAAAATGGGCGGTAGAATCACTGCCACTCCCATACTAAAAAAAAATAATTTATTTGTATGAATTTCCTGCATATTTTTGTAAATTTTATTAAAATAAGGAATATTTTAAAAGTAGGCGTGGCAAGATCTAATCACATCAATCATAGTGTAACACTTTCATAACAAACTTTCAGCCATTATCATAAGATGCTTAAATAATTCTTAAAAAATTGCTAAAATGAGGTACCTCATATTTTTCTTAAAATTTTAAAAGATCGCAAAAAGTCGCAGTCAAAATTTTCAGATATAATTTTATAGATATCATTTTATATAAAAATCGTATTTTTAGATTGGAACTTGTTGAAACTTTTCTGTTCCAGTCCATTAAAAATAGAATTTCCTGAAAAATATATTTTTTAATATTAAGATTTCTTTTAAATAAATAATAATATTTTCAGTATTTATTTTTTAACCTAAAAAATTATAATAGAAAAATTTGGATACATTTGTTATTACATTCCAAAAAAATCATATCAATATCTGCAGTATTTACTGAGATATATGAAGTTAAAGTTAACATACTTCTTTACAAAAGTTTTAAATAAAATTAAAATATTTTTAAAAGTTGCAACTTTGAAACTTCATAATTCGAGCTATAGACACTTACAAAAACTTTAAGTGTTTTGTCCATAATATATGATATGTTTACTAAAAAATGTGAGAAAAATTACTTCAATTAATAAGCTTTTATTTTCGTATTTTTGTCGTTCTAATTTGGATAAATGTGACACTGTGCGACGTAGGCATCTCCCGTGACTAAAGCTTTTTGTCCTAAAATGAGTATCTGACGGTAACATATAGACGTCTCCCTTTATTCCATACTCTAAATTATAATTGAATGCAATGGATGTTTTCGACGGAATGAAGGAATTGCTATAATTCACATTATCAATCGGAAGTCGAAGCAGCAAAAAAGTATCACAATGAAATTTAATCATACTTGGGACGGTCATTCCATTTTATTATATAGTTTTGTTTAGCGTACTTATGTTTTGTATATGTATTTAGATATTCTTTTCATTTTAATAAAATATATTCAAACATGTTAAAACAATATATTTGCTGCTACTAATGATAGTTACAATGCTTCCAACCGAATTATTTTTTAAAACAGTTGAGTGTACTAATATTTTTAGTACAATTATGTGACATTTGTCAGAATTCGATTGGCGAAAAAATCGGTTGTGGCAACGAATCTGTTTTCTGTATTTAGAATGTAGCGCCAGCCTGCTCATGTAATTCCCGCCGATATTGTTAAATTCGAAACCAAAAGAAATTGTTAATTCTTAGGCCAATTAAAAATATGCATATATTTTTTCTGGGTTTCAAGTAAACCAAACTGTTGGTTACTTATATCCTATACCAACATAGGTGGTTAGGGTATTATGCGTTTATGCTGATGTTTGTAATGCACAGAAAAAATCTTCAGACCACCAGCTTATAGTACACCAATCGACTCAGAATAGCTTTTTAACGATATCCGTCGTTGTAAATCTTGTGAACGAAGTACAGGGCGAATTTTTGAAGATATCTTGATGAAATTTTGCACGAATAATTATTTTGACACAAGGACTAAGCCTATTGAAATTGGTTATGATTAGTTCACTATTTTATCTAGCCCCCATAAAAATGTCCTGCCGGAATAGGGGTTTAGTGATTATAAATGCCCTACATATAGCAATATTTTAATGAAAATGTTAATCTTTGTGCCAAGTTTCATGATGATTGGTCATAATTGACCAAAGCTTTTTAAATTTTAAAAATTTTTAAATTGTAAACATTGTCACTGGCTTAGAAATTGCAACAAGTGTTTTTATAGACCACGTTTTCTTTGTAACTATATATTCGTCCATTGTTCTGCATCTAATATTTGCTTTGTCGAGACAGTGTTTGAAGATGCCGCTTTTTTTGTAACAATTTTTTTTACGTTTAGTAATAGTTATAACGCTAAAAGTGTGCATTAATTTTTCGTGCACACTCCAATTCCACATAGGCGTAGTTGAGGAGTGCATCATTTTATGTTATAACGCTAAAAGTGTGCATTAATTTTTCGTGCACACTCCAATTTCACATAGGCGTAGTTGAGGAATGTATCACTTTATGTGTACAATTTTAAGTTTTATGTGGGACACATAAAAAGCGGAGCTTTAGGAGCTTAAAATAGCGTACCTCTGATATGAACATTTCTTATCCGATTTTTTCTTAAAGCACTCGATAAGACCTATAAAAATTAAGTTAATTACATTTGAAATTTTAACTATTTCAATTTTGAAAAACTTTGATCCAGTTTTTTTCAACATACAGTAGCGAGCATTAAAAATGCAACACTATGTGATATGATCTTTGTACGCATATATTTTGCTTATAGCAAGTTCTAATGTAACAGTACTAATGTGATTTTATTATTTGTGGTAATAGATACCTGTTGCATATAATTTTATTGAATAGTTTTGTGCGTAACGAAAATTATTGAACGTTTAGTAAAAGCAGTTGAAAATGTGAGCGAGCAAAAAAAAAAAATGCAACTCTAAACAAATAAACATGACTTTTAAAATTTTGATAAAAATTTTGATTGGAAATGGTTGGAAACTATAGTGTTGTTAAAAAACATGATTTTCTATCGTTGCATATTGTCTAAGATACATGAAATCTACAAATAATATAAATATTAGCAATAAATTCCAATTTTATTAAATTTTGATATTTTTCTGAACTGTTTTGGACATTTTCCAATAGAGATTTATATTTTTGGAATTATTATTTATTTTGTTAGTTGTTTTAAAACCAACAAACATTTTCTATAAATAAGCGATCAAATATTTGTGATAGTTTAGCTTAACTTCATAATTTATAATTGAGTATGACCCTTCGACCAAAATAACGCAATCACTTTCGATCGTTATTGAGATGGAATCAACAGCTTAAAATAATTTTTTCGCAATGATATGATATTATCGAATGCCCGGTATCGCTATAATGTTCAAATATCCCTTGATTTTGGTCCTGGAACAAATTCTAACACAAGGAAAAACAGTTAAGAAATATACCTATTTTGAACTCTTCATATGTGGTCATTCAGATAATATAAAATATCTACTGTTAAATTACTTGTATCAATTGTTACAGGCATGATCGTTTCAATATTGTTTCTTTAAGATAATTTTTAAAAATCTTCATATTAGAACTACATATTAATATTATTTCACTGCCATTATCAGAATGTTATTCAAAAATATTCGAAAATTCTTAAAAAGTATGGAGAAAATAGTGTTTTTTTAATATTATTAATATCCTTTGTAGTTAAAATTACCTTAAATTTATGTGTGTTGGTAGTAATTGGTGGTAATACTACCAAATCATAGTTTTCAGCATTTTTCAATAATTATTTTTATCAAAATTTAAAAAAATCCGGTGATTTTTTAGGAGTTGCATTTTTTTCGCTCCCTTAAATTTACAACGTTTAAAAAAAAAATATTAACTGTTCGTATGCGTAACAATTTGGAAGAAAGTGATATACAATAGTTGGCTAAGACCGCAAAGAGTAAAATCACAACAGAATTGGCTAATTTAATGACGTTCTCCCAACTAGACCTTTTCCCATGTCCCAAAGGCTAGTTCTCAAGCCCAGTGCAGTTTCGGAAACTCTAATGTATTCCAAAAGATTTTCCAAGCCTGAAAAAAATAAGCATGGGTATATCATAAGAATAAAAAATTTGTTAAGCCGTGAAAAACTTTTTATATCAGGGTTACTCCTATTTACACTAGAATAGCTCTGCTCCTTTTCCAAAACTAAAATTTAACACTCCCCTGCTATGACTAAGTGAATCTTTATGTAAATCCAACCAGACGATTAGAAGTATCGGTTATAAGCCAATAATCTGCGCATAATTGTAGATATATTCTTACCATATTTAACTGGGCATTCAAAATTTTGTTTCGTTTAATAAATCACTAAAGTATAAAATTATTGAAATATTTCAAGCAATAGAGAGTTTCTTTTAGCACTCATTTAAAACTTAAACAACCGAAAGTATTTTCAAAATCATTTCAGCTATTTTGAGACTAAAAATTTTATAGTATAAGCTAAAAAACTCTATATCGTCCCTTCGCTGACTAAATTACCTATGTAATTTTAATAACTTTTCAGGAAAGCTGAAAAACTGTTTAGTTTTGCAGTTTCTTCGTTACTTCACTAAATTTTTACAAATTTTCTTCGTTTATGAATAGGCTTAGTAACACAAATTATATGTTTTATGAAAAAGAATGAAATTGTTGGCGCGTTTTGGGAAAATTAACGAAAACTTTACATAAGTAATTTTGTGGAGCAATTTTTTGTTAAGATATGATTGTGCTTTTCTTTTTGCAGGTTCTTAAGTTCATTTAAATATAAGTTTGAACTATGGAAGGCGGTATTATTAGTAATATCTTGGTCAAATTTCAACTTCCTAAGATAATTGGAACATGATATTAAACGGTAATATGTTGATGATCCCAGAAAAATCTTCAAAAAATTAAAAAAGAAAATTCACCAATATTAATGTATAATTATTATATGTATCAAACGATAGCTAAAGAAAAATTAATGAACCCGTATTTTATGATTTTCAGAATAAGATTTTAAATAAGATAAAATTAACGATTTACGAAAAATTCCTGAACTCAATAAAGTGCCTCGATTTGTGCGAAGACAAAAAATGTTGCAAGTGTACCCTCCTAAAATTAAAAATTTATATGTCTTAAACTAATTCTCAAAATATTAGGAATCAATTATTTCACTTTCGTGAGCTGGACCAATTTTAAAGTACCTCCAAAAATATTATTTTCGATCAACACTATACACAACTTTTAATTTTTTATTAAAAGAAATCCAACATATAATAGGTATCGCTCAGATGACATTGACAGTACGGTCTCCCGAGCTTTTTCCTATTCTGATTATTAAAAAAAAATAATAAACTTTATAATAATCTGAAACTGAAAGACAGACAGATGGACAGACATCATAAAAGCTTTAGTTGACGTAAGTCTGTATCAGTTAATTTTGGTGCAACTAGTCTTGGGATATACACTTTCAGGCGGCATATCATAAGTATACAATATTAAATATTTTATGTTTAAATTTTAATATTACCATTTTCTCTAAGAATACTAATAATATTAACTTGTATGAAAAATTATGTACATAGGTAATTTTGTTGGAGCATTTTATATATGGTTTTACATAGGTAATTTGGAAATCCTAAACTAGTAGAGATATCGACAAATGCTTTGGTGGTCATATGTATAATTAGTAGGGGATCTAAATGCAGCAGTAAAAAAAAAATTCCAAAATTTTTATGTAGGTAATTCAGTCAGCGCAGGGACGATATATTATATCGAGGGCTTATATTCAACAAGGGCTATCTGGAAATTTTATGAACAAATGGGATTTTGTACAAAGCCCTTTTTTAATATAAGTCCTTGATATGTAAATGTATATTTTATAATACAAATATTAATGAAATTGTTTTTCCTTTATTTTCAGGTGAGTTGTTAAAATTAATGTACACTGGTGAGTCCAAAATGGTAAATTTTTCCTTAAAAATTAATTTAAACTTTAAAATTATCTGAAACCCTTGGCCGTGCCTTATTTTTTTTTTATTTTAAAAAAGACTTTTAGAAACTTAATAAACATTTATTTAACTTAGATCTTAAGTTTACATTTTCAATATTTTTGTTAAATGCTTCTCCCTTCATTTCCTAGTTAGCTTAACTTTAGAAAATTGTCCTTAGAAAAAATTACTTTAAAATGAAAATTCAAATACTTTTTTTTGAAGCAAAAGAATTTATTATTTCAACACGTTATAAATCCGTATTTTATTAAGTGGAAACGAAATACTTTTCTTTTCTTACTATTAAAAAAGAAAAATTCAAAATGAAAAGTAAAATTGTATATTTTTTTATTTGCTTGCCAGTCGCGTCGTTTGCTCATAAAAAATACAGAAGAAAAAAAGTAAAGGAAAAAAGCTAAGCAAGACAGTTTTTTTTTTTTTTTTTGTATTTGTTCCTTATTTTGAAAAAATATATATAGAAACTATATACAATCAAAAATAAATATAAAAAATCGAAAGGCGTTAAGCTCATGTGATTGAAAAACAGACAAACTTAAATCGAAAAAAAACCAAAAAAAAAAAAAAATAAATAAAAAATAAAACGATAAAAGCAGTAAAATTGAATTTTTGTAAGTTTAAGTTGTAGTTGTAAGAACACACATACAAAGAGACTTAAAAAGGGTCTTTACAAGGACACTTAGGAAAATTAAATTAAGGGCATTTTTTTAAACAAGATATATAAAAATTTAATTAAGAAAAAGGAAACTTTAAGTTAAAAGAAGATAAAAATATTGGATGTAAAAAACAGAATAATTAAAAAAAAATAGAAGAATAAACCTTTTCGGCAATTTAAACGCTTAAAAAATATATTAAGACTTTATTCAATTTCTTTGCAAAACTTTCAAATTCTAAGAAAAAAAAAAAAATTGTTGCACTTTATTGCATTTCCGGTAGTTCATCATACTTTCACATAAATTTATACATCGTGTATACATTATATATTGATAGACGACTTTATATATACAACTCTATGAATATTTCAACTAAATTGAAATGTTTTACAATTTTCTTTTTTTTTTTTCTCCCAAGAAATAATATACTTTAAGTGAAAAATGTGTATTGGTGTGTGTGATTTTTATATATAGTGGCCATTGAATTTTATTTGCTTGTATATGAGTTTATTTTGAATTTTAAGCCTTTTTTATTTTTTTTTTATTTTTGCTATTTTGGCAAAAAGCCAAAATATTCGAAAAATTTCATACTCAAACACATTTATACATTTATTACCAAAGAAAAAAACAAAAAAAAAAAAAAGCAATATGTCTGTGCACACACAGACACAATTCACAATAAAGAAGTAAAAAAACGAATGCAAACATGGGATAAAGAGTTTATAAATGCAACATTATAGAAAAAGAGATGTTGTTGAGGTTGTTTGGATTGGTTTGGTTTAGTTTGATTTGAATTGTTTGGTGTTTGTTTGATTGTTATTGCGTGCGTAATATGAATGGTTTTTAAAATCCAATATTTACTAATAGTTATGGAAATGATTTGACGTACCCTACGAAAGGTTTTCGATGTCAAGTAGTATAACTTATAAATTTCAATATTCAGATAAGACGCTATTTTTATTTCTGTATATAAATGGAATCAAAAATCATCCTTAAAACAGACGTTTAAAAACACAATTTGATTTTTATTCTATGTTAAAATTTTTTTTTTAGAAATTATCTTTAAAAATAGTTTCTTGATTTTTTAATATACTATGTTATTGAAACCAAAAAGTCTCAAAGTTGCCTTACTATAGGTAAAATTTCCAATTCTCTTTCAACATTTTCAGTTATGATAAAAAAACAGTTTCCCGGTATGTTCTTGTATCAACTCTGTTAATATTGTTACGTTATCCCACATTTGACATCAATTGGTTACGTTTTTACCTTTCAAAATTTTTGTTTTATTATCTTTAAATACTTAAGTCTGCAAGTCACTATTGAATTTCAATTGAATTTGCTTTTCAATTCAATTACAGCTCTTTCTTTACTCTTTAAAACGTACACATTAATTACACAACTGAAGTGCAATGACTGACAATCTTAAAACACAGTGGCAACTTTATCACTTAACGTCTGATTTACGACTAGTAGTAACTTTGACCTAAATCAGACGTTGTGTGGTAAAATTGCCATAGTGTTGTAAGATTGGAAGTCGTTGCACTTTAGCTGACTCAAGACTGACTCAATTTGCAAACTACAACTGATTATACAGATCGATAATTATGTTTTCTAGTAACATAGAGAACCATACACCCTGCCAGCAATTGGATGTAAATATTAGGATTCTTCTTGTAAAAAGTCTCCTTTTAGGTACTTTTAGATGTTAAAATATAGAAAATGCAAAAATTTTCAATAACAAAAGTTTGATTTCCCAATTTAATTTAGATCGAATTATGATCTTACATTAAAAAATAAAGAAAAGGGAACGAGCATGACATTATTTAGCTCAGCAAATGTACAACTTTTAAAGTGTTTAAATCAGTATTTATAGTGATTGTTTTTCGACACATTCCTACTGTACTCGTTTACATCTCTAAGTAACACTTATTCGATACTCAAAAAAGGACTAAAAAGTGCCATTTTGAAACAATTAAAACTGAGGCACCTTTTTTCCCGAATAGTGACCTTTTTTTCGACAAGAAAAATTGTATTGTTAAGATCTACTTGTAGTTATGTTTTAGACTTAATTTCGATAGAAAATATTTGGCAAGGCAGGAGATTATAATAAACCTACCCAGTCGGAAATAGAAGGGCTAAAGATACATTTTACAATGCATTATTTAGGATCTACAAGGCCTGCCACTCGCATTGCAACACCATTTCTTTTTTACATGGCGTGTCATTGGAGGCAAGGCCTTACCTTCTCCCTTCCAAAAAGAAGCGAATAGGCAGGACTCTTAAATAAATAAGTATGCTCTCTTATATTTTTAATGTTATTAAAAAAGAGTATGAGATATTTAAAAAAAAAAAAGATATGCAGTCAACCTTCTTTATCGACACTTGAAACAACACTAAATTGTTTGAGCTTTGTGTTACTCTACCTTAAACGTAATTGTAGCGAATCAGCTGACACGTTTTGCTTATGAGTGTTATGTGTGTATGTGTACTAAAAAACGTAAGTGTTACGTAGCAACCTAATCAAATTAGGTCACTCTACGTTTTTACGTGTCAGCTGTAACAACAGTGTTGACAGCTTTTTATTTCATTATACTAAATCTGCGTAAAAAATCGCTGTAAAAGGTTTATCAATTAGACAATTAGATTTGCTGTTTTCTTTACTCAAAAATTGTTGAAATAATTTAAATAAGACGTAGAATCGAATATTTAATTTAAAGTTTAAATTTTTGTCATAAAAGCACAAATTTCGCTATGTATACAAATCGCTGAAATACAAACCAATAAATTTAGCGATTTTCAATTTGAATTTGATCCACTGGAAATATGTGTAATTGACATCACCGATGTTCATGTGTACAAAACAACAAAAAAGTACTAACTACATTTACGTTTTTAGAGTAATCATCCACTTACGTTTCCCTTTACATTTACGTGTTTACATTTACATTTACGGTAGAGTAATGGAGCCTTAAGTCTCACAGTTACTACTTTTTCTGTTTGTAATGAGAAAGTTAGTAGGTGAGTGACACCTTCTACTTCGCATCTAATGAAATGGAAACAAAAATTAGTACCGGACTTCTTTTTTAAAGAAATCGAGGCATTCTTAAAGGAATTTTTATAGAAGGCAAAAAGGATTATGTTTAAAGTTTGTTCGGAGGTATTCAGAAAGTCCTGTTGGGAGGAAGCACTAGCATATTTTCCTGCTGGGTAGCTACTTACTAACAATCAAAAAATAACAGCATACTCCACAGGAAAATATGTTCGCTTTCTGCTTTCTCCCCGCAGGCCTTTCTGAATGCCTCCACACCTCTCCGAACAGATTATAAAATTTCATCGAAGAATGTCTCGGCTTACTTCCAAAAATAATAATAAATCCGGCACTAATTCTGGTTTCCCTTTCATTAGATGCATAATAGAAGGTATATCACTCACTTATTAACTTCCTCATTACAAACAGAAAGAAAAATTGTAGTTTCAAGACTTACAAAGCTTAAAATCATTTAATATTATTTTAAGTGTCGATGGAGAAGGTGACTATGCATTCCTTTTTTCTAATTCTGTCTCTTTAGCCCTTCTTTTTTCGACTGTGGAGTATTTCACTAATATTTAACAAAACCTTCGTACAGCTCACCAGTCGTTCAGTTTGTGGCAGCAAATCGATCGATATCGAAGGTTCGTTTATAAATATCTATATCGAATATTAAATGACATCGTTAGCAAAACGAGAAAATGTTAGTTAAAAATCAGTTTTCGATATAGAAAATTGTTCGATATAGATATTACTAATGAATCGTTGGCTATAGTAATATTCTGTTTCATTTATATTTTGTTTCCCATCTAAAATTAAAAGCTGATTTAATTTTTAAAGCAATTTTTTTATCATTTATTTTAAACTTAACACAATACACCATATATTAAGAAACGAGAGAAAAGATATAATCGGTCAAGCCCATTGTGTACGGTATAGTTCGGGGTGGGTTCCTTTATTAGACTTGGAGTCAAATGAGGACCGATACTCATAAATGTAAAATAAACAGATACGCGGAATTCAGTTGTTAACAAAGATGTCACACCCGCTATAGATCTAATGGCAACTTTGCTGTCAGAGAAAATACATATATCACTCGATATCTTATGTAATTCAGCCAGTTTGCTGCCCTTTTTTAGGCTGATATCTCCGCTTGAAGTACACTACATGTGTCTGGTAGTCTAAAGTAGATTTTCCTATCATATTCCTCAATATAGAAGCCACAACCAAGCTTACCTATTCTTTTAGAACCGTCGGTGTAAACCCTCAGTGCTCCTGTTGTGTAGTAGCCTAAAGTATGATCCGATGTTATTTCTAGTCAATATTTTGACTACTGTGCATAAAATTTATTTTAGGGCAGTTTTTAACTCAATTATGTCAAAACTAAAATTTTGGCTACAAAAAATTTGCAAGATCGAGCAGCGGCATACATTTTTTTTTTTTTTTTTTTGAAAAACTTATTATTGCGAATTTTATTAAATATTTGCTTGATATCGAAATGGTTTTTTGAGCATTTAAATCAACCATACTTGCTCCATTGATCGTTTCGTATATATTTTGCCTTATTGAGCCAATTTCGGATGCAAATTGGCCCATAATTGAATATCATTTACAAAGTAGTAAATAGGACTGAAATTTTGATATAGAAGTTCATTAATAAAGATAAGAAATATGATGATACTGTAACAATTCATATAGTGAGATCTCTGACGAAGATCGTCTTTACGTCAGACGTATCGGACATTTGTTATGCCACAAACATAATGGTTCATTTTTATGGCATTCATGTCTCAGTAATGTTTAATTGTGATTATTTGAATCGATTTTTGGGTAATCGATTTATTACAAATAGTTTATTTGTAGAAAATTATAAAAAAAATAAAAATAATAATGTTCTAATTTTTAAATCCCAACGCCTCACTTTTGATCACTTTTATGAATTTTGTATTTTGTAAATCACCAAAATGTTACAGCACGTTTCAGATTTTTAGTATCCAATTTTAATTTAAAATACATAAACTTGACCTTGACCCATTTTAAACAAAAAGCATATCTATCGATTTACTTACCCCTCTAAAGAATTTAAATTACTAATATTCTATACTTCCATTGTAGGGTTTCAATAACCTTTTGTTATGTTGCCATAATTGTTTGCCTTTCCATATAACGTTATGAAAATAATGAGTTTTGTATGAAAATTGAAATTATTATGGTTGAAAGGCGTAATGGATTTAAAAGATTTCATGCTTGATCAAATCAACTTTTGCCAAATTGAAAACAACATTTCGATTGTTTCAATTAAATTTAATGAAGTGTATTAAAGATTGTCTGGATTGTATGCTATTTATGCAATAAAAGATACATTGAGTGATTTTATCTCTTTTTTGGAATTTTGGAATTAAAATGAGGGTAATAAAATTTATATCGAAATAAATATAAACACAAGTTTAATAATAAATTTTATACAAAATAAAAGAGGAGAATAATAATCTTTTTTTAGTTTTATAACTTAAAAAAATAATAGAAAAATAATTCTTCAATTTGCCAATATCATACAAAAGAATTAAAAATTCCTTTTTTAAGGAAACGGAAATTCATCATTTAAAATAGGAAACAATTTTTCTACTTATCGACAATTATAAGCTGCCATTGTTTTTATTTTTATTATTTTTTTACCCCATCTTTTAAACATAATAAACAAAAGTCTTTAAAAGCTTTTTTCTTTAACTTTTCAACTTAAAAGATAATCATTTTATAATGAATAGAAAAAAAGTATATCCTTTTATTTTCTAAACATTTCCCGTGTACATCATATTTCCTTCCGCTTTAAAGCCCTTTTTATTATAATACTTATTCTAGTGTTCTTGACTTTATTTTCCTGTTTTCTCATACTCTGTTAGCGTCCTTGCCTTTGGAAGGCCCATTAAAATCAATGTTTTGTATAAGTCAAGTTAATTTGTATGTGTATTTGTTTTCCTTACTCTTTCTTAATTTGCCTTGTGTTTTTTTTTTTTTTTTTTTTCATTGTTTTCTTAGTGGGAAAATCCTTAAAGCTGTTAAAAAGTTTTCCTTGTGTTGGTTTAATTTTTCTTTTTATAATCATGATAATTTTCATTCATATCGATAAAGATGAAAATAACCAACTGTTTTTGGGTGCTGTTGTATAATTGTTTTTTCTTAACCCTTTTTTTGGTAGATGAAATGGTGGAGGCGTATAGAAAGGTTAGCTTTGGAGGGATTGTATTTGTAAATGCTAGAAAACAATTAAAATTATATATTTTAATTTTTAAATTTTTTTTTATATTGTAAGCTCACAGTACAGAAAATTTTTATTAGTATGGGAAAATAATATTTGGCAGTGCAAAAAATTTAAGTCTAGAAAGTTTTTGTATTAAAAAGTTGTTTGCTAAAGGGAAATTAAAATCAATTTGTAATTAGTTTTACAGTGAATTGTAAAATGAATTTATTTAAGCAAAGTTATTTAAAGATTTCAGATGTAAATTAAAGATGTTTAAGCGGAAACTATAAATTCGAGAGTCATGGCAAAAGGGTTTTAAATAAAAAACATTTAAGAAAATCTTATTTGAATTTAATATGAGATTTATTTTCATTCTTTATCCGTTCTAGTTCATTTCTAGCTCAGTTCTAGTTCAGTTCTAGTTCAGTTCTAGTTCAGTTCTAGTTCAGTTCTAGTTCAGTTCTAGTTCAGTTCTAGTTCAGTTCTAGTTCAGTTCTAGTTCAGTTCTAGTTCAGTTCTAGTTCAGTTCTAGTTCAGTTCTAGTTCAATTCTAGTTCAGTTCTAGTTCAGTTCTAGTTCAGTTCTAGTTCAGTTCTAGTTCAGTTCTAGTTCAGTTCTAGTTCAGTTCTAGTTCAGTTCTAGTTCAGTTCTACTTCATTTTTAATTCAGTTCTATTTAGTTTAAGTTAAGTATAGTATGACTATCATCTACCCTAGAGATTGGCAATAGTCTAGCCTGTAGATTGACTGTAGTATAGCCTATAGATTAATTATAGTCTAGCCTATAGACTGACTATAGTCTAGCCTATAGATATGCTATAGTCTAGCCAGTAGATTGGCTATAGTCTAGCCTATATTTTAACTATAGTCCAGCCTATAGATTGACTATAGTCTAGCCTATAGATTAATTATAGTCTAGCCTGTAGATTGACTGTAGTTTAGCCTGTAGATTGACTATAGTCTAGCTTATATATTAACTATAGCCTATCGTATAGATTGCCTGTAGTCTAGCCTATAGATTGACTGTAGTTATAGATTAGGTGTTGTCTATAGATTGACTTCGGTCTAGCCTACAGTTTGAGTATAATCCAGCATTTAGCCTGACTGTAGTCTAGCCTACAGCTTAACTATAGTCTAGCTTATAGCTTAACTATAGTCTAGCCTATAGTTTAGCTATAGTCTATAGCTTAACTATAGTCTAACCTATAGTTTAGCTATAGTCTAGTCTATAGTTTGGTTGAAGTTATGAAAACGATAACTGATTTTTTAGGGAGCGAATTCCATGATTTTTATTTGAACGAAAGCAAGATTTTTCTTATACTGCCGCCATTAAATACCCATAACTAGAGGATTATATCATATTAATATCTGGGTTATTTAACGGATGGATAGATGGACATCGTTATTTTGAAATTGTAAATTTTCTAACGGAATGATAGGTACAAAAAATGTAAATATTGATGTAAAACAAACTCCTAATAAATTCTAAGTATGTTTTATTCCAGTTCAGTTCTATTAAATATTTAATTTTTTGCTGCATTTCTTGTAAATTATTTTTCTTTTTTTATAACATTTACTTTTGTTAAGATTTTTAAACATTTTAAACATTACATTTGTACTTTTATCCTTAAATTATTAACATTACAGACCTTGTATTCTTTTATGTTATTATGAAAAATCATTTCATTTATTTAATTGTTATTTTTAAACAATGAAAATGCAAATATTAAAAAAAGCAAGACATCATGACGCATGATAAGTATTTATTGCTCAAGGTTTTACTACTCATACGTATGATTAATATGTTTTTTTTTTTTTTTTTTTGAAATGTAATTAAATTGCTCATACGTACCAGTTTGATATTTATATAGAAAATTGTTAATACAATAGAAAATTGTTAAATAAATGCAAAAATAAATTAATTTCATAATATTTACAACAAGGACATGTCATCACATAACTCTTTAAATTATTTAAAAAGGAATTCATAGCTGTTCTTAAATTTAAAATTAAATATAGAACCTACTTTTACGTTTCTTAAGAAATCTTTTATTGGCAAAATATTTTAATCATTTAAAATGAAAATCTCTTTGACATTATGTTTAAGCAAGATACAGTGTTTTAAACATTTATTTAATTCGAACTTTTTTTTTAATCTCAATTAATTTTGCTTCCATTTTTTTTTATTTTTTTTTTATTTTACTCGATCTTTGTTTTCACAATATTTGGTCAATATAAATATTAAACGAAAACACACAGAAAAGAAACACACCGTGTTGCACACTTTGTTAATTTAAAAAGCAGCATGTAGAAATGCTTGAGAACATCGTTGCCGCCATTTAATATGGCTTTTTATGGAAATTTCATGTGCACCAATAAAGTCTATGGCAAATGATGTCATATTCATCATCCACATCGCCATCGTCGTCGTCAGTCATGTGTCTGACAAATTTAAATAGTCATTGTAAACAGTAGACTGTTATATACGAGTGTGTGATATGCAGAAAAATTTCAGATACGTATATATAAGTGTACACTTTTTTTTTGTGCTGAAACAACACAAATACACTTACAAACATTGGCAGAGAATTGTTTGAATGTGTTTTGTTTTAAGCAAATAATAAAACGTTCATTTCAAAAATTAAGTGTTTCAAGAAAAAAAAAAAAATATTTTTTCAACTCTTTAATTTCACTTTGGTTAAATTCAAGTATGAATGATGTATTGATTTTTCTGAAGTGGTCACAATAACTGAAACAAATATTATCAATTAAATGAAAATATTTTTTCTGTAGATGAATCACATTTTTTAATATATTAAATCAAATTTCATTTTGTGCTGTTTCTGCTGTTTAAGTTACTTAAACTTCAGCTTTATTGAGTTTTACACATAGAATTTCAGATTAAAAAAAAAAAAAAAAATAGCTGTTACCAAAGAATATTCATATATAGAATGCGCATCATGTAGAAGCAAAATTTCTTATGGCGGGTTTTAATCATAGAACCCGCTCTCATGAAATTCTCGCTCTCAACATTTTTCATTGATGAGGGGGATAAGTAACAAGGGAAAACAAAATCCACCACCAAAACAGAGAGAGAGAGAGAGAAAGAATAAATATATGTGTTTGTACATGTGTGTATTCCTTAAAAAAAAATGCAAATAAAAACACACACACATATATAAGTGTACATGTTATAAAGATCTTTATTTCAAATTGAAAGAAACAATATTTGTTTCTTTTATTTTGAAATAAAAAGTGCCAACAAAAATTATAGTTGTTTATTTACTAATGGAAATATATGAACGTTAATATTACTGTAGGGCTAGCATACATGTTTTGTTGTTTTACAAGTAGAAATACTTTATATTTGTGATTTTATCTCCTTTAGTAAATAAACAACCAATTTCTTGTTTCTACTTTTTTATAGGCACTACACCAGCGATCGACACACTCATACATTCACAATTATGTTTGTATATGTTTTGTTTTTCTGTCCCATTATGAAATTATACACCAAAAAAATAACATCATTTTTATGGTAATTTCTTCGTCAATTCAAGATTTTTAAGGGGAAATACACGTTACTAGTTTAGAATATGAATAGTAATAACCAGGGATCGCAACGATTACCATAGTAATCATAAAAATTACGATTTAATGTTTATTGTTTATATTCTTTGATTAAATAAAAATAGCGATAAATTAATTAGGATTTTAATTTCTTATTAAAAAATATCGAATAATACTAAATTCAATTCACCATCTGTATTTTATAATAAAAAATTAAAATTAATTTTACTAAATTATTATTTCTTAATTAAAAAAAGATAGCTGTTTAATTAAGAGATAAAAAATCATATTAATTACTCCTACTTAACATCAAATATTTTTCATGAGTGTATCTCAAGCAACAAGCAGTAACACAACATTATTGCTTGAATGCTCGTGCGAGACTGACTTTCTTGTGTGTTTTTTTTATTAATTTCGAGAGCATAACAAAAGAGATAAAAAACACGCAAGCTTCTTTTCCTTTTTTCTTCCCTCCCGCATCATGAAATACTTTTAAAAAATATTTCAGTTTCCATTGACATGCGCTTATATTGTATATTCTTTGCTGTTACTTTTAAATGGAAAAATTTTACAGTCTTTCAGAAAGCAGTATAACTAAACTAGATTGCACTAGAACTGAACTAGAACTGAACAAGAACTGAACTAGAAATGAACTAGAACTGAACTAGAACTGAACTAGAGCTGAACTAGAGCTGAACTAGAACTGAACTAGAACTGAACTAGAACTGAACTAGAACTGAACTAGAACTGAACTAGAACTGAACTAGAACTGAACTAGAACTGAACTAGAACTGAACTAGAACTGAACTAGAACTGAACTAGAACTGAACTAGAACTGAACTAGAACTGAACTAGAACTGAACTAGAACTGAACTAGAACTGAACTAGAACTGAACTAGAACTGAACTAGAACTGAACTAGAACTGAACTAGAACTGAACTAGAACTGAACTAGAACTGAACTAGAACTGAACTAGAACTGAACTAGAACTGAACTAGAACTGAACTAGAACTGAACTAGAACTGAACTAGAACTGAACTAGAACTGAACTAGAACTTAACTAGAACAGAACTGAACTAGAACTGAACTAGAACTGAACTAGAACTGAACTAGAACTGAACTAGAACTGAACTAGAACTGAACTAGAACTGAACTAGAACTGAACTAGAACTGAACTAGAACTAAACTAGAACTGAACTAGAACTGAACTAGAACTGAACTAGAACTGAATTAGAACTGAACTAGAACTGAACTAGAACTGAACTAAAACTGAACTAGACTGCTCTAGAACAAAATTCGAACTGACCTAAAACTGAATCAGAACTGCACTAAAACTGAACTAGGACTTAAATTAAATTAAAAACTTATCTAGAAATAAATCTATCTACAGAAAACTTAAAAAATAACTTGATACAAATTTACTTTAAGTAGTTTATCCACTTTTTTTGTTTAGCCCTGGCAAAAATTTATTTATTTCCTTTATAAAATTTGCTTACATTTTTTCTCATTTATTTTTATTTTTTTATTTATACCCTTTCAATTTGCAATACTTGTTTTCCGTTTAGCTTTTTTTTTTTTTTTTGTATTCAGTTAACACGTTACCTTCTCGTACGTGCATAAATTGCAATTTATATGTTTTTTTCTTTTTTTTTTTTTTCCTTTTTATGTTATTTTTATGAAAGTTTTTTGTGTTTGTGTCTTGTTTTGCTCCTTTTTTACACGCCTTAAATGTGCCATTGCTAAGTAATTATTTATGATTGTCAAGTCGTTTCTAGTGACAGCCGAAGCAGGACAATATGACACGTAGCATAATTGAATGTTTAAGTAAATTTTTTTATTGGTATTTACACATTAAACAAGAATTTTAAAGAATTTATGATTGGGAGGGAAATTTAAAAAGGGGAATATGGCAATTATGAAATTGGGGGTATCAAGATGTGGAATAGGAAAAGGGTATTATTTTTGTGTTTTTTTTTTAACCCTTATGATAGTAAAATTTTTATGTTTCTATAGACACGTTTTCAGAAAACCGTATGTGAAATTCGTTTGATCTTATAAACCTGCATTGAAAATTATTGTATCGATTCCCTTTTTCATTTGCTTTTCGTTTGCTTTAACTTAAAGAAAGAATGTAATAAAGCATGATTTTTAACTAATATATAAAGAAAGAAATATACCACTATATACATATATATTATATACGCGTAGTAAAGGTACGCCAAAAAATAAAATGAATCCTTACTTACTAGATAAGATTTTGCTGGTAAAAGTGGTTCTTTAATAAAGTAAAAGTATGACTTTTACTTAAAAAAATACAACGCAACAGAACACATATATTTTTTAGAGTACTAAGTTTTCGTCTTTATAGTTATCATAATGTAAATATAAAGTAAAAGCAATACATATGCACTGTATATGGAAATATGTGTAGATATATTTATGTTTTCATATACCATCATTCATGTCAGAAAGCCCCATTTAACTTACAATACATATATTTTGCATTATTTTTGCTTTTTCATCATCCTCTTATAATGCAAAATTATAACAGTGGAAATAAAAATGAATTAAGAAGCCCTATTTGTTGAAATGTCTGTTTTAAAAAACATGATTCAACATTTTTTGGGTCATCTTATATTGCTAAAATAGTTACGGTATACATTATATTAATATATCCCCAAAAGACTTGAAAATTCAGATTTTCATTTTATAGTAATTTTGCTCCTAAAGCAATTTATATAGAATTTAGCACATTTAAGGTGCAATAGAATTATATCGTGCCCTATTTTTTTTTTTTTTTTTTTTCGTTGTTAGGATTTTGATGTATTGCATATTTTGTAGAACTTATAAAATAAATACACGCATTAATAT
Organism: Protophormia terraenovae; assembly: GCA_951394005.1. NCBI lineage: Eukaryota > Metazoa > Arthropoda > Insecta > Diptera > Calliphoridae > Protophormia > Protophormia terraenovae. Next base: position 27,105,322 of record OX596074.1, on the reverse strand, counting down.
TTCAATGAAATAAATTAATTAACTTATTTTCTATCACATTTAAATTAACGCTTTAAAATATTGAAACTTTAAAAGGCATTAAAATATAAATTTCAATTATCTTTGAATAGCTTTTTGGGAATTTTGTTAGTCTTATAGATAACTGAATAAAATACTTGGCCACACATGTGGTGTTGTTTTAAAGAAAAAGAGGTCCCTAGAGGGTCAGGAATGCAGTGATTTGACATTTAAAATTCTCCAAAAGTTAGTTTAAAAAATTAATTGTAAAAAATTATTATCACGCAAGTTCGATATCGTTTGAATTTAAAATTAAATGCAAGGTTTCCTTTAGAAAACATTAAAAAATGTTTGAGAGTAAAAAAAACAAAAAATATTAATATAACATTTTATCAGAATCAAAGTTTTTACAACAGTTAAAAAGAAATTATATAAAATATTTAGGGGTCTAGGAGAAATCAATGAAAAAATTACATTGTATACTACGATTTTCTCAAAATTAGAAACATTTAAAAAAACTCTTAGTATTTGTGGAAAATTTCGTACGCATAGCCATATGATTTTTATAAGAGATATCGGCGGAAACGTATGAGCTGGAGTTACAAAGGATACTATGTATTTTAAGTATTTTGCCCATAACTTATTTTGTTTATGAATCATTTTTGCCTTTTTTTTTTAATAAATAATTGAACAAAATTTCGTCTTCTAGGTGGTGAAGACGCCTAACCGTGTACTTCTTTTAAAAAACACACAGATGGGCGGGCGGACATACGGACGGACATTGTTTGATCGGCATTAAATCATATATGGAACACAATATACCAACATCTTTTTCAATGGTGTGTAAAAAAAGTGTATCTGTAATGTAACTGTACTTTATGGATTAATTTTTGAAAACGTTCTCCCTCTATGTTACGCGCGGCTAGTACTTAATATCAAAAAAAAAAAAAATTTCCTAAATTTAAATTCTGCATCGCCTACAACTGAAAACAGTGGTTAAGGGCATAAAAGATTTCCCAGCTAACTCTATGATAGGTACATGTGGTTCTTAACCCATTGTTTCCTGCACATAACATATAACACACTCTGTTATGCCTATAAAATACCTCAGAGTATGTAAAAGGGAAAGAAATCTATATTAATAAAAAAAAATTAAAATTAAATAAAGAACAAAGCTACTTTTTTATGTGACTACCTTGACAGATTTTTACCCCTGAATATTTTTAAATCTGTCCCTAAAATAAACATGATCAATTACTTTTGTACAAATATTTTGTGTTGGTTATCCTTCCCTTACTTTTAAAATTAAAATTGCATTTTGTTTATATTATTTACAATAATAATTCAATAATAGTATTTATTAAAAGAAAATTCATATCAAAACAAATAAAGTAAATAATTATGATAATAAAACAAAATATAAAAACATAATTCATTCATTAATGAAATAAAGAAATATGAATAAAGAAAAAGAAGATAAAACTAGAATTAAGAATTATCCAAAATATATACAACCTTTTTTTTATGCAATGAATGAAATTTAAGAATGAATGGAAATGACTAACGATCAGGAGTAAGATAATAAAGTATAGTATTTATAAAGAGAGCATTTCATTCATAAATAATTACAAAAATAATATAAAAAAATAAAAAATAAATTTTACTCACAACTAATTATGTTGCACTTCATGATGGTTCGATTGTATCAGCACATGATGAGAACGATGTTGTTGTTTCTGATTTCTTACTTTTTTTTTTTTAATTAACTTATTTATGTAATATAGAAGAATTAAAATTTAAATATAAAAAAAAAATTAACAAAAGATATTTTATATACACTCAAAGAATTATATTAGTATAAATTACATATTTAATAGTTAAAGTAAGTAGTTAAAGCAAATATAATTTAAGAAACTAAATCTATTATAGAAATAATCTAATAATTAATAATATAAGGAGTGAGATCGAAAAATTCTTAACATACATAATATTCAATAACATGGAAACGGTTAATCTTAGAGCTTTCATTATTTTTTTAATCATTTGATAATTTAGCACAGATTACAGAAGTATATAATTTTTATGGTTCTAACCACTAATTATAAAATTGTGGACCATTCTTTAAAACCCTTTCTTTGGAGATTTGATAGTTGCTTCAGTCACTTTTTTGGAACAGTGTGCACATTTTCTGTTAAAATCTTCGGTATTTTGGGACACTTTTTTTGTTCTCTTGAATTCATTTGTCACAACAGCTCAATATCTCTCCACTGGTCTAAGCTATGGACAATTTTGAAAATTGACCTCTCTTGGTACTAAAACTATGTTATTGATTTGGTACCACTCCAGAACTTTTTTACCGTAGTGACATGATATCAAAATATGTGGACACGTTGTGCTTTCTTAAGAAAAGAAGAAGTCTTTTTTGCAAATATTCCTTTATGAATATTTTGGTATTTATAGATCCGAATGTATCACATGATTTTCCTGTTTTGCCACAACTGCAAAAAGCATGTCATACCATGAATTTTGTAAGAAATTTTTGCTGCTTTTGGGTCTTAAACTTATCTCCAACATTGCTTCGACCATTAGCAATAAACATTTTTGAGACACAGGCTGCGAAGATTCTGCCAGCACCTACGTTTCTTCGTCAATTATATAGCTTGAGTATTTTTGTATGAAATTTGGTTTTAAATTCCGAGTCCTATTTTTGGCTTGTAATTTTTTAATTTTTTTTGCAGAATTCCAGTTTGGAATTTTTTGAACTTTATATGTTATCAACTTTCCCATTAGCTTTAAACTTTCGCACCAAATAGTCGAAGCACTGAGAAAACTGAGCTGATTTTCTACCAGATGTGTTTGGAGTTCCTTTCAATATGCCTTCAATTTTCTGGCCTTCCCAATATCATGTGGTCCTTTTTTCTTACCGAACTAGATTTCACATCAATAGTCAAATTCTCCTGAAACTGTTTAATAACATTAGAAACGGTTTTACGGACGACATATAATTCTGTGGCCAATTATTTGTAAGACCTATTTGGATTTTTTGAAATTTTTTAATAACTTGTAGGACGTAAATCTTTTTCGTCACTTATTTTGATGGAAATAAGGACAAATTAACATGGTTGTTATTAAAGATAATAACTGAAGTATTTTTCCATGATAACTAGATCAAAAAAAAATTTTGAATATTGATTCCGAAAAAAGTTATGAGGCAAAATGTGTGTTAAGATTTTTTCGATCTCACTCCTTAGTTTAATAATTTTCTTATAGTTAGAAGGTTTTTTTAAATTAACTTTGAAAATTCATAATGACTTTAAGATTTTTTAATTTTAGGTTTAGGTGATTAAGTGGTTACATTCTTAATGTAGTTTATTTAGATTAGTTTAAAATATAATATAGTTTTAATAGATTTTCAAATCATTAAATTTAGAAGTTTTTCCTTTTTTGAAAGTTCAAGAAAACTTATTTAATCAAAATTAGATTTGTTTTAAAAAAATGTATGTGTATTAGTTTAAAACAGATTTTATATAATTTAGATAATAATCATAATTCAGTTAGTTTTTTTAACTAATAAATAATGTAATATAAGTTGTAGTATATAACTTGAAATATAATAGTTTTTATAGTGTGTTTTTGTTATTTCGTTTAGTTTAATAGTTTGGTATTTTAGTATTTTTATATTATAATATATTAATGTTGATAATTTTGGTATTAAATATATAGGTATTCTTAGGGACCCTTGAAAAATATGTTGTTGTAAGTTCGTTGGAAACAAGTTATAGCTGTTGTATGGAAATCTGGGAAGTCACTTTGGATTATTTCTTCAGTTTGTAAAAATGCAATCCGCATTGATAAATCCGGTTTTTGTGGAAATGTGTGCTAGGTATTTGTAAAATTTCTTCAGAAGCTCCACTTAGGTGCTTATGCAACCAATTAACGTGGATTCGTGGAAAATTCCACAACCAATATAAGACAATTTTGTATTAAAGAAAAGAGTATATATAAGTCTTGGTGACCACATGCTTTTCTTCACGAATATTTACTTCTTGCTTTTGGATACGTCGAAGTTCTTAAAATATATTTTATAAATATTTATTTTACTTTTGGAAATTGTATGAAAAATTGTAATTATATTTTTAAAAATATAATCTTATTGTTTTATTTAAATATTTTTTGTTAAACTAGGAAAGACTTTAACACGTTTTTTAAATTATTATATAATTTAATGCGTATATTCACTTTGCAATTACATATATTCACACCGTAGAGTTTCTTTCACTTTTACTTTGGTAATGAAATTGATTTATCAGTTTAAAACATATTAAAGTGAGTAATCACAAAAAGAAGAAAAATACATATTAATTAATAATAAAAAAGGAGAATGAAATATAAAGTTAGATGCAATTAATTAATCTTTAGTGGGAGAAAGACAAGTGATGTTTCATTTCTAGCTCCCCAAAAATATTACCATATATGGTCATAAAATTGATAATTTTAATGAGTGTAACTTACGCATATTACACATGTACAAACATGATTACATATATGTAATTGAGAGGGAGATTAAAAACAGTACGATAAAAAAATATTTCTATCATGCGAGAAAATGTTAAGTATTCCTGTTAGTGTAATTCAGTATACTGATTCGAGTATTTGTTTAGGTATAATTTAGTAAATAACTTGATGAAATTAGAGTTAACTATTTCAATAAATTTTTTCATTTTATTTTTTTTTTTTTTTTTTTGAAAAATAAAAAACTAATGTAAAAAAAAATCGTAACATCTACCATTATTCTTTTTTTCATTTCGTCTTAAAAGTGGTTCAATTTAAATATTTTGTGACAAACATTTTCAAAAAATTTTAGCAACATATACCATTACATTTACCCATAAAAAAAATATATATATAACGAGCAGTAACCTGCTATATAGTTAGCGTAGATTCTTTTTAAGAAAAACCATACTATATTATAAATTCTAAAACAGACTAACAAATACAGTTTCACTTTTATATAGATAGCAGTCAACCCGATTTTACATAGACCAGATAAAAACTTGATAGGCTTTTTATTTAGAAAAAATAAAATGAAATACCAAAAATTAAGAAACCCGTAAAATTCAACTATGATTCCCATCACCCGTGGGAACAGTTGTAATATTGGTGTACTGTCAGCATTCAAAACAATAAACTTTTAAATATTTTAGTTACTAGTTTCTTACATTTTTATTGTTCGAAGTTTCAAAAGCTGCCAAATTATTTATATTATTATATTTTAGTAGAGGGCTTGTGGATTCTAAACACAGAAAGATAATGCTTTAATTCCATGCTTAAAAGTTATTTATTATTAAATAATATTCAAAGAGTAATATAAAAACGAAAAGTACCACAAAGTACCACCTTATGGATTCTCATTCACTTAGATCAATATATCTTTAATTTCATGTTCCTAGGTTCAATATTTTCGAAAATGTAAAAATCACCATTAGAAGAATGCAGAAGTACAACAAATGCTGTTTTCTGAACCCTTGTTCATTTAGGACCATATATTTTTAATTTCATATTTGAAGCTTCAATATTATAGAAAATTCAAAAAATACTACAATCTTTCCCTCTTCTCACTCACTTAGAACTACATGTACTTAAGTTCATGTATATAAATTTAATACATATAATAAAAAATCCATTATTTAATTTGAATAAAATTTAAGATTTTATCCCCTTTTTGGTACTTCTTATTTCACCTAAATGTGACAAAGATTATATTTCAATGAATTTCTAAATTGTACTGGGACTTAATGATAAAATATTCATATGTATGTGTCAGTAAAAAAAAAAATTTTTTTGTGAAAAAGTACCAAAATCAGGTATGATTTTTACCCTTTAAACGTTCGAATTTTTAAAAATTACCAAACTTGTATTCGCCAATTTTTGATAAGGTACTAATTTGTTGCATATTTTATTTCTATACATACTGGATTAAAAGATAGTTAGGGTTCCAAAAAAGAACCAAATTAAAGTTTTTAAATATTTCCTCCCTAAAAGAGCCGAATTCTAAGAAATGCAATTCATATATATATCAAATTCTGATATCGAAAAACTTCTTCTTGAAAAAAGAAAACATCATAGACAATGGCAACAAGCTAGATCACCTGCTGCAAAGATGAGACTGTCCATGGCAAGTAAGAAACAAAAAAGAACCCTTCAATTAGAAGAGGATCGCCAAAGTAGAGACTACATTAAAAGTTTAACAAACAATAAACATACAAATTTTTCCCTATGGAGGGCGGCGAAATATTAAGCCACCGATAGAGTCATTAAGTCCTTTAAGGAAATCTGATAATACCTGAGCCCGTAGTGCAGAAGATAAGGTCAATTTATTTGCATGTTATTTGAGCTCAGTCTTTCAAACAAATCCCCAAATAAATGATTTTGTATTAGAAGAGACATCTGACACTATACTAAATGATGACGACATAATTGTTTTTATTCCAGAGGACATTAATACAATCATTAAGGAAAACTTAAATGTAAGAAAGTCACCTGGATATGATGCAATAACACCATCCATGATTAAAAACCTACCGAATATGATAATAACCGCGATCTTAAAACTAGGAGTCTTTCCAAAAATTTGGAAAACTACTCAGATTAAAATAATACCAATACCCGGAAAAGATTTGACTATAGCGTCTTCTTATAGACCTTTAAGCCTACTTTCTTGTTTGTCGAAGCTTTTCGAGAAAGTATTCCAAAAGAAAATTATGCCGTTCTTGAACTATAGAAATAGCGTACCAGTTCACAAGTTTGGTTTCCGTGAAAAACACGGAACTATCGAATAGGTAAATTGTCTAACTGGAAAGATACGAAAATCTTTTGAGTTACAGAAGTATTGTTCAGTTTTTTTTTTTTTTTTGAGATGTCGCTCAAGCATTTGACAAAGTATGGCACAAAGGTCTAATATATAAAAATTAAATGTCTACTACCACCATGCAGCTACAAATTGCTGGAATCTTGTCTATCTGACCGTCTATTAAGAGTAAGGTATAATGAGTTTGTAACAAAATGTTTTTGGACCAACCCTCTATTTAATTTACACTTCCGACTTGGCTACATGCGTTGAATTGACTATTTCCATATTTGCTGACGATACAGCAATACTTAGTTCAAATAAAAACTCAAACATAGCAACTAGACAATTAGAAATTTATCTCCGACGTGTGGAGAGATGGTAAAAATACTGGCGTATTCGAGTAAATAAATTGAAAAGCTGCCATGTTACGTTCACCTTAAGAAGAGGAAACTCTCCACCTGTTACACTTAATGGTATAAGTATACCACAGTCAAATCATGTCACCTACCTTGGTATTCATTTAGATAGGTGACTTACTTGGCGCCATCACATAGAATCCAAGAGACTTCAAATGAAGTTGGAAGCTTCTAGCCTTCACTGGTTAATCAATAGCCAATCAAAGCTTAGCCTTGATAATAAAGTCAGCCTGTATAAAACTGTTTTAAAACCAATTTGGACATATGGCATCCAGTAGTACGAGTATTGATCTTATACAGAGGGCCCAATCAAAAATTCTTGGAACCATGACGCGTGCATCATGGTACATAAGAAATGAGAATATCCATAGAAAGTTAGAGGTGTCGTTAAACTACAGAGTCATTCTAATCCACTAACAAGACGTCTTGCTGAAGTACAAACGTACCCAAAGCTTCGTAGGGCCGACTTAAAATTACGCTGATGTGAGGCTCATATAATCATTTAGGCTCTCGCTGGAGAGAAACTAACTTTAATTTATTTTTAAGATTTAATTACTTATTGTGAGGCCTCTAAAGGGAAATTGAATAAATAAATGAAAAGTTAAAAAAAAAAAATTAAAGTTTTTACCCATTAGCTCCCTAAAAGAGCCGAATTTCAAAAAAGCGCCAGACACCTGTCGAATTATTTTTTAAATGAATAATTAAATCTATTCAACTTTTTTGTATCTATATTAGTTTAGGAGATATAAAGTTACCGATTTTACACGTTTTCAAAAATCCCGTCTTAGTGGATCTATTTTACAGTCCATATTTCATCTTTCTGGCTTTAACTGATTGGGCTGTACGATGATGAATCACCAAGTATGTCAGTCAGTCAATCACTCAGACGTTACTCTTTTTATATATAGAAAATGGATAAGTTATATAATAATTTCCAGAAAAACATTTTAAAAATCTGTGAGATGTTATTAGTGTTACGGATTTCAAGGTCATGTAGTACATTAAAGATAACTTCAGCTCAAAATTTTTTATTATTTTTAGAAACTTCAAAAAATTTAGTTTTCAAAATTTGATATTTTCTATTTAATTTTTGTTCAGAAATTATTTAAAGAAAACTATTTTCATTTTAGACAGGGTCTTCTTTACGTACTTTTATAATGAAAACTACTTAAAAGTATATTCATTATTATTATTATTTTTTTTGCCTCCTACTGTATTTATATCCATTTAAAGTAGTGTAAGTAAAAGCATGTATAAGTGTTATTTTGTTTTACAACATGTGGTTTATTTTTATTATTACATTTTTGTTTTCTTGTTGCTCTAGTGTTAAGACGACAAATGAGCTACAAACTGTTTTTTTTTTCTATTTCATATTTTTGTTTTTCTTCTTTTTTAGTAAAAGTCTTTTTACTCTAATCCAAGTACCAGGTTTTTTAATATTTTTTGCACTTCATTTGACTTTATGTCTGCATATGGCATGCTTTGTTTACAAAACCGAAAGTACATACTTAATATATATGAAAAATAAATAGATTTTCTCCTTCTCTCTCTTGTCTCGAACGAAAAAGACTGCATACAAATCGTTTTTTTTTAATTTTTTTTTTTTCTTTTTTTGTGCACAAAATTTGTTTTAATTTCAAAATTACGTTAGCATATGAAAAACAAGTTTTAGATTTTTAAATGGGAATTTATTAAATTAATTGCATATGTGTGGCGTATAAGTGTTCTTTAATTAGATTAAAATTAAGTATACGCAAAGGTACACTTGAAGTAATTTGTTTTGTTTACGAAATGCAAATAAGGGGAATAATAAATATGATAATAAAGGAAATTAGTTTAAAGAGATTAGAGTTTTATATTCTTCAGTTTTATATTCTTAGTTAAAATATTTGGAAGGAGGAAATTCTGAGTGAAATTAATTCTTAAAAAAAATTATTGATACTCGTAGTTTATTTACGAAGTTTTCAGTAATTTATCCATAATAAAATATCCAATCCTTTTTCTTTTAAAATATAACTTTTTATATTAAAGCATAATCTGTTAATTTTATTCCTAAAATTTCTTTTATTTAAGACCTTGTCAATAAATATAAATTATATGTAAAAAAAAAAACTGCCAACTTTCATACATTATAAATTCAATTTATATGTTAAGAGCTATTTACAAAATTGCCCAAAATTACTATAAGAGAATTGAAGAACAAAAGACAAAAGTAGCTCTACTATATCAACTTAACTAAGAAAAAAAAATAACTGTTTACAGTCTTAGGGGTATAATTTTGTGAAAATAATAAAAAAAGCGAAACTATAACGAAACACCAGAAACAAACTTGATTATTTATGCACTCCTCTCTTTAAGCCAATATATTTAACATTTATGTTATAGCACAAGCACACATTTTAACGTACATACATGTATGTATGTTTCAAGAAAAACATATAAATATTGGATAGGGGGAGAAGTGAGATTCTTTGATTTTCAAATACGAAACAAGCAGGATGTTAGATATGAAAAAAAATATATAAGGTTTTCATATAAACGGATTCGTAAATTTATATGAATTATTTACGTGTTAGATAAATGCCCCTTATTATTCTATATTGTATTTCTTTATTCGCATTAAGAATTTTGAAAATTTAAAAGTTTTTCAACATTTAAAAAACCTATTTTTTTTCTGTTTTCTTTTGAAAAATTAGAAAACAAAATAATTTGATTACATTTCAAATTTGATTATTAAAAAATAAAAGTTTACGAAGCCGTTTACATATTGAAATTATAGTGTAAAGAAATATAAATTGGATGATATAAAAAAACGAGGTAGTTCCACTTCTCTCTCACAAAAAATAATTCGAAGTTTATCGGGATTTTCTGAAGTTTTATTTTTATAAACAATTAACGAAATCGTTGCCACATACAGAAAAAAGGGAAATGCATTTTGGAAATTACCGCATGTATTGTGTAATTTATATTACAAACCTGAATAAAAAATTAGTAATTAATATAAAACTTGTAATGCTCACGTTTTTATTTTATATTATTTACAAACTGTTTGGTGATAATACTACAGAAATTTAGAAGGAAAAAATAAAAACATGGTACAAAACTAAACATAGTTTAAATGAAACGAATTAAATAGAATTACATACATACCTCTGTCAAATAATTATATGTGCAATATTTGTTTTCTGGTTTTTATATATTCCAAGAGTGATATACATTTCTTTGGTTTACAATTTTTTTCATTCTTACCTAATGTCCCTATTTGCAAAATTTTAGGTTCCTTTTGCCATTGTATTTAAAGTACCGTTAAAACAAACATATCATTCTCTAAATTTTAATAGAAAATAATTATATGTGCAAATTGAAATTTTTACTCAACAGACTGACATGAAGTCCACAGTTTGAACCGTTTAACCAATTAAAGTTAAAATTAAAGTTATTTGGGGAATATTTAAAATGATTAGACCTAAAATACCAAAAAAAATTTATTTATTTATTTTTTTTTTAATTTATAGCCAAAATATGTTACCAGGTCATGAACTGTCAGTTTAAGAGCTGAAATCATTAAAGTAAGACGTCAGTTTATGTAAAATTCCAAAAAATGGTGTATACAGAAAATGGGTATCATAATACTGTTGAAAATTTTCAAAAAACCTGAGAAATTGCTATCATTCTAGGAGCGGTAACCCATAATCAATTGCTGATTAGCGGGGCTTAAGGAAATTTTTCGAAGAAAAAGAACATGTGTTACAGAAAAATAACGGCCAAATAAACGGGTTTTAATAATTGGACGTGAGCATACAATAATAAAAGAGGCTTTAGATTAAAATTTATGACCTTTGGGTGGCAAAAACATAACATAATAGAGCGTTACAAAAATCCAAACGCAGAATTTTATGATAAATGTAATTTTTGTATAAAAACTTAAATTACACCATGAGTTTATGTGCATAAGGGATAAAAAATATTATATTTAAATTATCCAAGTGTTTATCAAAAATATTACATGGGTATTCGACGTCTACAAAAGACATCCTTGAAGCGTAATCATAGTGTCGAATCGCACATAATATAAGTCAATTTTAGTTCTAGATAGAAGTTGAAAATATTTATTGGACGTAGCTAAATTAGTTCACAGCACAACATAAATTTACTGGACAATAAATCCAATAGCTTCGTTGATGAATTTCCTACAAAAATTAGATTTTTCAGTAAATTAATGTGACGACGTTACTATATCGGGCCTCAAAATCGATTGTTAAGTCACAAAATATTATATTTCTGGAGCAACCAGTAATGATCCTCAGACCTTCATGACATAAGGATTTCCAAAGAATACTGTATGCTGAGATATATTTAGATTCAGAGCTATATGACAATATCAAATGTTTCAAATTGATTTTGTATAAGTATACTACAGTTTTGACCTATATATATGTAAAGCAAAAAGGACGAATCGGTATAACGATGGATGCATCTGGTAACGTTATATTAGGATAACACAATTCCTTAACAACTTTCATGAATATTGAAAATTAACTTTATTTAAATAAAGGATTTTTATAAAATTCTTGTCGTGCACATATAATTATTTTCTATGAACAATTTTAAAATCAATTAAATTTTGCGACAAAATACACATAAGAAATAAATTTTTCATTTGACTTATAAAGCTCTAATAAACATTAAAAATATAAAAAAGATTTGAATTTGAAAATCCTATTTTTGAAAAAAATAAATTACTTTATAGGTATGCACATATAATTATTTGACTGAGGTATTAATTTATAAGTTAGTTAAGATAGGTATAAATACTGAAATTATTGTAAAATTTTTCAACTATCAATTTAACTAAAGTTTTATAATAAACAAGTAAGAAAGATATAGTCGGTAAGACCATATCCTAAAGCATTATTTATATAAACAAAAATTCGGGAAGAGGTCTCATATTAGACCTGTGCCCTATTGTGCGCAAATACTTCTAAGTGTAAAATGAAATATACTATTTCTATATCATTTTATGCACTTTAGGGCGATTCCCGACAGGGGGTTTTTATGGAAGAGGGGTTTATAAGGAAATTGTGGTCATTAATGGACCGATCTTTATGATATTAAACACACTTATTTACACATATATACAAATTATTTATACCAAATTTTATAAAAATGTTTCTATATTAAGGCGTTTTTGGTTGTTTAACGTCTATTCCGGCGAGTATTTGTATGGGGGCGTTACAAATATTAGCACAAACGCATAATACCCCAACCAACTATGGTGGTGCAGGGTATAAAATATGTATTAAAATTTAATAGGAGTGCGAATTGATTTGCTGGAGCCACATCTTTTGGGTCAAAATGAATTACATTTCATGTATGCACGCATTAAATTTGACTTCCTTGGGTTTACGGATACGGGCGATGTTCACGGCTGATGTTAACTTTTTTTTAGCGTGTCTTGGATAATTGTTTACCGCCTCAGTCAGTTCGAATTTGTAAAAAAAAAATGTTGAGATTGAATAAAGTTCTACAACTTTATTGAGTTTTTCAGTCGTGCAGCGCTTTGTCATCAGAGACTCAATCATGAACTGATTTCATTGAGTAGAGCTATTAAAATATGCCACGATAAACATTTATCGGATTTCTTAGTTTTTCTTGGCTTAATTCTTTTCGATAGGAATTGAATTTGGCACAGCCAGTTAAGTATGTATATTTTGTTTTTAATTTTTAAATTTAACTAATTTTCAATATACATATTTTTATATTTGTTTTAAATTTTCCTCTCAATTTGAAAAGTAATAAATAAATTTGAAACAATAAGTGGGATTATGAGTAGAAATATGGTAGCATGATATGTCATAATCCCCATAAACGTCAGAAGGTTAATTATGGCTACTAAAAGAGAAAGTAGAACTACCTTCTTTTTTATATCATGATAAATTGTGTAAATAAATTTTCAAACAAAGTTTGAAAAATTTTTTACGAGCTTATAAATTTATACAATATATAAACTTTATGAGGCATTATATTTTTTACAAGCTCATTACATATTATAATTTGAGCTTTATCTTACGCTACTTAAGGGTCCTATATTGAACTTTTTTCAAAGCTACTTTAAAGCCTAATATTGTAACATTTTACAATCTACAGCTAAGTTTTTTATACCCTACACCACCATAGGTGGCGAGGGTATTGTGCGTTTGTGCTGATGTTTATAACACCCAAAAATATTAGTCTAAGACCCACCTTAATTTATACCAATCGGCTTAGAATCACTTTCTGAGTCGATTTAACGATGTCCGTCCGTCTGTCCGTCCATGTAAACCTTGTAATCAAACTACAGGTCGCAATTTTAAACAAAAATTAATTAAATTTGACACACAGGTTTCTTACAGTCCAAGGTCAAAGCCTATTGAAATTTGTTATGATCGGTTCATTATTTCACCTTGCCCCCATACAAATGTCCTCCCGGAAAAGGGTTTATCGATCATAAATCCCTTAAATATAGAAATATTTTAATGAAATTTAGCACATATAAGTTTTATATAAGGCTTAATCTGTGTGCCGATTTTCAGAATCGGTCCATAATTGACTATAGCTCCCATATAAACTACTTCTCAGAAAATCATTTTATCGGGCATAAATCCCATTAAAATGTTAGTATTAAGTTAATATTCGACAAAAATAATTTGTATATAAACATAAATGATACTGTAAAATTTTACAAAGATTGGTCCATAATTTACCATAGCTCGCATATAAGGCCCTCTTTCGGGAATCACCCAAAATAAATAAATTCATATTAATGTTAACATCAATGTAATATTCTGTATCCTTATGTTTTATTTTACACTTAATATGAGTGTCGGTCCACATTTGACTCCAAGTCTAATAAAAAACCCCTTCCCGAATTATAATGGACACAATGGTGTAGGGAGTCATATGGTCGGGCTTGACCGACTATATCTTTTTCTCTCGTTTTTTTTTTTAAGTTTCTTATTGTCCGACTATTTGTAGGTCTAAAATAAGTAGTAATAAGTTTCTTTCTAATATTAATATTTTCTTTTCATTGGGCTACCTCTTCCCCTGGACCTATCCATCCTATTTTCATTTGATCATTGTAATATAATAGTTCCTTAAATATACCATAATGAGTATTTGTATCACTCCCCCTGCTTCGATCGAAAAGTAAAATATGATATTTGAATTAAGGGTCACACAGTATACGCTGTGAAAATTTAAGCTAATCGATCATACCGTTTCAAAGTGGATGTAAATTGTGGACATGGCATCCAATCAAGATTCATCATAGCCCATAAAATTCTTGAGTGTAAAGCTAAGTTCACATTAGCCAAATATTTGACACAAATTATTTGGTAGTTTTTTCTCGCAATTTTTGCAACTAAATACAGAGTTGATTTTCTGTTCATATTATGCTCATTTATTCGACGTACTTTGTTTCATTAAATGTTCAGATTAGATGAAAATTATTTACCCAAAATTATTTGATTAAACACACAACTACTACGAATTGATTTGACGCCAATAATTAAATTAATTTATAACAAAATTATTTTTTTATTTTGCTTTTATGGATTTATAACAATTTTTAGAGAGAATTTCGAAAATTGTGGATGTCAAAATAATTTTTGTATCGTTTTTATTTTATATAAGGTGGAAATGATTTTTATTTTAGAAAAATAGTTACAAAATTTACAATAAAGTAAAATAATTGGATAATAAATGGGAAATGATAACTACTATCAATTTAAAAATTAAAAATGTACATTAGTTATGCTTACTTTAAAATATATAGCTATTTATAAATAATTTATTCAAAATAACAACTGAGTTTCCACTTCATGTCATTTACAAAACAACATTTTTTTTTTCCACAGGTCAAATTCGACCGGCGTTTAGCCACCATCGTACTTATTTTGGTTGTAAGCGCCGATGCTGCCTCACGCGACTTTTATCGGCTGATATTTATATCCGATTATTTTATTTTAAATTCACTTTTTCGACTATTTGTTAATGGATATTAACAAAAATATGTACTAAAATACTAAAAAGGATAAGCTTTAATTATTTATTTATTTATTTAGTCTTTAGATACAGTATTATCCTTACAGACTAGCATTAAATTTAAAATAAATTATTTAAAAACATTTTAAATTCCCTACTTGGGACACTAATGTCTAAATAAATGCAGTTTTCATTATATAAACGCATAGCTCTAGTAAGCGGTTCATTTAATGCAAAGTTGTTTCTATGCAGATCAATATAAAAAAATCTATTTCTTGATCTAAGAAATCTTTGAGGAACAAGAATTTTTATTGACTGTAATAAAACAGAACAATCAATATTACCAGAAACGATGTTATGTAAAAAATTTAAAGAAGCAATTTTTCTCCTTGCTTCTAATGTTTTCAATGATAGTAAAGCACACCTACCGCTATATGTAGCAGCACGGAAATTTGTAAAATTTAAAAAAGCAAGAGCATATTTAATGAATTTTTTTTTTGTATTCTTTCAATGCTTATATTTCAATTTAATATTATTTGATAATTATTTGAAAAGTGTAGGCAAGTAACAGGGTTCCCAGATTTTTTCGAATGATATCCCCAAATAGTGAATTTTCATACCCAATTTACATATCCCCACTAAAATAATACCTTAATTTTAAAGATTAGTATAAACTAAATTTCCTTTTATTTGTGCTTCAATAATTTTTTTCTAAAAAGTCAATATTAACCCATTTCTTACCACTATCTGATCCCGTTAAGATAAATTAATAAAATGTTATACGTGGTCTATTTTAGTAATTGTGATCATAAAATCGAAAGATTTGTGATCCTAGCTATTTTAGTTTCCGAGATATCGGGTGTTGCGAAAACGCATCAATGGTCAATTAGGGGTATGTTGTTTCGCTCATATAAGAGGTAGACGTTTAAACAAATTGTATGGAAACATGAGTTTTATTTTTCAAATTTAGTTTTGTGATTATTTTACAAATTGCATGTTAAATATGTTAAGTGTGAAAAAAAAAATTGGAGGTGGACCATTCCAATTGAAATTTAGGGCAACGTAAAAAATGAAGTAAAAACGTTAAATAACTTAAGATGTAAGACTAAATAATTTCATATAATATATAAATAGATTAAATATTAAATAAAATATGTTACACGTTAAAGCATTTGGAATGTAATGTACATTGTATTCGATTATCAGTTTGCGCATCATCTCGATTAGGATTTCAATACGATGGTTAGGAAAGCATTTTGGTCCTTCGTACAGGCTGCCTAACCACGTTGTGCTTCAAGCACAAATGTTACGTAAATCGATTCTGTTATGCTTGCAGAATATTCCCGAATTTGTAAAATCGTAAATCCTGGTAATGTACTAAATGCAGTGGCTCATAATATGATGCATTCCAATTGAAACAGGATTTAAAAATTGGGGTAATGTACCAATTTTCAAATGACTAAGAACAAAATGTATTTGCTTTCATTTATCCGTGCACATATATTCACAGATTTTTCTTTTATTATACTTTGAATATCCTTGGAGATTTTATTTTGTTTATATTTTGATATCCTCTTAATCTCATTTAATTGAAAACCAAAATGAACTATCACTTTGAGTAGAGAGCATAGCCTTTTAGAGAAAAAGGCTGTTTCAAAAATTATGAAATTTTACCTATTCACTTTGGTTTTTAAATTTTTTTAATACTTTGAATAAAAAATAATAATGTGTAATCATAAGGTAATATAATTTTAAAATATTATATTACCTTAAAAATCTCCATATTTTCAGTGCGCCACCTTGCGTGATGTAGCTAAATCACACTACCCCTAATTGACCATTGATGCGTTTTTGCAAACCAATTTTTGGGAGCTTGGTGTTTCTATCTCCCTAAAATATTTGTCAACAAGTGAATAGTTTCATATTTTTTGATATCTTGGCTATCGTTTGAAAGATTATTCAAGATATTTTGTAAAATTTTTTGAATGAATTTTTAAATTTTAAAAAAGGTCTATTTTATAGACCTTTTTTTTGATCCGCTCTACCGGGGGTAAAAATTCGTTGGAATTATTTTTTTCCCTTAATTTATTTAGTTAACATTCCAAGCTAAATGTACATATATAAAACATTATCATTTATTTTAAACTAAATTAGTTACGGTAAAGTTACTGATGCGAAAACGCAACAGTGGTTGGAAATGGGTTAAAAAAGAAAATTTCATAGAAATTTTCAAGAAAATAAGATTTTATGGAAATTTTTAAACTTGTTTATAGTTTTTTATAGTGCTGTGTAAGTATTGAGTATTAGTATCGAGTACCGAGTATTTGCCATTTTTTGGTACTCAATACTGTAAAGTAGTTACTTAATACTTTCTGAGATCAATTTTTTTAATATCATATTAAAAATATAACGGCTAAAATACAACTCTGTATAAAGATACCAGTAAATTTTTTAAATATATGAAAATAATTTTCAGATTTTTATTAAAGTTGAATTTAAAGTTAACGTTTTTTTTATTTTGTGTTTAATATCAACAAGTTTACAAAATTTATTGGTAATTGCCCCATAATGGTTCCAATTATGGGGCAATTTTTCATAATGAATCATTACCCCAAACTTGAAATGAAAAATTGGACCAATTATTGGGACACATTTTCATAACGAAAAGTTACCCCCAAATAAAAATTAAAATAGAAATGACACAAATAATGGGTAATTTTTCATAAGTTGGAACAAATTATAATTTTTATCAAAAAGGTGGAACCTAAAACATATTTTTACATTAAAAAAAAACTTATTCAGCGAAGCCGGTATTCGTTGAGAATTTTTAAAAAGTGTCCCAAAAAGGGGATCTCAAAATAAAAAGTCGCCAAAAAAGTGGGCCAACTGCTTAAAAACCTAAAAAACTCCTTAAATTTTGTTCATTTGATAACAACAAAAACGAAAAATGTTGTGATTTAAGAAAAACTACTAAATCCAATTCTGTTAGCAATAAAATAATTTATTTATAAATATTTTGCAAACATTTTTATTATTAAAAATTACTTCACAAAAATAGCTGACATACAATTCTTTTTTTTTTTATTAATTATACTTCTGTACCTTTGTACAAGGTTTTTACTCGTACTCAAATCTTTCAAATCCTCGTCAAACCAATTTATCTTAAAAATATTGACTAAAGTCTGTTGCACAAACTATTTTTTATTATTTAAAACTTAGTAAAAAAAACACGTTCCCCCTAGGAATTGCTATGAAGAATGTAAAAATATAAATTAGGATAAAAGTATTCATTGTATCTGTTTTTTATTTTCTTAAACCAGTCCAAAAAGATTCGGCATATGATTATTTAAATAGCTATTGATAAACTTTATTATTTTTAGTTACTAATAGTTTCAGTCCATATATAAATATTCTGTGGTTCTTTATACTACTATACTGTGAAATAATATTAAAATAGTTCATTTATTTGCTTTAATTAATTAATTTTCGTCATTTAGCTCATAGTCTTAAAAAGTCGCCATTTAGTCGTCATTTAAAAAAGGGGCCAAAAAAGTGTCCAGGTGGTTGAAAAAGGGGCATTTGGCGACTAAGGTCGACAAACGGTAACGCTGACTCGACATACCCAGAAGAAAAATACCTTAAGGCAACGCAGAACAAACTTTATTAGAGAAAAAAAATATTTTATAACGCTTCTGAAAAATTTGAATTTTAAGAGTGGAGTATTTTTTCAAAATAAAATTCCTCTAATTTTTGAAATTATCGGCTTTTTAAATGAAACAAAAATAGTATTTGTTAAGTACTAAAAGCTAAACTAGCTTTATTTAACATAAATTTTAAACCGAAATTATTTTCAATCTCCACCTAATACATGTTTTTAATGTAAGCTACTCATGTAGTATGTTTTAACAACTATATACATCACCAAATACTGAATGGTACTTGATGTGCTTGACTAAGTGGCTTAAATATAGCAGCAAGCTTTTGCTAATATTTTGCGGTTAAATGTGTGTAAATTTCAAAAAGTATTCCCTACTTTTATGCCTACATATAGTCTCGGCTTAAAATGAAATGAATTTATGCGTGATGGCAGGCTGTTGCTGCTATTTTTTACAAAGTCTTATAAAGAATAGAGGAGCTAGAAAAAAAAAAAAAAACAATTTGAAAAATACATTTAAAGAACTTTTTTTCTAAGAAATACCATTCCCCACACACACACCAAAACAAAGTACACATAAAAGGAAACCAAAATAAACAATGTTTATATATTAATGAATATGAGAGTAAGTAGATTTTAGTGTATATGTGTGGGTATATTTTCAAGGGCAGGAGTAAAAAGTTTTTGTGAACATTTAGCCAATTTAAGGTAATTTTCCTAAGGAGTACCATTTTGTAGTCAAAAGTTTTTTTGTGTTTTTTGTTGTTATTATTATTTTTGTCTATTTAATTGTTTGACTCTAATCCTATTTACGCTTCATTTGTCAAGTGTTCTCAGAGGATTGTGGAAATAGCGAGAATATGATATGTATTTGTGTTTTAGCTTTTTGTTAAGGGAATTTATTATTTGTTTTATGTTTTACTATGATGAGCTACAAAATGGTTGGTAATTTTTAAGGTTTAACCTAGAAAAAATAAATAAATAAAATATCAGCAATTATTTGTGGTTTTTAGTATTGTTATGAATATACATAAATATTTAATTTATTTTATTTTACAAAACGGTTAGGTTTATAAAAAAAATCAATATTTATAAAATTTAGTAATATCACCTGTTAATTATATAAGTCTCTTAGCTTCATACTATGTATGCCTTAAACCACTCAATGACATTATTACTTAATAATGTTAAAAATAATTCTCATTTCTTTAAATTTTTTCTATCTAAACTAAGTCTTATTAACTCCACATTTAAATTATGTCATCTTTTATATAATTTAATAACTTTATAACACAAAATCTTGTTAGAACACAAAACACACCATCACTCTTACTCTACATAAAAACGAAAAATATTCTTAAGGAATTTTAGTGATTTATGTCTTGCAATTTTCCTATTTTTCCCATCCTTTTTATTTGGCCAAAATACTTTAAAATCATATACATTCACATCAAGTATGCAGAGAATGCTGCACTTGAACACAAAACAGACTTAAGACATTTAGACGAGTAAATACTTTTATACTCTCACACCAAAATACAGACACAAAAAGGATATATATGTATATACACATACAAATACACAAAAATATTTATAAATGTTATACATGTGCATATGCCACGACAAGGAATTCATTTTATTTAACATTTTCCATATTTTTCGACAATTTTCTTATGGCAGTAGGTAGTAAAAAAAATTTACAGAAATCTAAAGATCCCAGTAGTTTTAAAAAAAAAGGATACAACCGTTTCGTTTGATTCGGTATTTTTTATTTTTATTTTAATTTTTTTTTATATATTGGTAAGCTCTGAGGAAAGAATAAAATGAAACTTTAATGCCAAAAACTTACTTATATTTAAGTCATGAATGTGAGTATATGAATATTTGGGCGCTTTGGTTGCAGTTGATTTTATTGTATCTCCTATGAAAAGTTGGTGGGTAGATTTTAAAAGTTAACTGGTTTGAGATTTATGAAAAAAATAATAAGAATAAAATAATTTGTAAAATATTTCTTATTAACGTTTCGATCATTTCTGCTGCTCTCTTTAAAACTGTAGAAAATTTTAATATATTATCAAACTTTTCACGATAAAAATCGTAACTTTTTAAATTATTTGTATCCATTGGCAATACTGTGGATTGTTTTTTATTACAAATGAACCTTAATCGGCTTCTTGCATGGTGTTTTTTTAATAATATGTTCCTGAATCTGAAAAAATGTAAGAAGCTATCATTTTATAGATCCAGTTTTATGCCATATGACTACAAAATAGGAGATCATAAATTGAAAAATGTTTCATCGTTTAATGGTTTAGGTGTCATCATGGATTGTAAATTGAATTTTAATATGCAGGTGACTTCAGGTGTTAATAAGTCTAAAGAGTGATTCCATGTCAAAACGGACAGCAATCGGATTTG
Organism: Protophormia terraenovae; assembly: GCA_951394005.1. Classification (NCBI taxonomy): domain Eukaryota; kingdom Metazoa; phylum Arthropoda; class Insecta; order Diptera; family Calliphoridae; genus Protophormia; species Protophormia terraenovae. Next base: position 27,083,964 of record OX596074.1, on the reverse strand, counting down.
ACATCTCCGATTTCAATGAAATTCACTACAAGCATTGACCATTAGAAAACATGAAATTTCAGACCCATATTTCTTTACGGTCAGGAAATATCGCGATTTAAAAAACGAAAAAATGTTAAAAACTTTATAAGGAGTGAGATCGAAAAATTCTTAACACACATTTTGCCTCATAACTTTTTTCGGAATCAATATTCAAAATTTTTTTTGATCTAGTTATCATGGAAAAATACTTCAGTTATTACTTTTAATAACAACCATGTTAATTTGTCCTTATTTTCATCAAAATAAGTTACGAAAAAGATTTACGTCCTACAAGTTATTAAAAAATTTCAAAAAATCCAAATAGGTCTTACAAATAATTGGCCACAGAATTAAATGTCGTCCGTAAAACCGTTTCTAATGTTATTAAACAGTATCAAGAGAATTTGACTATTGATGTGAAACCTAGTTCGGTAAGAAAAAAGGACCACATGACATTGGGAAGGCCAGAAAATTTAAGGCATATTGAAAGGAACTCCAAACACATCTGGTAGAAAATCAGCTCAGTTTTCTCAGTGCTTCGACTATTTGGTGCGAAAATTTAAAGCTAAAGGGAAAGTTGATAGCATATAAAGTTCAAAAAATTCCAAACTGGAATTCTGCAAAAAAAAAATACAAGCCAAAAATAGGACTCGGAATTTAAAACCAAATTTCATACAAAAATACTCAAGCTGTATAATTGACGAAGAAACATAGGTGCTGGCAGAATCTTCGCAGCTTGTGTCTCAATAATTTTTATTTCTAATGCTCGAAGCAATGTTGGAGATAAGTTTAAGACCCAAAAGCAAAGACCCAAGCTTTTTGCAGTTGCGGCAAAACAGGAAAGTCATTTGATACATTCGGATCTATAAATACCAAAATATGCATAAAGGAATATTTGCAAAAAAGACTTCTTCTTTTCTTTAGAAAGCACAACGTGTCCACATATTTTTGGACCCATTTGGTATCATGTCACTACGGTAAGAAAGCTCTGGAGTGGTACCAAATCAATAACATAGTTTTAGTACTAAGAGAGGTCAATTTTCAAAATTGTCCATAGCTTAGACCAGTAGAGAGATATTGAGCTCTTGTGACAAGTGAATTCAAGAGCACAAAAAAGGTGTCCCAAAATACCGAAGATTTTAACAGAAGATGTGCACACAGTTCCAAAAAAGTGACTGAAGCAACTATCAAATCTCCAAAGAAAGGGTTTTCAAAAATGGTCCACAATTTTATAATTAGTGATTAGAGCCATAAAAATTATAAATGTTTGTGATCTGTGCTAAATTATCAAATGATTAAAAAATAATGAAAACTCTAAGATCAACTGTTTCCAAGTTATTGAATATTATGTATGTTAAGAATTTTTCGATCTCACTCCTTAAATGAATACTTATTTAACTTCTAATAACTTCTTAAATATACAAGGTAGATCTCTAGTTATTGTTGCATATCAAAGACAAAGATATTTCCTTAATAACGATATATACAAAGTTCTTTACATCAAAAGTGCAAAGGTCAAAGTTGGAGATAAAAAATTCAAACGACTATATCTCAAAAACCGGTATTTTTAAAATTCTTAAAAAATTATATATTGTTGACAACTTTTTTCCATATGGATATAAAAATTCAAGCTGGAGCCTTATTTAGTTTAGGAGTTATGGACAAAAATAAAATCCAATTATTAATAACTTATAGGCTATAGAAAATAAAAAGTTAATTTTAGTGTAATTTTAAAAACAAATACATTACCTTAAAAATGATATATAGTGAGTTACTTTAGATCGAAAGTTCAAAGGTCAAAATAAGTCTTACAAAAAATAAACTCTAAATAAAAATATCTCCGAAAACGATATTTTTAAAATGCTAAAATAATTGTATTATATTAATACAACTCTAGTTCATGTTTGTGCAAAATTTCGTGTTGGACACTCATTTAGTTCAGAAGTTATGTAATAAAATATAAACTGAAGTCAAATTTTGTATATAAAATTTTATTTTTTTTTTTTTTTAAATATGTGTTCATAAAAAAAAAAAATAATTTTAAAATAATTTTTGTAAATATCTTAAATTTTACATACAAAAAATGTGCTTTTTTCTGTATTTTGCTTCATAACTCCTTAACTAATAGAGGCTCCAACTTTGGCACAAATATAGAGGAGGGTTTCATTATCAATATATGTATTTTTTAAGAATTTTAAAATATCGTTTTTTAAGATATTAAGCTTTAATCTTTATTTTATAGATTTTGATCTTTGAACTTTCGAAGTATATAAATGTTTTACACGTCGTTTTAAGTATATAAATGTTTTACACGTCGTTTTAAAGTCAATGTGTTGTTCTATTAAATGAAATAAAAATAAGAACTATACAATGTATATTTTAGAAGTTATGATCAATAAAGTGTGATTACTTTTGGAAAAAATTCAACCGCTTTTTAATTTTTCAAACGTCATATTTTTGAACCGGAAGGATTCTTTACTCAGAAAAATTGTGATTTGAGCAACATTTGTAATACTTAATATGTGTAGCGAATTTCATTTAAATCGGAGATATCAAATCCGAAATTGTCTGTTTTTTGTCTGTTTTAATATGGGATCACTCTAAATCATTATTAGGTTTTATGAAAAGATGGTCTAGGGAATTCATTGATCCTTATATTTCTAAAAACTTACATATATGTTTTGTTAAACCAGAGTTTTAGAGTATGCATCGGTAGTGTGGTCCCCCAACTATGGTTGTTATATAGATAGTATAGAGTCGATTCAGAAACAATTCCACTTAATTCCTTTGCGTGGGCTTGGTTGGAGTTTTAACGTGATGTTAACGTTACATGAAGATTGCTTGCAAATTATAAATCCGCCTTCACTTCGTAAAAGATGATTGGTTCTTGGAATTATATTTATGATAAAATTAATTAATGGCGAAATTGATTCTGTGAATTTGCCTAAAAATATACGATTCAATGTTCCTTATTGGTTTACAAGATATTATGTTCCTCTAAAATTAGATCTATGTAGATAAATTTATGAAGAATTTAACCAATTTTATTGTCTTTGCACGCAACTTAATGATTTTAATAATTATTTATCAATTTCTGATCCAATTCATAAAATGAAATAAATTTTAATGTAAGATGTATGAGAGTTGGAGCTCATTTACATTGGGGATTTTCTATGGAAAAAATCAACATTCTACTTTGTAACTGCCTCCTCATTGAATTCTGATGCCTCCACAGAATAATTTGTCATATTGCTTTGATGTTTCCGACTTTGTTCTTGTATACATTTCTTCATCCTGATGTCTTCATCTACAAATCACTCCTATTGCTTTGATGATTGCCGTCTTGATGTCTTCACCTAAAAATTTGAAGCATTTCTTAGATGATTCTTACTTTGTTCCTGTCGCAATTTCTTTATACTGTATCCTGATGTCTTCACCTATAATAAGCACTGTTGTTTGGATATTTGCTGGTTCATGTTTAGAATTTAAAGTAAACGCCGTTCTTTATGTCATATTTCTTATTATTTTGTTTCCTGAGTTCCAGACTACAATAACATGTTCGTGATATTGTTTGACTGTTTGCTATATTCCATGTTTTTAATCCTATAATGTTCCTGATTAATTGCTGTTACCAATTGTTCCTGATTTAACTTTACATTATTTATATTTTATATCAATATCATTGCTTCTGAACATCCTTCACTTTTTTTTATATTCTAATACGTTTTTCCAATTATTAAATATTCTTATATATTAGTATTTATTTTATTATTATTATTATTATTATTATTATTATTATAATTTTTTTATTATTTTTGTTATTATTATATTGTAGAATATACTATATAAGGAAAGTGGATAATGTCAATCGATAACATTTAGTTAATATAGCTAATCTTCTAAAGGATTTGAAGTTGTGTGGTTAATTTTATGTTTTAAAGTTTAAACGAACAACTATTCAGATGGCTTTGTGACTAATATTTTTGTGTGTTAGATATTCTCATATGCATGTGTAAGAAAATACATACAAAATAATAAAACAAAAGTTCAAAAAGGAGATAAACAATACATCAAGTACAATCCATTTTCATAGAACGCAACCGGAAATCGTTGAGATATCTTTCTTTGAAAGGTTGTCTAATAAATCTTTCAAACTAAATCTATATAAGATTCATATGTAGCTGGTTATTTTCACAGGAGAGTTTTTTTTATTTTATGATGCTCTCAACTAAGAATTTGTTTTATGAATGTAACATTGATTCAGTTACCTGTTAACACATTCATTAGACTTGATATGTTTTTTCGCTTGTGGTCTCTCATATTAGGTAAGATCCAATTTTCTCTCTAAAATACAGGAATGAAGTGACCCTTGATTGCGGATAAATGCACAAATGTTTCTTTGAAAGAAGTATGTGCTAAAATTATTATTATTAAAATCATAAAATTATTATTAATAAAAATTAAAAAAAAAATAAAATAAAATAAAAAATCCAAACTGGTCCTACAAAAAATTGCCAAAAAATTAAAGGTTTGAAGTCAAACTGTTTCCAATATTATTAAACAGTGTCAACAGAATTGCACCATTGCACGTTGGGGTAAAATGTGTCGAAAGTGACGCTTAATTGAATTTTAAAACTTAAAGTTTTGTAATAAAATTGGGTACCGAATAAAAAAAGACAAAATTATGTATCAATGTGAATTAAAATCTTTAAGCTACGTTGTGCTGTTTTCTTATAAGGAGCTGTCAAATTTAAGAATTTTTTTACATTTTTGAAAAAAGTAAAAAATTTAATTTTCATCACATTTCAGTGTATTTATTTTAAATAAAAAGTCTTTTAATGTAAAAATTTAAAATGAAACTATCAACTTCAGATATTGAAGTATACTTTTTTTTTCAAGTTTTTGTAAATTATATTTTGAACTAATATTTTTGTTATTTTTTTGAAAATTTTCCTTAAATGTTACAAGACGTTTGTTCTGAAAATTTTCTGAAAAATAGTACATAATGTCTACTTTAATATCATGGAAAAAAAAATTGGTCGCATATATAGCCCGATTTGAGAAAATAGTTTTTTAAAAAAAAAAAAAAAAAACTCCAGTAGATTTCATACAAAAAAAAACAGTTTTCTTTGCTTTATCAAACACTAAACAGTGGAAAAAAATCGAAATAAATTTGTATCTTCTAATCGGCTGGTTTTGCATGAAATTTCACACAGGCACAGCAAACAACAGTAGCAGTAGTAGTTTCGAAGCAGGATCCAATATATGCTTCGGGAACGGAACTATGGGGGTTCAAAATAGGGTACTAGTGTCATGGAAAATGTTTAACCTCTAGCGAATTTTTGTTCCTTACCCGATTTCCAAGATTTTTATATCACCCTAAAGTCCCTAAAAAGTCCTTTAGAAATCATGCTCGCATATACTACTTATCTTATATATTTCTCGAGTTATATAGATTTGAAATTTCAAAAATCTCAATTTTACTACATCTTGGTTAAGACTTTTCCATATATAACCAAATATTTTCAACCGATTCTATTACATTTTATACAATTGATTATAAAACAAAATTATCTATTGAACAAAGAAATTGAGTCAAAAGTTAAACGACTTTGAATTGGAAAACATACGGACAGACGGACGGACACTAGAATTCTTTTAGAAAATTTTAAAATTCAAAAGATATCTTGTTTCTTCTTCTTGATTAATATGAAAACTAAATGAAGGTATTTAAATTTTGATATCGCCTTTTCCTGAATTAAGTGGCATTTTCGAACCATATAACCCAAATGTATAGACGGACGGACATTGCCATGCTGCCAAAAAATATATTAGAATTCCAAAAATGAATTTTTTTACCAACTAATTAATAGTAAAAATTGAACGTGAACATCAAAATTTAGACATCACTTTTTCCTGAATTAAGCGTCATTTTCGTCCCATTTAACCGAAATATATAGACGGACGGACAGACATTACCATTCAGCCAAAAAACATCTTATAATTCTAAAGATGCATTTTTTTACTTACTAATAAATAGAAAAATTAAATGTGATCATTAAAGTGTTGATATCACCTTTTCCTTAATTATGATAATTTTCGACCCATTTAACTCTAATGTATAGACGGACGGACAGACTTTACCGTTCTACTAAAAAAATCTTAAAATTCTAAAATTTAATTTTTTTAACTAATAATCAATAAGAAAATAAAACGTGATCATTAAAATATTGATACCACCTTTCCCTGAATTAAGCGCCATTTTCGACCCCTCTTAGCCCAATGTGCATTGATAGGAAACCTGGTTCGGGAAGAAAAAAAGGTCCAAATGATATTAGGAAGGACAAGAAAATTGAAAAGATATTGAAAAGAACTCCAAACACACTTGGTAGAAATCAGCCCGGTTAACTCAGTGCTCTGAATATTTGGTGCAAAAAAAACCAATTAAAATTATCTCCAAGTCATTCTTATACTACTTTTCAATACCGTCAAGAGTTATGGAGATATTAAGCCCATCTTTTGAGAAAAAGTGAAATCTAACACAAAATGTCAACAAAATTTATTTTTGAAAAATTATAAAAATTCAAAAGTGTTAAAAATTCAAATTTTTATTCTTTTACCGTAAAGATAAATTTATTGCAAATAAAACAAGGTATATTTCATTAAAATCAATGCCTAAGTTTTGATTTTATTCACAACTTAGTGAAAATACTCATTTACGAGTTACATAGAAAAATTAAAAAAATAAAAAAACGATTTTGTGATATTTTTAATTTTTCTATGTACTCGTAACTTGCAAATGAATATTTTCACTAATTTGTGAATAAAATTAAAACTTATGCACTGATTTTAATGAAGTATGTCTTATTTCATTTGCAACAAATTTATCTCTATGAATAAAGAATAAAAATGTTTGATACTTTCAAATTTTTATGATTTTTTTTAAATTATTTTTCTTGAAATTTTGTATAAAATTTCATTTTTTCTCAAAAGATGGGCTTAATATCTCCTAACTTTTGGCCGTGTTAAAAAGTAATGTAAGAACGACTTGAAGATAACTTTATTTTAATTTTTGTTTATATCTTTTTGAACAAAATCAGACAAGTCATTTTCGATATATTCTTCAATATATAGTGCAGCCTCCTTAATTTTATAAATCGCGATTTAATGCGAGTACTAGAGTCAATTCAAGTAAAGTGGATTAGAGGCTTTGTATATTTTAATACCGTGTATCCGAATTGACTGAGAAACCCCGTGCCGCACAAATTTTTTTTTTTTTTCATTTTGTAAATCTGTGGTATTTGGACGAATTTTGTTCAATTTCATTCGTAGACTTATAGAACTGTTGATCCATATCGCTATAAGATAAGCGTATGTTTGCAAGAGCAAAAAGATTCTGAAAATCTAAAGAAGTAATTCGTACCACATCTATGATTTCTATCCAACGAGTTTTCTTTTTATTGCGGTCCACAATAAAAAACAATCATACTTGATAAGATTTGTTACCCAGAAAAAAAGATCATCCTAAAAAATCAATAAGATTCTGAACTTGTGATCCAGAAGTAATGCAAATTCGGATCGTTTCCAATGAATTTAACATAAGCTTGTTATAGGAAGATGTTCTCTTTTTTAATATCTATTCACTGAATAGGAAGTCATATCCACGATGTTATGCAAAATTCATTCTTTGAATTTTTTATTATCACTGTGGGGAAATAAAATTTAATTTGTATATAAACCAAAAATTTTTTTTAATAAAATAAATTTTTCGTAACAAAAAAAGATCTTTTGAATAATTTTTTAATTACATAATGGATGTTGTTTATATTACTTTAAGATCATGAAAACACATACCTGTTGATACTTTGGAAGTAGTGAAAATGTAATTCCTTAAAAATTACTTCTATTTTTTATTTTTTTTTTTTTTTTTTGCTGGCAAGTTTATGACTCAGGCCATATTTAATATCAAAAATGGTTTTCTTAATAAAAATTTATTTTCCATGATAGCAAAAGTGCAGGGTAATTTTACACATTTTGTATTCTTAGGTAGAGTGATTTTTATCAGCATTTAAAGCCTTGCAATATCCTTCAGACGTTGCCTTACAAATGAGTCAATAAGTCTTTCAAACATTTTTATCAAGAAGGATCTCAGTCAGAAAGATCACAGACTGAAGAGTAATATTTCAATTAATGTTTCAAAATTCCAACGTCTTAACTCAGTCTTTTGAATTTGGTTTTCTAAATTGTAATATTATCTTACGTTCCGAAAAGATCGACTACTCAATAACCTCAAAAGTTATGTTTCTAACATCCATCACCTCCTCCTATTGCTTATCATTTTCTAAAATCGGGGAAATGAATAAAAGCGCGGTACCATGATTAGTTATTAATGTTTTTAGAAGCAAATATACACTCAACACTATCTTTGATTTTAGTAATATTGGAAATGTAGTCCCTAAAATTGCAGTTCAGAATGATGATATCCTTTAAAATCGATCTTAAAGGTATCCTTTTATCTTCTGTGTCCAGTTTGACATGTGCCAAAATATTTGTCTTACATCAATACGACTGCAAAGGAAAGATATTGTACATCATATTAAAATTGAAATGTTTTTGGCATTTATTCATTGTAATTACTGACAAACATTTTTCGCGATAAAAATTGTCCGTTTTTTTTTTTTTTTTTTTTTTTTTTTTCAGTAAAATGTTTGTTATTTTAAAAATTTTATTGATAAAATAGGTAAAATTAATAATACAGTGATTTAAAATAGAAGTAACCTGGAAAATATTTTTAAAGGATATTAAATTCTGACAATATATTTGTGAATTATTTTTTATGAACGTAATACTTTGATTCGACCAAAACTTAAACTTCAACCAGTTTTCTGTTTCCTTAAAATTTTCTAAAATTAAAAAAAAAAAAAAAAATATTTTCACAATATTTTCAGAAAACATTGTCAACATATAAAAAACTATAATAAAAAATGCATTTTATAGAATAACAGACGAGTTGATAATAATAGCACAATATTAAATTATTAGATTTAATATTTTATTTTACTGCAAATATATTCCAAAAAAAAAACCTTTACTTTTTTAAACAATTTACTTAAATTTTTCACCCAACTGTACAACCCGTGAGAATTCTATACACTGCTCACTTGTGTGTGTGAGTGTTCAACATATATACTGCTTTTTTAGTTCGTTTAGTTCGTACTAAAGTGTTCTAAAGTCTGTATTGCTTCATATCCCAAAGCCATAGCAAATTCTTTTTGCCTTTAAGGCTAGACACATTCTACAAAATATCCTTTACAACAATGGCTACAACGTTGAGGTTTGGTTGACTGCTTGGTTGGTTGCTGGTTAACTTTTCCTTGTGGTCTATAATATTTTTTAATAAATGATACTGACAAAAATTATTTTTATTTCCATCGTTTTTATTTTATATTTTCTTGTTCCTTTTAATTTTTTTTATTTTTTTATTTTCTTGCAACCAATTTCATTTTCGTTGTTGCAAGTTGTAATATAAAGCGTGTTAAGTAAACGGATTTGCTGTGGCTTTATAATATATATTTTTGTCACACTTTGATGTTGGTTAAAGCATTATGTATAAGAGAGAAAAAAATCGTTTTATATATTTTAAATTATGATAGCAAAAAATTTATAATAAATTGAATTTAGAAATATGTATTTTAAATGGAGGAATTTAATGGAATATTTTTTTCGTATTTAATATATTTGCAGGCAAACATATGCACATGGGCGATAAATCACAAACTTCATTGGAAGGTGAGTAGAAACTAAAATAAATGAGCCATTATATTATCATATAATTTATTTATAACAAAAATAATTCAAATCTATCAAGGGTTTATTAAAAGCAAACAATTCTTATTAATCTTTGATAAATTTGAAATTTTGTTATTTCTAAATAAGTAACCTTTTTTCATTAGAAAATGTTTAAGCTAATTTTAATTATCCTTCCTTTCTCTCTAGATGCCGATATGCCTCGTTTTGCTGAGCCTGTAGCCAACGTCACTGTATCTGTTGGTCGTGATGCTCTTCTGGCTTGTGTTGTAGAAAATCTAAAAGGTTACAAGGTAATTTTCCCAATAATTAAGACAACAGAAATTTATAATGAAAACCACAATTTATCCCAAAAATTGCCCTAAAAACTGTAAATGTAATAATATTTTACAATGAAATCAATTATACAAATATAATTTACAATTTATTTTAAAATATAAAAACCGCAATTAATTCAAGAAGCTCCAAATTATCAATAATAAACAACAAAAAATATTTTGTACTTCAAATTTAGAGTAAAACCCCTAATAAATAAAAAAAATATTGATTGATTGTCATACCAGGCAATACATATACCAATATTTATAAAGATTTATAAATGACTTTGAAAAATATACAAACTAAGAAAAAAATAAAACATAAATTATTCAATACGTCATTGCTTGTACTAAACTTTAGTCAAAGAAGAGAAGTTTGATGATGAAAATTGATATTGATATCAGCATTTTACAAATGCACACAAAAATTTAAATGACATAAAAGAAATTCCAGCAAAAATTATAAGAATTAGTTTTAACAGAAAATAAAAAATATTTCAACTAATTTCTTCAGAACGAAAATAAGTTTCATGGAAAACTATTGGACCTGAGTAAATGGGATCTAGTTTTAACGTTCTATTTTTGCAGTTCTCAAATGTTAGATGCTTTTAAGCTCTGTTTTTCAACCAAATCAAATTATTACGTATTGGGAGAGACACTTGATATAACACTAAATAATGATAATATATTTGTTGTTAGCCCAGAGGATATTAATACAGTTATCAAGAAAATTATAAATGTTAGAAAATCACATGGATATGATTCAATAACACCATAACATCCATGATTAAAAACCTACCGAATGTGACAATAATCGTACTGTCTGTTATGTTCAATGCGATCTTAAAACTAGGAGTTTTTCCAAAAATGTGGAAAACTTCTCAGATCAAAATGATACCAAAGCCAGGAAAGGATTCTACTATACCATCTTCTTATAGACCTATTAGCTTTCTATCTTGTTTGTCGAAGCAGTTCGAGAAAGTATTTCAAAAGAAAATTATGCCACTCTTGAACGATAGAAATATCGTCCCAGTTCACCAGTTTGGTTTTCGTGAAAAACATAGAACCATAGAACAAATGAATCGTCTAACTGGAGAGATAAGGAAATATTTTGAATTAAAGAAGTATTGTTTACCTATCTTTTTGGATATCTAGCAAGCTTTCGACAAAATTTGGCACAAGGGCCTAATATATAAAATTAAATGTTTACTGCTACCATGTACCCACAAATTGCGGGAGTGGGTACATGGTGGTTTATTTAGAGTAAAATATAATGAATTTGTAATGGAAGAATTTGAAATAAAAGCCGGTGTCGCACAGGGAAGTGCTCTTGGACCTACCTGGTACTTAATTTAAACTTTTAACTTACCAGTATGCGATGGACTGACTGTTTCCATGTTTGCTGATGATACGGCAATACTCAGTTCCCACGAAAACCCACACATAGCATCTAGCAAACTTGAAATTTACCTCCGACGTGTGGAGACATGGTTGAAAAACTGGCATATACGAGTAAATAAATTGAAAAGTTACATTCACTCTCAGAAGACGAAATTGTCCTCCTGTTAAATATAATGACATAAGTATACCCCAGTCAGATCATGCTACATACCTTGGTAAACATTTAGATAGGCGACTAACGTGGCGCCGTCATTTAGAAACCAAGAGACTTCAAATGAAGTTAAAAACTTCTAGCCTTCACTGGTTAATAAACAGCCAATTAAAACTAAGCCTTGACAATAAAGTCATCCTAAAAACCGCTTTAAAACCAGTAAAACAAGTATCGACATTATACAGAGGGCCCAATTAAAAATTCTTAGAACCATAACGGGTGCACCATGGTATTTAAGAAATGAAAGTATCCATTTTTTTGGAGGTTCCATTTGTAAAAGACGAGATTAAAAGAGAGAAAAAGACATAGTCGGTCAAGCCCGACCATATGATAACCTACACCATTGTGTACATTATAATTCGGGGAGGGGTCTTTTATTAGACTTGGAGTCAAATGTGGACCGATACTCATAAGTGTAAAATAAAACAGACGAATACAGAATATAACGTTGATGCTGACATTTATATGAATTTATTCAATTTTGGGTGATTCCTGAAAGAGGGCCTTATATGGGAGCTATGGTAAATTATGGACCGGTCTTTGTAAAATTTGGCACATTATTTATGTTTATAAAAAACTTATTTGTGTCGAATATTAACTTGATACTAAAATTTAAATGGGATTTATGCCCGTTAAAGTGATTTTCTGAAAAGGGGTTTATATGGGAGCTATGGTTAATTATGGACCGATTTTTCGGTACACTTATTTAGACTTATGTGAAACTTATATGTGCCAAATTTTATTAAAATATTGTCATATTTAAGGGATTTATGATTGTTAAACCCTTTTCCGGGAGGACATTTGTATGGGAGCTAGGTGAAATAATGGACCGATCATAACCAATTTCAATAGGCTTTGTCCCTGGACTATAAGAAATCTTTGCGCCAAATTTCATTAATTTTGGTTCAAAATTGCGACCTGTAGTTTGATTACAAGGTTTACATGGACGGTCAGACGGACAGACGGACGGACGGACGGACGGACATCGTTAAATCGACTCAGAAAACGATTCTAAGCCGATTGGTATAAATTAAGGTGGGTCGTAGACCAATAGTTTTGGGTGTTACAAACATCAGCACAAACCTAAAATACCCTCCCCACCTATGGTGGTGTAGGGTATAAAAACGTAGCGAAAAATACATTGTAAAACTGCAGACTCACCCCAACCCACTCGCAAGACTTCTTACTGAAGTTCGATCGGATTAAAGGCTCCGTAAAGCCGATTTTTCACCAAGTTATTAAGAGGATAAATAATTCACTTGGGCATACTCTTGTTAGAGACAAAATAGTCTTTAGATTTTAGTTTTAAGGTTTGAATACATATTGTGAGGCCTTAAAAAAGGTAGATTCAATATAAAAATAAAGAAAACGTTAAAAAAATGTTAAATCTACTTTCAATAAGAAATATAGAACGAAATAGAAAGATATAGTCGGTCAAGCTCGACCTTACGATACCCTACATGTATGCGCATCAAAATTCGGGGTGGGGGTCATATTTTAGATATTTCGCCAATTGTAGATAGACACTTTTATCAAGTGTTAAATAAAATACACAAATACTGAATATTACGTTAATACTAACAAAACTTATTTGTGTCGAATATTAACTTGAAACTAACATTTGTATGGGATTTACGCACGTTAAAGTAATTTTCGGAAGAGCGATTTATATGGAAGCTATGGTCAATTATGGATCTTGATAAAATTTGGCAAAAGAATTTTATATATATATATTATATATATATATATATATATATTTATATATATATATATATATATAATATATATAAAATTCTTTTGCCAAATTTTATCAAGATAAAGAATAAAAAATTATTATATGTAGTTTTAATTCAGGTCCATTTTTATTGAATTATTTGATAAAAAAATAAATTAATATATAACACATTGTTAAAAAAAAGTACAATTTAAGTAAAAATCTTTGGGACAAAAGTATTTGTACATCAGTACTTTGTACAATTATTTGTACGTTGGACTCTTGTATGATGATTTTTTTAAATACCGTTATATTTTCTTCGTTAATCGAGTTTTATTTTACAAAATAAGATGTTGGTTTTAACGTTTTGAATAATAAGCACATCAAAAATGGGAAAGCGAAAAGAGTTGAGTTTGGATATTAAAAATTTAATTATTGATGAACATAAAAAAGGAAAATCTCTCCGGAATATAAGTAATTTAGTAAATTTGCAACATTCCACAGTACAATACATTGTAAGCAAGTATAAAAACAGCGGATCTGTTGAAAATGTGCGTGAAGGTATACGAAATATATGAGGTGTACAAATAGTTTTGTCCCTAACTGTATATATACCATGGTGCACCTGTCATAGATCTAAAGATTTTTAATTGTGCCCTCTGTATAAGATAACATAATTAGATTGTGGGATGTTCACGTTATTAAGTGAAACTGGTGGTCAGCCATCCCTCCGTAATATGAGTGTAACGTGTCTAGTTCTCCAATTTTTCAACCAAGATATTTATCTAGTTCTCTTGATGCTATACATGGGTTCACGTGTAAGCTTAGAATCGCAGTATTGTCAGCAAAAGTGGAGATAGTTAAATTGTTGCTCGTAGAGGTATAAATAAGATACAGTAGTGGAATTCCTGCATTATAGCATAATCTCTTGTAGTATTTACTTTTTGTACACGAAATAATCGATTCTAGTAGCTTTTGCGTATTGAGAGGCAGCAAACATTTGACTTTATATATAAGCGCCTTATGCCAAACTTTGTCAAATGCTTGAGCGATATTTAAAACCTCTATTTCGGAAGAACATTTGTATGAGGGCTAGGTGAAATAATGGGCTGATCGTAACCAATTTCAATAGGCTTCAAAGAATGCTAATTTTCATCAAAATATCTTTAAAATTGCGACCTGTACTTTATTCACAAGGTTTACATGGGCACAATTTATCCACAAAGTCCTAGTTCATATAACCTCAGAAATAAGAAATCATTTTTTATTTGAAATTTGAACTTATTAAGGATTAAAGTCAGTTTCAGCCATGTTAAATTTTTATGGTAATGGCTCATATAGTTACTTAGAAAAATGGAAAAATGTATGTCAGATGCTCAGAGGTTAATATTTAAATTACCTTGGTGTGTACGCTTCACTAACTGAACTGAATTATTTTATTCATGATTTGAATTAACTAAAATAACTAATTAATAAATAATTCAAATTATTCTTACAAAGGTAAATATAAACAGAACGAAATATTAAGTACTATTCCCGGTTTTCAATATATAACATATAATTCAGTTATAAAATCAACGAATTATTTGATTTCACATATAACTTTATTTTGTCAAAAAATAGAAGAAAAAATATTTGCAAAACTTAATATGCAAAAACTAAAACTTAAAAACCAAAACAGTATTTAAAAAATGTTTAACGTTCAATTAACTACCACGACGTTTCGCAAGCTTTTGACAAAGTATTGCACTATGACATGACATATAAGATAAAGCAAAATTTACCCACTAATACACATAAATTATTGGAAAGCTATTTTGCTGATCGAAAATTTATTGTTAAAGAGGGAGACTTAAGTAATCCACAGCCCATTGAAGCAGGAGTACCCCAAGGTAGTATACTGGCTCCTTTATTGAACTTAATTGTACACCTCTGATATGCCAACTAATAATCGAACCCATACATCAACATTTGCTGATGACATAGCTATTTTAAGCATACATGATAGCCCCCAAGAAGCATCTCGGCTCTTGCAAAACCATATATAAAACATTAAAAGATAGTTACGTTAATGGAAAATAAAGGTAAATGAGCAAAAATACATTCACATAACATATACATTGCGTAGACCGACCCATCTTTATTAATAACCAAATTATTTCCCAGCAATAAGAGGTCATATATCTCGGTATCCATATTGATCGACGTCTTATATGGAAATCCCATATTGATGCCAAGTTCACACAAATGAAACTAAAAGCACTTCAAATAAATTAGCTTATTGGCAGAAACTCAACACTTACTTTAGATTGTAAACTACTTTTATATAACTCAATTTTGAAGCCAATATGGTATTATGGTATTCAGTTATGGGGCATATTCTAGCTCCTCAAACTTGAGGATGTAAAATATACGAAATAAAATAGATTTTTGTCTGACGGTGGTTAGACAAAATTAGATATTAATATTTAGATTTAATATTTTAATACTTATTGTTAGTTCATATACAATTACTGAAGATTCAATAAATAAAGTATGTAATAAAAACATAAAATAAATAATAACTACCGGTGGTAGGATAATTAAAAATGTTTTTTCATAACATTCCTAATAGTTGCAAAACTCCTACTTTGAATCTAATTATGATGAGTTGTAAAAATACCATAACATTTAAGCACGAATTTTCTTCATGTTTAATTTTCTTTATTCCGTTTGGATTTTTCACTTAAAACTTTGGCATGACGTACAACGATAAATGAGACAAAAAATTTGTGAATATTTAAAAACAATAGCAATGATTTTGAAATGAGGGCAAGTTGAGTTCTTACTGTTGATCTCTAATAAGTAAATCGACTCATTACTTTTATATGTAAATCACCCAAATATTTTATTGAGAGTGCCTTCAAATTATCCATTTATATTCTTTGCTTTTGCTATCTTTTCATTAGGCAATTAACTCCCCACAATAAAAATGTCAGTATTCAATTCATTTGATTTAATTCTGATGTCTGAGAAGACACCATCACAATCAATTAATTTGTTTCCATCCAAAATTACTTTTGAAGGTGGTTAAATAACTCAAATCCCAGTATGAGTAGGACGCAATTCTGGAAATCAATTATTTTTAAACATTTTATAAAACTTACATATATGTTTCTATCTTAACAGATGTGACTAATTTTGCTTAATCAGACAACTTGCTTTCATTCCAACTACATAACAATGTGATGAATTCAATCTCCGACATAACAACGCGCAATAAGGAGGAATGGGTTTCACGCTCGATGTTTACAACATTTAAACAAAGTCTATCCACAGTGCATATCTATGAAGTTCCTGCACATGTAGGAGTTTTAGAGGCTCCCTTTCGGCCCCTTCTGCATGAAATACCAAAATATTTTGCTTGACCGCCTATATGCTAATTTTTTTAAGACATCTTAAACGACTACTTCATAATATGACAGTCACTGTTAACTGTCGCCTGTTCTCATGAACAATAGCATGCCTATGTAATTTTGGAAAATTTTTAACATGTAGCCCCTACATCCACCAGTGGTGGGAAATTATCAATTTTGGAAGAAATGTTAAACTTTTTGAACCTGTAAACAAATTTGGTTTTAAACATTTTTCGGTTCTTATTTATAAAAGTTACAAGCATTAAGACATTTTAAGACTTTGCTCAAACATTACTGGTTTTAGTTAATTACAAGAAAAGTGTTGGAACGTCATGAAGTCGTCCTATGTAGCTTTTAACACCTCGTAACTTCTTGTACCAGATTGTACTTTTCGGTGAAGAAAACTTACTCTTTTATATCGGATATTCTCTTAGACCCGCATACACGTTTCCAATGATCGTTGAGAAATTTTTCGCAGAGTCCAAAATTACGGTTCATTACAAGTAACCATATTTTACGCTTAATTGCTGAAATTAACATATCTTTTAATAGGAACATACATAGTTACCCCCTTATTTCGTAAATCCCTTCATCACACTTTGAAAAATGTTCAATACAAAATTTTTAAAAACAAAATGAATTCATATGAAAAACTTTTAAAGTGAGGTGAAGTGTTTTACAAAATAGGGCCCTTTATATAGTGCAGAAGAGAAGGCCAACTAGGGTTGCCAGACGGGCTGGAATGAGCTTGATTGTCAAGATTTTTTAGGTCTTGTCAAGTTTCAAGTTAAAATACAATCTGTCAAGTTAAAAATATTCTATACTACTTTAAAATATTCTACAATTTAAATTTCTTAAAAAATATATTAAATTTAGTCAAATATAAAAAGCATAGTTTTCTCCGTTACAGATTGTATGCATTTTTGCCCATCACTGACAATAAATGCAAGAAATGATTTTAAAACTTTATTTTATTGTGAAATTTGTGAGTACTTAATATCAAGTATAAAATAAAATGCGGCATTGTCCCAAAAAAATTCAAAATTCATTTCAAGTTCTGTAATACGGGCAGTATTAAAGGATGAATTACTTGATTCAAAGGCTGTTTTCAAAATATAATGCATGGACTTAGTTATAACAGTTTAAATTGCCATGTCAAATTATGTTCATATTTATACTGCGATAATAAAATTGCTAAAAAATTACTTGTGGTCGTACTAAAGTAGCAACAATTACAAGAAACGTATTGGCTCCATATTCACAAGTAAAAGTTTCTAGTGCCTTAAAAGAAAGCTTATTTTTTGGAATCTGCAGTGACGCATCAAATATTGGAAATATAAAATATTTTAGTATTAAAAATGGTATTTGTAGACAAATTCTGGATTTCTATGAAGATCCGAATGAAACTTCAACAGATATTTTCAAAAATATTAAAAGAATAACTATAGAAAAAAAAAACTAGATCTTCAAAAAATTACTTCAAACAGCGCCAATAATGCAGCTGTAAATTATGGTATCCATAATTCTGTGTTTCAAAAATAAAAAAATTAAAACAATAAAATAATAAAAGCTAATTGCAACTGCCATGTCATAAACAATTGTGTAAAAAATACGTTGAATGCTTTATCAGTCGACGTGGAAAATATCGTAATAAAAACATTTATATTACTCTGAGTTTTATATATTTTTTGTTTAAATTAATTTTTTAGTTCCTAATAAAATTTTGTTGAAAAAATAAAAATATTTTTGGATATAAATCATTCGTCTACAATTTTCTTCAGGTTAAATTTTTTTTTTTTTAATAATTGTGGTTATGTTAAGTTGATTTGTTTAAAATCAAGTTGAATTTTTAGAAATGTCAAGTTAAACTGCCAAACAATTCTGGCAATCCAACTTAATATACAGGTAGCGTCGATCATTTGAAAATTCTTTTTCTTACATTTGTTCTCAATGAGTGTAAAAAATATAACCACTTGTAATTTGCTGACAATTGCATATTTCTTTTACTACATAAGTCATAAATAATATAGAATACAACTTTTTTCAGGCTAGAGTAAAATTTTCTATTGCACATGAAGTCTAGCATCAAAAAAATTCTATATTCGTTCATCTATAAAGGTTTTCTTAATTATTTTGCATAATTTTAACATACTACATTACCTTAAAAATTACCATAATTTCAGTGCGCTACCTTGCGTAATGTAGCTAAATCACACTACCTCTAATTGACCATTGATGCGTTTTCGCAACACCAATTTTTCGGAGCTTGGTGTTTCTATCTCCCTAAATTATTTGTCAAAAAGTGAATAGTTTCACATTTTTTGATGTCTTGGCTATCGTTTTAAAGGTTATTCAAGATGTTTTGTAACATTTTTCGAATGAATTTTTAAATTTTAAAAAAGGTCTATTTAATAGACCTTTTTTTGATCCACTCTACCGGTGGGAAAAATTCGTCGAAATTAATTTTTTTCGATCAGTTCATTTACTTAACATTCCAAGCTAAATGTACTTATATAAAACATTATCATTAATTTGAAACTAAATTAGTTACGGTATAGGTAAATTTACTGATGCGAAAACGCAACAGTGGTTGGAAATGGATTAACTAGCCTTAGCTGCAAGAAAAACCAATGAAAGAACCCAAGGAAGGAAAGGGAAAGGAAACAATGATTAAATAATGAATGTGATGCTGACCAATGAAACGGTATAAAACAACTTTACGATGTGGCAGGGAAAACAATTCATTAAAAATATAATTTGAACTTGATTTTTCACATTAAACCTTACTCTTATTTTTGTAAATATTATGCCATTTTTGTAAAGTCGTTTAAATGCTCTTTCCGAATTTTAACTTTTATTTTTGTTCAAATTTACTCTCAATGCTGAGTACAAAAAACTTCTATTTCTGAATAAAGTTTGCGGGCTATAAAAGAAAATTTGCTAAACGACTTTACAATTTTAAAGACGGAAAAATCCATTCCAGATTCTTTTAAAAAAGAGTTAAAATGTAATTCATGTGTCAAATTTAATTCTGAATCAACAGTTTTAAAGGCATTTTAGTTGAAATATAGCAAAGTTTATCTGCTTGTTGGCTCCTAAGTCCTAAAAATATTTAAAAAATTTTTCATCAACATACATTTTTATATGGAACTGTCTTGTTCGCTCTTTTGTCGATAAAAACAAATGATATCAGATATTCATTATCAGAAAGTCTCTTAATATTAAAGATTTCATGAAGTAAAAACAATGTCGCTATTGTTAATATTATTTTTAAATTATTTTACATAACACTTTATCTGATTTTTAAACTGGTTAAAGTTGTTGTAGCAGCAAGATATGTTCTTGCTGAGTTGACAGCCCTTGGCCGAGATAACTCGGGTCATTCCGGTGCGTAGAAGCGGCTGTTGTAGGATTGAGTCAAAGATGAAGTGGGTAGCGCTTCCATTGCAATGTCAAAAGGGGGTCGCGAAGCAAGATCTTCTGAGAACTCCTGCCTTAAAGTATACCAATCTAGTTAGAATCACTTTCTGAGTTAATTTAACGATGTCCGTTCTTCTGGCTGGCAAACTTTGAGCACAAAGTACAGGTCGCAATT
The DNA here is from genome assembly GCA_951394005.1 of Protophormia terraenovae. Classification (NCBI taxonomy): domain Eukaryota; kingdom Metazoa; phylum Arthropoda; class Insecta; order Diptera; family Calliphoridae; genus Protophormia; species Protophormia terraenovae. Next base: position 27,063,503 of record OX596074.1, on the reverse strand, counting down.
TTAAAGATAATTTGATGAAATTTGACACATACGTTTATTTTGGCATGGTATTGAAATTGGTCATGTTTGGTCTATTATTTCACAAATACTCCCCGGAATAGGGTTTTATCTTTAACAAATGCATTATTTATGTCACTATTGCAATAATATTCGATACAAATAAGTTCTATACAATGATAAATTGGACTGCAAATTTCTGGAAGATAGGACCACAATTAGGATTAGCTCCCATATAAGGCCCACTTTCAAAAATCACTTTTACTTTTAATAAGTTTTATAAGCTGAAATCATAGTCATAGAATCAAATTAGTTAATTTCGTAAGGATCGGTCCTTAAATTGCCGTAGGTCCGATATTAGGTCCATTCCCGAAAATTTCAAAAATCATTTTAGTGCGCAAATGCAATGGTGTAGGGTATCATATTGTCATATTGACCGAATTTCCCCTTTTTTAAATTTATTCCAAATTTTCAAAGCTTTTTTCAATTATTTTGTTAATAATTATTTAAATTTAATGCAATATTTTAAAACACACTTGAAATGGGAAACAACCTTAACACCTCACTGGGTTACAATTAGTTGATGATAGACTGACTGACTACTACATAGTTAAAATTGACTGCAACCATCAAATCTATATGGAATCAACTATTTGGATTTGTGGTTTATGTACAAACTATTACGAAACTATACAAAACGTACAAACTAATGTTATGGAAATTGTGTACAGTCAATCAATACATTATTACATATACTCTATAATATCTAGACATAATTGCTACATCATATTGTAAATATTGTAAAATGCAATAAACCAAGCTAATGCATTTACATACATATACACTAGTTTAGTAAAATGACAAGTGGTTAAATTAAATCTAGACGAGTATATTTGCCAAACTTGTCATTCATTATTAACAAATTGGATAATATGTATGTCAATTTATCAAAATGCAAAGTTTTCAAGAAGTAATTAAAAATAGTAATTTTGAAAATATATTGAGTATGAAATAACAAAAAAAAAAGGAATTTAATAGGAAAATAATATTTGAAAGCCCATACATTAACAACAAATTTCAATAGATATACTTACTATGTTATAATATATAACATAACACTGTTATATACTCACATACATAATTATTATGTAAACCAGCAGTTGTCAATTATAATTAAAAATATGTTTTAGGTAAATTTCTTAAAAATGTAGGAAAATAATAATTAAAGCAATAATGATGTATAAAAGGCTATTAAAAATAGATAATAAGTACTTGGTACTAGTTTAACTTATAAGTCATTTTCATAAAAATACAAAATATTAACAAATTATTTATCTCTTATTTATAGCAAGATTTTAAATTTAAAATATCTTATTTTTGTATACCCTAAAACTATTTTTGCAGATATTCCCTTAAAATTCTCTAACTTTTTACAGAAAGAAATTTTGATTTTTTCAGTTTATCAAACAGAAATAATTATTATTTTGTTTATTATAATTTATCTTATCTTTTTAGGTTGCCTGGGTACGAGTAGACACTCAAACAATATTATCCATACATCATAATGTTATTTCACAAAATAATCGCATTAGTTTGACATATAATGATCATCGTTCATGGTATTTACATATTAAAGAGGTAGAAGAAAGTGATAGGGGTTGGTATATGTGTCAAGTTAATACGGATCCAATGCGTTCAAGAAAGGGATATTTGCAGGTTGTGGGTAAGTAAAGAAAAAAATCCCATTTCTATAAAATATGAAAGACTTATTTGTCCATTTTTTATAATTTTAGTTCCTCCCATGATAGTTGAGGGCATGACCAGCAATGATTTGGTTGTTCGTGAAGGTTTAAATGTAACACTAATGTGTAAAGCTCGCGGTTATCCAGAACCTTATGTAATGTGGCGTCGAGAAGATGGTGAAGAAATGCTGATAGGTAAAGAGCATGGTAAGTAAAAAATAGTGAAAACCAAGAAAAAAATATATCTTCATCAATCATAAATTTATTTAAAATGTAAAAAATATTCAAACATTTTAAAATTGTTTTATTTCCCAAATATTTTATTTCGGGATGTGTTTTAATATGTGGACTGTCGTTTATGCTATAGGTTACTTTTTATGGAAAAAAAACTCAATTTAATTTTTTGCTAAGTTCTTAGTATTCATTAAATGGTTATTTAGTGAGACCCAATGGACATATTTAAGAGAGTTTGGTGGTTATTTACTAGTATTTTACGGATAATTTATAAATGATGCTATTTAGATATATCAATATGTACTTGAAAAATAAAATGAAAGTAGATCCTCATTCTTTTAAAGAAGAAAAAACTAATAATAAAAACGTTTTTGTCCACAAGTGCATCTCCTCTTTATTTTGGGTATACACGGATATTTTCACTTAACTGTGAATATAATCAAGATTTGTGCATAAATTATGATGATAAATACTTTTTTTTATTCGTAACATCACCAGCGTTACCGTTTGGCGACTTTAGTCGCCATTTGCCCCTTTTTCAACCACGTGGATACTTTTTTGGCCCCTTTTTTAAATGGCGACTAAATGGCGATTTTTTAAGGCTTTGTGCTAAATGAAGGAAAACTAAATTGTTTGAAATATATCGACCCATTATATATTAATTTCAACAAATAAATTCATAATTTTGAGATGGTTTCACAGTATAGTGATATAAAAAGCCGCGGAGTACTTCAACTGAAGCTGTTAGTAACTAAAAATATTGATAAAGTTTATGAACAGCTATTTATATCATCATATGCCGAATCTTTTTGGACTGGATTGAAAAACTAATAAAAAAGATTCGATGAATACTTATATCCCAATTTATATTTATTCCTCATAGAAATCCCTTGAGGATTTTTTTTACTGTATTATCAATAATAAAAAATAGTTTATTTAACAGACTTATAGTGGAAGGTATGCTGTTACGTGGTCCTTATAAAAAAAGTTAAAACAAATTCAACTTTGACGCGTGGTAGCATGTCACAGCATTGCCAAATTAAATTTATGACAGTGTTTTCAAACTTTCCTTTGTCAGTTATATGTAAACAATTGAATGATTTTTAAGCTGGTAATAACGCTGCCGCTCGTTGCCGCGTGACGCGTACATTGACCTTTTACTATTAAGACAATACTTGTGTATTCCGTCCTAAATTTGTCCGACGGGGACTTGAAAGACTGGAGTATTAGTGAAGAACTCGTACAAAAGTACAGAATTTCAATTTATTAAATGAACATACAATTGTTAACTATTTTTGTAAATTTTTGCAACTGTTGTAAAATAATTGTAAATTATTTTGTTATTAATAAAACTGAGTTTTGTAGTTTTTTATAAAATTCAAAATTTTTTGTTTTTGTTATTATCAAATAAACATATTTTAGGGAGTTTTTTAGGGTTTTAAATCAGTTGACCCCTTTTTTTTAAAAAAATCCCCTTTTTTGGCGACTTTTTATTTTGAAATCCCCTTTTTTGGACACTTTCTGAAAATTCTCAACGGTAACGCTGAACATCACTAACTTTCAGAAAGTCATTACTTAGATATCATTAGAAGTAATTGCTTTAAAGTTATTCAATAACTCATTAATTTCAAAGTATTACACAAGATATTATTATCAAAATGAATAGTTAATGAACTAGTTAATATATACAAGAATTTTTAAATTTAAAAGGTTTTTTGATTAAAAATAAATTTACAGTTCGTTAATTTATTATGTTTAAATTTGGTTATCGGCTTGTTTTGCACTTCATTTTTATTTGAAAGTGAAAGTTTTAATTACTTAGTTTGTACTACGAATTTCGAAAATACAGTTTCATTAGATTTCATTTGTTTCATAAAATTTTCAAGAATTTTTATGTTGTGGACATAGAAAACTGCTTCCATTATATATGATTCCAAAACGAAAACATAAGAATAAGTGAAATTTATAATATTTATTATTGAAAAAATATAGAATTTATAGAGTAATGCATATAACTTGATACTAATGTTTTTATGAGATAAATGCACTTTTATTGGTTATTAGATGTAGAAAGTTCGCCATAAATAGCGACTAAAATGATAGGAATTTAATTGAAATAGAACCACTACTAAATGACCAACTTGCTTTTTCTTGAAGAATTCCACAAATTTTAATAAAAACGCACGTTATTTTATAAAATCTAATAAATTTTTATTTTTTTTTATTTTTTGTTTTTATTAAAATTATTTACTGTCAGTTTATTGGAATAAAACTAAAACGAAATCGATGAAAATGAAATCGAATATAATTTCATTCGATTTACGTAACATATTAAAAATTATAGATCGATTTCATTTCCACTTTCGAATAAAATCACTTCGAAATACAGAAAAATTTAAAAGGCCTTAAAACTAAATTGTCGAAATGACATAAGGAGTGCGATCGAAAAAATCTTAACACACGTTTTGCCACATAACTTTTTTCGGAATCAATATTTAAAATTTTTTTGATCTAGTTATCATGGAAAATACGTCAGTTATTATTTTTAATAACAACCATGTTGATTTGTCATGATTTTCATCAAAATGAGTGACGAAAAACATTTACGTCCTACAAATTATTAAAAAAAATTCAAAAAATCCTAATAGGTCCTACAAATAATTGTCCACAGAATTAAATTTCTGCTGTCAAACTGTTTCTAATGTTATTAAACAGTATCAGGAGAATTTGACCATTGATATGAAACCTGGTTCGGAAAGAAAAAAAGGACCACATGATATTGGGAGGCCAGAAAATTTAAAGCATAATGAAAGGAACTCCAAACACATCTGGTAGAAAAGCAGCTCAATTATCTCAGTGCTTCGACTATTTGGTGCGAAAATTTAAAGCTAATGCAGAGTTGGTAACATATAAAGTTCAAAAAGTTCCAAACATTAATTCTGCAAAAAAATTAAGAAGCCAAGATTATGACACGGAAATTAAAACCAAATTTCATACAAAAATACTCAAGTTGCATAATTGAAGAAGAAACGTATGTACTGGCAGAATTATCGCAGCTTATGTGTCAAAACTTTTTATTGTTATAGCTCGAGGCAATGTTAAAGATATGTTTAGAACCCAAAAGAAGAAAATATTTCCTACAAAATTTCTGGTATAACAAGCTTTTTTCCGTTGCGGCAAAACAGGAAAGTCATTTGATACATTCGGTTCTATAAATACCAAAAACTGTATAAAGGAATATTTGCAAAAAAAAAACTTCTTCCTTTCATAAGAGAGCACAACAAGTCCACATATTTTTGGATCTATTTGGTATCATGTCACTACGGTAAAAAAGCTCTGGAGTGGTACCAAAACAATAACGTAGTTTTAGTACCAAGAGAGGTAAATTTTCCAAATTGTCCATAGCTTAGACCAGTGGAGAGATATTGAGCTCTTATGAAAAGTGAGTTTAAGAGCACAGAAAAGGTGTCCCAAAATACCGAAGACTTTAAAAGAAGATGTGCACACTGTTCCAAAAAAGTGACTGAAGCAACTATAAAATCTCTAACGGAATGATTAGTAAAAATGGTCTACAATTTCATAAGTAGTGGTTAGAACTACAAAAGTTATATTTTTCTGCGACCTGTAATAAATTATCAATTGAATAAAAAAAGAATGAAAACTCTAAAATCAACCATTTCCAAATTATTGAATTATATATATGTTAAGATTTTTTCGAACTCACTCCTTAGAAAAACTAGTAATTAATGTATTTTTAATATTTTAAAATAAAATATATATATTTTTTATAATTTAAATGAAAAGATTGATAAAAGTAAAATTTCCAAAAATCTGTCTCTAGTAACAGATTACATATCGGGTTAAAAGTATATAGTTACTAATCTACTTGTAATTCAGAGAGTATGTTGTTATCATTGAAAAGTAACTACATCTGTAACTACATGCCATTACCAAGTTTTTGCTGGGATATAAAAAAATTATATTAGAGTAGCTTAAAACATTTTTAGTCCGCATTTTTCGGTGCCATTTATAAAAATCATGAATACAGTTCTTGAGTTGTGGTGAAACATACTGCAAATTCATATTTAGCACATTAAAATACATCAAGTCCAACTATTCGAATAGATAAATCGGTACAGGAGATAACTAAGTTTGGTTCACCGATAGTTTGGTTCACCGATAGCTTGAAACAGACTTGAGGCGTTATTGGCGCTATGATTTTCCAGACCAAAGTTATGGACTGTCTAACATCTCTCATTGAAGTTACTGCACACAACAAGGTTTTGCTATGTTGGGTCTCTGTTCATGAGTGCCATCTTGGAAACGAAATATCTGACTGCTTAGCAAGCAGAGGAGCTCGACAGGTTACATTAAGCCTAAATCATTTTTCGATATCCCTTGGGATACCTAAGAGGAAAGATCAACTTTTAAGTTAAGAGAGAATTTTCTTAGCTATGAGAGAATGCCTCTGAACTAAAATAAGCGAAGAAGTTTGTTTCACTATTTCCTGAGGGATCCTGGAAGTAACTAGTATTAAATTAGAGTGAACTTAGAATATTAACGGGTCTTGCTAACGTTGGCAGCAAGGGGGCAGTGCAGCATTTTTCCTATTCATGGCTAAGCCGAAGGAGAAATTGCTGCGTTACCTCCTTGCTGCCAACGTCTGATCAAGTCGTAGTCGTTATCATATTATTTTTACCATGCAATTTCAATTGTTAAAAAATAAAAATTATTTTCATTAAATACCTATAAAAAAAGGTAAATTTTTCCAATAAAATTAAATGTATTCTGAAAGTGATACGATTCTCCGTATAATGAGTCCCGAGAAAATACAAATTCGCGAACCAGTAATTTTGGGCGACCATTATCCATTATTGTAATGTAAGGTACAAATAATTGCAAAGTTTTTATAAATTTTCAAAGAAACAAAATTATCCTGAAAAAATAATATAATTAAAGCAACACGAGAGAAGACGCGGGAGTCATGGAATCGCTAGCGATCAGTCGGTTTTGGGGGAGTTCTTGTCCCTTCCGCTCTGCTTCTGTACAATTACAGTCTTTTATATAGACTCCCTAAAAAAGCTAAATATAAACTACGATAAATAAGGCCTGATATACTGTAGCTACCAAAAAAAAAAAAAAAAAAACAAAAGCCCCAAAGCTACAAAACAAAGATATTAACTATATTGTAATTATTCTGACCTCAAAGATGTTCAGAGATCTGTGCTCCTTTACCCACACCTACCTATTCCTAACAGCACTTACTTTTTAATTGTAGGAACCCAAATTTAACTACCCTAGCATATTATCAATCCATACAAGAAACAGTCTTATTTTTTGAGCAATTTATATTATATATAAATGCAAAACTTTACTGAATTCAAACATTTAAGATGAGCACTCATGATACTTCAACTCATTATTAATACAAAATTTCGAAAACTAATTTCTAATCTTTCTGATTCTGATTCTTTTTTTTTTTTTTTTTTTTTTAAATTAGATGAAATTATTTATTACTAAATTATATATTGAAAGTATAATAAAATTAAGTGAAAAAAAGAAAACTACATAAAACTAATGAATTATAATATATATAAATGTAATTATTAAGTGCCAATATACAAATTTTATTGAAAGTAAAAAAAAATAAAAACCGAATAACTTTAGCAATTCAATCAACACACAAAATACATCGAATATAATACATGAAGATAAAAGAATAAATCAAAACATAATCAATGACAAACGAAAAGAAAAAAAAACATACAATTAACCAAATCAAATATGCTTCTTTTTATTAATTATGAATAATGACTTCATAATTACTAGTTGTTTTCGTTTCATTTTCTTTTTTTATTCTTTTATTTTTTTGTTAAAAAAAAAAAAAAATATATATATTTATATGCAAACATCAAATATTCAATTGTAATAATTATTTACACTCAATTACGTTGAGGCCTCAGCGACTGCATTGGTTGAATCTATGATGAATTTTGTTCCTAAAATTTATAAAAATCAGGTTCTTGTATATCTTCTTACAAATTATATTCGCACCAAGGTTTTGGTGTTATAATTTAGTGTTGATTAGTTTTAAGGGTGTTTTTATACCCACCATCAAAAAGATGGGGGGTATATTGATTTTGTTATTCCGTGAGTAACATGTCGAAGGAATCATCTAAGGCCCCACAAAGTATATATTTTTTGGGTCCTGGTTAGATTCTGAGTCGATCTAGCTATGTCCGTCCGTCTGTCCGTCTGTTGAAAGCAGGATAGGGCTCGAACGGGACAACGTAGGGGGACGAAATTTGGCACAAATATTTGTCTTATATAAGGTTTGTTTGGGATTGAAAATGGGCAAAATCGGTTAATAAACAAAAAGTTATGGGTTAAAAACTATATATATATACTTTTCTGCTGATATTTCTTCAACAAAAGCATATACGACAACGAAATTTTGCATGTATAGTTCGTGGATCGATATAAACTCGAAAACTAAAAATGGGCATGGTCCGCCCACCTTCCATATAACGTAAAATTTGAAAAAGTTGATGGTGGGTGTATAGATTCGGCCGTTTTTAAAACATTCGCGCTTGTTTTTTAAATTTTTTTTTTAGGTACATTTCTTTTCTTTTTATTATAATTTTTCTTTACTTTTAATATGCATTTTTATATTTTTAAATTGGCACTTGGTGATTAAAATTAACTTAATTTTGAATATGAGCATATAAGACTTAATTTGATAGGGTATTATTTGTTTTTTTTTTTTTTTTTTTGTTTTTCTTATCTATATTAAATATTTTTTTTCTTACTTCAAACCTTTTTTTATTATATATATTTTTTTCAAATTTTGTTTTCTTTTAGGTAACTTTTTTCACTTATCACATTTTCTATAATTTTTGTTTGATTTTTAATTATCATTTTCTTATTAATAAACTATAAATGGAATGCTAATTTGCGAATAAAGATTTCCTATAGAAGTGATGAAGTGAGTTTGGTGAATATATTTCGGATCACAGGAAAAGAGGTTGTCGCAATTTATGCTGCAGGGAAAACTTTATTCCCAAATATACTAATGAAATTTTAAAGAATGACAAATTAACTAAGCTAAGGAATAGCACATTTATTATTACCTTGTTGGAGAGTTTTAATTTTATTATTTAAAGATTTCTTCAATTCTAACGTGGATCGAATAAATATGTCCAATCTGGTAAATGCAAAGCACAGGATTATTATGAAAATTATTTGGGACCATGTGCTCCAAACCTTTTTTATGATTACCTGGATGGTATTTAAATTTAATGAAGATTATATTACCATTATAATCCGAAAAAAAAAATTACTAATTTTACCTTATTATTCGGTTTAAGAAAACAAATTTTATTTAATTTCTGGAATTTAAAAATATGATGTGTTGTAGAAATTTAGATTTATTTTGCTTTATCAATATTTTTTTTAAGCAGATCAACACGTTTATACAATTCCGACGATTCCAGAAAAAGGAAGTTTAAATTTTTTTATTTCACGCAAGTAACGCAAGTAACTTTTCACATTGAATATGTTATTATAAATGAATCAAAATAATTAAATAACTCTGACAACTTATGTTTGCAACTTTAGTTATACATATTTTTTTCTTAGAAAAAATAAGCAACAAAATATTAAAAAAAAAAAAAACTGTATAATCTTAAAAAAAAAAAAAAAAATAATAAAAAATCTTTAACAATTAATATTTAAACAAAGTTGTATATTGGGAAAAATGCTGTGTTGCTATTATTTCTTTTTGAAAAAATTTTATAGGTGTTTAATCATTTATTACATAATGTCCGAGAAAGAGGAAATACTGAATCAGCAGTTAGTTATTTTAAGCGATTCGATTTTCTCCTTCATACAACTACAACTTTAGAGATTTTGATCTCTCTCTTCTTGAAGGCGTGCATTGCGGCGTTAGGTATCATCAACATATCTTAGGAAATGTTGAATATAATCAGTGTAGATTCAATTATTCAAAAAGGGACCAAAATTCATATCACCAGTGCATAGTTGCACTGCATAGTGACACTAGACTAATATACGTACAACGATAAAAAGGAATTAGATAATTACGGGAAATAAATCTCACTCCAACAAAAACCGAATTGAAAGATTGAGCCTATAGAACACAGTGAAATAAAGATATAGAATAGCCAAAATACACTGGGGCGAACCAGATGAGGATAAAACTATGGAGTATACTAAAACTTAAAATCAATCTGATCTAGATGATAAGATGCCATTCAAACTTGCAGATGTATTTACGTAGCGGAGATAAAAGCAAAAATGAATGTAGAATGTAGAATGGATATCAAACAGATGAAACACTTTATATGTCACTGACTAGTGTACAAAATCCTTAAGTATTGTATAGAAAAAGAAAGTAGTTGGATTGTTAGTTTTTGGACGATATAAAAAGTAAATACTATGATAACTGAGAAGCTTTCATATTTAAGACATCGGGATTTTTATCTAATAGCTTATTAATTTTCATTTTTCGAATGACATTTAATACACAGGTTCCAATATCTGCCAAATTGTCTATTTTATATTTATTCCAATATTTAATTTCAATTGTATTTTTGTTATTAATTTAATGGCCTTTTGTCTACTTAAAATTTCATTAAATTAAGAGACCCAGTTTTATTTTAGGTATGTTTAACATTCGTGTGTAAATAAAAAGTTACTTAATGAACAAACTAAAAAACTAAACTAAAAATTTGCAGAAAAAGCCTTTAATGGATGCAGTTTTCCTAATGGCTTTTAAAGTATTCACTGCTATAGAAAATCAACAAAAAATAAAACCGATTAATTTTTATATCATCCTAAATGTAACATCATTTAAACAAATATTTAAAAAAAATTTTAAATTTTCTCTCTTTTACTTTTTTTTCTCTTCTCTTTGCAGTTAATGTTGTTGATGGTGAACTTTTGCACATAACAAAAGTAAGTCGCCTTCATATGGCTGCCTATTTGTGTGTTGCATCAAATGGTGTACCACCCTCCATTAGTAAACGAGTCCATTTAAGGGTACAATGTAAGTATTAAATAAATATAAAAAATACTAACATACATATACTCACACTTTCAAATATATTTTTTTATTAGTAGGTGTATACAAATATGTAGTAAATTCAGTAACAATTTTCATTATTTTGTAACCATTACTGTAGAAACTTTTTCACGTTAACTTCAATATAGAAAATTTTGCAGTTTTTTGTCTTTAGTCTGTTGGTAAATAAATGAATGTCATGAATTTTACTTTAAAATGTAACAAAAACAAAATAACTGCCCTTGTTAATAGAATACTAACGATTTAAGCACATGGATTCATATATACATATTTTTCGTCAACTAAAATACAAAAGACCCTAAGTAAAATTCAAATAATTTTAGAAAAACAGAAAGGAGGATAAATTTACTATACAATGTTAATACCATTGGCAATTATTTTCATAAATTTGATAAATTATTAAAGTAGAACTTTGGGCCTTTTGGATTTTAGTTTGCGTTTACAAAACCTGTTTTCTCCTACACACCTACCTAGTAAATATATTTATAGAAAATAAAACAAACTATTTCATTAGTAGGAATAATTGTTGTTGATGTAATTCAATAAATCATTCAGCAATATTTACTTAATACAACAAAAAAAAATTCCTATGGCAATAATAACAATAAAAAAAATTTACCAAACATTAAATGCAGAAATAGTTCAATTTGTAAAATGTAAAAGTTTTTACTGTGGAACCGCATACAATCAAATCGAATTGTTTTGTGTGTATATGACTATTTGCTTTTAATTTAATATTACAGTGAGTGGTAATAGAATTAGTAAAGATTTTCGTTGATTGAAGAAACATTTAATTATTTTTTTAAAAGCCTGGAAAAAATTTAGTAACAGCTTCCAGATTACTTTTAGTTTATAATTACTTATTGTTTTTAAAAATATTTTATAGTATCATTTGTAACTTATTTTGTCATCTACTGTAAAATGGTTCAATATTATATGTTTTAGAAACCTATGTTATATATAAAATTATATGAGCAAATTCTAATATTTATTATACATTTCAATTCGGAAACATCACAAAATTTTTTTGTTTGTTTTTTTAATCTTGCCCGTAAAGTCTACATTTATTTCAGGATTGGGAAAAGCCAATGGCACACTCTTTGGAACACATTGTAATTTTAGAAACTGCATTCGGTTTGCAGAACCAAACTTTAGAATTTTTAAACACACAGACTAAAGTAAACATTTTGATTTAAAATAGATCAAATTCGGGAGGGTCTGTACATAGTCCTGTTGGGTGTTTGAGCTTGTTTTTAATCGTAAAATCGTAAAATGGCGAAAATATATTTTAGAAAAGTGTACAATTTTTATATGCTATTAAATAAAATTTTATTTTGGAGAAACGAGAGTGTAGACACTTTTGCGGCCAAAAAATACAAAAAAAAAAACTTAATTTTTGCCATTTTCAAGTTACCGACTTTTTTTTTCGTTTTTTTATTCGATAGATAATTTTGTAATTAAATTAATTGGATAAAAAAATTTACAAAATCAGGTAAAGTGAAAGAACTCTCAAATTATAAGCCCCAACAACGTAATGAAATATCCACCAAAAATGTTTCCATACAAAATTGGATTTAACTTCATTATGAAATGTTGGATCGGACAACAATGGGTTAAGGAGACCAGCTAGATTGAGTAGTTTGAGTGAGATTGAGTGATTATGTAAATGAGAAGAAGGGTTTTCAGATTTTTTTGAGCCTCTGTCGCCAAATTAAAGGTATCAAAATTACCTTTAATATGACGTGTAACATGGCTTTTTTCTCAACATCAAAATGGTCCATATCTCGCGATTTTTCGTTCGCGGATAATTTTTGCGCAAAATTGGTCTTTTTAAAAAGTAAAAAAAAAATATATGTTAATAATGAAAATGGGATTCGCCATATTTTAGAAGTTATTACAACAAATTTCATAATAAATACGAAATATTTATTACAATTTGTATTGTTTTGTTTGTAATAAAATAGAAAAATTCACAATTTCTTCCAAAAATCATCCGAATTTATTTAAATTCGGCAAGAATATTAATTTTGACGTTGGTAACGCAAATGCCGAGTTTAAGTTTGATTACCGCGATATTTCGCGATTTATAATATCTCAAAAATGAGGAAAATTGTCTTTTTAAAAATACGAATATCTTCCAAAATATTTACGTTACAATGTTCATTAAGACGAATATTTAAAGGTAATGAAATTACCTTGAAAATGATACCTGAAACATGTTTTTAACTTGAATTTTATTGGCGGATAATTCGCGAATTAAATTGGGAGTAATTTTATCAAATTTATTTGAGTTTTTCGCCATTGATATTACTTTTAACTGTGAAAATAATGATGTAATAATTTTTGAGTGCAATTCAGTTTGGAAGTTATAGGACTTTGAAAATCGTATTTCCCTATAAAACTCATATTGAAAAAAATTTTTGTTATAAAAAAGTTTGGTAAAATGGAAGAAAAAAAAATTATTGTTTGCACTAGAAATTATAAAATATTTAAAAAAGTTGCGTTAATGAGACTTTTATATTTTGATTTTTTTATATAAGGGCTTTCAACTGACACCTTAATCTATGCAATCGGATAAATAGTATACTTAGAAAATATGTACGATGAGTAAAAAAATACTGCTTTGTAGAAACTAAACCAATGGGCGAATTTTTTTGCTCGAATAAATCCACTTATTTTTAGCTCCGTTTTATTTTAAGCTGAGCTTTTAATGTTCTTTAAATAATTATTTTTTACTAGAGCCCAATATTTTTAAACTTCACGGAGTTCCGGACAATTTGATGGATTAGCCTCTTTCAGTACACTAACAATTTCTTTGTTAACAATCCATTGCTTTGTTACTGTAATGAAGGGATGTCTATGACTTTGTGAGAGTAGAAAAAATGCACTCAATGATAATTGGGTTTAGTAAACGAAATATATTAGTTATACAAGTTGCTTTATTATTATATATTACTTATTGTTTTTATGCACTTTCTCTTTCTTTACACTTAAATCTATTAATATTGCAATTAAAAATATTATTTACATCCCTACAATTTTATCTTACAACATATAATATCAAAAAAATAGTTTACCGAACAATTCATTCCATAATTTTTTTCCAGTGCATTTTGTACTCTTTGCACTCTCAGTAACGATTAAATAAAGAGCCAGCATAATTGTGCTATGAAATTGTCATCCCTACTGTAATGGGAAGAAGCGATAACAGGCCAGAAAAAGGTGTATACACCGTATTTTCTTAGGAAAGGGAGAAGTCATTTGCAAAAGCACACATCCACGTATATTTCTATATTAATGGAAAAATTTTTTTATTAATGAAGTGATTCTTTCCCGCATATGCATTTGGCTTCAAAAACTTTCTAGACTCTGCAGTATATAATTTCTGGCCAGGAAGTTGAAAAAAGTCAGCCTGTTCGTACGTTTCATTGTCTATTATTCACTAATCATAATTATGAAAAAATTCGTCTGAAGTACTTTCACGTTATTTGTTTTACCTCCAGATTCTTGCTTGCGTTTCTGTTAGGATATTTTCATACTTTATACGTTTTCAGGCTCAATTTCCTTTCAACTTTTCTGATAAATATTCAAAACAAATAACTATTTGTGAAACTTTTTTTCCTGACACTGTCTGAGTCCTACAGCCTTATGATACTATTTTCATTCTACTACTAGGTTTCTATTCAGTGACCATGAATTCTTTGTATAATATTATAACCCAATTATAAGCAATTGTTTTATATCACTTATGTAAGATTTAATGAACAATTTTAATTATTTAATTTTTTGTTGAATTTTCATTTTAAGAAAAAGTAGTTTTGCTATAACCATGAAACTTAGCACATGACTAGTGAGCATAATAACAAATATAAACAAATATAAATATAATATTTATTTGTCATTACATCAAAAGTTATAAGCCCAGGCGCATGCACTGGTTTTTTCGTGCACAGTCCTTAACCCTTAAGTGAACACCAGGTCCTAGCCAGGCATTTTTAAAATTTTTTACGTAGATAGCATAGACATATCGCCCTAATTTTATTTTTTTAATTTCTTAAAATTAAATTATAAAATTTTTTGGAAAACTTAATTTTTTTTTATCTGTGGGAGTGGTAAAATGTTTATTCATATTTGAACCGCCATGGCACAGCCAAGCCTTATACCATTATGTATAAAATATATTGAATCAAATAAAAACAAAACGTATAAAAAAACCACTATATACAAAATAAGTCTTTGTTTGCATTTATTTTGTCCTTGAAGCGATTTAAAGATCATTTGTTTCTTTTGAGATTTGATGACAGCCGTACTAGGTCATTCCGATCGCAGTCTGAAAAAAGCACTAATAAAAGATATTTGGAACTTGTTAAACATAAACCTTAAAAATAATTATAAACCGCACGAAAATATTACAGACGATGAGAAAATTACTTTGAAACTTGATATGGCATCAAAATATGATGGGCATGTGACGCAAAAACTCATTTCCCATTAAAAGCTAATATCTATACTGGCAGAGACGGGCGCGGATCCAAAAATGAAACGCTTAATAAAAAATCAAATCTGTGCTAAATCACAAAATTTAAGGAAATAATTAAGAAAATCATTTTATTTTCCTCCCCCAAAAGATTAAGCTGGATCCGCGCCTGAGCAGAGAGCAGGCTCAAACTCAAGCAGAAAATCTGTTTACGACTCTTGATTAATGTAAGTGACTAATAGTTATTGATCTTGGTTCAGAAGCAACAAGCGATGTATTCTACTTGAAATTAAAAAAAAAGACATCCAAAACAGAAAGTATTGGCTGGTTAATTTATGTTCCGGTTAAATTATGTTCCGTTTTCAACAGTTCATAATGATACATCAGAGACAATCATGCTATAACAAAACCAAAACAGGTGTAGATGTTACGGACCAAATGCTTGGCAAATATATGACCAAACGAAGAACAAATCGATGGATCTTGGCACTTTTTCACAACATGATTGACGCAATGCTTTTTTTTATTTATTTTTTTTTTTTTTTTAATTCATTTCATTTCATTCATTTTGAACATTATCTGATAGTGTAATATATTGGCTTATTTTAATATAAACTTAAATATTTTTCGTTTAGGTAAATATTGGCAAAATTTTTTTTTTTACTAAACAATAATATTTTGAAAGACAACTTTTATATCTAAAATACCTAATTTTGGAGATATTTAAAAAAAAAATATCAAAAATATTTAAAATAAAAATTTCGAAAATATCTTCTTTCCCAAATAGATTTTTTACCTGAAGTTGATGTATCTATTTAAAAGATATTTATATATTTGAAATTTCATAAATTCATTTTTTAACAATGTCAGTTTAGTAAACAATTTACACAATATATGACAATAAATTTTACAGTTAGTGATGGCGAATTTTAAGTTCTATTACCCGATATTAAAATTACTTATAAAATACATACTTCAAATTTTTAATTAATCCTCATTATCAGTATTGTATAACCCAACATGTGGAGTATGGATAAAACGTGTGGAATAAAATGGATTCTTTTAAATTAGTGTTGGAATTTTTCAATACTGCTCTATAATTAATTCAGATTGAGTTTTCTGTCACAATCGTTTATGTTTTTTTAGTTTGTTGTAAGTCGTAATTGTAAGTAGTACTCAAGGCTTAATACAAAACCGTCTTGTTTGAGGCATTATTCGGTTTAATAATATTTTCTTATTAGTCCATTTAAATTGAGAATTTTGCAAAAGTACTTTTCACACGATGTTTTATGAAAGTTTTGAAATTGCTCATATACTATATTCATATATAACTTGTCTATACAAATTCAAATATTAAGAACTGTTATTGTAGTTTGTGGTAAAACACAATGTTTATTTAACACTTTAATGCTATTTTTGGTATGTTGTTTAGTAAAATTTTCAAAAACACCAGAATAACAAAAAAAAAAAAAAAAAAAATAAACAAGTCGAAATCGACAGCAAAAAAAAAAATACCAAACCAAAGCTCTACGAGTACATTGCAGCTAAACACAAATATAATTTGAAAACAGGAAAAACAAGTGCTGTAGTGTACTTGTAGCAGTATTAATGAAAAAAGATTTTGTTAAATGAAATCCTTACCAATTTAGATTAAACACGTTTTCCTAGGAACGTACACGCAAAAACCAAAAGGAATGTAATTTTGTGCAAAAATTTGCCAAAGCGGGGGATGAAAAAAATATGTATAAAATAAATAGAAAATTTAATGAAAATATTGGCAAAAATAACAAAGAAAAAAACCTATGGACACTTTGTTGCCGCAGGAAAATTTGCAATTAATGTAGAATTATAACGTGTTTTATTGGTTTATGAAAAAACCACTACACTTGAATTCAAACAATGCACTATGGTCGTGATTATACAAAGTAACTTGTGCATTTGTATATGAAATATAGTATTTGTGGTTTTGTGTTAAGTAAATAATTTGCGGGAAAAATGAAAAGATATTTATAAAAAATATATATTTAATGATTATTTAATGAAATATTTATTGTTATGGTGTTAGAAATAGAAAACTTCTTTTATTTTAATAAAATATTATTTAAACTGAAGAAAAAAATAAATATATAAGAAAAGCTTTAGTTAAATATATTTAAATGTCAATATCTTTTCCTTTAGTTGGAAAACTGTTTACACTGAAAAATTCATTAAAAAGACTATTTACTTACTGTCAACCATAAATTTATATTTGGCAAGATCTTGTGTTAAGCTTTTGCCTTGTAAATGAAACTAAAAAACTAAACTTGTCATTGTGTCATTGCGTATTCGTATAGTATGTGAGATTTGATTAAGGGCATTTTATTAAAAAAATAATAATAAAATACTAATAAAAGAACAAAGTTACTGAGTGATTGACTGTCTGACTTACTGATTCATCATTGCACAGCTCAAACGGTTAAAGCTAAATGAAGATGATATATGGGCTGTAGATTGGTTTTCTATCAAATAGCTCCACAAATACGGTATTTTTGGAAATTCGAATGTTTAGAGGGTAAAAAAGTATCAAAACGAGTAAATTCGGTAATCTTGTATCTCCTAAACTTATAGAGATACAAAAAAAGTTTAATAGTTATTGTTATTCATTTAAAAAATAATCTAATAGGTGTCTGGTACTTTTTTTAAATTTGGCTTTTTTAGGGAGAAAACGGGCATAAAATGTATTTTGGCAATTTTTTGTCTATCTCCTATCCAATGTTACCGCTTGGCGACTTTAGTTGCCATTCGCCTCTTTTTCAACCACCTGGCAACTTTTTTGGCACCTTTTTCAAATGGCGATTAAATGGCGACTTTTTAAGACTATGTTTTAAATGATAAGAAACTAAGCAGTTTGAAATATATCGATCCATTATATATTAATTTCAACAAATAAATTAATCATTTTGAGACTGTTTCACAGTATAGTGATATAGAAAACAGCGGAGTTCATATAAATGAACTGAAACTGTTAGTAACTAAAAATAATAATAAAGTTTATGAACAGCTATTTATATCATCATGTGCCGATTCTCTTTGGACTGGATAAAAAAGGATTCGATGAATACTTATCCTAATTTATATTTTTACATTCCTCATAGCCATTTACTAAATTATAAATAATAAAAAATAATTTGTCTAACAGACAAATACTTGTGGATATATCCTAAATTTGTCCGACGAGGATTTTAAAGACTGGAGTATGAGTGAAGAACTCCTACAAAACTATAGAAGTTTAATTAATTAAAATAGGATTGTATGTTAACTATTTGTGTGAATTTTTGCAATAATAACAAGCGCGAATTTTATATTCGGCCCGGCCGAATCTTTATACCCACCATCAACTTTTTCAAATTTTACGTTATATGGGAGGGGGCGGTAAAGTGGGTAGTTTTTGGTTTCCGAGTTTACATTGGTCCTTGAACTATTCGAACAGAATTTCGTTGATATTCACCTTATATGGGAGGTGGGCGGTAAAGTTGGTGGACCACGCCTATTTTCGATTTCCGAGTTTATATCGATCCCAGAACTATACGTACAAAATTTCGTTATCGTACATGCTTTTGTTGAAGAAATATCATCAGAAAAGTATAAAACGGACACCCTGTGTTTCTAGTTTTAAGCCCATAATTTCTTTGTTTATTAACCGATTTTGCCTATTTTTAATCCCAAACAAATCTTATATAAGAAAAATATTTGTGCCAAATTTCGTCCTCCTACGTTGTCCCGTTCAACATACTGCTTTCAACAGACAGACAGACGGACGGACATAGCTAGATCGACTCAGAATCTAACCAGGACCCAGAAAATATATACATTGTTGGGTCTTAGATGATTCCTTCAACATGTTACACACGAAATGACGAAATTAATATATCCCCCATCTTTTTGATGGTGGTATAAAAATTGTTGTAAGATAATTATAAATTATTTTGTTATTAATAAAACTGAATTTTTTAGTTTCTTTTAAAATACAAAATTTTTTGTTTTTATTGTTATCAAATAAAAAAAAATTAGGTTTTGAAGCAGTTGGCTACTTTTTTTCCAAAAATCCCCTTTTTTTGGCGACTATTTATTTTGAAATCCCCTTTTTTGGACACTTTTTAAAAGTTCTCAACGGTAACGCTGCTCCTAAGTATCTTTAATCCAGTAAGCATAGAAATAAAATGTGCATCAAATTAGTAACTTACGAAAATTGGCGAATAAAAGTTTGGTACTTTTTGGAAACTCGAACGTTTAAGGTGTAAAAATCGTACCTGATAATTTTTTCAAAAAATATTTTTTTATTTTTACTGACACACACATATGAATATTTTAACATTAGATCACAGTAAAATTCAGAAATTCATTGTTACACAATCCTTTTTACATTCAAGGGAAATAAAAACTACCAAAAAGAGGATAAAATCGGGAAATAAAACTTTATTCAAACTAAATGGTGTATTTTATTTATCTAAATCTAGAAGCATGAACTTAAGTACATGTAGTCCTAAGTGAATGAGAATTCACAAGTAGGGATTTTGTGGTACTTTCTTGTTCTTCTAAAGGTACTTTTTGAATTTTTTACAAGATTGAAACTAAGTAGAAACATGAAATTAAAGATGCATAATCCTATGTGGGTAATAATTCAAGAGACTTTTTGCCACTTTTTTGTTTTTCCAATGGTAATTTTTGAATTTTCTAGAATACTTAAGATAAAATCATGAAATTAAAATATATGTTCCCAAATAAATGAGAATCTATAAAAGGGAACTTATTCTAATTGTACTTTTTGAATTTTTTGTAATAATAACATTCAAACATGAAATTAAAGATTTATGTATGGTTCCGTGTTGAGAATCCCCACTCTATTTCTCTACTAAAATATAATAATAGAAATAATTTGGTGGTTTTTTAACCTGCGAACAATAAAGATGTAAAAAACTGGTAACTAAAATTTATTTTTCTTAATGCCAACAGAACACCAATATCGCATCTGTTCCAATGGGAGTTAGGAATCTTAGTTTAATTTTTACCGGTTTTTTCTATTTTTGGTATTTCATTTTGTTTTTTCTAAATAAAAATACTACCAATTTTTATCTGGCCTATGTAGAAATACTGCAAGATCGATTTAAATCCTATTTATGTAAAAAAGAATCTGTGTCTGTTAATATGTGATGAAAATATAAAGTGTATATTCTCTGGGTCCTAGTTAGATTCTGAGTCGATCTAGCTATGTCCGTCCGTCTGTCTGTCTTTCTGTTGAAAGCAGGATGGTGACCACATAAGAGAACGAAATTTGTCCCAAATATTTATCTGTTAATAAGCAAAAAAAGTTATGGGCCAAATACTAGAAACACCGCCTGTTGTAGTTTTATTTCATACTTTTCTTCTGACATCTCTTAAAAAAAGCATATACGACAAAGAAACCAAAACTTTAACGCCCGCCTTCTATGTAAGGTGAAACGTAAACGAAATTTTGTACAAATAATTCAAGGATCATTGTAAACTAGGAAACTAAAAATAGGCGTGGTCTACACATTTTACTGCCTACCTCCAATATAACGTAAAATTTTAAGTTGATGGTGGGTATATACATAGATTCTGCCAAGCCGAATATAACATTCTAGCTTATTGAATTTTATTTCGATACTTTTATTTTATTTCAATACAATGGGGTAACGAAGCGCACTGTGTTTAATCCATTAAAATTATTGTTCAAAAATTTATAGCTATAAAATTAAAATTAACTTAAAAAACGCAATTTGAATCTATAGTATAGTATGGTTTTTATTAAAAAAATCTAAGCTAACGAAGTAGCGGTTGTACTGCTCGTAATAAAATAAAACTTAAAAATAAGTTATATGTTTAAAGAAATGGTAATTAAAGGGATAATTTAAAAAATAAAATTAAATTCTATCAAGATAAAATTATTTTATCAACTAGCTTGCTTTAAAAAAGATGAATTGTTGCCCCTACTAAAATTACCCACACTATTAAGTATAAGGCAAAATTAAAAGAGTGCGTTACATTGTTAATGCCATTTTTGTGTGTTGTTTTTGTTGCTATTGTCTTTTTGCAAGTTCATATTAATATGTGTTTGTATATGTAAAGAAATTGCATTTTCTACATTAATTACATTAAGAATGTTATAAATGTGCTCACATACCAATAAAGAAATAAATACACGCATTACATGGAAAGGCATTTACATATTCAACAAGGATGAAAACAACAATAATTTAGAGCATTACATATTTTCTTATTTTTCACTTACATACATACACTATAGAGCAAAAGTGAACACTTTTTTATAACTGTTTATGTTTTTAGGTGATATTTTTTTATCATATAAAGTAATACAAAAAGTAGTTAATAGTATTAATTCATGATGAATTTATTTTATGTAATGAAGAATAAAAGGTTTTAAAACTAATTTAGTTCTTGCGAAAAATTAAGATGTTTTTGAAATAAAAATTTTTTCAGTTTTGCACCACTTAAGAAAAATTAAAACAAAATATATTTTTAGCAAAATAATACTTTCTTTTCGCAAATTTCTTTCATAATTTAACAAGTCATGATGTTAATAAATATAAATAAAGCACCAAATCAAATTTTATTCCATAGTGTCCTTACAGTTCCTGGCTGATGTTTTAGGATTTTTAATTTCACTTTAATTTATATATTTCATACTTTTAAGTATGTTTTAGTCTGGGTTTGTTACATATTCCCCCAAAACTATCGAGTCTAGGGTATTCACTCGAATATTGTTTGTTCGATTAATCGATAAATTAAAATCAAACAACTGTTCGATTAAATTAAAATCAAGAATTTCGAGTAACAATTTATTCGAGCAAATTATGCCGATTAATCGAATAATTAGAGTAAAAATATTTTAAATATTTTCTTTCTTAACTAGTTTTTAGGATGTTTTAATTTTAGTTTTCTGAAAAATTTTGCTTAAAAACAATGTTTCAAAATTTGTATAGGATGTTTCGAATCTAAAAGTGGTACCACAAATTGTAATTTTATTTAAAAAAATGTATTGTAAAAAGAACCTAAATTACAATACATGGTTAAATTTCGTTTTTTAATTACAAAAATTAAATAAAAATATAAACGTCACTTAAAAAAAATTATAAAATAAAATTCAAATAATTTTAATAAGAAATAAATTGAAGGATTTTTAACTTGATTTAGTAAAACATATTATTGGTTCTACGAATGAAAGTACATAGTTTATATACCAATAAATGATCAGTCTGGTGTAGAAGATATGATGGTGATGGTTTGAATGAAATTTGTTATATAGAAGGAATTTGGACTTAAAATTAAGTTTAGCATGTAAACTTGTTCTTTGTGTTAAGAATCGCTGAATTACTTTATCTAAAAAAAGGATAGTCCAAAGTGTTTTTTGTCATTTTCAAAATGCAATAAATCAGAAACTAATAAATATTTTTTCACAATTCTTTCACAGCCTAACGGACAAAAATCAATATAATATTTGTGTAAAATATTATACTGAGTCGTTATATTTTTACATTTTGGTAGAAATTGCGTTTTAATTAAAAATAGAGCCAATTATAATTCCTACGCGTACATTTGGGAGAAGGGATTATTTATTTAATTTACAATAAATTTGTCCATTAAATGGAGAAAAGTAAGTAGTTCTAACTAAATGTATATTTGACTAATTTATTATACAAGTTTATATAATTTCTTATATTTTTACACTGATATTGTTAAACATTTTTCCAAAAAAATTGAACTAAAACATAGTCACGATATCACTATAAAACCAAACTGTATACATTTGTATAACTTTAAGTGATCATCTTAATGCCTTTTAAATATTGAACATAATTGAACAATGAATTATAAAACATTCTAAAATCTTATACCCAAAATAAATCTAGGTTTAGTAGATCTTCGATACTTAAAAATATTGTACAAACATTTTTTATATAACTAAAAACCTCTGTTGTACATAGGTTAGTATGTGTCCAAATTAAAAAGTGAGGTTTTGAGACAAAATCGCAAATCATTCCAAAATGGATAAAAACTCATCAGTAATTCTAATTTTTACCAAAAGTATTGATAATTACCTTTAAATGGGTATAATTCTTTTCACAGTGTAAAAACTAGTTATTTTATAGCGTCACAAAAGTTACAAAAGCACTTCGAACTACCTTTAATATAAAATTTGGTTCAAATTGATAGACCAAATTTGTTATTTATTTAACTATCAATGAATATATTAAATATAAAGTAACTACGGCATTATCAAAGCAAAAGAAACAAATATTCATAAATATTTACACAAATTTTAATTTTATATTAGTTTGGAAAGGCTATTTCTTATTTTAAGCTATATTTTTGTTTTCTTTCTTGATAAGCATTGAAAATTCAAGTCAAATTTTAAGGTATAAATTAATCGAATAACTCGAGTAAATTAAAAGATTTATTCGATTATTCGAGTAACTTAAAAACTGCATTTTCGAGTTATTTGATTATTCGAACAATGAAAAAGTCGAGTAAAATGAATACTCTAATCGAGTCCTTATTTTAAACAAGTTCTGAACATTATTTTCTACAAAAGTATTAGTATTAGACTGCAATTATGACGCGATATCATATTTTCAATATTTTCTTCTCAGAATTTGAACATATTTTAACGAAATGTTGATGATATTTTTTTAAGACATAGTTCCACTAAGTAGTCCAATCGGACCGACATCTAGGTCTGAGCGTAGCAATACAAGTCGATCATTTATTTTGAAATCTTAAAAAAAAACATTATTTTCTAACCTAATTCAGTTTACGATTGTCCATTTATCATTAAAACGCGTTTCCAGTTGACCATGACCCAAGATTAATAAATTTCAATATATTGAAAAGGGTCATAAGTTTTCACCTAATAGATAGTTACAGATTTTGTGGTTTTTGTCAAATATTCTCATGATTCTTATGTTTTTTTTGCAAACAGTTTGAATACTAGCTCTACTATTAATAAATTTGATAGGTTTTAATGGAATCTCATATTCCCCGATCTTAGGTATTTTCAAAAAATTACGTCTTTTTGAACATAATCAACAAGGTTTGAGATAGTTTTAAGTCCTTGCGATTTTTTTTAACAATAATCTTTGCAAAATCCGATATTTTCTTATTTTTTTATTTACACTACTACAGGATTTTTATCAAGGTTATTACATATTAAATTTTCAGAACTCTAACAAGTTTGTATTTGCACTAGACATTCTTCATTGAATAATATATTTTGCATTTTTTTTTTTTCATTTGCAAATTTAAACTACCGAATAAATCACGATTATATATCCAATCAGAAAATGGTGCAAAATTGAACACTTTTATATTTTAAAGTTGTCTTTATTTTTTATGTTACACAAACAAATATGTTAATATCTATTGTAGATATATTTCAAATTGGACCTTGAGGATTATATTTCACTATTTATATTTTAATTCCTATGGGTCGTTAAGAAGATAGTAAATTAAACCAACAAATTTTTCACTTTTGCTCTATAGTGTATGTATAGACAGTTACATTTTAAGCAAAAACCAAAATCATGTAGTTTTTTTTTTTTTTTTTTTTTTTTTTTGTAAAAGTATAAGCAAAGAAAATTTTAATACTAAAGTTTTTCTATGTATATGGTGTAAAACTTCTTTAATACTAGTTGTATTAAAATTTGAAAATATTTTTAAATTAAAACAGCTCTTTAAAAAATGTTTAATGATATATACATAAAATTCAATAATTTGCTTAGTTTTGATTTTTTATTTAATTGATTAATATTGCAAATCACAGAAAAATACAACTTTTATAGTTCTAACCACTACGTATGATTACTGATTCGAGATTTGTTTCATTCACTTTTTTGGAACATTTTGCTCATCTTATTTTAAAATCTTCAATATTTTGGGCTCTTTAATTCTCTTTTCACAAGAGCCCAATATTTCTCCACTGGTCTTAGCTCCAGACAATTTGGAGGACTGACATTTCTTGGTACAATAACTATGTTATGTTTTTGGTACCAGTTCAGAGCTTTCTTACCATAGTGACATGATGCCAAATCGGGCCAAAAAAAATGTGAATACATTTAGCTCTCTTATGAAAGGAAGAAGTCCTTTTTGCAAATATTCCTTAATGTATATTTCGGTATTTATAGAAGCCACTGTAACTTGACTTGCTTCTTTTGCCGCAACTGCATAAAGCTTGCCATATCAGGAACTTTTTGAGAAATATTGTCTGCTTTTGGATCCTAAACTTATCTTCAACATTTCCTCGAGCATTATCAATATACAAATTTTGACCCGGAAACTCCGAAAAATCTTCCAGTACATACGTTTCGTCGTCCATTACACAGAGTTAAGAAATGAGAAAAAAATATCTGCGGTACGGGGATTCCCAGTCAATTCCGATACACGGTATTAATAAGTTCTAAGCAGCTAATCCACTTTTTTGAATTGACTCTAGTTTTCGCGATAAATCGCGATTTGTAAAATTACGATTACATATTTTTTTTTTTTTTATAAATATTTTCATTGTTTAAAGTAATATCTTTGGCGAAAAAATTAAAAAAACATTGTGTAAAAAAGTGTATTATCTCTGATTCTGACTACTTTTTTTTTGTACTTAATAATATTTAATGGTGAAAATATTGAAATAAACGTTTTTGAGTGCTATTGAATATAGCCTTTGAAAACCTTTCACGAACATATTTATATAGCTTATATTTTTTTTTTTTCTTGAAATAATTGTGCAGAAGGAAAAATTATGTTAGTGAAGCCGCTTTCGGAAATACCACAGAGTTAAAAAATATTCCGTCCAGAGGCCGGTTATTAAGAAAAATTATTCTACCGCATTCAAAATAAATGAATAATCGCCAAAAAAAAAAAAAAAAACATTTTCGGGTACTTTTACATTTTTAGTATTTGGGTGATTGTTCAAAATGAACAAACACCAAAAATATTAAACATTTTTGGTGTGTTTTTTTTTTTTTTGGTGTTTGTTCATTTATGGTGTTTGAGCGATTTTCCCTTGGGCGATTATTCCACAGCCATACCAAACGCTAACACTACAACTTGCTAATTTATTTAATTTAGGGCGACCCCATGTGCAATGTTTTCTACAAAAAAATTTGCTTGTTTTTTAAAATAACTTTACATTCAAAAATATTTTATCTTTTTTTTTCTCCATAAAATCAACGTTTTTTAATAATTCATAAGAAGAAAAGTACATTATCATGTAGGAGTTAAAGCTTATTTTTTAGGTACAAATTTGACTAAAATATAGCATATTATTTCAACAAAATGAAAAAATTTTCTGTACGTTGCTTACACTTGTATTCAATAACACGGTACCGCTCTAGAGAAATTCTAATTACTTTAATATTTTCTGACCAATTTCAACTTTTATTTTCTGATTTAATAGATAACTATACCTATCTTTATTAAGATTTCTTTACATACAATATTTAATAAATATCAAAAAAAAAAAAAAAACTGTAAGAAAATAAAAACGTGCCCATATAAATAAAACCTCAGGATCAATGCGGCATGTGTTAAGCTATGTATACACGGTTGTCAGATCTAACAATGTTGGCAGATCTGACAATGTGATGACAATGTACTAACAATGAAAAATTGGTAGCAACAGGTAAATTGCCAGTTTAGACGATCGTAAGAAAACCTTAGAATTTCATTGCCAGTCAATTGTCAGACAATAAATTTATCTGCCAACAAAAATTGTCAGTTTACACTGTTGGCAGGTTGTTGTATGGCAAAAGTTACCAGATCCGTCGTCAGACGAATAAACTTTGCTGTTTAATGTGCAGCGTTGCCATTACAAATGATTTATCTGACAATGGCGCCATTGTCAGATGCATAAAATTCGCACAGCTGACAATAAAAATTGTCAGACAATTATCTGGCAATGTGTTTACACGATTGTCAGATGTCTAACAATATTATTGGGTTACAATTTACTGACAATGCTTTTTCTAACAACGTTGTAAGACATAAATTTTAAGTTTACACGGTTGTTAGAAATTTTCTGAACATTTTTCTGCCAACGCAACATTCTATCACCTTAAGATTTAGTATTTTTACATAAAAAATAACAAAAATTCGAAAGTTGGTTTTTTTAAACATTCTAATGCACATTAGAGTGTCCCGAGAAAGGACTTTTTTTGAGATTTCGATGTAGGAAGGCTTCCAACCGATGCTTTAAAATGAGCAGAATATTAAAAAAAAATTATTTAAAAATTGGTCCTCAGTTCCCTACCAGCGCACGTTGGGGTAAAATGTGTCAAAAGTGGCGCTTAATTGAATTTTAAAATTTAAAGTATTGTAATAAAGTTGGGTACCGAATATAAGTATACAAAATTGTGTATCAATATCAATCAAAATCTTCAAGCTAGGTTGTGTTGTTTTCTTACAAAGAGCTGTTAAAATTAAGAACTTTTTTACATTTTTGAAAAATAGTAAAAAATAAAATTTTCAAAAGATTGCAGTGTTTTTATTTTAAATAAAAAGTCTTTTAAAGTAGAAATTTAAAATAAAACCATCAAATTCAGATGTTTAAGTGTACTTTCATTTAAGTATTTGTAAATTATATTTTGTCCTAATATTTTTGTTATTTTTTTGAAAATTATCCTAAAATACACTAATTTTCAAATTTCATGGAATGCAACTTAAAATGTTACAAGATGTTTGTTCTGAAAATTTTCTGAAAAATAGCACATATTATCAACATTAATACTATGCAAAAAATCGTGCGCATATATAGCCCGATTTGAGAAAATAATTAAAAAAAAAATACAGTCAATTTCATACAAAAAACAGCTTAAGTGCCAGACATTTTCTTTGCTTTATCAAACATTAAACAGTGGGGCAGAATTGAAATAAATCTGTAACTTCCATTGGGCTGGTTGGATTTGCATGAAATTTCACATAGGCGTAGCAGTGTATAGAAGCATTTTTAATTTAGAAGCGCGATCCAATATTCACATCAGAAGCGGAACTATAGGGGTTAAAAATAGAGCACTGGTGTCATGGAAAAGTTTAACCACCAGCGAATTTTTGTTCCTTACCTGATTTCCAAGATTTTTATATCACCTTAAAGTCCTTGATAAATACTTTAGAAAACACGATTGCATGTAATACTTATCTTATATATTTTTCGAGTTATATACATTTAAAATTTGCCAAAATTAACAAGCAGACGGACAGATGTACGGACATTATAATTCTATTAAACAATTCTTAAAATTCGAAAAAAAATTGTTTTTTCCACTTCCCAAATAATATGAAAACCAAATAATGGTATTAAAGTATTGATATCACCATTCCCTGAATTAAGTGGAATTTTCGACTCATTTAACCCAAATGTATAGACAGACGGACGGACATTGCCGTGCTGCCAAAAAAATATTTTAGAATTTTAAAAATGCATTCGTTTATTAAGGAGTGAAACTGAAAAATTCCTAACAATACATAATATTCAATAACTTAGAAACGGTTGATCTTAGAGTTTTTATTATTTTTTTAATCATATGATAATTTAGCACAGATCACAGAAATGTATAATTTTTATGGTTCTCACCACTAATTATAAAATTGTGGACCATTTTTGAAAACACTTTCTTTGGAGATTTGATAGTTGCTTCAGTCACTTTTTTGGAACAGTGTGCACATCTTCTGTTAAAATCTTCGGTATTTTGGGACACCTTTTTTGTGCTCTTGAATTCACTTTTCACCAGAGCTCAATATCTCTCCACTGGTCTAAGCTATGGACAATTTTGAAAATTGACCTCTCTTGGTACTAAAACTATGTTATTGATTTGGTACCATTCCAGAGCTTTTTTACCGTAGTGTCACTTATTTTGATGAAAATAAGGACAAATTAACATGGTTGTTATTAAAAATAATAACTGAAGTATTTTTCCATGATAACTAGATCAAAAAAAATTTTGAATATTGATTCCGAAAAAAGTTATAAGGAAAAATGTGTGTTAAGATTTTTTCGATCTCACTCTTTAACTAATATATAGAAAAAATAGAAAGTGGTCATCAAAATTTGGATATCACCTTTTCTTGTATTAAGTGTCATTTTCGTCCCATTTAACCCAAATGTATAAACTGAAGGACGGACATTACCATTCAGCCAAAAGACATCTTATAATTCTGTAAATTATTTTTTTTACTTACTAATAAATAGAAAAGTTAAACGTGATCATTAAAGTGTTGATACCACCTTTCCTTGAATTCTGCTAAAAAAAATCTTAAAATTCTAAAACCGATTTTTTTTAACCTAATAATCAATAAAAATAAATAAAACGTGATCACTAAAATATTGATATCACCTTTCCCTGAATTAAGCGCCATTTTCTACCCCTTTTACCCCAATGTGCAGCGATTGAAAAATCATGGGTTCCATACATTTTGTTAAAAAAAATTTTGGATTTTTTTTATCGAAATGAGTCTCAAAAAATTCGTAATTTTAAGCTAGTTATGGAAAACATATTTTAAAAATTTGTCACATGAGATTTTGTTTAGCTAGAAGACTTTTTAGAGTATTTGATAAACAATTTTTTTGAAAATTATCTATTATCAACAGTACTTACTATAATGCAAAATTTTTTATTATTTTGGTCACAAAAGGAACAGAATTAAACAATTTGTATCCATTTTGCTTGAAAAACTATTGAACTTTTTTTCGCATGATGTACTAAAATGACGGTTTTTGGACCAAAATCTTTGCAAAAAATTTTTAAAAAATTATTCTCATAACTGGCTTAAAATTGCGAATTACGAAAAATTCTTTGCAAAGAAACTATAAAGCAAGTAGATTTTCTCTAATCAACTCAATTTTAAGCAAGTGTAAACGCAACAAATTTTATATAATACACGTAAGTAATTTTCATATAACATTTTAACAATTTAATTTCCATGCTATTCTGTTATTGACATCGAATTGTTTCATTTAGTTGTTGCTATTTTTTCTTGTAACATGTTTTCTCTATATTTTACAACACCGTACAATATTTCTTAATGGAATTTGCTATTTACATCAGTTTTTTTTTTTTTTTTCTATACACATTCATTTCTTTACAATATAACAAATTTGAAAGGAATTAAAGAAAGTTTCTATAAAAAAAGGGAAAGAGAAAATAAATTGGAAAGAGAAAAAAACTGCTATTAATTGTTATTTAGATGACTTTGGCAAATGTGTGTGTGTGAAAACAAGTATATGTTAGTTTGTGTGTTGAGCTGCTAAGAGTATATTCTATTTGTTTTAAATAAATAAAACAAATAATAAAAATAAAAAAGTTAAGAGAGGAAGAAAAAAACACATGACAAAAGCAGGATTTTTCAATTAAGAGTTGATTTGTTTTAGTTAAAAAATTACTTTTTTATTTTATTCAATAATAATACAAACAAAAAAATCACTACTATTGGTTTTATTTAAACGATCAATAAAGAAAGTTGTAAATTAATTGTGTATGTTTTTTTTCGTTTATTTATAGTTCCTCCCATGCTTTCTATACCAAATCAATTAGAGGGCGCCTATATAGGCCAAGATGTCATCTTGGAATGTCATACAGAAGCGTATCCGGCTTCAATAAATTATTGGACAACAGAAAGGGGTGATATGATTATATCAGGTAAGATATTGATTATTAAAATAATATAGGTTGTGGGAAAAAAATATTAAGTAAAAACAAAAATAATAATATTTTGATTTAATTTTAGAAGAATAAAAAATTTTATTTAAATACAAAAATCTCCTTTTAAAAAGCCATTAAATTTCCAAAATTTTCTTTTAATAGCAAAACACATATCGTCATGATTTATATCTAACGATTTTTTTCTCTCCAAATTTCTTATTGTTTAACGTCATTACCATACGTTTTACTTATTATCATTAATAATAAAAGTTCAAGCAAACATACCAACATGTTTGCCAACATGTCGAAGATATAAATAAGAAAAACGAGAAAAATATTAATGAAAAAACAAGCAACCATTGTTTGTTCAATAATATGAAAGAAATATAAATAAAAAAACTAAATATTTGTATAAACAAACATAAATATATATGAATTAAAAACTCATTTCCCCCATAAGTATAAATAAATTTAACAAACATTAGTCACTAGCAAGATAACATATACATATGCATAAACAATAAAATTGCCTGGCAAATCATATCTTCTTTTGTGGAGTTATTTCTTCTAGTTAAAGAAAACGTTAACGAAAAATCAAAATTTTCTTACATTAAATACGTTTGAAATTATTTTATACCCTACAGTAAAGTATTTAAGGAATTTATATTATAAAAAAAAAAATAATCACAAATGAAAAAATCGTAATATGTATCAAACTAGAGCTCATACATGATAAAACTGCGTACTCAGTTTTTCTCCAGGACGTCAAATTTGTTCTCCAAAATACTTCAAATTTCGAAAAACAACAAAATATAAAATACTAGCTAATACCCGGTGTGCTTCGCCAACCCCCGAAATAAAATAAATAGTAATTAAAGGATTAAAAAAATATATTTATTTAGTAATTAAAATATAAAATTGTTCTTAAAAATTAGATAGATAGATGTTTCCCTTGCAAAATTTGAAAATTCAATCTCTAATAGTTTCCTAGATATACTAATTTTTGTATTTAATTTTTATAGGAGGGACCATACCCCCATAATCCGCTAATTTATTAGACAAATGTTTTCATGGATGTCAAAATTTGAGCATTCCAACTCCAATAGTTTCCCAGATATATGAATTTTTGCATTTAATGCATATAGGAGGTACCATGGCCCCTACTTCTAGTCCGCCCATATTTTTCTTAAAGTGGCTCCGACAAAATTTTAGAACTTTAACTGTTATATTTTCTCAGATATGATAATTTAATATTTTCTTTATATGGGAGGTGCCACGCCCACTATTGCCAGTGTACCAATTTTTGTCCAAAATATTCATATTGAAGCTAATGCTAGTCGTACAAAATTTGAGCTCTCTAACTTTTATAGTTTCCCAGATATAAAAATTTTGGTATTAACTTTATATGAGAGATGACACGCCCACTATTTCCTTTCCGCCCATTTTTGCACAAAATGTTCACATTGACACTTAAGTTTATTATACAAAATTTGGGAAATGTAACTGTTATAGTTTCCTGAATTTACGGCATTTGGTATTGGCAACCAATATAAGGCGTGAGATGTGCCACACCCCTTATTGCTAGTTCGCCTATCTTATTCCCGAATGTTCATATAGGTGTCAAAGTTGTTCGTGCAAAATTTGAGGACTCTAGTATTACCAATTTCTGAGATATTTTACTTTAGTTATTTAGTAAAAGGGCGTAGCATCTCGCCCACATGGAATTTCTAAATAAAAAGTAGCCTATTTTTCCTTCCAGGCATATAGGAACACACTGTGAAAATTTCAAGAAAATCGGTTAGACTTCAAACAAACATACATACATACATACATACATACAAACAAACACACATTAATTTATATATATATAGATACAGATTTATCAAAATTATATCAACCCAATATGGATGTCAAATAAAAGCTTTGAATACGTACAATATTAAAAAAACTTTTATTTAAATGTTGCAGAATAAAATGTTCAGAAAAAATCCTTTATATGAGGTATGTAATTAAGTAATAAATATAATATTATAGGATTAAACTTTAAAAAAGATATTTTCTTAAATTTTTGAAACGGAATATTTAAACAATAAATATTATATTGCAGGAAATCGTAGCTCTTATTTAACATCTATATTATATTAAAATATATATATTTTTTTTCTAATTTTTCTGCTGGAACATGTTGAGTTGATATACTATTTTTAGATATTTTATACATATTTTTTTAACGTGTATCCTTCGAAATTTTGAAGTCCTTTTTAGAGTAAATTTGGCGTCCTAGAGAAAAACTGAGTACGCAGTTTTACTACGTATTGTCTCTAATTTAATGTGTTTCGTTTTTTTTTCATGTGAAAAATATTTGTAATTATTTGATAAAATTGTTTCATATTTGGTTGGATTTATAAAATGATTGGAGTTGCATTTAATTATTTTTAATTTATCTTCCTCACAATAAATTACAATTAAGGTGTAATTTCGAGTCCGTTATTAGGAAATGACATGAAAGTCGATTTAAACTTGAGTTTAATGGGTTAAAATGTTCTACAGATATTTTCTTCGTCAAATTTTGCTAGGGGTCTCCAAAGATAAAAAAATTCATCCGATTTATCATATGTTGTTAAAAAAAAAAAAAAAAATTATGAAAATTTCTCACATTTCTTATGTAAACTCCTTAAACTAGGCAATGAAATATAACATAAAAGTAAACATTTTGTACAAATCGTAAACAAAATTACTATTAATTTCATCAATTTCATTTTTTTGAATAAACGCTTCACCATATGAACTTTGGACCTTCGGTGATCCCTAGTGAAATTCGACGTAGAAAATTTCTGTAGAATATTTTAACCCATTAAACTCAAGTTTTAATGGACTTTTTGTTCAATTTTGTTTAAACGGACTAGAAATGACCGCATATAATCAGAGATATATGAATAGAAGGTTCTAATGAAATATTTCCCTTAAAATGTCCTAAACATTTATGTTTAAATATTTTAGTTTCGAACTATATTTATATTATTTTTTTCTATTTATCTGAAACTACTTTGGTGCAAAAATAGAAAAGTTTAAGTGGTCATAAAACAAAAATTTTGCTATCAGCGAAAAATCCTTTGGAGTGTTTATTACACATATCAAGAGCTATCAGTTCAGGCGCGGATCCACGGGGGGGGAAAATCGGAAATTTCCCCCCCCCCAAAATGGATATTTAAATAAGAAAAATTAAAAATCTACAATAGGAAAAGGAAAAAATAAAAAATCTTTAAGAAAAATTTTCTTTAGTGAAAGTAAAAGAAGGCAAAATGAATTTATACTCAATTTAGTCTAAGAACGGTCAAACTATGTTTAGAAAAAAGTATTTATCCTAATTTTCCTTCGAACATTTTTAAGGTAATAAATGGGTTTTTAAAATTGGGACTTTCTTAATAAAAGAAAGAAAATGCAATTCCAGCTTAAACTTTACATAAGATTAAAAATTTATATGTCAGTTAAAAAATTATTGTGTAAGTGCTAGTTTCATCAGTCATATTGAAATTAAACTAACTAATGTTTTAATAATACTTAAAAATTTTGACTTCTTGAAATAAAATTTTTATTTTATAAATCAAAATCGTTTAAAAATTTTGTACGAAGCAATTTTTTAACATCAAAAAAAAGTAAAGCATTTACACAGAAAAAAATTAACAAAAGTTAACAATTTTTTTTAATAAAGAACACAAATTTTTTACACAAAAAATAATATTTTTTTGTTTCTAGATTTAATAAATTTCACATATGATGGGAATTTTGGTTCATTATACAGATTTAATTTATAAAAGAAATAATAAAAGTCTAAAAATTTTAATTTTTCAAGAAAAATATTAAAAAAATGTTTATTAAAAATATTAATAATTTTGTGTTAAGATAATTTTTTGTGAAGATTTGTTGTACTTTTTGTCGTACATCTGTGTGAATAATTTTCATATTTAGAAATTAATTTTTAAATACACTCTATAACATTGAAAAATCACTCGGGAAATGACATTATTAGCATCATAAATAAATTTTTTTAAATGCCTCTAAAAATTTGGAACTATGCTTAAATATTTTTTTAAGTTCCTGTATTTTTTCTATTAAGCTTTTTTGAAAGTAGAATAATCAAGTTTGTTGTCGTATTTATTTCTTTGGTTTGGAATAATAATTTCTTTATAAAAGTCAATAAAACATATGCAATATGCAATTAATTTAACAACATTTTTGCTGTGAATATAGCAAGATTTAGTTTTTTTAGTTAGACAAAAAGAGCTTACTCGATTTTATAAAAAATCTGTTGATAGAATTTTTGATTTTTTTTAAACTATTTTAAAGATTGACATCTCATTTTATTGTAAACAAAATATCATTAAGACGATAGAAAGAAATAACTGTGTTAAGTATAAAAAAAAAATCCATCATTGTCAGAGTTTTAAAATAGAAAAGTATTTTAATATAGAGTCATTCCATTTAAAATCACCAGCTGATATTCTCACCTCTTCCGAACTCCATAATATTTGGTACAATCCTATCACGATATTTACATAGAACATTCAAAATGGTTCCATCATCCACATATATATTTTTCATGAATTCAAAAATATTACTTTTTGAAATACGCGACTGCTAATTTATCCACCAATAAAATTGAATATTAAAACATATTTCAGGTATCATTTTAAATGTCATTTCATTATACTCACTTCAATGAACGTTGTAACGTTAATAATTTGGAAAACATTCGTATTTTTAAAAAGACAATTTTCCTCATTTTAAACTTAAACACGGCATTTGTGTTACCAGCGTCAATATTATTTTTGCCGAATTTTATTACATCTGGATGATTTTTGGAAGAAATTGGCGATTTTTCTATTTTATTACAAACAAAACAATTCGAATTGCAATAAATTTTTCGTACTTATTATGACATTTGTGGTAATAACTGCTAAAATATTGCGAGTCCCAGAATGCTACTTTCCATCGTTATAGAAAACATTTTTTCATTTTCATCATTTACATATATTTTTTAAAATTGTTAAAAAATACCACTTTTCGAGATATTATTGATAAGGATATGGACCATTTTGATGTTGAAATAAAAATCATGTTATACGTCAAAATAAAGGTAATTTTGATGCCTTTAATATGACATCTCAATAAATTATCATATCATAAATACTTTAAAAGACATTTGTAATTTTGTGTATACAACTTTGTACATATTTTAAGCCATTTTGTACATTCAAATCGCGATATTTCGCGAACCACTTGATAAAATTATATGAAATTTGAATTAGTCTTAATTTTGACAGGAATAATAATTGTACCAAATATCATTAAATTCGGAGATATAAAGTCAAAAATCGTAATTTTTCGTGTTGGTTTTAAATAAAATTACTCTATAGTTAAAAGCTACGTTCTTCCTAATCAATTAAAAAATATAAAATTAAGCTAAAATTTAGGGAGCTACGAGTTTTTTAGTTCAGCAACTAATCTCAAAATTGTTTTTTTTAATTTTCTCGAAAATTGGTTGGGGATTACTCAAGAAAATCGTTTTTCGAGTAAAACTACAAAAATATAATCTTGTAGCAGAGATCAAATGAAAACAAAATACTTATTTTGTTCTTATATAAATTTACAATTTTATGAAATTTTAAATTTTATACTGAAATAATATGAAATTTTATAAAGTGATTTATTTACATAATTTTCACTAGATTTTCTTCACGGGCTCTTCTTTGCAGAAAAAATGAATACCGTACATTTTTCAATTAACATATAATATATTCCAGTAAAAATTTAATTTAAGTAAGATTTTATTTCACAAATAAAAATTTCTAATTCATTCAATCATCTACTTGATTGATTTAATAAATTGTTTAACTCGCAAAATTTTTTCTATTTTTCATTTTTGATAGTAATTGATATAATAATTTTCGTGAGATTTGAAAATTTAAAAAAGTTTTTTATTCAATGAGTTATTCTTGTTTTCGGTGTTATCAGATTGACTTCAAATTTTACATTTAAGTAAGAAAATAAAAAAAAAAAAAAAAATGAATTGTTAAATTTTCATTGTTCAAAAATTATATATAAAACCATAATTTTTCCAGTGACGATAAAAAAATGTCCCCCCCCCCAAATGCTTTGGCTGGATCCGCGCCTGTATCAGTTGCAATCGGAATGATTCCGCCCCCACGCGATGATCATCAATTTATTGCATATGTAGGTATTTAAATAAAAAAATACACACTATATTTCTATTCTATTATAATTTGCTTTATAGCTTCTATTCTAAATAAATGTCCAACTTGAAATTTTGAGAAAGGAAGACATTTTATAAATATAGTTTTTTGAAATTTAAATATTTGATTTTTATACATAAAACTTTGTCCTTTGAACTTAACGAAATAATTAACCTAACCAAAGGTAATATGTTCATGTATAAAATAAAACTATAATATTACTTTGTACATATATATAATAGTTCAGAAGTTATTAGTAATTAAAAAAAGTATACATTTATAAAATGTTTTGCTTAAAAAAAATCCCAAGGTAATATTTTTGGAGTTAGAATAGCCCTTAGCCTTAACGTTTATGATTAAGGAAAGACTCTCAATAGCCAAAGTCTATAGTAAATTTCATTGAAATCGGAGATGTCAAATCCGATTTCTGGTGGTTTTAACATAGAATAGCCTTTTAATGAAATTAATGATCAATTTTATATATGTCGGTATTATTTTATTTTCGAGGCCTTCACGATTATTCACAGAAAAAAGTAAAAATAGACTTCAATTACGAAATTTGTAATATTAATTAATTTTTAATTGATTTTGCTCCAATCATCAAAATGATAATATTAATAACTAGAATAATTGATATTATTATTACTTCTTTCCCTTAAATAGATGCAATGAGCTGGAATTTTTTGGAAATTTGCTTAAATTAATTTTATTTCTGTACTTTTATAGACAAATATTTAATTTTTCATTATATTTTATTAACAGCTGTCAATTTATTAAAAAATAAAACTGTAAACCAATTAGAAAATTTATTATATTAAAAAATTATATAATTAAATTCCAATATAAAGTTAATTAATAATTTTATTAAAAAATTATATGAAATATTTTTTTCTGTGTTCTGTGAAAATTTCAAATCTGTATATAAAGTACTTGCTATAACAATTATTTACTTTATATGGGGCCTAGTACTCCCCTCGATTCATCCGCTCTAAAATTTGATATTAAATGTTTTTCTATAACTGTTTTTAAAACTTTCTCTAAATAATTATTTTACATTAATATATGCATTATAAAGGAACTACCCCGTCATATTTTTATTTAATTAATGCAATCTTAAAAGAAAGTAGTTCTTACAAAATTTAATTTGGCGGTGCTATTTTCCAAGATATTGCAATAGGTTTTTGCTGCAACAGTTCTTAACTTATCCGTTAAGAAGCATTTTACAATTCCCGTTAGACCCCACAAAAATTTAAAACCTTTGATATCTTAGTTCTACAGATGTGCGATAATTGTTATTTTGTTTGTATTGGGGTACCTACTCCCTGCCTACATCGGAAAGTAAAATAGCCTATTTTACTATTGAGGCCTTCCGGATTATACATTGAAAATTTAAAGTCTATCGGTTCAGCGATTAAACTGTTTATAGAGTACCTGGGGCTAATACTACTCCTCCCCTTTAAAATTTAAATACAAATTTTTTCTATAACAGTTTTTGAAACTTTCACTAAATGAATACCTTAGATATACGATAATAACTTAGATAATAACTAATATTTCCTTTTTACAGGGGATACTTTTTCCCCTGGCCCTATCTGTCCTGTTTTTATTTTATAAATGCAATATCTTAAGAAAATAGCTCTCACAAAATATCTCAGTAATAATTCTTTTGTTACACTATTATTCCTTTGAATGGAGGTTAACATTCCCCCAGGTCTTATTCCTCCCGTATTCATCTCAAATATGAAGGTTTATAAGAAAGTTATACCAACAAAATATTCCCACTTTTGATGTAATAATTCTTAATATATGCGGATAATTATTTGTATGGGGGTACCACTTTCCCCGGCCTTAACTATGATATTTTTATTTCATATATACAGCATGAAAAGAAAACACTTCCCACAAAATTTGAGTGCTCTCACCAAAATAATTATTTAGATATGCCACTAAGAATATTTGCTTTGTATGGGGGTATTATTTCCTCAGGTCCTATCCGTCCCATTTGAATCTGAAGTTATGGAGGTTTATGGTATGCGCCCCATTTTCATCTCAATTGTGTAGATTGGTAAAAAAAATTATTTCCACAAAATCTCTGGAAATATGAGATAACATTATGCAACAAATTGATGATAATCGCGTGGGGGCGGAATCATTCCGATTGCAATTGATAGCTCTTGATATGTGTAATAAACCTTCCAAAGGATTTTTCGCTGGTAGCAAAATTTTTGTTTTATGACCTAAACTTTTCTATTTTTGCACCAAAGTAGTTTATTACTTTTCAATCATAATAACATACTTTCTGCATTACATGAAAGTAAATTAGTAACTACTTACTTTTAACTTGATATGTAATCAATTACATAAGATAAGATTTTTGGAAATGTTACTTTTTATCTATCTCTTCATTTATATTACAAAAATTATATATTTTAAAAGTGGGTAAAATATGAAGATACATTAATTATTTTTTAAAGTCACGAAGACTAAAACAAATAATTAATCGTAAGCACACCAACAGTGTTGCCAGTTTAGCCTTTTTGAGGCTAGATCTAGCCTTTTTATTTTGATTTTAGCCTCAAAATTTTAAAATGTTAGCCTTTTTTATTTTTAACATAGCCTTAAAAAGGCTAAAATTTTACAAATTTTGTTTTTACAAAATCATCAATTTAAGCATTTTTGTATATTAATTCTTACAAAAATATCGAAATTATTTATATTTAATGAAAATTTTCGCCTGCGGCGCTTCATTCTTCAAAAATTTTACAATTATTTTTTGACAAACTTTATTACCCATATAAACTAATTACTTTATATTTACAAATTTACTGAAATATATTTAACAAATACCAAAATCAAATGAGAACAAAAAAAAAATTAATGCTTTTTTAAATAAAAAAAATATGTTAGCTTTTTTCTGGCTTTATTTTTTGGGGCATTTAGCCTTTTCTGACCTTTTTTTAAGTCCAATTTAGCTTCTTTTTTTCTCAAGTCCTGGCAACACTGCACACCAGTCTCCGGTGAAGTCGAAATCACGACGTAAGCAGAGAGAATAGCTTATTTTTA
The DNA here is from genome assembly GCA_951394005.1 of Protophormia terraenovae. Taxonomy (NCBI): domain Eukaryota; kingdom Metazoa; phylum Arthropoda; class Insecta; order Diptera; family Calliphoridae; genus Protophormia; species Protophormia terraenovae. The sequence continues at coordinate 27,022,932 of OX596074.1, read as the reverse complement.
ATAAATCCATTAGGCCACTTTATACCTACATGAATTCATTTATGAACTCTATAATTTGAGTTTATGTACATCAAACATAAAATACGGTATAACTCTTAAACCAATAAAGGGGTATAAAAATGTACTAGAGGAAATTTGTAGGAAATTTTATTATCTATAAATGTTGTATTAACATCATAATATATACTACTACCAGGTCATTAAGGTCCGGAATTTTATTAAATTTCTACACGGGTCATAAGAATGAGCTTCAAGAATTAACTCCAAGTCTGAAATAATATGTATGTCTAATCCTATTTCTAATTCATATTTTCACAGAGACCGGATTTTAATACTAAAAAAACAATCTTTTTATATTTATTTCAATCGAAAAACAATCTTTATTGTTCAAAAAATTATTATAATCCATCATGATTTTTTTATTTTCATCAATATTTTAATTTTTTTCATCATGATGGAAATAAAAATATAAATATCTTTTGTGATATTTATTTCAAAAGTTGAAAATTATTTTGAACTTTTTTCATCGGATGGAAAAATTCTAAACAACAACAATTTCATTTGAATAAAAAAAATATTTTGAAAACAAAACAAAAGTATGAATAAAAAAACAATCATTTGAAATTTTTTCGAACTGATATTTATCGTTAAAGATATTTATTTTTTTCATCATTGATGGATATTTATTTTAAAAATAAAAATCCCTCACATATTTTTTTTCAACAAATGAAAAAACATTTTGAACATTAAAGATATTTATTTTGATTGAAAAATAAAAATAAAACGTTTTCGGGTGCTTGTATTTTCAAATAAATAAATTAAAAAAAAAATAAATTATCCGCTTTTTATTTTCAATACTTCAGTACTTACTTGTAACCGATAATGTAACTAGTTACTATTCATTTTACTAATAATGACTTCTGTAATACTTTGAAACTAATGAGTGATTAAATAGCTACAAAGTAATTAGTTCTTGTAACGACATCTAAGTAATGACTTTCTGAAATGCCTACCTGTAATAATATAGAGTAAGTAGTTGCCTCCAATGACATCACCGTGTTAAAATAATGAGTTATTCATCTAATGTGAAAGTACTGAATAGCCATTATATTAGCTTCTTATCTCATTACATGGCAAGCAAAGTTTTTGCTGGGTAGTTTAAGGAGTTTATATAAGAAATGTGAGAAAATTTCATAATTTTCTTTTTTAACAACATATGATAAATCGGATGAATTTTTTATCTTTAGACACCCCTAGTAAAATTTGAAGAAGAAAATATCTGTAGAACATATTAAGCCATTAAACTCAAGTTTAAATCGACTTTCATGTCATTTCCTTAAAACGGACTAGAAATGACCCCTTATAAGGTAAGATAAAATAATTTAAAGTTCTAATGAAATATTCCCCCTTAAATGCTCTAAACACTTATGCAAAATTATTTTAGCTTCTAAATATATTGATATTATTTTCTTCGATTTATCTGTGACTACCCTGGTGCAAAAATAGAAAAGTTTAAGTGGCCATAAAACAAAAATTTTGCCTACCATCGAAAAATCCTTTGGAAGGTTTATTACACATATCAAGAGCTATCAATTGCAATCGGAATGATTTCGCCCGCAAAGTACTGTTGCATAGTGTAATAAATAGAAAGTAGCCTAATTTACTTTCGGGTATCACAAAATGATACTGAAAAATTTCAAAAGAAAATCAATACAGTGGTTTTAGCTGTCTATAAAGCCCAAACAAACATAATTACATTTATATATAAAAAATATTGTTTTAATGGAAAAATATAAGTAAATTTTTTCTCTGTAATTTAAGTAACTTAAAATATAGCAACTTTTAATGGAACTAATAAAATATTATAAACATTACGTACGCGTAATATTTAATAAAAAAATTTTAAATACACAACACAATTTTATTTTTTTATGAATTTAAATTTAAAAATCTCTATAAGAATTTAAATTAGAACACTTTTAAAAAATAATTAATAGAAACAATTTCAATTATTTTAAATTTATATAGCATACCTTCAAATTCGTTGCGACCCATATCCAAATACCTATTCCAATTTGTTCCTTAGCTATAATTTATAACATGTTTATAACTCCAAAGAAAAACAATAAGTCATTTAAATAGAGAAAATCTTTTGCAAAGTAGTCTTAAACATATGAGTTAAGAACAAAAAAAAAAAAAATTATATGTTTGCGTGTTAACATGACACATGCTAAAAAAATAGTCCCCCCACAAAAAAAAATATTTTTTTTTTTTTTTTTTTTTTTTTTTCAAAATTTAGCAAAAATAAAGTTTATATATTGTTAGCACACATGAAAAAAGAAAAAATATCTTAAGAAAACAATGGAATTTTTTTATTACTTGTAAAGTAGTAGAGCGATTTTTAGTAAAACAAATATTAAAAGTTTCGTGTACTTTTTTCTATCTACAGACATCTACATGACATATAGAGAATAAAAAAATATATAGTAACAAAACTTTCTCTTTGTCAATAAGTGTAACCAAACATGTCACATGAGAATACACATACTTTGGTTACAACGAATACATGCAATCATGTCATATAGCTATTTAGGAGATTTTTTGGTTTTATTAAAGTAAAAAAAAAACTCATATAACTTTAAGTAAAAGATTTTTAGAATTTAAAGATTCTTAAGATTAAAGTATTTTTAAATCACAATTTTTTATACAGAAATTTGACTTATTTTTCATAAAGAACAAATAATTCAGCAAACACTTTTACATACACAGAAAAAAGTAAAAATGGACTTCAATTCCGAAATTGCTTATATTAATTAATTTTTGTTTGATTTTGTTCCAATCATCAAAATAATAATATAAATAACTAGAATAATTGATTTTATTATTACTGCTTATTTTTAAGTAGATATAATGAGCTGAAGATTGTTCGATATTAACTTAAAATTATTTTATTTCTATATTTTTATTGACAAATTTTTAATTTTTCTTTGTATTTTATTAAGAGCTGTCAATTTATTTAATAAATTTTTAAACCAATTATAAAATTAATTATGTTAATAAATAATATAATTAAATTCCAATATAAAGTTAGTATATGATTTTATTAAAAAATAATTTGTAATATTTTTTTCTGTGTATATCACTCATATTTAAAATTTTTATTCATTTATACAAATTATTTATACATATTACATTAGTAATCCAGCCATATCGAAAATCCCTTTATTTTATATAATTTAAAAATTCTATTTATATAAATTTCTTAATTTCATTTTGCGAAAATACGCATTAAAAATAAATCAATTTTGTGTAAAATTTGTTTAAGCCAGTACAATTTTTTTTTTAGTATTAAAATTTTTGGCAAATTCATATACAAAACATATGCAAGAATTTAAATTAAGAACACTCTTCCACTTACTCACATATACACAACAATTGTGGCATTAAATTAAAATCATTTGTTGTGGGTAATAAGCGTAAAATTCTAAATTACTTTAATTTTATAAAAATATTTATGTTAGTATGTGTTTACTGGTTGGTTTGTAAGTAAGAATGTAATTGTACGGTTGTATATTGTGGGTGATTCTGTTAGCATATGTGTATCTAAATATAGTAAAATATCCTGCCAACTTTCATAAAATACATTTATAAAGTGATTTTAAAATAAATTAGATTATTTTTAATTTTTATAATGATCTCAAGCATTAAGATAATAATCATTTTAGACAAATTTGACAAGTAGAGAAAAACTAAGCATCAATAACACTGGAAATAAATGGCGACAGAAATCAAATTTTCATACAAAAAGTGGTTTGGGGCCATGAGGGTATTCAGGGCAACGAAAGGGCCAACGAATGTGCAGTTAGCGCAGCTTGCAATGACATTCTCATCCCCTTCGTCTCCTTATCTTATACCCTCGATGAATGGTCAATTGGCGAAATGACATTCAGGTGGTATTCAATCACCAACTGCAGAGCATCAAGGACATTATGGCCTAAGTGGTCACAAAATAGGACACTATTATCCTTTGATAGAACTTCGATAACGCCTCTGATAGGCATAATCACAGGGCACTGTATGATTATGTTCCGACGTGGTCCATATGTTCCGCCACCCGGGGAATAGCTATTGTAGAAGCTGCCTGGATGAAGAGGAGGAAGAATCCGTACAGCATCTGTTATGTGAATGTCCAGCACTACAACAGCGTAGACTGAGATTTCTCGGTCGATAACTCTAAAGCTATCTGGACTGTCTTAACGACATGCCACTAACAAACCTGATTAAGTTTTTTATTAGTAATTGCTGGTTTCAATATGATCCAATCGAATAGTATATCCTTGACATTTTTAGGTGGGGTGTTATGATACAATATATCATTTCTATTTTCTTAGGGTATCACAATGGCCCTTATGGTCCCCGAGTGCACTCGCTATGGTGAGCCACCCTTCAAACCTAACCTAACTCAAACCAATGGAGTAAATATGATTTTATATTTTTTTAAATTAGTTATATATGTACATCTGCTTCGTTTGTGAGGTATTCCATTAATAGAGTCTGAGCACTCCAAATCTTGAAAAAATAAGTTTAAATTTTGAAAAAGTACACACTATCAGGTTTACTTTCAGAAAATCGGGTTTCGGCGCAAACAGAGTTTTATTGTCTTAAACATTTCATAGTCGGAGGGACACATTGCAAAGTTGTGATTTTTGAAATTAAGTAAAGTTTTCAGATTTTACTTTAGTTTTTTGGATGCCAAAAAATCTCTTGAAATTATATAAAGCACATTGGCAGACTTGTTGTAGATTATTTTACTAATAATATTTCAAATCTGTTAAAAAAAAATCAGTTTGCTCGAAAACTTTTATTTAAGCTAATTTTGCTTGGACACATCCAATTTCCGGAGTAAAACTATCAATATGTAACTTAATAGCAAGGTTCTGTCAAAATTTATCCCAATTTTAGGACACCTAAAAATTTCGATGTTTATAGAATTTTTGGACAAAAATTAATTTTCGTAAACTCAAAAATGATTACGTTATAAAACTTTTTTAAAACTGATTAATGAATAACCTAAAAAGTTTCTGATTACTTTTTACACCCACCATAAAAAAATCATTTCAGATCACTTTCAGGTCAGGTTAGACAGGTGACCTCCAACATGATTGTTTTCGGCTCACTTGGGTCCTTCGGGTCCCCTTATGTTACCTGTAAGTAGAAGATGAGAGATAGAGAAAAGGAGAGAAGAAGGGAAGAAGTGAAAAATAGGTGAGGTGGAGAGAAGGGAATGAGTGATATTAATACATTAAGATAATAGAGAAGTAAAGTGTAATTATAGAGGAAGGAAGTTGTCAGACAGTAGGATGAAGAAAAGTGGTAATGAGTAGCGAGTTGTTCAAATAGAGCAGTCGTCTCCAATGAGTATGGTGGTTAGAACCAGCCACAATCCCTTACAAAGGCACTAATGCTCTCTATTCTTATACTGGATAGTTCAGTGAGGTTGTTGTAGTATCTCTGTCCTTGATGGTCTAAACGGAGATCTTCCAGTGCAGAGCAGTTACCTCCTCTCCTCCTCTTCATTATGACAGCTTCCGCAGAAATCATCATGGCCATTATTTTAGCCGTTTAGGAGTTTGAACAACAAGCGCTTCCCAAATTCTTCGATGTAGACACCAGCTCCAACACCATTCTTCATCTTGGAATCATCTGTATAAACGCGAAGGATTCTATTAGATGAGGAGCTTTGATCCAGGGTTCCAGGGTGAACCGAAATAGAGGACATGAAGAGCCTTGTTGATAGAAGTTTAGGCTTACAGTAATCCATCAATTCTCGATTTACAGTTGTAGTTCCCAGAATGCAGGCATGACCATATGGCCCGTGGAACCAGCAACCGGTGGCTTTCAGTCTTATCACCGTGTTTAGCTCATATTTTCTCGCTTGAAGATCAACTGGGATCCAGTTGGGTAAAGCAAATAGTGCCTTGGTTGACGTGGTGCGCATTGCACCGTATTGAGAAATGCTATTCTACGAATCACCCTTTTAAAACTAGAGCGATTTGAAGCCACTTCAAGCGACTTCCACCACACTGTAGCATCATAAAAAGAATTGGTTTGATCACAGCTTCGTGAATTCAATTTACATTCTTAGGGTTCAATCTTCATGTGCCTCCAATGGCTTTTCTGCATACATATATTGCCATTGTAGCGTTTGCTCTTCTCGCAATATAGTTGGGTTTCTAGGACAATCTATTATCTAGAATGATGCCTAGGTATTTGGCACTAACGGATATTGCCAATAGCGTTCCGTTTATGCTGGGAGGTTTAAAATTTGGGATTATATATTTCCTCGTAAAAATTACTAGTTCCATCTTAGAGGGATTTACGCTTAATCTACTGGCAACGCACCATTCATTAAGTGTTTTCAGCACAAGTTCCATTCTTCGAGATGGATTCCCGATATGGCCATAGCTACATCATCACCATAGGCTACGGTTTTAAAACCTAGGGAGTCCATCTTCACAAGCAGTTTGTTGAGGCAAGGTTCCATAGCAGAGGTGATAGAACTCCCCCCTGTGCTGTGCCCCTTTTAGCTAGTCTATAACTTAAAGCTGTGCCAATAGTGTATTTGATTATACTGTTTTCAAAAAGATCTGAAATTAATCTGATAGTTGAGTCATCAAGCCCAAGATCCGATAGGGCTTCTTTGATCGATGTCGGTTCGACATTGTTAAAGGCTCCTTCATTGTCCAGAAAGGCTGCAAGAGTGCAAGAGTGAAATTATTATCAAGTGATTTCACAATATGTCCCACAAGGAAGTGAAGAGCCGTCTCAACTAACTTACCTTTCGTGTATGCATATTGAAAGGGAGATAGAAGGCTAACTCTAATTGATGCTCTTACGTGAAGGTCAATTAGCCGCTCCAGTGTTTTGAGCAGAAAATATGACAGACTTATAGGTCTGTAGCCTTTCGGCTCAGTATGTGAAGCCTGATATATTTTCACCAGCCAAGGCATTTCATGTGTAACATGTCGAAAAAATCATTTCAGACCCCATAAAGTACATATTTTCTGGGTCCTGGCCGTCTGTCTGTTGAAAGCAGAATAGAGCTCAAACGCGGGATGAAATTTAGCTTAAATATTTATCTTATAAAAGGTTTGTTTGGTATTGAAAATCGGCAATAGGTTAATAAACAAAAAAGCTATGGGCTAGTATTTGACACAGGGTGTCCGTTGTAGCGACAACGATATTTTGTACAGATAGTTTAAGGATCGATATAAACTCGGAAACTAAAAACGGACGTGATCCGCCTATTTAGCTGCCCAACTCCCATATAAAGTCAACATCAACGAAATTTTAGTATAGAACCAACAATGTAACAGACAAAACAAACAACATAATAAATATGTATTCTATGCTTACCGATGGTTAAGAAAAATCTTTTGTAAAGTTCACTTCTACTTAATACTTAAGACTAGAATATGTAAAGTGATGAAGTTACGTATTGTATTTCTTCAAAAGTGTAAGTTAAGGAAGATCTTTACAATTAGCAATAAAAGGCACAATGGATGCCGAAAACGTATTCCATCCTGCTAGTGTCTAATAAATCTTTTTCTGTATTCTACAAAAATTAATAAACTTGAGCCTAAAAAAATCTAAATTATTAACTCATGAAAAAAGTTCGAAATAATATTCATCATTTATAAATTAATTTATAATTGTTTTGTTTTTCATAAACTGCAATATAAACGGAGGAGTGAGATCGAAAAAATCTTAACACTCATTTTTCCTTTTAACTTTTTTCGGAAGCAATATTTTTTTTTTTTTTTTAATTTTTTATTTGGTTATCTTTGAAAAATATGTCAGTTATTATTTTTAGTGAAAACCATGTTGATTTATTGCTAGTTTGATCAAAATGAGTGACAAAAAAAGTGTACGTGCTAAAATTATTAAAAACTTTCAAAATAATCCTACAAAAAATTCGCCAAAAAATTAATAATTAATTGACGGCAAACATGTCAAACTGTTTCCAATGTTATTAAACAATATCACGAGAATTTGACCAATTTCACTGTTTCGGGAAGAAAAAAGGGTCCACATGATATTGGGAAGCCAAAAAAAAATTGAAGGCATATTGAAAAGAGCTCCAAACACATCTGGTAGAAAAGCAGCTCAGCTACCTCAGAGTTCTGATTATTTGGTGCGAAAAGTTAAAACCAATGCCGGCTTGAAAATATATAAAATCCAAAAAGTAACAGACAGGAATTCCGCGAAAAATTTAGAAACCAAGAATAGGGCACGGAAATTTAAATCAAATTTCTTACAAAAATACTCATGTTGTATAACGGACGACGAAACGTATCCATTAGGGTATTCACTCGAATATTGTTTGTTCGATTAATCGAGAAATTAAAATAAAACAACTGTTCGATTAAAGTAAAATCAAGAATTTCGAGTAACAATTTATTCGAGCAAATTATGCCGATTAATCGAATAATTCGAGTAAAAAATATTTTAAATATTTTATTTCTTAACTAGGATGTTTTAATTTTAGTTTTCTAAAAAATTTAACTTAAAAACAATGTTTCAAAATTTGTATAGAATGTTTCGAATCTAAAAGTGGTACCACAAATTGTAATTTTATTAAAAAAAAATGTTTTTAGTAAAAGGAACCGAATATATGCCTAAATTACAATACATAGTTAAAGGTCGTTTTTTAATTACAAAAACTTAAATAAAAATATAAACGTCACTTTGAAAAATTATAAAGTAAAGTTCAAACAATTTTAATATAAATATAATAAATAATAACAAATAAATTGAAAGATTTTAAACTTGATTTGGAAAAACATATTATTGGTTATATAACAATAAATACTCAGTCTAGTGTAGAGGATATGAAGGTGATGGTTTGAATGAAATTATATAGAAGGAATTTGGACTTAAAATTAAGTTAAGCATGTAAACTTGTTCTTTATGTGAAGAATCGCTGAACTACTTTATCTAAAAAAAGGATAGTCCAAAGTGTTTTTTGTCATTTTCGAAATGTAATAACCCAGAAACTAAAAAATATATATTTTCACAATTCTTTCACAGCCTAACGGATAAAAATCCATATAATATTTGTGTAAAATATTATACTGAGTCGGTTTTACTAAATTATAACAAAAATAAAATAAAAAATAATAAGAAATGAACGATGAATTATAAAACATTTTAAAAATAAATCTGGATCTCCGATACTTAAAAATATTGTACAAACATTTTAAATATAACTGAAAACCTCTGTTGTACATAGGTTAGTATGTGTCCAAATTTAAAAGTTAGGTAATGAGACAAAATCGCATTTCGGACTTCCCTTAATATAAAATTTGGTTCAAGTAGATAGGCCAAATTTGTTAGATCTATTTATTTAACTATCAATGAATATATTAAATATAGAGAAAAAACGACATTATCAAAGCAAAAAACACAAATATTCATAAATATTTACTCAAATTTTAATTATATATTATTTTGGAAAGACTATTTCTTATTTTAAGCTATACTTTTGTATACTTTTTTGATAAGCATTGAAAAATCGAGCAAAATTTTAAGTTATAAATTAATCGAATAACTCGAGTAACTTAAGAAATTTACTCGAGTATTCGAGTAATTTAAAAACTGCATTTTCGAGTTATTTGATTATTCGAACAACGAAAAAGTCGAGTAAAATGAATACTCTAGTATCCATGGTAGATTTTTCGTAGCTTCCGGGTCAAAATTGTTATATTTTTATATTGCTAATGCCCGAGGAAATCTTGAAGATAACTTTAGGACCCAAGAGCAGAAAAAATCCTAAAAAATGTCTGGTATGGCAAGCTTTATGCAGTTGCCACAACCGTAATTTTTTACAGTGCACAATGTGTCCACATATTTTTGGCCCGATTTGGCATAATGTCACTACGGTAGGAAAGACGACAAAAACACCCTAAATTATTAAAATTTAATATAAATAAAGAAGAATTGGAATTTTATATTATTGTTTGTATTAACTCTATATTTTAAAAACTGGTCTGGCCAAGCTAGAGACTTTGAATTTCAGGTACCATCCTACAATTTTGTTTTCTATCGATCTATTGAAAAAACCAGAACATTGAAGCTAATACAAGGATAGTTTTAAGGTTAAATTGGAGTTAAATTGATCTGGTTGGACCACTTATATTTTGTATAGGAAATTATGTAGTTTGACGATATTATCCGTTGTTTCTTATTTTATTTTATTTTATCAACATCTTTTAAACTAAACTCTCACTAGTTTATACCTTTATTTTATGATTTTCCTATTCGTTCACATTTTGTGTTTTGAGAGTAATACCGATGAAATCTCAAATATTTGAAAAGGAAAATTGTATGCGTTTATAGACTCAAAACAAGGAGAAGAACGTGAAGTATATCAATAGAAAAATATTATATCTTGCAAAGCAATGCAGTAATGATTCTATAATATAGTTATACAAATGTAATAATATAAAAAAATAACCAACATTTGCACTGAAATATATTGAATTACATAGCTGGTCTGTCCAGACCATATTTATTACAAATTTGACTATTGAAACAGCCGTATGACGAAGGCTTAATAATGAAGTAAAATGATAAGCGTTTTCACGACTGAAATATATAATATTCACAGTTCAGAAATTTAATATTAAAATCTTTTCTTAAAAGTGTTAGATTGCTAAAAAAAAAAAAAAAATAAATAAAAAAACTTTTTTTCGTACGACGATCAGCTTTTATTTTTAGGAATTCAAAACGCAATTCAATCGCGAATTTTTCATATTAAATTTTTACACTCTATAAATGTTTATAAATTCGATTTCCGAGTTTTGAGTCTTTTTTAGCTTTATTTTTCTTTCGAAAGAAAAACATAACAAACTTTTATCTTCAATAATGTTTTCATAATTGAATTATATTTTAAATTTTTCTAAAAAAAAAAAAAAAAAAATACATTAAATTAAAAAATACATTAAATTACATTAAGTCGTATACATATACGTTACAAATATTTTAAACTCTATTCTCATAAATGTATGTAGTATAGTGAAATACCTAAACTAAAACATATGCAAAACTATGTGAATTTATACTATACACATAACAGGAAATTACATTTTATCACAATCAACACTCAAACGTATAAGTATTTTTGCAAGTCGACATAACATCCCTGCAAACATTTTCTATTGCGGAAATGGCTAAGAAAAGTCTTCCAGAAGTTGAAACTCATCGCCACGACTATTGCCAAAGTATCATTAAAATCATCTTCCGTCGGGAAGAACTGTTCCTCGTGGAAGTGTCTTCCAGACGACTCGAAGAAGACTCTTCTGGACGTCACCCGGAAGATGATCACAGAAGTGTCGTCTTAGTCTCTTCTAGAAGATGATTTTTAATTTTTTTTTTTTTTTTTTCTGTATTTATAATTAAAATTATTATTTTTTTTTTATATTTCATAATTATCTTTATTTCACAATTATTTATACATATGAAACTAAAAAATTTTACATTTGGTCAAATCCGGTCCCTTTAAAAGAAGAAAAGAAGATTAATAATAATTTTTATAGTTAAATTGTATTTAGATTGCTTTTTGTACAAAGAATGCGGCAAGACACTTTTACAGGCAAAATTTTGGACTTCTTTAACCCTTATGTTGACAACCGCATACCCGGGTATGTTTTTCATTTTTAAATTAGCATAATTGGAGTTCTGATTGTCATATTAAATTGAAAATTTAGATGTTTGTCAAAAATATTGTTAGCTATGATATTCTGAAGAAAAATTAAAAAATTTGTATAGCCAAAGTTATAAGCGTTTTAGTGACGATACCAATTACGTTTACAACCAGCATACCCGGGTATGTACAGAGCAATTTATGGAAATATTTTATCGAATACAAGTAAAATATTTATTATGTTTCATTTTTTATAAATAATAGATACATTAGCTTATAATAAATTTAAGAAAAAAAAAATCTTCCACTAATGTCTCAAACTTCTAGGCTTCGGATAAAAAATATTTTTCTCTTAATCTTACTGGGCCTTCCAACATGCTTTCGATTCCACTTCTAATTTTTTAATTTTCTCTACGGTACAGTACGATTTGTTGAATTTTTAGTTGTGGATTGTTTTCCATATATGTATATTATATTTGTAGCAGAAGTAGCCACATCCGAATGTTCTCCTTTTGTTGAGGGTTCCCAAAATTGACAAAGCACCAAACTAGATGCCAAATTGTATCTCGTGAAGAAATTATCACATACGTTTTCGTTATACATTTCTCACGTAATCTTTAGCATCTTCATCTATTGGTAAATGTTCCTGCTCATTTTCACTTTCTGTATTTCTAACTTTCTCCAGCATTCGACTTATGTACTCTTCTTTGTCTTCAACATTGCTTTAGCTTCAAATGATAAGAAAACCAACAACAGGTGCATCTCAAAAGTACCATTTCATTTGAATTGGAAAAACTTAAAATTAGTTTACAATAACCCTTTCTAGTCTTGTGCTTGCATTTTATTATCATTCGTTCAAGATTAGGTGAAAATTAGCAAATTATCATAAAAATGTAAAAATCTCAAAAAATTTCATAAAAAATAATTTGAATGAGTGAATTCTTCAGGTACTTAGCAAAGATCAATAAATGAAATGCAAAGGATTATTCTTGAATGGGAAAAAACTCAAGGGTACTATAAAACCTTTTAGATCTTTGTTTTTGTATTTTTAGTAACACTCAGTCAAAATTAGGTAAAAACGGTTGTATAATAATTAGGAAATAATCATAAAAATTTAAAAACATCAAAATTCTATCATAAAAAAAAACACTTAAAAATGTGTAAACAAATCATATAGGAATAATTACCATGAGTAAAATTTACATTTACTTTTCAAGGATCAATAAATGAATGGGAAACGCAATCTGAAATTTTAATGCACGAGGAAAAAATAAATGGGAAAGCCTGATTTTATTTAAGTGGGAAAAATTCAAATGTTGTTAAAAAACCCTTATATTTTTGGCTTCACTCAGTCAATATTAGGTAAAAACGGTTATATTTTTAGCAAATGATAAGAAGAATTTTAAATTACAGTGTCTCACATAAGTTAGTGAATTTCAATTTTTATATAAAAAAATTAGTTATTTTTATTTATTAAATTAGGTAAAAAAAAAAAATAAATAATATCTTTTATATGAATGGGATTTTTTTGCCTGAGTTGTCTTCTACCAAATGCTGCAAAAAGTAGCACAAAATGTTGAATCGTTTCCGAGAAATTGAGAAAAATAACACGTGCAGTCATTTCAGGTACCTCACAAAAGTATTTGAATTTTTTAATTTTTTATATTTGAAGATACTCAAAATACAAAAAAGGCAAGAAAAAGATATGTTTTATATTATTAATTGTTATTAAGTAATAGTGTTAAACGTTTAGTAATTCGTTTTATAAATTTAGGGGTAAAATTTTAAGGAAATTAAGCGAAGTTTCTTTACATGTATCTTTCAAAAAGGAAAATTGGAATAATCGGGTAATTTTTCCTAAATTATTTCTTAAATTTAATTTGTTTTATTTGGAAATATAAATTGACTTTTTCATGTCTTCGAAAAATAATTTTTACTGCAAAATTCGAAATATTGACATTCCAAGCGGAGTACGTAGTTTCATTATGTTGTTAAAAATTAAAAAATGTTCAACATTGAGCCTATTTTACTGAAGTATTGGTCCACATAATTTAACAAAACTTTCAGATTGTGTTTCTGTAGGTATTAGCTGTTATTAAATGGGAGATTTAGATACCGGCTACAAAAATACAGAGAAATTGGAGCCATAGTGTAAAACACGACAAAAGGCATATTTTAAGTTACATAACTATATGACTTTCAAGGTATACGGGAAACTATAAAAAGGTAAAAATACCCGAAAAAGTTTACTATTCTGTTAATATTACTTATATTGATGAAAATAAAGTTAAACATTTTTCGGTCCAACATTTCTGGACTGCAAGTTATTGATCCAAAAATAATATGGCTAAGTAATTAGAAAAATAAACCCAAGTACAATTATGTCGTGGTATATATTGGAGCTATATCATAGTCAGGTATTTTAGCCTTCAAATTTATAATTGGCTATATATCGGGAAGATATTCCCCAACATTTTGAAATAAATTTTTGATACGTAGGGAACCAAAATGGGCTTGATATTTAAGGTATTCTATTGTTGATGGTGCCATGCCTCATAATTATCGACTTGGACCCTTCGTATATGGGGTTTTAACAAAAAAAAAAACTCATAAGGAACTAAAACCTTATTATTTTCTTACTATAATGACAAAAAAAAAATATTATTGTTTTGGTCAGTTATAAAGGAAAAATAGGCGTGTTCTTTCGAAATCAACATTCTAAGTCCATTAAATATAAAATTGGACCAAAAATCCCCCAAAATTTTACTCCAAATCGGGGAAATAAATTAGTAAACATTTAATTGTGATACCTGTGACCAATTATTAATAAAAAATACATGAATTTCTCCAATTTATATTTTGTTTGACATTTTTAAATACAAATGTGATAAAAATTCAAATACTTTTGTGAGGTGAATTCGATGAATTTTCATACTATTTCTGAAATAACTTGGATACAATACAATATTTTTGAATGCAGTTTTTTGCATTATAAAGTTAACAAATAGATAAATACAATTTAGTTAATAAATCTAGAATTATTTTTTTTTTAAATCACGTAATTAAACCGTTTTAATTATTAATTAAAAAAATTCAAATACTTTAGTGAGACACTGTATGTAATTATCAGGAACATTATTATTGCTGCCAAACTGTACCAAAGTTAAATTGTTACTGAAAACATGATTCTACCTGTTTCTTTATTGGGTTCTTTTCTTTTCATAAAAAACTGACAATCTTCCCAACACACGTCAAGAAGATTATTGCGCAATAGTAATGTATTTTGTTTTTGTTAAATTCGAATTATCATCTTATTATCTTCCAGAAGTGACTTCAAAGTATACTTTTGGAAGATCAAAGGACGGTAGTAATTTATTTTGTTTTTGTGAATTTCGTACACACTTCTGACAATCATCTGGAAGTCACTAAGAAGTGAAGTCTGGACGACTAATGCGCAATAGAAATGTATTTTGTTGTTGTAAATTTCGAACAATCTTCCAATTATCATCCAGATGTCACTAAGAAGTGACGTCTGGAAGATTGGCAACAAATTTATCTTCCAAATGTTTAAAGGGATACTCTGCATACAACCATATAAATATGCAGATGAATACAGCTTTTTTCTACCATATGCTCACGCATACCAAAATACAACCACTATACATGAAAAATCATGTAATTTTAACTCAACATTTAACTCCTTCCAAATTTAATTTAAAGCAGTCTTCGAAAAAAATACAATATCAGCCAAAATAATTTTTAGCCTTCTGTTTAAAAGAAAAAAAGATAAAAAAAAAAAAACGAGAGAAAAAGATATAGTCGGTCAAGCCCGACCATATGATACCCTACACCATTGTGTACATTATAATTCGGGGAGGGGCCTTGACTTGGAGTCAAATGTGGTCCGATACTCATAAGTGTAAAATAAAACATACGAATACAGAATATTACGTTGATGCTGAGATGTATATGAATTTATTCACTTTTGGGTGATTCCCGAAAGAGGGACTTATATGGGAGCTATGGTAAATTATGGACCGATCTTTTTAAAATTTGGCACTATCATTTATGTTCATATAAAACTTATTTGTGTCGAATATCAACTTGATACTAACATTTTGATGGGATTTATGCCCGTTAATGTGATTTTTTGAAAAGGGGTTTATATAGGAGCTATGGTTAATTATGGACCGATCTTTTTAAAAATCGGCACACTTATTAAGACTTATGTGAAACTTATATGCGCCAAATTTTATTAAAATATTGCTATATTTAAGGGATTTATGATCGTTAAACCCTTTTCCGGAAGGACATTTGTATGGGGGCTAGGTGAAATAATGAACCGATCATAGCCAATAGGCTTCGTCCCTGGTCTAGAAGAAACCTGTGTACCAAATTTCATTAATTTTGGTTCAAAATTGCGACCTGTAGTTTGATTACAACGTTTACATGGACGGACAGACGGACACCCACCTATGGTGGTGTAGGGTATAATGAAATAGAAATTTTGAACGTAGTTGTGCGTATATATTTGTATTGCATATGTGAACATATAAATACATAACTCTACTTGTTTTGTTGTAGTACTTATTTGTATTTTTGCATATTGCACAGTGTTTAATAGTGTTTACTAAAAAAATAATGAGTACATGGCATTGAGCCATATTTTGCGTTAACACATATATACGTACATACATGCAGTTTTTTTTTTTTTTTTTTTTTCAAACACACGGCTACATGTAAACTAATATATTTAGATATTCACATGTATGTGTATTATTTTATATACGTTAGTTTGTACATAATATAAATTCGCATACATATATTCTCTATAACGTATTGCGAAACAAATGCCAGATTTACATGCAAAATGCATGTTGTAATCTGTAACATCGTCTCCCTGTACGTCTACCGTTATAGTGGTAGCAGTGAAAAATAATTACGAGCGACAGTTAAATTGTTAAATGGCGTTGTTTTGTATATCAATGATTATATTGTTAGTGTTAAACATTTTCGTGCATATTTATTAGTAGAGTTACCATAGTGATGATTTTAAAAAAGATTATGTTTTACAGACAATATATTTCCGGTTTGTCAAGACGTACCTCATTGACATATTATTAATTTGTAATTATTATGCTTCAAAGTAGAACACTCAATCCAGCATTCAAATAATTCACTAACCATATAGTCTATATGTTGTAAGACTCGAATTAAGTTCTAGTTGGTTAGAGACCGCTGTATTTATAATTTTCCAAAAAATTATTTTAATCTATATGACCTCAAGATAAGGATATCGGATAAAAACATGGCCATTTTTGAAAACACTTTCTTTGGAGATTTGATAGTTGCTTCAGTCACATTTTCTGTTAAAATCTTCGGTATTTTGGGACACTTTTTTTGTGCTCTTGAATTCACTTTTCACAAGAGCTCAATATCTCTCCACTGGTCTAAGCTATGGACAATTTTGAAAATTGACCTCTCTTGGTACTAAAACTATGTTATTGATTTGGTACCACTCCAGAGCTTTCTTACCGTAGTGACATGATACCAAATGGGTCCAAAAATATGTGAACACGTTGTGCTTTCTTAAGAAAATAAGAAGTCTTTTTTTGCAAATATTCCTTTATGCATATTTTGGTATTTATTGATCCGAATGTATCAAATGACTTTCCTGTTTTGCAAACTGCAAATAGCTTGTCATATCATGAATTTTGTAAGAAATTTTTGCTGCTTTTGGGTCTTAAACTTATCTCCAACATTGCTTCGAGCATAAGCAATAACAATTTTTGAGACACAAGCTGCGAAAATTCTGTCAGCACCTACGTTTCTTCGTCAATTATACAGCTTGAGTATTTTTGTATGAAATTTGGTTTTAAATTCCGAGTCCTATTTTTGGCTTGTAATTTTTTTTGCAGAATTCCAGTTTGGAATTTTTTGAACTTTATATGTTATCAACTTTCCCATTAGCTTTAAATTTTCGCACCAAATAGTGAAAACACTGAGAAAACTGAGCTGATTTTCTATCAGATGTTTTTGCAGTTCCTTTCAATATGGTCATTTTTTCTTACCGAACTAGGTTACACATCAATAGTCAAATTCTCCTGATACTGTTTAATAACATTAGAAACGGTTTTACGGACGACATTTAATTCTGTGGCCAATTATTTGTAAGACCTTTTTGGATTTTTTGAAATTTTTTAATAACTTGTAGGTCGTAAATCTTTTTCGTCACTTATTTTGATGAAAATAAGGACAAATTAACATGGTTGTTGTTAAAAATAATAACTGATGTATTTTTCCATGATAACTAGATTAAAAAAAAAATTTTTGAATATTGATTCCGAAAAAAGTTATGAGGCAAAATGTGTGTTAAGATTTTTTCGATCTCACTCCTTAATAATAATAATAATAATAATAATAATAATAATAATAATAATAATAGTATAATTTGTATTCCTGTATTCCTCCTCCAAGTAAAGAGATCTTTTAAGAGCTTTATTACTTTTTTTTTTTTTTGCAGCAGCAGCAGATAGTTTCTGCTAAGTTGTAGGGGATATGTCGCTTTGTCGTTCTTTTCCTCGTCTTATCTTTTCGAAGAAATAATTTTTCCACTTTTGAATTTGAAACATTTATGTGTTTTTGGGAAAATTTGGGTTTTGAAATAATCCAAGGCAGCGTTACGATTGGACGACTTTATTCGCCAATTGCCCCTTTTTTAATCAAGTGGTCACTTTTTTGGTTCCTTTTTTAAAACGAAACTGAATGGCGACTTTTTAAGACAAACGTATGCGGAATAAAATTTCAACAAAAATAAAAATTATCTAATTTATCCTAAAATTAACATAAATCTCATATTATATTTCTAAAAGATAACTTTTTATGTTCTTTTTATATGTCCAATATTTGGATCCATTTTGTGCGCTTTTGAAGCACTTTTTAAGGACTTTTTTATCATGAGTTTAAAATCTTGATGTTAGAAATTTTATTCACTTATGGTAATCTAGTTTACCTTGGAATTTTGTTGAAAGGATTCTTCAAACTCTTCTCTGTTTGAATTGGTCCAAAATGTAACAATCGATTTTAATTCAAAATTATTTGGAGATTTTTAATTTAACACTTTTACTTCATTTAGAGATTTTTCTTACCCCTCAAAATCATCCTGTCGTTATATACAGATAATAAAGAAGTTAAGAAGACTAATCTTTATTGGATAATATACATTGACATTTCTTTTTATGAAATCCACCATCTCTGCATTACCAAGATTATTATATTAATCAAAAAATGCAGTCAAATAAGGACTTTGAAAAATAAAAAATTCGTCACTAACTGATTTTGATCTATTAAAATATTTTCTTCGAGAAACTTTTGTCCTTTTTATACCCTACACCACCATAGGTTGGGAGGGTATTATGCGTTTGTGCTGATGTTTGTAACACCCAAAAATATTGGTCTAAGACCCACCTTAATTTATACCAATCGGCTTAGAATCACTTTCTGAGTCGATTTAACGATGTCCGTCCGTCCGTGTGTCCGTCTGACCGTCTGTCCGTCCATGTAAACCTTGTAATCAAACTACAGGTCGCAATTTTGAATCAAAATTAATCAAGTTTGGTACACGGGTTTCTTATAGTCCAGGGACGAAGCTTATTGAAATTGGTTATGATCGGTCCATTATTTCACCTAGCCCCCATACAAATGTCCTCCCGGAAAAGGGTTTAACGATCATAAATCCCTTAAATATAGCAATATTTTAATGAAATTTGGAATATATAAGTTTTATATAAGTCTAAATAACTGCGCCGATTTTTAAAAAGATCGGTTCATAATTAACCATAGCTCCCATATAAACCCCTTTTCAGAAAATTACTTTAACGGGCATAAATCCCATTAAAATGTTAGTATCAAGTTAATATTTGATACAAATAAGTTTTATATGAACATAAATGATAGTGCCAAATTTTACAAAGATCGGTCCATAATTTACCATAGCTCCCATATAAGACCCTCTTTCGGGAATCACCCAAAAGTGAATAAATTCATATAAATGTCAGCATCAACGTAATCTTCTGTATTCGTATGTTTTATTTTACACTTATGAGTATCGGTCCACATCTGACTCCAAGTCAAGACCCCTCCCCGAATTATAATGTACACAATGGTGTAGGGGATCATATGGTCGGGCTTGACCGACTATATCTTTTTCTCTCGTTATATGTATAGATTTACATCTGTCAAAGAAATAAAGTTCTAAGAGACTTGATTTAAAATATAAATCATTTTATGTGATAATCCAAAAAAAAAAAAAAGAAAAATTTGTTGTTCTTAGTGGTTATTTTTCATTAAAATTTTAAAACTACTAAAACTCAGATTTTCATACAATTTCGTACATTATAATGAGAAAATATGTAGTCATCCAAAATAAATGATAAAATATCAAAAGTACACTGTTACTATAATATGAAAGTCAAATTAGATTTTGAAATTGTTCCAAAAAATTGTTCGCCAAATAAATAAATTTGAATATAAATCATTTTTAGTGATATAGAAATAATGCTATAATTTTCAAGGTACTTCCCCTTTTATTTTTATTATTTTGAAGAAACTAGAAATTCGATTTTCATAAAATGTTCACAATAATATGAAAAGGCATGTCGTAAACCAAAATTTATGATAAAATATCTGTATCATAAGTACATATACTTTTTGGACCTGATTGGGTAAATTAAAAAAAAAATTATTATTAATGAAAAATAAATTGTCCAACAGACTTAAGCTCAGTACTTGCAAATCTATTCTTTCTGTTCTAAATTTGTTAATTGATGATTTCAGAAGACTGGAGACCTAGTAAAGATTTCATAAAAAGGTACAGAAGTTTAATTAATAAAAATACAATTTTATGTTAGCTATTTTTATGAATAAATCTTTCTAAATAAAATTTATTATAAGTGAGTGACTATTATTTTGTTTTTAATAAAGTTTATATTATACCTATAACACCAAAGGTGGACAAAGGTAACGGACAAAAAAAATATCTCAACACCCATCTAAAAGTATACCAATCAAATAATTTTCTGAGTTGATTTAACAATGTTCGTCCGTCTGGCTGGCCGGCTATGTGGCTGGCTGGTTGTCTGTCCATGTAAACTTTGTGCAAAAAGTACATAGAGAAGTATATAGATCCAATATTAGATCCATTTCCAAAAAATTTCGGAAATCATGCATAACCGCAATGGTGTACAATATAAAATTGTCAGCCTTGACAGACTTTTTATCCAAGGCCAAAATAATTGTAGATGTAATATCGCAAGTTACATAGAAAAATTAAGAAAATATTTTTTTTTTTTTTTTTTAATTTTCTATGTAACTTGTTAGTTCACCCATTTCCGACCACTACCCGATTCCGTTGAGATAACTTTACGTAATTTGGCACAAAGTTTGTTTTTGTGATTGTGATAATAAATCAAAAAGAACGCCTAGATATTTTTCATTCCGAAATACAGGGCCTGGAAAATTTTAGAAATCGTACCATTTTTGGACCCGGAAAATTTTTCTGAAAAACATTTTCAAAATTTTTTAGCTTAAACTTAAAGCTATTTACTATTAAAATACAGCCATAGTATAAAACCATTTTTTCGGAAAGCAGATTTAAAAATATCACTGAAATGACCATTGATGCGTTTTCGCAACACTAACGTCTTAGGCGATCCGTGTGGCTTCAACACCTAATTTTGGAGAGCCTATTTATAAAAAATTCGATTTTTTTTCTCTTATCTTTAAGAAAACATATTAATCTAATAATAATTGTAAAAAAAAATTAGCATTAACTTCAAAATTAGTTCATTAGGCGATGTTAAAGTTACTGATGCGAAAACGCAACAGCGGTCGAAAATGGGTTAATAAGTACTTTAACTAATTTGTGAAAAAAATCAAAATTTATGCATTGATTATATTGAAATATGTCTTATTTTATTTGCAACAAATTTATCTCTATGGTTAAAAATAAATATTTTAATTTTTGACACTTTCGAATGGACTTGCAAATCGCACTCTCTTAAGTTGTGAATTCAAATCATTGTCCGAATCGTCGTAAAAAATTTTGGGGAAATTTTTCACTTTTGCGGCTACCTTAGCGCTACCTAAACGGCGTTAAGAATCATTCCTAGGAAGTTCATATGTTCTAAAAAGTTTTTTATTGAGATCTTAGATGCATTTTGTAGTTGATCGTTTCCTCGAATTTTGAACGGTTTGCTACCTATGGACCTAAACAGGGGAAAAAAGCTAAAAAAAACGAATTTTTTAAAGTTTTTTTTTGCGATTTTGATCTTGAAGATGAAGTTTTTAGATTTTATGTGTTCACAATTTTTGTTCTTTATGACAAGAGCTACAACTTTGCCTCAGAGAGTAAATCTAAATCCAGAACGGTTTGCAAGATATGAGCCTGAGAAAATTATCACTTTTTTGCAAACATGACACCAAGGTCCCAAATCTTTGGATGCCCATAAAAAAAAGTGCATAACTTTGGGCAAAACTGGGAGACACTGGTCTTTTTTTTTTGTCTTTTATCACGTGGTGGTGTTCGTATATGGTTATATTTTTTCGTGTTGCATTGTGTAATCTATGAATCAAATATGTATTGGAGAGGGGTCTCCAATAGATGTTTTTCTTGCAAAATGTTCACAATAGTTTTTACAATTTCTTACCTCCATCTATTCTTCGGATAATTTACCAATTGGAGCAATACATTATTCGATGATATCATATTGATATCATCGAATTGTCTCAAAATTGTCAATATTTCATCGATATATTTATATTTATAGCTGCTTAATTAGTTTTATCGTAAGTGATATTCTTCTCGCTAATATCCAATTTGAATTTTATTAACTATTTATTTAAAATTTTTTAATTGAAATAGTAGTAATATTTCCAGAAATAAACTGACAAATACGCAAACTTTTCAGATTCTTTGATAAAAGCAACTAAACATATTTTTTTTTTTTTTTTTTTTTGGCGAGAAATACATTGACAAATCATCAGTAATTGCTTTGCAAATTGAAAAGAAGTAAATTGGAGCAACATTTTATTACTAATTTTGGAAGACCATCTATCAGCATTTACAAAAGTGCTATTAGATAACGGGACTTTGAGGGACTTTAAAGTTTTTTTTTTTTTTGTTAATCTTTTGCAAATTACTATGATATTCTACTATAGATAATCCATTAATCTTTAAAACAAAAAAAAAAAAAAAGATTCAAAAATCTTGCTTTAAACAAAAAAGTTACAACTATTCAAAATTCAACTTCTCACCAAAAAAAAAAAAATACTTTGGCTTCAACAACAGTCCTATTCAAGGTTCCGTTACTTAACAACTTAACATTTTTTAATATTTTCTTCATTTTTCAGTTACTTGGTAGGATTTTAAGGAGAATAACTACATTTTTTTTTTTTTTTTTGTAAAATGCGAAAAAAAATTAGGAGTTTTGATCAGATGAATTGTCAAAATCATACACTGTACAATGGGCTAGTCTCTTTGATATTTTGATTTTATTAAAGGCTGTTATATTTAAGTTTTTAATTTGAAGGAAAAATAAATTTTTTTATTTATTTTTAATAAGATATTTTATAAATTCTGGAATACCCTAAATTTTTTATTCATTTTTAAGTGTTCTTTAGATAGTGTTTTAACCATGACCCAATAGAATTAGATTGGCTAAAGTTTTGAACAGTTAAGTGGATTTAAAACGTAACAATTTTTTTTTTTTTTTTTTTAACCCTTTAGAAAATATTCATATTAAAAAAAAATTATCTCAATCATTTTCATGCTCTCTTTTGCATTCAAATTTTCTTTTGCATTCTAATTTTTTTAATAGGAACTCTTTTTACTCTGTGGGTCTTCCATTTTCCTTTACTGATGTGCACAGATTTTTTCTTGCACTAATACATATTTCTCATTTCATTCGATAGATATTTCTTATTTGTATTAAATTTTATATTCTAAAAACATCAGAATCTATCCCTCGCTTTATTTATTTGAAACTCCCATTTTTTCAGGGAATAAATCTTTGATAATTTCAATATATGGCAACTCATATTCGTTTACCCACTATTTATGGTGTTCATTTTAGCATGCATGTATTTTACAGCTCAGTATACACACAATCTACAAATATCTCAATAAATACTAGTGTATCTATGCATTAGTATTGTGTATATGGTGTGCTCATTACCAATTTAAACCAGCCACAATTTCATCCATTATTATTATTACATAATTAAATGTAATACAATTCTTTTGCTATCATTATTATAATCAGTAAAAATGAAAACGAAAAAATACACATACATACATAAATAAATACATAAAACAGCAAACTGTACACAAATTTTCCGAAAAAAAAAAAAAAAAAAAAAAAAATTATAATAAAATTAAAACTCGTAAATGAGAAAAAATTTTCTATAATAATTTTCATATTATTTCATTTAACAAATGTATTTTCATTATATTACAAACATCTACTTAAAGCCATGATGTACATTTTATTTTTTTTTTTTATATGTTCAGTTGTATTTTTGTTATTAAGCCAATACCAATAATCAAATTCTTTATAAACGAAAATGTTTAAATATGCTTAAATAATTTTCATAAATGGCTTTCAATTGCTCTAAAAAAAATTTTATAATTTTAAAAATGATTTTGATTTAAGCTGATAAGTATTATTATAATATTTGGCAAAATATTCAAAAAAAAATTAAAAATAAATAAAAGAGGAAAATAATTATGAGTAAAACTTAATTCATTTGGTTGAATTTTTTTTCCAGTTGGTTGTATATTTGCTATTTATTTAAAATTTGAAATTATCTATAATAATTGAAGATTAGATTTTGTTATTTAGGTTAGAAATATACGCTACTTGAGAAATGATGGTATAAAAAGAACAGATATTAAGTTTGTAATATTTATTTTTATACCCACCATCAAAAAGATGGGGGGGGGGGGTGTATATTGATTTTGTCATTCTGTATATAACATGTCGAAAAAATCATTTAAGACCGCATAAATTAAATATTTCGATTCTGAGTTGATCTAGTTATGTCCGTCCGTCTGTCTGTCTGTTGAAAGCAGGACAACGCACATTGGGGTAAAAGGGATCGAAAATGTCGCTTAATTCAGGGAAAGGTGATATCAATATTTTAATGATCACGTTTTATTTTTTTATTGTTTATTAGTTAAAAAAAAAAATCAGTTTTAAAAATTTGAGATTTTTTTTCAGAACGGTGATGTCTGTCCGTCCGTCTATACATTAGAGTTAAATGTGTCGAAAATTATGCATTATTCAAAGAAGGGTGGTATCAACATTTTAATGATCACATTTAAATTTTCTATTTATTAGTAAGTAAAAAAAATGTATTTTTAGAATTATAAGATGATTTTTGGCTGTAGGGTAATGTCCGTCCTTCCGTCTATACATTTGGGTTAAATGGGACGAAAATGATGCTTAATTCAAGAAAAATTTTAATGATCACTTTTTATTTTTTCTATTTATTAGTTAATAAAAAAAAAAAATATTTTTAGAATTCTAAAATATTTTTTGGCAGCAAGGCAATGTCTGTCCGTCTATACATTTGTGTTAAATGTGTCGAAAATTCCACTTAATTCAGAGAAAGGTGATATCAAAATTTTAATACCTTCATTTGGTTTTCATATTAATTGAGAAGTGAAAAAAATATCTTTTGAATTTTAATACTTTTTTCAAAGAATTCTAATGTCCGTCCATCTGTCCGTTTGTTTGTTAATTTTTGCAAACTTTCCAATTCAAAATCGTTTAACTTTTGACTCAATTAAGATAATGACTGAAGATTTTCTTTGTTCGATAGATAATTTTGCCTTTTTAAACAACTACATAAAATATAATAAAGTCGGTTGAAAATATTTCGCTATATATGGAAAAATCTTAACCAAGATCTTGTAAAATTGAGATTTTTTAAATTTTAAATGTCTATAACTATATAAGATAAGTATAATATGCAAACATGTTTTCTAAAGGATTTATCAAGGACTTTAAGATGATATAAAAATCTTGGAAATAGGGTAAGAAACAAAAATTCGCTAGTGGTTAAACTTTTTTCATGACACTAGTACCCTATTTTGCACCCCTATAGTGCCGCTTCTAAACTCAAAATGCTACTGTTCTCTGCTACGCCTGTGTGAAATTTCATGCAAATCCAAACTGCCGATTAGAAGTTACAGATTTATTTCGATTCTTCCCCACTGTTTAATGTTTGATAAAGCAAAGAAAATGTCTGCCCTTATGCTGTTTTTAGTATGAAATCTACTGGATTTTTTTTTTTTTTTTTTAATTATTTTCTCAAATCGGGCATATATATGCGCACGATTTTTTTTTTTCATAATATTAAAGTGTACAGTATGTACTATTTTTCAGAAAATTTTCAGAACTAACATCCTGTAACATTTTAAGTTGCATTCCATGAAATATGAAAATTAGTGTATTTTAGGATAATTTTCAAAAAAATAACAAAAATATTACGACAAAATATAATTTATAAATACTTGAAGAAAAGTACACTTAAACATCTGAAGTTGATGGTTTCATTTTAAATGTTTACCTTAAAAAACTTTTTACTTAAAATAAATACACTGAGATCTTATGAAAATTTTATTTTTTACTATTTTTTAAAAATGTAAAAAAATTCTTAACTTTGACAGCTCTGTGTAAGAAAACAACACAACCTAGCTTAAAGATTTTAATTGATATTGATACATAATTTGTCTATTTTTATTCGGTAGCTAACTTTATCTCAAAACTTAAAATTTTAAAATTCTATTAAGAACCACTTTTGACACGTTTTACCCCAACTAGCAACGTAGGAGGACGAAATTTGGATCAAATATTTATCTTATACAAAGTTTGTTGGTATTGAAAATGAGCAAAATCGGTCAATAACCAAAAAAGTTATGGGCAAAATACTAGAAACACAGGACATCCGTTGTAGTTTCTTTTCATGCTTCTCTGTTGATATCTCTTAAACGAAAGCATGTACGATAACGAAATTTTACATAAATAGTTGGATTGTCGATAAAAACTTGAAAACCAAAAATGTTTATAAAGTTTTTCTTATATGGCTTTGGTTACTTTGTAGTCCACAAAAAACCCATAACTTCAATATTTTTTACCTTTACAAACACTATAACAAAATCAATATATCCTCCTAATATTTAATCACTCTCATAAACAACACAAAAAATCTCAATTAATCTCAATCAATACAAAATATAAAAATTAATTAAAATTTTAATTAAACTTGTTTATTCTGTTTTTGGCTTTAATACTATAAACAACGAAAAAAATCCTATAACAATATTTTAATAACTTTTTTTCAACAACTTTTATTATTTATATTTAAACATTTTGTTGTTCTTTATAACATTTTTTTCTCTCTTTATATAATTTGTTTATTTTTATAATTTTTTTCTAAAGAATAATTGTATTTGCTTTACTATACCTTTTTTTTTTTTTGTTTCCTTGCTCTTCTTATACAAAAAAAAAAAAAAAAAAAAAAAATCCCCTAAATATATGTTTTGCGTGTGTGTAAGAGAGCATTTTGTTTATGCACTAATACTGATTAATGGTAAAACTTTTCTAATTTGTTGTATACGAACGAGTACAAATTTTTCAACTACAATTAAGAACATGAATTGGAAAAAATTTAAGACACATGCTGTTGTATAGGGTTTGTGTGTGGTAGTGTCGACACTTTAAGTTTCATTCAATTAAAATAAAAAATTGAAAAAAATAATAAAGAATTAACAATAAAGAAAAACTTTTTGTTGTTTTATGTTTTTTTGGATAAAATTTATTAAATGAATGTTTTGCTAGTTGATTACTGTAGAGAATTAAGAAGGTAAGGTTTTCCTATTTTAGAAAACAAATTAATTTTTATACCCTACACCACCATAGGTGGTTGGGGTATAATGCGATTGTGCTGATGTTTGTAACGCACAGAAATAATTATCGGACCCCCACCTTAAAGTATACCGTTCGAATCAGAAGCACTTTCTGAGTCGATTTACCGATGTCCGTCCGTCCGTCTGGCTGTCTGTCCATGTAAACCTTGTCAAGAAAGTGCAGGTCGGAATTTTAAAGATATCTTGATGAAATTTGGCACGAATAATTATTTTGGTACAAGGACGAAGCCCATTGAAATTGGTTATGATCGGTCCATTATTTCACCTAGCCCCCATACAAATGTCCTCCCGGAATAGGGGTTTAACGATCACAAATGCCTTAAATATAGCAATATTTCAATGAAACTTGGTAATCTTGTGTTAATCTTTGTGCAAAATTTCATTAGGATCGGTTCATAATTGACCATAACTCCCATATAAACACCTCTGCCGAAAATCACTTTAACGTGCATAAATCCCATACGAATGATAGTATCAAGTTAATATTCAACACAAATAAGTTTTATATAAGTAGAAATAACATTGCCAAAATGTATGAGAATCGGTCCATAATTTACCATAGCTCCCATATAAACGCACTTCCGGGAATCACCCTAAATGGCAAAAAATGATATAGATGTTAGTATAAATGCATTATTCTGTATTTATATAATTTATTTTACATTTAGTAAAAGTGTTGGTTTACAATTGGACACAGGTCTAATTGTGTAGGGTCATATGGTCGGTCTTGACCGACTATAGTTTCACTCTCGTTATTATATTAATTTATTTACAATAAATTGTTGGGATTAAATCGATTAAGAAAGTAATAACCTGTCCTATTTTTATTTTTTTTTTTTTACGGTTTAGTTAAATTTAACAAGTCATCTAACTTTTGGTTAATATTATACTAGAAGTTAAAGATTTTCATAAACAGTATTAAAAAGTTATTTAACTTTCAGTTAACACTATTGTGGATTTGTTTTGTATCAAAAATTCAAAATATTTAAAATAATTTTATTTATGTTTTGAAATTAAATTAAACATTTGTACTTTTATAAAAAAAGATGTACATGGTATTTACGCACATTAGAAGGATTTTCGGCAAACGGACTTTATATATGTAAACTATGGTCAATTACGGACAAATTCATAAATTTTTTTTTCAAAATTGCAACTTTCATAATGGTCTCATCATCAGACAGACATACCTGAAGGGACATCATTAAATCCCACAAATGTATGCAAGCATTCTGAGCGAATTGTTGGGGTCTTATTTAAGCCAATGAATCCCTGGGGATCGCGGAAATGTCCGAATGATAAATACATACTTGAATGATTAATGAATAGTTCAATTTAGTTCCGATAGGACCTTTTGCTAGGAATAGGACTCAGCCTCAAAATGTCTTGTTTTAGTTCATTCGCATTTGGAAATACTGAGATACGTGAGAAAATAAATATTTCTGAGAGGATCCGTAAGATAAATTGTCACAAAAATAAGCAAAAAAGAAAGTTAAAGTGGTCAAGTCCGATACTGATATACGTATATGTTAACATTACGCACTTTAAAATTATTTTTCGCAATATGTTATATATGGAACTATGGACAGCATTTGATCAATTATTGAAAAATTTGTTAATGTGGTCTACACTTTTTGTGTTGTTCTATTTGTACACAGAGAATACTGTTACGTTATGACAACCGAATTTTTAGCCAATCGAATTCGTTCGGTTACACGTACTATCACAAAAAACGGTTGTGATGACTGAATATGTCATTTATGTGTATCAAATAATTGGTAGGTTTTAATGATTTTTCAGTTAGAATGAATTTTAAATAAATAACAAAATATCAAAAACATAACTTATATTTTTATATTTTATTTTTACAACAATAAAACATTAATGTGCAAAATAAATTATTAATATTTTCATATTCATGTTTATAAAGTAAAGAATGGTGGTCTTCTTGGTATTACTCAAGCGTTTGGAACTACTGTACCTGATGTAATATGATGGATTTAAACGCGTATCAACTATGTTAGCAAGGAATATCCGTGAAAGAAATTAAGCAACAGTGGTTGAGCAAATTATGTTGCATACTATTTTATAATACTATATTTACCTTGTTGAAATGAGTTCTTGATTCCAATGAGCTCTGGCCGTTTAACATACATACAAATTCATGAAATAAAATATAGTTTGTAAAGATGAAACATAACCTTTTAAGATTTAAAATAATATTAAACTTACTCGCATAACTTTCGCAATTGGTTTACACTGGATCATCATTAGCTGCGCCTTATATGGGTTTGATGTTCTTATTTGAATGAAATTAGTTTTTCTTCGCAGTTTTTAAATTTTTTACAAAATTTTTCTTTTTAAATTTTTCTTTTTTTATAACACGTTAAAACAAAATTATATAAGTATGAATTCGCTTGGCCGAATAGAATTCTTTTGTTTTTGTTAACCGAATTTTACAAATTTTGGAACCAAATATTGGAAACTGAACCTGAAAATTAATTATATAAATGAATTTTGATTGAGCTACAAAAATATTTTGTATTTAAGTGAATTTAAAAGAATTAAGTTCGGCTAACTTAAACGATATTGTAAATTATTAATTAGTTGATTGATCCGAATGTATTGTTTTGTATGGGAACACATATACCATTGGGGGAATACTAAAATTGTTACAAACGTAGAAAATCTGCCAAATTTATATATTTTTAATATCAGACATTGAATATTGTTTAATTATCCTAATTTTTTAATAGTAACCATTTTCTTAACAATCCTTTTTCTGTGTGTAAAAAAATCATTTTATGTATAAACTGAAAGTTAAAAAAATAACTAGAAGAATTTTTTTCGATAAAATTTAACTTAAAGTTAGTGCTAACAAGAACTTTGTGTTAACGATTTTATTTTAACTTTTTGTTTTAACTGGAAGTTAGTATTTAAATTCCAGTTATTGTTTTATTGTTAACGGGCCTTAATAAATATATATTAAGCTGCACCAAAACTTACCAAGTTTCGAATTTTGACCGTAACTCCCCCTAGAATGGTTCTTTGGGTTGCAAAAACATACTGTGTAAAATATTAGTGAAATCGGATATCGTTAACCCGCATCGAACCTGAAATTTGTAGGGTGCATTTATATGGGGAAAAGTGTTTTTGCTATTAAATGCTTCGTTTTGCACCTAAATGTTAAAAAATTGTAATATACACATAATTATCTATCAAATAACATATTAAAAGATAAAATATATTAAAAAATGTTAAAGTTATAATAAAATCCCCAGACCATTAATGTGTTTTAGAACACTTGTGTAAGGAGTGTACAACGGATTTTAATTTTTTTTGATAAATGTTTAAACAAAAAGCTATTTTCAATTTCATTTGAACCATAATTACTAAAAAATATATTTTTGTTTCCGCAGGAGAAACCAAACACCTTTCCATGCTCGGTTAAAAATTGTTTAAATTTTTTAAGACCACTTCAAAACTCCATTTTCAAACTTTAAAATGGTTCGTTAAACAAATTTCAAAAGTTTTCGAAAAAAAACTTTACAAATTTATAAACAATGCTATAGAAAATAAAATTAAAAAAGAATTAGGTGAATAAATAAGCCGTACCTGTGATTAGAATTCTGCTGATTTCGGCAAGGATGCATTTTATGCAGTTTTTACGGTATAAAGTAAATTTTTTTTTTTAACTGATGTTCAAATTAAACCAAATTATTATATAGTAAGGTAAAATATATGTCGATAAATACATTTTGAAGATTTAAAAAAAAAAAAAAAATGAACAAGGATAACCTTTAAAATACCGAGGTCAAAAGTCAAAAATAGAAAAAAATTTAATTTAAAGGAGAACATAGCGAAAAATAATTTATTTTAGCATGGATATAGTAATAGTTATTGTTATTCATTTAAAAAATAATCAGATAAGTATCTGGTACTTTTTTGAAATTCGGCTTTCTTAGGAAGAAAACGGTTAAAAACTGTATTTTGGTACATTTTTGGCACCCTATCTATCTTTTAATCCAGTAAGCATAGAAATAAAATGTACATCAAATTAGTACCTTATAGAAAATTTCTGAATACTTTGTACTTTTTGGAAATTCGAATGTTTAAGGGGTAAAAATCGTATCTATTTTTAATGTTTTTTTCACAAAATACTTTTTTTTTTTTCTTTTTACTGACACATACATATGAATATTTTAACATTCAATTAGTAAAATTTAGAAATTCATTGGAATACACTTTTCGTCACACCCAGGCGAAATAAAAAGTACCAAAAAGGGAATAAAATCAGGAAATTTAATTTTATTCAAATTAAGTAATGCATTTTTTATTATATTAAACCTAAGTGAGCGAGAATTTACAAGAGAAGATTTTGTGGTGTTTTTTTGTTCTTCTAATGGTACTTTTTTAATTTTCTGTAGTATTGTACCTAGAAACCTGAAATTACAGATACATGGTCCTAAGTGAATAAGAATCCATAACATGGGACTTTGTGGTACTCTTTCATTCTTTTAATTTCTTTGGAATTTTCTAAAGTATTGAACCTAGAAACATAAAATTAAAGATACATGGTTCTATGTGGATAAAAATTCTAGAGGGAGACTTTGTGGTACTTTTTTTTTCCGTGATACTTTTTGAATTTTTTTATAGAATTGAAACTACAAATATCAAACTAAAAATATATGGTCCTAAGTGAATGAGAATCCATAAGAAGGTACTTTGTGTTATTTGAATGTCAAGCTTTGAATTTTTTGTAATAATAATTAACTTTCAAACTTAAAATTAAAGATATATGTTTCTGTGTTGAGAATCCACAAGCCCCATTAGTAAAATTCTTCTCTCCTAAAATAGAAATTATTTGGTAGTTTTTGAACCCTGAAACATTAAAGATGTAAGAAACTAGTAACTAAAATATTTAAAAACTTAAGGTTCTTAACCCTTGTGTTGACAACCGCATACCCAGGTATGTTTTTCATTTTTAAATTAGCATATTCGCAGTATTGGTTGTCATATTAAATTGAAAATTTAGATGTTTGTTAACAATTTTGTTAGCTATGATATTCTGAAGAAAAAAGTTAAAAACAGTTTTTATAGCCAAAGTTATAAGCGTTTTTGTGACGATACCCCTTACGTTTACAACCAGCATACCCGGGTATGTACAGAGCAATTTTTGGAAATATTTTATTGAATACAAGTAAAATATTTATTATCTTTCACATTTTAATAATATTAGATACATTAGCTTATAATAAGTTTAACAAAATTTGTATTTTAGGCTACGCAGCCCTTACATTCAGTAATATCTTCTGAATATTCGGCACATACTGGTTTATGGCATTTTCTACACACCTTTCGTGTTGGTCTTCTTCTAGAACACATAAAACAATTACCATTATACTTCATTCTTCCACTAATGTCTCCAACTTCTTAGCTTCGGATAAAAAACATCTTACTGGGTCTTCCAACCTGCTTTCGATTCCACTTCTGGAGTAAAAATGTAGTATAACTTGTACATTCTGCGATCTTTTTTAAATTTTCTCTATAGTTAGTTATTCGCTCAGCTGCAGCATGAATAATCTTCTACGATTTGTTGAAGTTTTTAATTGTGGATTGTTTTCCATATATGTATATAATTTTTGTAGCAAAAGCAGCCACACCCAAAATGTTGTAAAAAAAGCTAAAAACCATTGGTTTGTTCACCTTTTTGTTAAATATTTGCCAGTTTCAGTTTCAACTTTATAATATGATATAGAAAGCAGTAAATCTGACTTGTTACTTTTTGGAACGTAGGAACACGGGCTTATGTTATAAGTAAAGGCATAGATTGATGTTTCCACTAATCTTCCACTTGGATTAGAAAACTAATGTTGCATAAATCTTCTCCTTTCGTTGACGGTACCAAAAATTGACAAATTGTGGTCGAGCATCAAATTAGAGGCCAAATTGAAGCTTGTGAAGATGTTATTACATACCATGTTTTCGTTTTCCAGAAAATGCCATCTCTTCCAGTATATATGTTCATTGAGGCTTCAAGTGGATCTGCATCCATTTCTTCGTCTGAATCAGTGTCACATAATATTCTGATAACTGTATTTCCTCTGCATCTGAATCATTCGACGTATATTCTATTCTTTGTCTTCAACATTGCTTTATCTTCAAATGATAGGAAAACCAACAACAGGTGTATCTCGAAGGTACCATTTTATTTGAATAGGAAAAACTCAGTTAGTTTATAACTTAATGAAAAACTCCTTTTTAGTCTTGTGCTTGCATTTTTATTATCATTCAGTCAAGATTAGGGGAAAATGGTTATATAATAATTAGCAAATAAAATGTAAAAACCTCAAAAAATTGCAAAAAGGAATAATTTAAATGAGTGAAATCTGCATGTACACACATGGGTAAAAGTCACCGTCATCTATCATGTACAATGTTTAAAGGCTCCCCATGCTCAGAAAACAATTGAAATATAAAAATGGTTAACTTAAACAAAAAGTATATTTTATTCAAATATTATTTCAGTTAAAATAACTCCTTTTTCTTATACTTATTAAAAAAGAAATTAAAAATATACAAAACAGTTCGTATAACTACTGGACAAAATTCACCGTCAGGTAAAGTTAATTAAAAACTTTTATTATTTTAATATGAGGTATGTTTGCCATTATTTTTAATAATTTCTTGCAAACGTTTCTGCACAGAATGTACTAACTTTTTCGTCACTTCCGGATCAATTTTCTCCCATTCCTCCATTAATTTCTCTTTAAGCATATTTTTGGAAGTAATGTGATGTTCTCGAATCCGTCTATCCAAGTGGTCCCATAAATGCTCTATTGGGTTGATGTAGGGTGACTGAGGAGAAGTTTTAAGAGTGTGAGGGGTGTTATATAAGATCTATAATTGACCAATTTCCGCCGTGTGCTTAGGGTCATTGTCCTGCTGGAAGAAATAGTCGGATTCAATGCCAAGTTTTTGAGCACTTTTATGCAAGTTATCCTTAAGGATATGCAAATAAATATTTTTATCCATTACTTCATCAATAAATACTAGTTCCCCAACCCCAGCCGCCGACATACAACCCCATACCATGACAGCAGCACCATCATGTTTAACAGTCGACTGAATGTGTTTTTCCTGCAAAGCCTCCCCCTTCTTTCTCCATGTCAAAACACGTCCGTCTGATTTATATATGGAAAATTTGCTTTCATCAGAGAATATTACCTTATCCCAAAAGTCTATTCCTTTATTTATGTGCTCTTTTGCGAAAGAAAGGCGTTTCATTTGGTTCACCTTGCTAATCTGCGGTTTTTTCCTGCAAAGTTTGGCATTATACCCGGCAGAATTTAGCACTCGACGTACAGTACGGAGGTGAACACCTGTACCAGTGTTTTCCTTTAACATTGCAGCCATTTCGGACGATGAAGTTTTAGGCTTAATTTTAATTATTTTTACTATTTCCCTCTTTTCCCGAATAGATAGTGCTGGCGGTCGTCCACTTCTTGTCTGATACTCTCATGTTGGGTCGTCTTTGAAACGTTCTATAATTCCAACAATGGTGGTACATGGATGGTTAGGCAATGTGCATATTTCCCGGCTCGTTTTATTTTATTTGTACGCATTTAAAATAATTTTTCTTTCTTCAATCGTAGTTTCTTTTCTTTTTTCACTCATTTTTAATAGTAGTGGCGTTAGCAAATTTTTTAAATTAAGTACCGTTATTAAATTATTACAGATCAGTCTTAAAGTTACCATATTACACGAATTTAGATAGAAGTGTTGGTAAGAGCGAAATTTCTTAAAGTTTCTTTATAATTTAGATGCAGTGACGGTGACTTTTGTCCACAAGAAATATGAACTTCAAATAATAAATACTTATTTTTGTTAATAAGGTTAATGAAAGAAAAATTATTTTAACTAAAAAACTAAATTTTAAATAAACCATATTTTATGCAGAATTAAACTATTTTTATATATCATTTGTTTTATGGGCGCAGGCCCTTCAAATTTATATAGAGGCAAATGACGGTGACTTTTGTCCATCTGTGTACTTAACAAAGATCAATAAATGAATTGCAGAGGTTTTTATATACACATGGAAAAAATAAAACCGTTTTTACTCTCGAATGGAGGGACAGCCTAATTATACTTCAATGAGAAAAAA
This sequence comes from Protophormia terraenovae, assembly GCA_951394005.1. Taxonomy (NCBI): domain Eukaryota; kingdom Metazoa; phylum Arthropoda; class Insecta; order Diptera; family Calliphoridae; genus Protophormia; species Protophormia terraenovae. The sequence goes on along the minus strand of OX596074.1, from coordinate 26,987,070 downwards.
ACTCAAGAGTACTTAAAAACCCTTTTAGATTTTTCTTTTGAATTTATTATAATATTCTGTCAAATTAGGTAAAAACGACTATAAAATAATTAACAAATAATCATAAGATTTTAAAATCATCAAAATTCTATCATAAAAAACACTTAAAAAGGTGTAAACAAATCATATAGGAATAATTTTCATGAGTAAAACTTTCACTTTTCAAAGATTAATGAATGAATTGGAAACCTAATTTGAAGTTTGAATGCACGAGGAACAAATAAAACCGTTATACTTTCGAATGATAGGAAAGCCTGATTTTATTTAAGTGGGAAAAAACTCAAATGTTCTTAAAAACCCTTTTAGATATTTTTCTTATATTTTTAGCTTCACTCAGTTAGTATTAGGTAAAAACGGTTATATTTTTAGCAAATGATAATAAAAAATTTAAATTTTATAATTCCTTACAGGAAAATATTATTAACAAATGCCACGTGTTTATCTTTCTATCGTAAAAACACTTGAAAACATTAAAGTATCAAATATTGCATACAAAATGTATGACATACCCAGGTATGTTGGTTGTAAGGATACGTATAAATTTTTGGTTGTAAACATAAAGGTTAATAATGACAGAACACTAATTTACTACTATTTCTATGGGAGTTAAGAATCATAGTTTAATTTTGCGTTTTTTTTTTCACTATTGGTATTTCATTTTATTTTTTCTAAATAAAAAGGCTACCTTTTTTTAATCTTTTTTTTACTCCTACATAGATGTACTGCAAGATCGGGTTAAATGCTATCTATATAAGAGTTAATCTGTGTTTGCTAGTTTGTCTGTTTTTGAATTTTATTTCAATGCTTTCATTTTATTAAGCTATTAGAAATATTATTAAAAAAAATTATAGTTATGAAATTATGAAATTTTTTTATCTAAACTAACGAAGTAGCGAATGTATTGCTAGTGTACAATAATTGGTTTAAAATTATTAACAAAGTCCATTTAATGATTTCCATCCATGAAAACCTTGTTACCTAACGTAATTATTGATATAATCTGAAGTAATTTCAAAATCCTTTTGAAATAAGTTTTAATCGTATGTGGGGATTAAATGAAACTTAAATTTCAAACACTTTGAAATTAATAATATCGACTTAATCAAAACTTTTAAATTTTATATATTCTTTCTTGTATTTATTAACTAGCTTTAAAAACTACTAAAATCCTTATGGGAATCATAACATTCTCATTTTAATAAAATATTTGCAAATTCACTTTTGTGTATATGTATATAATTTCATTTGAAATTTTTTCTCAAACAAAAACATTTTCCACCATATTTTCTCAAACAAAATTTTTGATTTTTTCTTTTACATTTTTTGCTCTTTTTTCATTCTATTTGTAGATACCTCACGTGCTGGTGACAAATATGAAACAACATCAACGGTTAATGGTTACACCAAATATATGAAATTAAAAATACGTAATGTGGGTCCCAATGACTTTGGTACTTATCGATGCGTAGCAAAAAATTCATTAGGCGAAACTGATGGCAATATTAAACTTGATGGTAAGTAAATATAAGATTTTTTGCCTTTTTATTATGGTTTTGTTCATTTCATACATTTTTTTAAAAATGAACCACATTTCGAGAAATAAAAAATTAAGTAAATGAAAAAAAAAAAAAAATCAAATAGTAGTTACATATTGTATATTAAAGTTGAAAAATTAAAAAGGACGTTATTTAGTTTCTTGTGCTAAAATTAAAGCTTTAGGGTTTTGTAACATTTTACCTTGATTTTATTTTTCTTGTTTTTTTATCTTTAAAATTCAGCAAATAGAGGGCAAACAAAAAAAATATATGTTCTTGTCAATGTTTGACAAATTTATTTTGGCTGTTCTTTTGGTAGATTTTTTATTTTTATTTTTTCTTTCTATTTAATATTTTAAACATTAATTAACTTTCATTTTATTTCCATGCCATTAAATTTGTCTCAATTTCCTTTTATTCACTTTTTTCGCTTTGCTGTTTTCCGTTTGAGTGGGATACGCTACACAAACCTGGAAAATAAAGAGAGTTTAAAAGGAAGATTTGACACACAATGGTAGCAGAAACATAACTTTTAATTAAAACAAAACTTTTGTTCAAACCAATGTTTAACTCCTTTATTTTTTTCCACTTATACCAAATAAAGAATCAATGACATTAAAGTCCAAAAAATATTTCTAAAGTAATTAAGATTCGCTTTAATTACTTAAAGTTTCACTTCATACATTCTTTACTACATTACAAATTTATATGTATTTTTTATTTCTTTTTACTATATGAAATTAATTTAATTCCTTTATTACTATTTTTATCTTATTTTTCTCTACTTTTTTCTTACAGAAATGCCAGCACCCACTACTGCTATTTTATCCGAAATGGCCATGTTGAATCGCAGTCTAGGTACGATGTTCAGCCGAAAAAGTAATTCATATTTTCTCTTTATTCTTTATACTTTTATATTTAATTTTAATGTTTTACCAATTTTTTTCTTTTATTCCTTTTCGTTTGTTCAATTCATTAGAATCAATGTTTTTGGTTTTATTTTATGGCAAAAAAATATATAAAAGGCGCAAAGAACAAAAGTCAATGTTATTTAATAAGCTTCAGTATTTTAAATATGAATGAACATGATTCTTTAATGGAATTAAATATTGATTTTGTTGCTGACGTTTTTTTTTTTTTTTTGTTAATAAGCTAATTTATTATGCTATTTTTTATATTTTTGTTCATGCTTTAAGTTATTGATTATAAGCACTTTGCACATTCATTGTAAAATAATTATTTACTGATTGATTTGTATTTTTAATTTTCATGAAGAGAAATTAAAAAAAATGTTTAATATTTCTAATAAAATCTTATTTGTTTGTTGCGTACTTGTACAAGATGTATTAAAAATTCAACATTACGTATTTCCGACGTTTTCAGCTCTTTTTTTTTTTTTGTAATAACTTGATAAAAATTTCTCTCAAAAAAAAAAAGTAAAAGTCATGATTTTAACATTATGTTGTCACACAGTGGTCCCATATAAATTTTTATTTGGAAATAATTTTGTAACTTGTGAATCCTTAGAAATATCTAAATAAAATTTCTCATGAACAGAGTGAAGTGTCCTTGAATTGATTTGGAGGAGTACAGTTCCCTAACGGGTCACATGGGTAGATGGTAGACCTCCAAAGTTAGTCACCTCGGGTATTTAATTTATTAAAAATTCGCCAAAAATTTTTATATATTTGTATATAGGTAAATCTCTATAAAAAAATATGCTTATATAAGGATTGCGCACGAAAAAATCCGTGCATGCTCTTGGGCTTATAATTTTTGATGTGGTGAAAAATTAATAGTTCTGTTAACTTGTTTGTATTTGCCATTATGCTCACTTGCCATGTGCTAAGTTTCATGGTAATAGCAAAATTGGTTTTTCTTAAAATGGAAGTTTAACAAAAAACACCTAAACACATAATTCAAATTTTTCATGAAATCTTGCATTGGTCATATAAAATAATTGCATTGAAGGATGTTGTGCCGCAAAATACAGTTTCTTGCGTCATAATATAGTACAAAGAAGTCATGATCACTGAATGGTAACCTGGTAGTGGAAGATAAATAATATCTTCGGGCTGTAGGACTCAGGCAAAATAGAAAGGATTTTGAGAGAAAATCACCTTATCTCTTGAAGAATGAATCTTTATCAGAAAATTTGAAAGGAATTCTAGCCTGAAGACGTATAAAGTAAGAAACGCAAGCAAAAATTTGGAGGTAAAAAATAATATGAAAGTACTTCGGACGAATTTTTGCAGAAATTTTTATTTCTGTATAGTAGACGATGAAACGTTCGTACAGGGTGACTTTTTTCAACTTCCTAGCCTGGAATTCTATGTCGCAGATGCTAGAGAGATTATGACAAAAAAAATTTCGTGTATCAAAGAAATCAAAATTCCTAAGAAAGTTTTTGATTTGGGAAGCCATATGCATACGCAGCACTTCATTCCTAAAAAGTGCTTTTGAAAAGACTTCTCCCTTTCCTAATAAAATTCAGTATATCCACTATTTTCTGGCATGTTTTCGCTTCTCCTCATTACAACAAAACAATGGCGTTGCAACAAAGAAATTGAACGAGTTTGTACCGAAAGAGGCTAATCCATTAAATTGTCCGAAACTCTGTGCAATTGAAAGATATTGGACTTTCGTAAAAAATAATTTAAAGGACATTAAACGCTCAGCATAAAATAAAACGGAGTTTAAAAATAATTGGACTTGTTCGAGAAAAAAGTGACCGAAACACAATAAAACCTTTAATTAGAATAATACCGGAAAAGATCGTATATTTTCTTAAAAACAAACAGGAACTAATTTATTCTTTTATTTTTAGAACTTGAACATAACAGTCATTAATAAAAATATCACCTTAAAAAAATTCGCCCACTGGTTTAATTTCTATAAGCAGATTTGCATGCAGGGATTTTTTCGTGCGCAGTCCTTATATAGGTAATCTCATTTAGTTTAAGAGATATTTGGTTCGAAGCAAATTTATCCGATAAAAAGTCATATTAATCTAAATTTGAAACTTAAAAAAAAATAAATTTTTGCGGTTATTTTTCAAAAAGGTGGTAATATTCTTTCACTTCTAAAATATTTTTTTTTTCTTTTTTGTTCCGAACTACAGAATTTTTGTAATGACTACAAATTAAATCTTAACGTAAGTGCATGTAAAACAAAATCGGATGTACTGTGGGCAAAGGTTTCTTCCCCAGCCCTATCCAAACTTTGTAAATTTTGAAAACATTTTTTTAATTGTTTCTCAAAATTCAAAACTGTCCTAATTTGAGTCCTAGATTCTAAAATATTCTCTGGATTCTGTAAAAAATTCTAAATAATTTTCGTGCAAGAATCATGTGATTTAAATAAAAATCAGACCAGCTAGAAACTTATGCTTCTCCAAAACTGTCGGAAAATACCTCAGCAATAACTATGTGAAATTTCATTGAAATATTTAACGGTTCAAAATTTACACAAAATTATTTAGAAAATCATGTTGAAACTGTTGTACACTTATGTAAGTATATAGAATGCTGCAGCACACATTTACCATAGAAATGAAGGAAAATGTGTAAATTTTACTGATGGGAGTTTCAGTTAGTTTTTAAACGATTGTGTAAAGTATTTATGCAAGTATTTGGTATCATTGGAAAGGTTATTACTTTGAAAATAATAATATGTAAATAGTAAAATATTAGAGCTAAGTTTTTTCATTAAATTGCACAAAAAACTTTTTTGTTTAGTGTTATTTTGTAAAAAAAATATTTAAAAAAAAATATTTGAGCTTAAATAAAATCTATATTGATTAAGCTATCATTATGAAATTTTAGTATAATATAAAAAGAGTTGTCTTTAAAAGAAGAGTATAAATAGATTTTTTTTTTTTTTTTTGTTTCCAAAATATTCAAAATTCCAGTTCAGAATTTATATAAAATTTATATTTTTCAGTAAAATGAGACATAGCTTATTAAATATTTTTTATGTGTTTAGCGAACATATGTAGGTATGTAATCTAGGTATTTTTTATTTTTTTTTTTTTAATTTCAGCTTGGACATTTTTGAGCTCCACAAAAAACTAAAAAAAACAAAAATTAAAATTAACGAATTTCTGATAGTGCTAGCGGGGAGACTGTAACCCCAACTGGCCTCGGATTTATTCTACATGCATTTATGTTAAACATTATTTTAGGAACATGAAAAAAATGTATGGGCCAAAGGAAAATATTGGATTTTAAAGTGAAAAAATGTTACCACCTTTTTGAAAAAATCTGAAAAATTCACAACTTTTTCAAATTTTCTATTTCAAAATAATATGACTTCTTATCTAAACCACATAGGTATATGATTCTTACACAAAAATTATTTAGAATTTTGTATAAAATCCAGAGAATATTTTAGAATAAATTAAGATCAAATTGAGCCCGGCAAGTTAAAAAACAAAAACTATAAATAAAACATGTCCAAAAATGGGTCGAAATTTGACTTTGATCCAAATATCTTTTAAACTAGAAAAGATATCCCACACATGTAGAATTATAAGGACTATCTATGTGGAAATTTATTATTTTTTTTTTTTTTTTCAATCAAATTATAAATGAAATTTTGGCGATTTTTTTAAACATATTCATACTCTAGGTGACAAACTTTGGAGGTCCACCCCCGTCCTCCAGACCCCCTAAGGACCTGTGCTCCTCTAAATCAATTGGAATACACCTCAAGATTTTCCATGCGAAATTCAATCAAATATATCTAGCTGTTCTAAAATTACAGAATTATTTAAAAAAAAAATCGATTTGGCGCCACTGTGTGTCATTGGAGGGAAGTACTTAGTGCTGAAATAGAGCTGCAGAAGTTCTTTTTCATGCTGCTTCTTTCCCACTTTTACAGTAATTTGCTTAAAACTATGTTTATACAATTTTTTATAAGCATTCTTATTAAGACTTATTAAATAATAAAAATAATGTAATTTTGTCAACTTAAATTTCTTAGATATTATTAGTCTTTTTTTCCTGCTCAAAATAATTTTGTTTAACTATTTTTAAAGTAATTAATAATAACTTCCAAAAAAGAACAAAATTTGTACTTTTGAAGTGGTGACAAAATTTTATTATTTTTTTTTTTATACCCCTTACCACAGGTGTAAATGGTATATACAAGTTTGTCATTCCGTTTTTCACAATTTTCGTCGGAGAGCAAAAAGTTGATATTTTGGGAACATTGTAAGAAATGATGACGATAGGACCATGTCCGTCCGTGTGTCGTTTGAAATGGCGTTTATAAATTCCACCGATTACTGTCATATATAATATATATATATATATATATATATATATATATATATATATATATATATATATATATATACCAAACGATCAAAAATCCTTTCGATAATTTTTCTATTGAAATTCAGCAAGATCGGTTCATAGATGGCGGAGATATGTTTAAAAACCCGGTTTTCCAGTTTCTGAAGCCTATCTATATACTAGGGACTTCGTTTTTGCAAAGAAAGCTCGGACGTTTTTTTTTTTTTTTTTTAATTTTTCTGCTGAAAAAACTAAATAAATCGGTTCAATAATAACTGAGATATCGGGCAAAACAAATTTTTGATTTTTTTAAAAACCAATTTAAGCTACACATTTTTATTTTTATATGGATCGGTCATAAATATTTTTATAAAATTTGTTTTTTTTTTTTTTTTTTTTAATTAACAAAATTTTTTCATAAACAACTTAGTTATGGGGCAAAAACTAATAAAAATCTGTTAATTATATAAATACACACACAAACATTTATATTAAGCATTGTAATGACTATTAGTGATGTTGTTGTTTTTTATATATTCAAGTAGTTTAGTTAGCAACAGCAGTAATATAATGATCAGAGTAGGAAGAACGCTCATTTTTTTTTTTATTCATTCGGAACAAAATTTTTATCAGCGAATTTAATCCTAATTTCTAGAACGAATTAATTCTTAAATTTGTTCGAAGATCAAAAATTTTATTTTCGAAAATAAAAATATTATTCAGGAATTAACCCGAAACGAATTAATCGAATTGAAGTCGTGTAACGGTATAGAAATGTGTTGACTGAAAGATGTGTGGATATTTAAAACATTGTACATGCTGCAGTTTTTTTTTTTTTTTGGTACTGCTGAATTGTTTACAATAGAACAACACAGTAGTTAATTGAGTGTGTGTGTTTTCTATATGCGTATGTATGTAATCATGTAAATATGTATGTAAATAAATGTTTTCAATTAGAGATATGGGAAAACTATAACTTTCTGAATGCCTCCGAACAAACTTTAAACATAATCCTTTTTGCCTTCTGTAAAAATTCCTTTAAGAATACCTCGACTTCTTTTAAAAAGAAGTCCGGTACTAATTCTTGTTTCCACTTCATTAGATGCGAAGTAGAAGGTGTCACTCACCTACTAACTTTCTCATTACAAACATACAAAATTGTAACTACGAGACTTACAAAGCTCAAACTCATTTAGTTTTGTTTTAAGTATCGATGAAGGAGGTAGTCCGCATGTCTTTTTTTTATATATATATTTCATACTCTTTTTTAATAGCATTGAAAATATAAGACAGCATATTTATTTATTTAAGAGTCCTTGCCTTTTCGCTTCTTTTTGGAAGGGAGAAGGGAAGGCATTGCCTCCAATGACACGCCTTGTAAAAAAAAAATAGTGTTGCAATGCGAGTGGCAGGCCTCGTAGATCCTAAATAAGGCATTTTAGAATGTATCTTTAGCCCTTCTATTTCCGACTGGGTATGTATGTATGTATTTGTTCATACAAATCAAAAATTTATCAAAATAAGTGTTAAAAAATCTTTTTCATGCAAAATTTTAGATTTTTTTGTTACTAAGAATTTTTTTAATAAATGAAAACATCAACAATGTTTCAGTTTATCATCTTTAACTTAAAGCTGGTGATGCTGCGAATAAAATAAGGTGTGTATCTTCAAAATTGATGTACAAATCCTGATTTTATTCACAGTTAAGTAAAAATACCCATGTAACATATAATTGATTTTGATAAATGATACACCAACAGATGTACACGAAAATTGTCTTCAAGACGTGTCAACAATATTTTTTATTCGCTCAAGAATTTCAAAGTTATGGATCAAAATTTTCACCATTTAAAAAAAAAAAAAAATACTTTTTCGCTACTAATTACCGAATAACTGCGGAAATATTAACTGGAAAAAAAATTATGTAAATTCAGCTCAAAGACAAATTTAAGTCGCTATATACTGGAGTTTAATTTATCTTAATAGGATAAACCGTTCTCGAGTTATACAAGTGTGACTGCTTAAAGGTGGGGTCATAGTAGTCATACCCATAAAAAAAAATCTATACGTGATAGAAAAAAAGTAAAAGCTGATCCTTATTTAGCACGTTAAATTCCATCTAATCCACCTACTTTTATACCCTACACCACCATAGGTGGGGAGGGTATAATGCGTTTGTGCTGATGTTTGTAACACCAAAAAATATTGGTCTAAGACCCACCTTAATTTATACCAATCGGCTTAGAATCACTTTCTGACTCGATTTAACGATGTCCGTCCGTCCGTCCGTCTGTCCGTCTGACCGTCTGTCCGTCCATGTAAACCTTGTAATCAAACTACAGGTCGCAATTTTGAACCAAAATTAATGAAATTTGGTACACAGGTTTCTTCTAGTCCAGGGACGAAGCCTATTGAAATAATCGGTCCATTATTTCACCTAGCCCCCATACAAATGTCCTCCCGGAAAAGGGTTTAACGATCATAAATCCCTTAAATATAGCAATATTTTAATGAAATTTGGAACATATAAGTTTTATATAAGTCTAAATAAGTGTGCCGATTTTTAAAAAGATCGGTCCATAATTAACCATAGCTCCCATATAAACCCCTTTTCAAAAAATCACTTTAACGGGCATAAATCCCATTAAAATGTTGGTGTCAAGTTAATATTCGACACAAATAAGTTTTATATGAACATAAATGATAGTGCCAAAATTTAAAAAGATCGGTCCATAATTGACCATAGCTTTCATATAAGGCCCTCTTTCGGGAATTACCCAAAAGTGAATAAATTCATATACATGTCAGCATCAACGTAATATTCTGTATTCGTATGTTTTATTTTACACTTATGAGTATCGGACCACATTTGACTCCAAGTCTAATAAAAGACCCCTCCCCGAATTATAATGTACACAATGGTGTAGGGTATCATATGGTCGGGCTTGACCGACTATATCTTTTTCTCTCGTTTTATTTAAGATGAAAAAAAAAAAAAAAATTATATTTTTTGCCCGCTAGTGTATTTCCACTTAACTATAGGTATACATGGGTATCCTAACTTAATTGTGAATGCAATCAAGATACATACATACACAAACATATAAATATAAATATGGATTCCTTTTTTTTTTATTAAAATTTTCGTAGTTTAAAAAATAAATATTATTTGTTGGTAAGACGGTGAAGGGTATAAAAGAATCTTTTTTTAATTTTATTTTCATATGGTATACATTAGAGTCAGAAAATATCATCTCACACTATAATAGAAAAAAAGATTTTTTACCATTTTTGATGGCAAATTTTGTTAAGAAAAAGTGAAAAAAAATTGAATTTTGAAAGCAAAAATGTAACATAAATATCCAGAATTATCCACAGCATTTACATACACCCAAGGATCAGAAAGTTCCTTTATATATTCTCTTTTAAAATTTGGCGATTTTCGATTTTTAAATCATTTTTAAATATTTTTTAGACCAGCAGCTTCCAATTTTGAAAATAATTGAATGAAATTTGTTATGAATAGCTTTTTGATACAAGAAAAATTATTACTAAAATTTGTTATGATCGGTCCACATTTTTACCTAGCTCCCTTAAAAAGGATATCCTCAGATTAGAAGTTAAATGGTTATATATGACACATATAGTCAGATTTTGATGAAATGTTGCAGTACTACATGTTTGGTAATTATAAATTACTCTACCAAATTTCAAATTGTCTACACTAAACCACTGTGTCCATATAAAGTACTTCCCGAAATTCACTTAAAGTGCAAAAATCACATGACAATTTTAACGTTAGGTTCAAATTTGGCACAACTAGCTTTTATTTGTAATATTCTACAATTTTGGGGGCATCAGAAATTAAAAAATAAATAAATAAAAAATACGTACATTTTCATTATTTTGCATTAATATTGTTCGGTGGGTTATAATATTAAAACATTTAAAATTTAGAGAAAATTATTTTTTCTACGATACCAATCACTTATGTTAAAATACCGCGTTTTATTTAATGAAACTTTTAGTATACCTTTGTCCCTATATGCATTGTTTAAATGTGTCCTAAGGCGGATGATTAATATTGATTTGGTAATAGTAATCATACGCCATGAATTACATAAGAAAAATAGAAACAAATAACTTATTGTGCGTTTTTAAATAATGTTAATAAAACACTGAGTTTTTAAATAAAAAAAATTAAAACTAAACGAAGGTAAAGTAAAAAAATAATACCTAAATACAATTAGCTAATAGAATCAAAAGTTGAACTGAAAAATAAACTTACAAATCTGTATAAAAATAAATTTAGCTTACTTATATGTATATTCGTAAAAATACTAACTTATAAGCTTTAATATCTAATACTAAAAGCTTTTGGTGTTCATGTTATTTTCTCCAATTCCTTCTCTGTCTACATAAAGAATTAAAAATCTGTTAGCTACATTTATTAAATATTTATTTTATACTTATTTACTATTAAAAACTATTATATTTTGCTGAATTCTTTTAACATTTTTCATTATTTACCTTTTGAATAAAATTTGCATATATTGTTATCAAAAAAAAAAAAAAAAATCACTAATATTCATCAAGTTTTTATTTTGTTTCCTTAATGCAACTTAATAATCTACCTCCTGTAAACAAGCACTTAATACTAAAGAATAATAAAAATAATATTTTAACTTCAATAAAAGTAAAAGGCAAAAAACCATTAAAAATAACAGAATAAAAATACAAAAATAATAATTTGAATCATCAAATTCATTATGAGCACCATCACTACCAACAACTACAACATCATAGCCATCATCATCATAGTCATCGCCTTGCCATACTATGCCAATAATTCTAAAAAAATAAAAAAAAAAAATAAAAATGCACCTTATTTTTGTGTTGGCTTCAATGCAAATACTTGTAATATTAAGCAAAAACAAAAAACAGCACCATAAGCACTTGTATTCAATTATAGCTACCACTACTACTTATTGCTTTTAACTAGCATATTTCTATCTATGTATTTGTTAATATGCTTTACACTTGTAAATGAAATTATAGCACTATTGTTTAATTTCTTTATATATAATTTTAAATTAAAATATAATTTTAATTTTTACTGTTTTTAAATATTTGTTGTTGTGTGTGTATGTTTGATTTAAAATATTCTTTGCTATTACTTCTTTTTGTTTGTATTTACAAATATTATGAAAACAGAACACTAAATCCTTTTGTTTGTTCCTTAAGAGATCCAAGCACTTGTTATTTTGCACCGTTTTTTTAATATTCGCTTAATTTTTTGGGGATTTTATGATGAATTATTTTTTCTTTGTTTTTGTTTCCTATAATAATTTTTCATTGCCTTATTCATGATGTATTTATATTTGTGTACTTATTATTAAAATTATTTAATGTTTCTTTGTTGGCTATTATAACGAGGGTTGTATGGTATCAAATAATTATAAGGTATAAGTGAGGCAAATACATCTTTAATATAACAACTAAAGTTTTAGTAAAATTTGTTGATATTTACTTAAAACTAATTCATCAAATAAGTTTTATTTCTTTTAAATTTCTTATTTTAAAAATTATAACAATAAATTATATAAACTTTGATACAAATATAAAGTTAGCAACACTAAACGATTTTTAAGGGTAAAAAATTTATTGTAACACAAAATTAATTTTATTCTCTAAAACAGGGGTTCCTACAAGACAGTTTTCCCGCATATTTGAATTTTTTAATAACACAAATGTAAAATGAGTAAAAAAAACGATTTCAGGGTCACCTAGAGAATATATTGGTATTTACATTAATTCCTTTAGTAAAAGCCAAAGGAACAACGTATTTTATTCAAAGATTTGCCTTTCGGAAGCTACATATTTTTTAATCTTTCAAGCAATTTAATGATTCCATCCCAAAACGCTTCTTAATTTTAAATGTAAAATTGTGGACCAGTTTTGAAAACCCTTTCTTTGGAGATTTGATAGTTGCTTCAGTCACTTTTTTTGGAACAGTGTACATATCTTCTGTTAAAATCTTCGGTATTTTGGGACACCTTTTTTATACCCTCCACCACCACTAGTGGTGAAAGAGGGTATACTAAGTTTGTCGTTCCGTGTGTAACACCTAGAAAGAATCGTTTAAGACCCCATAAAGTATATATATTCTTGGACCATATGAAATTCTGAGTCGATTAAGCAATGTCCGTCTGTCCGTCTGTCCGTCTGTTGAAAACATTCTCACGTCTAAACTGATTGAGCTATTCCAATGAAAATTACTCAGGTTATTTGTTGTTCCCAGACGCTGTTTGGGATTGCAAACCAGCCAAATCGGTTCAGTAGAAAAAAAGTTATATATCCAAATCTGAAAGAATCCCCAAACCACACTTGAACTGATAATATTTCAACAAGCAATTAACGGATTTAAATAAAACTTATCCAAAATGTCTACCTATATTCACTTTAGATAACTGCCAAAAATTGGCTAAATCGGTTCAGTCGGAGAAAAGTTATAGGCAAAAATATGAACAGTTTCTATGATTCCAACGTCATAAGTGTTTCTTAAACATCATGTTATAATTTGTATATGGAGTGCATATGTATATGTTCGCCTCAATATGAATGTTGATAAACACAAAGGCATACAACTATGTTGAGTTTGATGTTTGATCGTGGTCACCATCGAACACACCACGATATGGTACGTTCGCTACTTTTTAGCAACATATGTTGATAAGTTTATTAAACTAGTTAGTAGTTCGGTGTGTTTCAAGCTGTACACATCGGTAGAGAAGGATACGTAATGGTTTTATTAAAAGTTTGTCTGCTAACATAAAGATATAAATAATGTTGATGGAATAAATTGCATAAATATGAAATTGTTTTGAAAATGTTTTGATTTTTATTTAGCACATTGAAGAAAAAGTACTGATACATAATTATGTTACTTTATAATTTCTTATTATTTATAGTTTTTTGTGCGTTTATAATTAATAACTTGTAAATGTGGTGATATTTTTTTAATTTTCATTGTAAAAATAAAACTGTAATATACTTAGTTATGTTAGAATTTTGTTTATCTCTTTTTAATTTATTTAAATAACTATCTTTAAAAAGCATTGCTAATTTTTATAATTTTCTTAAAGATTAGTATTTATAAAAGTTTTCAAATATAATTTTTCAAAAATTTTGAGAGCGCCGTTGGGCAGAAATAATATAATTCAACAGTAAATTCTTAATTCATGACCAGTTAGGGTGATTTATATAAATGCAAATTACGAAGAGGGAAACTCTTATAGTTAGTTTATGTTTGCTTTAGTTTACTTATTTAGTTTTTCCAACATCATCAGAGAAACGGCTCTCTAATCGAATCGTTAAATATAAATTTGAGGTAAGCGAAGATTTACAGAAATAATTGATCAATTTTATTATATTGATTAAAACAATAAGTTTTAAATTCGGTAATATTAAAATGTTTCTGAATAATTATGGCCTATTTGGTGTATAAATCTGTTTTTACCAATCGAGCTTAAATTTTAACGCAAAATAAAATTTCAGTTTTTCGTTCTTTAAATCGTCTTTGCACAGAAATACAAAAAAATTGGTGGAAAGTTGCATAAAAATAAAGAAAGTCATGTTTTTATTATTCGAGTGTGCTTAACCCATTTACGACTGCTGCTGCGTTTTCGCATCAGTAGCTTTAACATCGCCTAATTATTTAATTATGCAGTCGATGATGAATTTTTTCACAACTATTATAAGATAATATGTTGTCTAAAAGATAAGAGAAAAAATCAATTTTTATATAAATACTCTGTCCAGAATTGAGTGTTAATGCCAGGTGTATCAAATAAATGGTTGGTGTAGTGAAAAGGCGATATTTTCAGATCTGCTTTTCGAAAATATGTTTTTATGTTATGGGTGTATTCCAAAGGTAAATAGCTTTAAATTTAAGCTAAAAATGGTACGATTTCTGAAATTCTCGATGCATTATATTTCGGAATCAAAAATATGTAGGTGTCCAAATCTTTTTAATTTGTTACAACAGCCGCAAAAAAAAACTTCATGCTAAATTTCGTACTTATCTTAACGGAATCGGGTAGTGGTCGGAAATAGGTTAAATACACATTTTCTACATTTAAATGGTAATAATTGTAATTGTAACAAAACTAAAAATACAGATTCTTTACAAACACATACAAGGTATTAAAAAAACTAACAAAATAATTTATACAAATCAAACCACAAAAAAAATCTGTAAAAATCGGGTTTTTTGATAAGAACTCCAATTTTTGCGAAATATGCAAGAAATCACATAATTTCATTTCTCCTAGCCCTTAGATTTCTTATAGAATAAATTAGTTTTCACTAAAAAAGGCATTTTTTTGTGAAGATAGTATATAGTAAAAACAAATTTTCGTTCGTTTCGCTCTGCCACTACTATTTAACTTTCTTACAAAATGCAATTTTTTTACTAAATGAAAAATATACTTTTATTTAAAATGAAATATTCTATTTTTTTTTACCAAAATAATCGACTTTTTGTAAGAAAAATAAGTTATCAAGATTTTCCTCCTTTTTTTACTTTTTACACAGCATTTGCATAATAGTTTGTTAAAATATCTTATATACAATACAAAATCTTTATTAGAACAAGTTTATACTACTACACTATTATGGACGCCAAAAATTAATAAGTAAATTAGAAAAACATCACTTTCCGAAGATCTTTTCCTACATAAAAACTGATGAAAACACTAGCTCAGTGGTGGAGGGTATATAAGATTCGGCATGGCCGAATATAGCATTCTAACTTGTTGTGCTCTTGAATTCACTTCTCACAAGAGCTCAATATCTCTCCACTGGTCTAAGCTATGGACAATTTTGAAAATTGACCTCTCTTGGTACTAAAACTATATTATTGATTTGGTGCCAGCACCTACGTTTCTTCGTCAATTATACAGCTTGAGTATTTTTGTATGAAATTTGGTTTTAAATTCCGAGTCCTATTTTTGTCTAGTAATTTTTTTGCAGAATTCCAGTTTGGAATTTTTTGAACTTTATATGTTATCAACTTTCCCATTAGCTTTAAACTTTCACACCAAATAGTCGAAGCACTGAGAAAACTGAGCTGATTTTCTACCAGATGTGTTTGGAGTTCCTTTCAATATGCCTTCAATTTTCTGGCCTTCCCAATTTCATGTGGTCCTTTTTTCTTACCGAACTAGGTTTCACATCAATAGTCAAATTCTCCTGATACAGTATAATAACATTAGAAACGGTTTTACGGACGACACTTAATTCTGTGGCCAATTATTTGTAAGACCTATTTGGATTTTTTTAATAACTTGTAGGACGTAAATCTTTTTCATCACTTATTTTGATGAAAATAAGGACAAATTAACATGGTTGTTATTAAAAATAATAACTGAAGTATTTTTTCATGATAACTAGATCAAACAAATTTTTGAATATTGATTCCGAAAAAAGTTATGAGGCAAAATGTGTGTTAAGATTTTTTCGATCTCACTCCTTAATATAGTGTAGTTTATAGATAAGGGTCAGTAGATCATTATAAAATTTTTAGAATTTTAAATATACCTTTCAAATCGGGAGCTATATCCGAAGGACCACTTTTTCGGACTTCGCGGCTTAAAATTTTATATCTAGAATACCAGTTGACCAAATTGCATTTTTTAAACTGTATTAGAAAGACAAAAAATTATCATTTTAAAGAGTATATATTTATTTAAATGAACAGCAAAACTATCCTGAATATTTAAGACACAAATTCAGTTTTTGAATTGTTTCTTCTATTATTTTGAATTTATATCTATTTTTGACCCACACTTTATTAAGACATGCTTTTTTTTAATACATAATCTAATTCTATACTTCATTTATAAAGCAAAAAGGTATCGCTTGATAAAATCGGATGAAAATTGTGGAACCTATGAATTTTTGAATAACTTGAAAAACCCGTAAAATCTTCATGCAACATAAGTAATGGAAAGAGCCATATAAAAGTAAAATAACAAGATTTTATGAGTTGTACACATTATAAACACTTCACAGGATCTGCAAATTTCATCCGATTTTATCAAGCGATACCTTTTTATTTTACAAATGAAGTATAAAATTAGATTATGTATTAAAAAAAGTATGTCTTTTAATAAAGTGTGAGTCAAAAGCGGTTCTTCAGATATAGCTCCCGATTTGAAAGGTATATTTAAAATTCTAAAAATTGTATAAAAATCTACTGACCATTATCTATAAACTACACTATATTATATTCAAATATTTTTATTGTTGTAAGCAAATATTTTAAAAATCCCTCAGGTGCAAAATTGAGTACATGTGAGCTTGAGGCTTTTATTTTTAAATTGTAAATTATTTTATTAAATACTAAACATAAAATAAAATAAAGAAAAAATGTTTGGATTTGCTCTATTACTTTTATTTTTATGCAATGACAAGTGCACAAATTACAAGCATGTACTCATTTGTGCTATCGACTGTACGTATGACAATACGAGATCTGAGAGAAACCCTACACTTTCCATAACGCTTTTAACCTTGAGTATGTTAAAAATTAAATTTCTTCAAGATTTCCAATATGCCCTTTTGGTTTGAAAATGTTTGCTCTTAGTGCGCTCAAATGCAGAAAGTAGTAGTAACATGTCTCTTTTCCTTCTCGCACGTTCTATATACTGCTTCATTCGATTCTCCATTACGAGCTAAGTGAGCCTACAACTCCGTGAGTTATTATACTGAATAGTCTTCTAAGTAATGTTGTATCTAGTACAGAGATGCGCAATTTGCAAATTTCCCGACTCGCGAGGTTAGACTACAAATTCAGCTTACGCAGCGTTGCTTCACACATACACTATAAACTACTTCGTTCGACTGTTGCCCTCTCAGACTTCGCTACTCAATTTAAAAAAAATACACGTAATTGTTTGATGAAAAATGGGAAACTTATTTATTTTTTATACATTTAATATTGCCACCACATCTTACTTTTTTTTTTACAGGAGGTGCATTTGAACAAAAATAACTAGAAAGCTAATTTTTTTAAGAAAAAATAAAGTCGTCAATAACAAAAATTTAAGTATAAGATATGTTTCGTTATTTGGGTGTTTACTTTCTACAAATAAAGAGCTTTTTCAGTGTAAGCTTGAGCAGAGTTCATTCAATCTCTTGTTTGCTGCTTCACACACACAAGCGCAAATGTATAGTAGTGTGTGTGCGCATCACTATTCTAGTATAAGGATCTACCTTATTTTCTCGAGGTTTCCGTTTGCCCATTAGATATCGTTTTGTTATTCATGAAAAAAACGGCGTATGTGTAAAACTAGAGCCTACACATAATAAAACTACGTATTATGTTTTTTCCAGGACGTTGAATCTTCTCTCAAAAGGACTTCAAAGTTTTCAACTTTAAACTTTAAATAATATATAAAATAAAATATTTATCAAAATTATATCAACTCAATATGTGTATCAAATAAAAGCTGAGAGAAAACACAATGAAATAATGGTTCGATTGTAATCTCCTGGTACAAATTTCACTAAGTTGTTGTTAAAACAACAACCTACAGACTAGATAAAATCTTGGTTAGCAATATAAATTTTGAAAAGTTATTTTGATGTACTGATATAAATATTATTCCAAAAGAACTTCCCCGAATTAAGTTGCATATTTAGTGATTCTACCTCAAAGTGTAAAGTACTACACCATGACAATTCAGCGGAAATAGTTAGTTATAGTTTGCACGTGAAAAGACACTGCTGATGCCCAGACAGAATTTTACATTATCTTCATAAAGGCAGCAAGTACGCATATTGTCACAGTCTTTTGACTATTATGTAAATTTTCAGAAATAGATCACATCCCTTCCATCAAAAAACAATTGGAAAAGAGTATTGAAGCATTGAACAGCTATTTAAATTATCACATGCCAAATCTTTTTGGACTGGATTGAGAAGATAAACAACAGATACAATAAATACTTAAGTATATCCTAATTTATATTTTTACATTCCTCATAGCAATCCCTCGGGGGAACGTGTGTTTTTTGCATTAAATTTTCAATAACCGGTTTTCAAATAGTTCCAATAGTTGGTATGTATTTTGAAAAAACAGGTTGAACTCTTTTAAATTCTGAAAAAACCGGTGAATCGGTTTCTTTTCTTTTTTTTTTTTTTTTTTTTGCAGAAGTTAATATTTCTATCAAAAGATTACATTTCTTATAGAAAAATCAATAAAACTTATAATGTCCAAGTAAAAATTTAATAAACATAATCATTTTTGAAAATAACTATTAACACATTGCATCAGAATTTGGGGAGGGGTCTTTTTTTCTAGACCTGTGAAATTGTGGACCAATACTATGGTCAATTATGGACCATTCTTTATGAGATTCAGCACACAGATTTAAACTTATATGGAACTTACATGTGCAAAAAATCTTGCTACATTTAAGGGATTTATGATCGTTAAACCCCTTTTCCGGGAGGTTATTTGTATGGATGCTAGGTGAAATAATGGACCAATCATAACCTACACGTATGTGCCAAATTTAATTAATTTATGTTCAAAATTGCGACCTGTATTTTAATTACAAGGTTTACATTGACGGACAAAAGGTCAGACGGACATCGTTAAGTCGATTTAAAGCCGATTGGTACAAATTAAGGTTGATCTTAGACCAATATTTTTGGGTGTTACAAACATCAGCACAAACGCATAATACCCTCCCCACCTATGGTGATGTAGGGTATAAAAATTGTAAGAAAATAATCATCAAAAATTATATTTAACTTTTACTTAGCATAAACAGAAATCATGGTTTAATATGAAAAAAGCAAGAATAAATTTTATTGAAAAGATTCTGCAGGTGAAACTTAAAAAAAGTCTTTGCAGAAAATATTGAATCAAAAAGAGACTTTAAATTTTTAAATTTTAAATTTTGGTGTAAAAATATTACAAGTGTTACAATAGATAAAACAAATTTTATTCAGTTTAATTATTACAAATTTATTTTTAATTATTAATTTATCTTACAGAATTAATTTCGATTTAACCTTAAACTATATTTTTAAAACATTAGGAAGTATACTTCATGAATATTTAAAAAAATATTCATAAATTTCAATTCAAATATCAATATTTAGTACATGTTTTTTTAAATAAAAAACAATTTTTAAAACCAGTTTTTGTGTTTAAAAAAACCAGTTTATTTGACATTCGAAAAATTAATATTTTGAAAAAATCGGTTTAAAAACTGGTTGGAACACCGAATTGATCACTCGACTATATACTCACCATCAAGTTTTTCAAATTTTACATTATATGGGAGGTGAGCGGTAAAATGGGCGGACCACGCCCATTTTTTGGTTACCGAGTTTAAAGTGGTCCTTGATTTGTACAAAATTTCGTTGACGTTTCAATTTATATGGGAGGTGGGCGGTATAGTGAACGGACCACGTCCAATTTTGGTTTCCAAACTTATATCAAACTTCGAACTATCTGCTCAAAATTACGTTGTCATACATGCTTTTGTTAAAGAGATATCAGCAGATGAAGCTACAACGCACTCCCTGTGTTTCTAGTATTTAGCCCATAACTTTTTTTGTTTATTAAACGATTTTGGCTATTTTCAATCCCAAACAAACGTTATATAAGATAAATATTTGAGACAAATTTCGTCCCCCTATCCTGCTTTCAACAGACGGACCGACGGACAGAAGGACGGACATAGCTAGATCGACTCAGAATCTAACCAGGACCCAGAAAATATATGATTTTTTCGACATCTTACACACGGAATGACAAAATCAATATACCCCCCATCTTTTTGATGGTGGATATAAAAATAGTTTGTCCAACAGACTTAAGTCAATACTTGTGGATCCATACGTTCAGTCTGAAATAGGTTCGGTGGGGATTTGGAAGACTGGAGTACGAGTGAAGAATTTTTTTTTAGGTTTTAAAGCAGCTGACCCTTTTTCCAAAAAAATCCCTTTTTCGGCGACTTTTTATTTATTTTCGTTATTTATCTATTCTTTGATCAACTCAAAAGTATTGTTAAGGTGAAGGTCAGAGATTTTTTATTTTTTTTCTTGAAACCCTATGTGTACTTTTTACAAACTTCTACCTTAAAACTGTGTCTATAAAAAGGTGTCCGTATTCGTTAGGGAATACTAAAACCAAGATTTGTTATAATGGAGTTTAAAGATTCGTATCTGATCGCATATACTGCTGATATCTTTATTCAATATTCTCATCAATTTCAATCATTTTTGTTCAGTACAAGTCTAACGTAAGGACTGAGATTGAAAAATTCTTAGCACACATTTTGCCTCATAACTTTTTTCGGAATCAATATTCAAAATTTTTTTTTATCTAGTTATCATGGGGAGATATTGAGCTCTTGTGAAAAGTGAATTCAAGAGCACAAAAAAAGTGTCCCAAAATACCGAAGATTTTAACAGAAGATGTGCACACTGTTCCAAAAAAGTGACTGAAGCAACTATCAAATCTCCAAAGAAAGGGTTTTCAAAAATGGTCTACAATTTTATAATTAATGGTTAGAACCATAAAAGTTATATATTTCTGTGATCTGTGCTAAATTATCAAATGATAAAAAAAATAATGAAAACTCTAAGATTAACCGTTTCCAAGTTATTGAATATTATGTATAT
This sequence comes from Protophormia terraenovae, assembly GCA_951394005.1. Taxonomy (NCBI): domain Eukaryota; kingdom Metazoa; phylum Arthropoda; class Insecta; order Diptera; family Calliphoridae; genus Protophormia; species Protophormia terraenovae. The sequence goes on along the minus strand of OX596074.1, from coordinate 26,965,493 downwards.
TAAGAATTTTTCGATCTCACTCCTTAAATATTTTAATTAGCATTACATTTGCGCCATGAATATTCGGTTTTGTTCTCGTTGCCATGATTTTTCAGGCATTTTATAAGATTTTTAGCACTTTGGATTAACTTAATTGATCCACTTACCATAATATCATATATAAAAAGTGGAAAAAAAAAATCAGTATAATGGACCTATAATCGACTAGAATTAATTTTTGTATTTTCTATTAATGAGTTCGTATCTATCTAAAAAAATAAATATCTTTTTTTTAACCCTTATTCATATTGTGTGGGGGGAAGGAACAAAATAGTTTTCGAAAATATTACTTTTGTTAACATTTACATAACTTGAAATTTTAAGTACGACTTTCATAAAAATTTATACAATTTTATGAAAAAAAAGAGGGTCATCCAAAATTGAAGACCAAAAGTTGTAATTATATTCCTTATAAATTTCCATTATTCTTTAGAATCGATTTCTTGATACATTTCTATACAGTATTTTATCTTATTATTAATTTTTGAATTTTAATGAGCTTAAGGGAAATCTTTTAAATCGGATAAACACTTTCTTCACTACTGAAAAGATTATGGGATCCAACTTACAAATTTGAATTCTAATACTTCTTCACTGCAATAATGTGAACATTTATATAAATCGTACTAGCTAAATATAAATTACAGATTTATGTTCACTTTTAATTCTGTGCCAACATTTCATTCAATATACGGAATTTATAATTTTTGGAACGTGGAAATATAACCTATAAAATTAATTATTATAAATATGTTGCAATGAATTTATTACTTAGGGAACTTGTTTTAATTATTAACGAGGTATTTAATAGTTAAATTAGATACATAGTATGAATTTATTTTTTTATAAAATATTTTTAAATAAATAAAATAAAATATCTGTTAACTCGGAAACTTTTAATGATTTTATCATACAACCCTCGTTTTTAAATTTTAATAAGCTATAATAAAATAATAAAAAAGGCTAACAAAACTAAAAAATTGTTTCTTTTTTTTCTCTTTCTTCTTTTTTTCTTTCTTTAAAAAAAAAAAAAAATAAATAAAAATTTTTAATATTTATTTATTTCCTTAATGGCCCGCCTACCAAAAAATAAAATAAAAAACTAAACCTTGTTAACAACCATAACAAAATACAAATAAACAACAAAATCCTGTCTACTAATACCAACAACATTCAACAATGTGTTGGGTTTGCCATACACCAACTAATACATACACTTGTTCGTGTTTATAAATTTTTATTATAACAAACAAACATCAACAATATGGCTTCAACTATTGCTACTACAACTACTTGTGCCTTATAAAAAAAAAAAATCCTTACGTCTGGTTTTCTTCCTTCTTCCTACTGTGTAAATGTATGTGTTTAAATACATACTACCATAAACTGTTTATTTGTGTGCGGTCAACATCGTCAACGTCTTTGTTGTCGTCGTTCATTTGATTTTTTATACATATATTTTTTGGTGTTTTTTTTTTAATTTTTTCCCATTTATTACTTCAACAATCCTTAAACAAAATAATTTCAAATAAACACTACCATGCAACAACAATTACAACAACATCTGTATACTTGCAAATGTTAATAAATAAAAAAAAAAAAACTGTAAAATAATAATAAAAAATTGTGAAAAAAAAGATGGCAAGCGTCGTAATAAAAATAAATTAGACTCAAATTCTTTACCCGACTATGGTGTTGAAGAGTGGCGTGATGGTGCCGGTAAGTACTTGTTTCTTATATCTTTTATATTGCTATATAGCTTTTGTTGTTTTTACTGTTAAGTTAAGTACAACAAAATAAAAACTTAAATAAATATTTTAATGATATCCTTTTATTTATTTTCTGAAAGAAATAATTTTATGAATAATGTTGTAAAAAAGAAAATAAAATAAAAGAGAAAAGGAAAGGAAAGGAAATAAATATGAAACTATTTTAGGGTTTTCAGGCCAGTAATTTCATTTTAAAGAAAATTTTATATTTATATAATTTAGAAAAATATTTAGTACCCATCTGTACAAGAATAAAAACCGTAACTTATATAGGAACTTCAAAAAGTATAAAAATGCTTCTTTGCGGATATCTCGGATACTAATGGGCCATTTTGTTAATTTTTAAAAAAGATTGTGAATTTTTTGTATAATAGCGAAGTCGCTAGCTTGTGTTAAAGCTTAGAAAAGCCGACAATAAAAATTACTTTTGGAGGTATCTTCATTTTTTTGGTAATATCTCAAATATTTATAAACTGATTTTGCTTATTTTTATTAGGATTCTTTTAAGGAATATTCCCTACAATTTTATGTATAAGACATATTCATCCGATAACTAAGGCTTTCTAAAAACTGATTTCAACAGACAGACGAACATCGTTATTTCGATTTCTCTATCAATAAGGATCCAGAATATATACTTTTGTCGGGTCTAAGAATAATATTATATAAACTGCAAACAGAATGACAAACTTATTTATACCCTATGGTGAAGGGTATAAAAGTAGTCCAATTAATTGCAGCTTTTTAATATGCCTAAAATATAGCATCAATTTCATTTGAACACTATTCTAAAACCTTTAAATATTAATTGATTTAAATAAAAACCATAACCAATATTTTTTATTAAATACTAAACTATTCATTAAATTAATTAAAAATTCTTTAAACTATTTTCGTTAAAAAAAAAATTCCCCAACAGCTCATTGACTACACTTATAATTTATTAAAAAATGCATAAGCAATTTAAAAACTAAAATATACTTTGGAAAATAAAATAAATAAATATTTTGAAAGTCCTTTTTTTCAATTGCAATTGTATTTTACATATAAAATATTATTTGTTTATTTATGCCTTTTTTACATATTTCCATTTCACTACACTTTTAACGAGTATTTGATGAAAATATTTCAATTTTATATCAAAAATACATCATCATATCATATTTTTTTATTAATATGATATGTTATTTTTTTCACACACAATCATATTTTAATTGAATTAGTTAAAAAATATTATACCAAAATGCTAGTCATATATTTTTTAACAATTTACCACCAACAAAATAAGTCAAATATATTTTTTATTTCTATCAAATTTAAATAAAACACTCAACTATTTCGTTGCATATATGTATGTGCAAAGTACAACAATATCAAATATGATTTATATTGAGAATATATTAAAAGGAAAATTTCAAATTTCCACAAATAAATTTTATTTAAAAAACATATGCAGCATTTGTATATATATGTATGCAAACGACACATTGCATTAA